>JAAALK010000285.1:16880236-17147019 GCA_019279435.1 Zizania palustris | reverse complement strand
GTATATATATGTATATATGTATGTATGTATATATATATGTGTGTTTTTAATTGGGTAAAAATCTAGCCCAATAATTTAATAGTTAGTCCAATAACCTATTTTTATAACCAGCTAATTTTATTTCTCTTCTCATATTTTCCTAATAGTCGACAAATTTTTAATATATTATATGTGTGTTATAATATGTTTAATTTTGTACCCCCATTATATAAATCCTGGGTCCGCCCCTGCTGAAATGGTGATGAACGCTAATAGATATATAGTTGTCTATATATATTGATTATAAATTTGATAAATAGTGTAGAATAAATGGTCTAACAAATACTGATGAGGATTTTTTTAGAAATCATATTTTCAAAAGCTTATCAGGAATGATATGTGGTAAATCAATAAAGATTAAATAATGGGTCTTGACATTAGACTACGGTGTATTTCTTGAAAAAAAAACATCTCTGTAATAATTTATTTAAAAACAAGGTTTTAATATGGCATCTGAAAAACATAATTAAGATGTTCTCTTGACTTGGATAACGAAACTAGCATAAATCTATGCGTGTGTAATTTGTGCGAGTAAGCCGGCTGTTTTGACTTGTAATTACACATCAGGGAAAATGCACACCGGGTGTAATGAATATTACCATAGAACATATGTATTTTGATTGTTAATTTTAAAAAAACTAAAACAAATAATTTTAATTGTATGATACTGTTAGGAGAAAATAATTTCATCACAGCTATAATTAGACGAACAACTTTAAAGGGTACTTCGGAGCTAGAGTCTAGTAGTCTCTTGGCATAAGTCTCAAAACCATCACGGGAGGCGTCCCGAAGCTCCTGAACAGCATTCTAAAGGGTCTCCCGGTTCTAAAGAGACTTCATCTGAAGGCACGCCGCAATTGTGATAAAACGTTAGCTTTACGGCTGCATCCACATTCAGTCTTGATATTATGTTTTTGTGAACAGCGTCCACAATGACGGTTGTAATTAGAGGATATAATAGTATTTTCATATTGTATTTTTGTCTATAATATCTATGCTTTCTACTGTAAATAGGAACTCAGAATTCAGACTAAGAATACACTTCGAGTTGTGCTATGGTTATTATTCCTTTCAAAGGCCTAAGGTGTTTTTGGCAACTAGGGACTAAAGTTTAGCTCCTGTTACATCGGATGTTCGGAGGCTAATTAAAAGAACTAAACATGAGTTAATTATAAACTAAATATAATCCCTAAGCTAATTCATGAGATGAATCTATTAAGTCTAATTAATCTACCATTAGCATATTTTTACTATAGCATCACATTGTCAAATCATGAACTAATTATCGTCTCATGAATTAGCCTAAGAGTTATACAATTAATTTTATAATTAACTCATTTTTAGTTTATCTAATTAACATTCAAATATCCCATGCAATATGGATTAAACTTTAGCCTTAGTTACCAAACAACAACTAAGCCAACACGAGTTATTTTCCATCTTTATTTAGCTTTCAAACGCATAATTTTTTATGCCAATAATATAATACGTTAGTTAATTATGTAAAAATTATTAATATTATATGTGTTGGACCGGAAACGGCGACCAGAGGGGGGTGAATGGGGAGCTTATAAAAATTCGGGCTAAAAACTTAGCCTTCGGGTCTATTCTGTCTTCTGCGGAACAGGCTTCGAACACAACCTTCGAAGGTCTGGTTCGGAGGTACTTCGACAGCTCCGAACACAGGCTCCGCAGGAGCAAAAGTTCGAAGCCAAGAAGACTTCGCTCCACTAACAACCCTCGAAAATCTACTCTGCAAAGTCAGTGCAGGCTCCGCACACGAGGTGCTTTGAGCAGGATTCGCACTTCACCCTTCGCACGAGTGGACACCCCTCTGTGGACTTCGACCAAGTACTTAGCGACAGCAACTAGTGCTGGGCTTCGTACGCGAAGGTCTATACACACAAAGGCGGACTACGCTAAGGGCTTCGACACAGGAAGCACTACGGGAAAAGAACAGGGCTTCGCTAGTAAGCAGCGAGGTCTTGCCTCGTGTTACACAGAGCGACAGCACACTGACAAAGCACACCTCGCACGAAAAACTACCTTCGCCTCAACAGGCTTCGGTGCACAAAACTAGCGAAGAATGCAAGCGAGCTCAAGCAAAAAGCACAAGAAAAACAGGGCTTCACCGCTTGAACAAGGAACACTGAAATAAATTGAACTCAGAATGAATACAGCGAGGTCTGTCTACAGAGCTCAACAGTAATACTCAAAGTGTTAAATGTTACCTACCGAGCCCCCATATTTATAGCCCACGGCTTCATCCTAAGGAAGTGACTACTTTACCCCTAGGGTTTACAACAGATTTGTCTCTACAGAACTAAGGGGTACAAAAGGTAGTCCACCTTTATTTTGGAGGCTTCTCTGTCAGCTGCAGAGGGGACAGTGTCAGCCTTTTTCAGAACAGACAGTGTCAGCCTTTACAGTGTTGACTTCTGGAACCTCCCTTCGCACCGGAGGGTGCGGTAGCTTTCGGCGAGAAGCCTGCAGCCTGTTGGCCTTCGCTCCGCCGAAGAAGTCCTTCGATACAGTGACGGTTTTTGAGCCGAAGCCGTCAAAGCCCCTTGGGCCTTCGCACCACCACCTCCGGAGTGGATCACCACGGCTTCGCAGCTACTCCCAGCTCGAACACCGTCCGTCTGTGTACCGAAGCCATGCATGGCCGAAGCACCTCAAGTCAACCTCACTCCGAAGCTCCACCTTCGGAGTACCACCCTTTGAAGTCCCTCCTTCGTCCAAGGCCTCCGCATGAAGCATTCCATGAGCACTCCGTCGCAGTGCCTCTCCCCGAGCGCACTCCACGACGAGCCTCACCCGGACCATGCCTTCGATGCGCCTCGACTTCTGAGACCTTCGTTGGGCCACCTTCGAGTGTCTCCCTCCGGAGCACACTTCGAAACCCTTGCCTCCGCAGTGGACTTGGTCCACCAACTCCGAAGACACTCCATTCGGAGTACCTTCGAAGTGCCTCACTTCCGAGGACTTTGTCTCGGAGTACCTTCAGCCGGAGCCACGCTCCGCACTCTCTGCCTTCACCTGGCGCGTCTCGACCCGAGGACCGACCCGGACCACCTTCGCAGCCACCGTGACGGAGCTCCCTGCTCCCCTGGCATCAAGCCACCCGCTTGACCCAGGTTCACCTGGCTCGAACCCTGTCCGTCGCCTCCGAAGTCCCTGCGCACCACCGACAAGCAAACAAGTGTATCCAGTACTCCGGAGACCTCTCCGGGTTAGCAACCTCCGGCACACACTCCGGTGTACCGCCCAAAGTACCGAAGCCTTCGGTACGAACCCAGTCATTGTGTACTGCCGGACCCCTCCGACAGGCACACTCCGCTGCACAGCTGCAGCAAGCAAACACCGAACACACTCCGGTGACACACCTCCGAACACCCTTCGGAGGTACCACCTCCGAAGCCCCTTCGGAGGTACCCTTCGAACAGAGGGTAAAATCCAGTCAATCACTCATCACATACACCGAAACCATCCCTTGGTTTCTCAATCTCCCCCTTGATGAGTGCATTGACAACCAATTGAAGTTCAAGAAAATGTAAAAATTTTCAGCACACAAGTGACCATAAAAACTCAGAAAAGAGCCAAAGCAAGTCACTTGATAAAAGAATTTTTCTCCCCCTTTGTAGAAGAGTAAAAAGCCCCTTTGGCAAATCTCCCCTTGATAAGAACTCCCCCTGAGTTGCAAATTTTTCTCCCCCTTTATGTCAAAAACTCTCAAAAACTCTCCCCCTTTTGAACATGATGCCTTCTTGCGGCAGAGAACATAGAGCAAACCTCTCCCCCTTTGGCAATGCAAGCATCAAGGAGCATTCAAAAGATGCAAAGCTTTGAAATGAATAGAATTGCAAAGACATACAATGCAAAAATATGCCAAAATTAACACAAATGATCATGTGCTCAGCTCAATTTAACAATCTGTGAAACAAGATGATGGCATGTAATTTTGTCATTTTGAAGTAAAAGCATCACCACTTAATCACTGCAGCTAGCCAAGAGAAGGCAAGGACTGCGCAAAGCTAACAAATTCTACCCTAGACAGACAAGTTTTGTTCAAAAGGAGCTGTGAAAGCAAACTTGATGATCAATTAATTTTGCTGTTCCTTTTCTTACTGCCAGGGGTTATTTGTTTGTCCACCTTATACTTTCCAATCAAGCCAAGCCTAGGCATGAAAGCCATCTGAAGCTTAAGGCGGTGATTTTGGCATACACTACACTATCCCAGTTCAGACCAAAGTGCAATGGTAAGCAGTCTAGAATAGAGTAGTGCGACAAACAAACCCTCCTGGATCTTTCATGTAAACCAGGTAAATCATGGATTTTTGATTTTGATTCAGATGAATAAGTTATTTTGAGAAATATCCATGAATAAAGAACACAATTTTTTAAGTTGCAAATTTTAGCATCCAAGGAACAGTGTCTTGCCGTCAAGTAGATAAAAGATAGCTAAAAGCAGTCCAGCCTAATCAAGCTAGATATAAGATTGTGCGGTGAGCAAGTTTGGATTTTAGAAAATAAAACATCATGCACAATCAATGTTCCAGACATATTTCATAGAGCTGAGCTGTCATGATTTCTTTGAATTAAAAGCAGGCATATAATAGCAAAAGATGTAAGTGCAATTCCACACATAATGAGCATATGCAAGACAATTAAAATCAGCTCCCCCTCACAAAATGCCGTAGGGATGACAAATACCAAGTTCCCCACGCAAGTAAGCAAATCGAGAAGCATCGAGGGGTTTTGTAAAAATGTCGGCAAGCTGGTGTTGGGTATCAACATATTGAAGTTCAATATCACCCTTCTCATTGTGATCTCTGAGAAAATGATACCGTACATCAATGTGTTTGGTTCTGGAGTGCTGAACCGGGTTGTTAGCAATACAAATAGCACTAGTGTTATCACAGAAAAGTGGAACACTCTTATAATCTAACCCGAAATCCCGCAAAGTGGAAACCATCCACAAAATCTGAGAGCAACAGCTAGCTGCAGCAACATATTCGGCCTCAGCCGTTGATTGTGCAACACTAGACTGTTTGCGGGAAGACCAGCAAACCAGAGACGTACCCAAAAAATGACAAGTACCAGAGGTACTCTTCCTATCAATTCTACACCCAGCAAAATCCGCATCTGAATAACCTCTAAGACATAAAGATGAAGACGATGAATACCATATGCCAAATTCTAGGGTGTGTTTGAGATACCTTAGAATGCGCTTAACCGCTTGGCGGTGCGAAGCTCGTGGCGAAGCCTGAAAACGAGCGCACAGACATACTGCGAAGTGTATGTCCGGCCTCGTGGCAGTCAAGTAGAGGAGGGAGCCGATCATGCTTCGGAACTCCTTCTGATCTACGGCTTCTCCATCTTCGTCAGGGTCCAATGCTACAGATGTAGCCATTGGAGTGGCGAGGGGCTTCGCATCGGACATGTCAAACTTCTTGAGCAGGTCCTTGGTGTACTTTGTCTGATGAACAAAAGTACCTTGTTTGCCTTGCTTGATTTGCAAACCAAGGAAAAAGGTGAGTTCACCCATCATCGACATTTCAAACTCCCTGCTCATGGTATCTGCAAACTCGGCAACCAAAGCATGAGAAGAGCCACCAAAGATGATATCATCCACATAAATCTGAACTAGGAGGAAATCTTTGCCATGCTTGAGAGTAAACAGTGTTTTATCAACGGAGCCCATCAAATACCCTCGCTCAAGCAGAAAAGACTTAAGTCTGTCATACCACGCCCGAGGGGCCTGCTTGAGTCCATAAAGAGCCTTATGAAGTTTAAGGACTTTATGTGGGTACTTGGGGTTTTCAAAACCAGGGGGTTGTTTTACATAAACATCTTCACCTATGAAGCCATTAAGAAAAGCACTTTTGACATCCATTTGATAGAGTTTGAATCCCCGGGATGTCGCAAAGGCAAGCAAAATCCTAATGGCCTCAAGGCGAGCAACAGGTGCAAAAGTTTCAGTAAAATCAATCCCTTCTAGTTGAGAAAAGCCCTGAGCTACAAGTCTAGCCTTATTTCTAACAATTGTTCCATCCTCCCCTTGTTTATTTTTAAAAATCCATTTTGTTCCAATGAAATGAACATTTGGTGGAGGATCAACTAAAGTCCAGACTTGGTTTCTTTCAAAATTCTCAAGCTCTTCATGCATGGCATTGATCCAACTAGAATCAGAAAGTGCATGACTAACATCTAAAGGCTCGAAAGAAGCAACAAAAGCAGCATTAGTGAAATGAGCGTGAGAACGTGTTACCCTTTGATCAAGCTCACCAATGATCTGCTCGGGAGGGTGCATCCTTTGGACATGATGTGGAGCCTCGCGGCGGGATGCAGTCTCCCCCTCAACTTGTGCGTTGGTGTGGTCCAAGATGACCGATGTTGAGGTAGTCGCTTCGGGACCTCGTGCCGAAGTAGTTGAAGCGGGGTCAGCTTCGAGGGTTGATGTCGAGGGTAGTAGGGGATCATCCTCGAATTCTCCGGGATCTTCGTCTTCGAATAAAGTCTGTTCCATGTCGTGTTCATTTGCCTGTTCAAAGCAGAACTAACAGAGGGGGTTGATTCATCAAAAGTCACATCACATGACTCGATGACAGTGTTAGTCTCTAAATTATAAACACGATAAGAATGACCATGTGTAGTATAGCCCAAGAAGATCCCGTCAGAAGATCGCGACTCAAATTTATCCAAGTTACCACGTTTTAGGATAAAGCAGCGACAGCCAAAACTCGAAGATGAGTAACCTTGGGCTGTCTCCCAAAACGCAGCTCATAAGATGTCAAGTTTAAAATTGAGCGCAAGAAAATTCGGTTTGAGATGTAGCAAGCAGTGTTCATGGCCTCAGCCCAAAATTTTCTAGGAGTCCTATGCTCATCAAGCATCGTCCTAGCCATCTCAACCAAAGTGCGGTTTTTCCTCTCAACAACACCGTTCTGTTGAGGAACCCGCGGAGCAGAGAATTGATGTTCTATGCCATGCTCCATGCAAAAGTCAACAAAGAGACTATTTTTGAACTCGGTGCCATTATCGCTTCGAATGAATTTTAATGCACCTGGGAGTTCAGTGAACAGTCTCAAAGCCAAGCTCCGAAAGTGTGAAAACACTTCATCCTTGCTGGCAAGAAAGAAGACCCAAGAGTAGCGAGAGTAATCGTCGACAATAACTAAAACATACCACTTGCCGCCTAAAGAACTAACCCGAGAAGGACCTACAGTGTCCATATGGAGAAGTTCTCCGGGCTGTTCAGTCATCACTGTGGTGACTGGCGAATGCGAAGCGGCAATCATTTTTCCATGTCGACAAGGAGCGCAAACTAAATTCTTCTCAAACTTGAGCTTGGGCAATCCTCGGATCAGACCTAGGGCGCTCAGACGAGCGAGCAACTCAAGGCTCATATGCCCTAGTCTCCTATGCCACTTCCAAAGCTCAGAAGTCGAATGTGCAACAAGACAATGAGAAGAACCAGACGACTCTGAAAAATCAGCTCCAAAAACTCTCCCAACCCTAAAGATCTTACACACCACAACGCCATCAGAATTGAGCACTTGCGAAGTATCGCGATGAAATCGCACTTCGAAGCCCTCATCCAGCAACTGAGATACAGACAGCAAATTGTATCCCAGGTTCTCAACCAATGCAACATCTTTGAGAGTGAAGTTCGAATTAATTCTTACCACACCTTTACCTTTCACTCTACTCCTTCGATTGTTTCCGAAGGTGATATGTTCCCTTTGCTTGGTTGTGGTGAGGCTGGAGAACCAATTTGCATCTCCGGTCATGTGGCGCGAACAACCGGAGTCCATGATCCACGTGCCCTCCAAGCCTCGACCTGTTGCCTACACATGATAAGAATGCCTCGATCGCTCAGTGCTGGGGTGAGTAAAATAATGGCGAGGCATCCAGCACTGAGTGACACGAGTAGTAGGCACAGTAAAAGTAGACGGTCTACGCACATAATAATCAGAATGATGCAAAGTGCGAGGTCTACCAACATGCAAGAACGCAAAGCATGACGAGGTCTCCTACTCTGACGAGGTACAAAGCTACTCGCCCGAGGTCTACCACCATATGGAACATGGTGAACACCTCGAGGAGCAAAACCTCTCCGAGAAGCACGAGGAGCCTCGAAAATAGGACGAGAGTAAAACTCAGTCTCATGCATACCTAAAGATGGGTAATGCATGTCCTGATAGCTCATCGCCTGTGCACGTCGCTCATCCTTAATGCGACGGAAACAGAAACCAATCAAATGACCCGCCCGCTGACAATAAGAACAATGAAACACTCTTCTGGGGGCACTCTCATGGGTCATAGGAGCAACTCTCACAGGCTCCTTGGGTTTCTTTTGAGTGGTTTTCTTGGGAGGATTTTTCTTTGCAGGAGGAGTGGTTTTCTTTGGTGGATGGGTAGGCTTTTTGGCTGATGGGGTGTCCAACAGAGCTCTCTCTTTCTCTAGGGTGGTGGGAGAGGTAAAAACAGTTTTGGTCTTACTGTCTGAAGCTATCCTCTCAAAACCCAAACCTAGAGCTACCCCGGCTCTGTCAGCACACAACTTGGTCTTGGCCAAGAGCAAATCCATCCTACCCTTCCCCTCAGTGCATTTGTTCACCACAGAAAGAAGGTATTCATTTTCGGACATGAGGTTTTCAGCTCGCTCTCTGACAGTGCCTAGCTGGTCCTTAAGGGTGATGCAAGTGTCACAAACAGGTTGCACATCCTTAGAACTACCGGCCCTCTCCAATCTAGCCTCCAAGTCATGAACATGCTTATCCCGTAAAGAAATGCTATCGCGTAATAAAGAGCAGTTCATGCAATCAATAATATCATGAGGTCTAGACTCCACCTCCAAAAGCTGCTTCTGTGCAGTCTCAAGCTCAGAAAGAGTTTGAGCATGAACAGAACGCAACTGAGCAAGCTCACCCATGACAACAGAACAAGACTCACATTCAGCATCATCAAACTTAGACTTAAGCATGGCATATTCAGTAGAAACATTTTCTAGCCTAAGTCTAAGGTCTTTTCTTTCTCTAGCGGCTTGCACAAGCAATCTATCCTGACCTAGCACAACTTCATTCAGCTCATCTAATTTAATTAGAAGCTGGTCAGATGATAGGTTTACCTCAGATGAGTCAAGCTCATCGCCGCTGTGATCGCTGTCGGCCATGAAACAAAGGCCGGTGAAGTCACGTCCCTTCTTGTCCTTCTTGTCCTCCTTCCTTGGGGAATCCTCCTCCTCAGAGCTCGACTCCTCAGTTGAGGAAGTGTCGATGTCGCTGAGAGCAGCAACAAAGGCTCTGGAAGCGGCCTTGGCTACTTTCTTAGCCATCTTGCCGCGCTTGCCCTTCACAAAGGGCTTCCTCTCCTTTTTGTGGAATTTGGGGCGCTCACTCTCATCTCTCTTCTTGACCTTGGGGCAATTGGCCTTAATGTGAGAGGTGTCGCCACATTCATAGCAGCCACTAAAACCACTTCTCCTCTGATCCCGTCTCTCATGATGAAAGCGGGTGAACCTCCGGGCAATGAGAGCAAGCTCATCATCAGCTAGAGTGTCAACCTGCTCCTTTGTGACGGAGACCAGGGAGGACAAAGCAAAACCATCTGCAAGAACACAAGTGCCTGATGTGCTTGGTTCTGCAGTGGTGCCACGGCTTGTGCTAGAAACCAATGCCAATGGCTGTGGCAAAGAGCTTCTGTGCACAGCAAGAGATGCCTTGGCAATCTCTGTGGACTTCAGCTTGCTAAAGAGTTCGTCACAGGTTAGAGTGTCATAGCCTGTGGACTCCTCAATGCTGGATATCTTCACTTCCCATATGCTACGGTCAAGAGCATAGAGAAGCTTGATAGCCCTATCGTGATCACTGTAAGCAAGCGTCCCGTTGGATCGCAAGTTACTCACTATCGCGTCAAAGCGAGAAAACATGGCATCTACAGATTCACCAGGTGCCTGCACAAACAGCTGATATTGTTGATTGTAGGTGCTTTGGCGCCTGGCCTTGATCTGAGCAGAGCCCTCATGAAAGACAGTGAGTGTTGTCCAAATCTCCCTAGCAGTCCTAAGGTGCTGCACCCTATCAAACTCACTCCGACTCAAACCAATGAACAGTATGTTTCTTGCCTTCGAGTTGGCAATATACTGATCTTTTTCAGTTTGAGTGGTGCGGGTATCAGGGATGGAGTATTGTGAGTCCACAATATCCCAAATTGCATTTCCTTGGCTTAACAAGTAAGCCTCCATGCGCACCTTCCAGTATGCAAAATCTGTCCCATCGAACAGAGGAATTTTACTGCCTCTATCCATGTCGCCAACAGATCACAAAACCGGTTAAGGTCAACTGGTGATCTTAACCAAGCTCTGATACCAATTGTTGGACCGGAAACGGCGACCAGAGGGGGGGTGAATGGGAGCTTTTAAAATTTCGGGCTAAAAACTTAGCCTTCGGGTCTGTTCTGTCTTCTGCGGAACAGGCTTCGAACACAACCTTCGAAGGTCTGGTTCGGAGGTACTTCGACAGCTCCGAACACAGGCTCCGCAGGAGCAAAAGTTCGAAGCCAAGAAGACTTCGCTCCACTAACAACCCTCGAAAATCTACTCTGCAAAGTCAGTGCAGGCTCCGCACACGAGGTGCTTTGAGCAGGCTTCACACTTCACCCTTCGCACGAGTGGACACCCCTCTGTGGACTTCGACCAAGTACTTAGCGACAGCAATCAGTGCTGGGCTTCGTACGCGAAGGTCTATACACACACAAGGCAGACTACGCTAAGGGCTTCGACACAGGAAGCACTACGGGAAAAGAACAGGGCTTCGCTAGTAAGCAGCGAGGTCTTGCCTCGTGTTACACAGAGCGACAGCACACTGACAAAGCACACCTCGCACGAAAAACTACCTTCGCCTCAACAGGCTTCGGTGCACAAAACTAGCGAAGAATGCAAAGCGAGCTCAAGCAAAAAGCACAAGAAAAACAGGGCTTCACCGCTTGAACAAGGAACACTGAAATAAATTGAACTCAGAATGAATACAGCGAGGTCTGTCTACAGGAGCTCAACAGTAAATACTCAAAGTGTTAAATGTTACCTACCGAGCCCCCATATTTATAGCCCACGGCTTCATCCTAAGGAAGTGACTACTTTACCCCTAGGGTTTACAACAGATTTGTCTCTACAGAACTAAGGGGTACAAAAGGTAGTCCACCTTTATTTTGGAGGCTTCTCTGTCAGCTGCAGAGGGGACAGTGTCAGCCTTTTTCAGAACAGACAGTGTCAGCCTTTACAGTGTTGACTTCTGGAACCTCCCTTCGCACCGGAGGGTGCGGTAGCTTCGGCGAGAAGCCTGCAGCCTGTTGGCCTTCGCTCCGCCGAAGAAGTCCTTCGATACAGTGACGGTTTTGAGCCGAAGCCGTCAAAGCCCCTTGGGCCTTCGCACCACCACCTCCGGAGTGGATCACCACGGCTTCGCAGCTACTCCCAGCTCGAACACCGTCCGTCCGTGTACCGAAGCCATGCATGGCCGAAGCACCTCAAGTCAACCTCACTCCGAAGCTCCACCTTCGGAGTACCACCCTTTGAAGTCCCTCCTTCGTCCAAGGCCTCCGCATGAAGCATTCCATGAGCACTCCGTCGCAGTGCCTCTCCCCGAGCGCACTCCACGACGAGCCTCACCCGGACCATGCCTTCGATGCGCCTCGACTTCTGAGACCTTCGTTGGGCCACCTTCGAGTGTCTCCCTCCGGAGCACACTTCGAACCCTTGCCTCCGCAGTGGACTTGGTCCACCAACTCCGAAGACACTCCATTCGGAGTACCTTCGAAGTGCCTCACTTCCGAGGACTTTGTCTCGGAGTACCTTCAGCCGGAGCCACGCTCCGCACTCTCTGCCTTCACCTGGCGCGTCTCGACCCGAGGACCGACCCGGACCACCTTCGCAGCCACCGTGACGGAGCTCCCTGCTCCCCTGGCATCAAGCCACCCGCTTGACCCAGGTTCACCTGGCTCGAACCCTGTCCGTCGCCTCCGAAGTCCCTGCGCACCACCGACAAGCAAACAAGTGTATCCAGTACTCCGGAGACCTCTCCGGGTTAGCAACCTCCGGCACACACTCCGGTGTACCGCCCAAAGTACCGAAGCCTTTGGTACGAACCCAGTCATTGTGTACTGCCGGACCCCTCCGACAGGCACACTCCGCTGCACAGCTGCAGCAAGCAAACACCGAACACACTCCGGTGACACACCTCCGAACACCCTTCGGAGGTACCACCTCCGAAGCCCCTTCGGAGGTACCCTTCGAACAGAGGGTAAAATCCAGTCAATCACTCATCACATACACCGAAACCATCCCTTGGTTTCTCAGAAAGTAAACTTGGATGACCAGCCTCCTAGCTTATAAATAGAGGGGAGTGGGTGGTGGTTTGAGCATCCCTTAGGGCCTGTTTGAGAGCCCACAATCTCAGCCCATTCCTTGGGGATGAGCTGTGATTTTAAAAATCCCGACTCATCCCCAAGGAATGGGTCGGGATTGTGGGCTCCTAAATAGGCCCTTAAAGCTCTCAACATTGTGAGAATTCCGTAAAAGGTTTTTTGAGAGGAGAGGTCTAGTCTTGTAAGAGTTGAAAGTTTTTCTTGTGAGAAAGTCTTATAATAGGGTTGATCTCATTGACTAATGAAAAATATTTTCTTGCATTTGTGAGTGATCTCCTCTTTCTAACATCTCTCCTTGGAATCCATTGTTTGATTCTTGTTTTGGATGCAAGTTCATCTTTTATTTTTTATTTTGGTTTGAGCTAAAATTTTCAGCATCCTTGCAAGTCATTCTTTTTGTTGCTAGAGGCCTAAAAATTCAAACACACACACATACGTCATGTGGTTCAAGTTTTCATACATCTAGATCATTAACTTGAAGTATACTTGGTTGGAAACAATTTTCTCATGAGTTTTTTTCTTGTGACTATGACTAGTGTTCTTGTGCTTAATAGAACTTAAAGTTCATCTCACATACACTAGAATCACATTTTCTTATTAGCTTCTTTTAATTTCTTTTTGTGCTTCCGCTAGTTTTCTTTAAAGGAGCGTTGGGTGAAAGGAATAGACCATCTTTTGAAAATAAATTGTGGAGGCCCCTATTCACCACCCTCTAGTCGCCTGTTTAGGTTCTACACATTATGAAACACTTTCCCATAGGTATCCAAACATTACAGAAACAGGAGCTAACTACCAAGCAGAGCGGTAGAGTACTGGTTACCTATTGAGCAGCCCAAGGTGAAGAAAGAATAACAGAAAGTAGTGCTCAAACACCTACGATAAGCCTGAGGTAGAAATGCAGTGGAATGGGAGAGAGGCCATCAGTCCACCACATTATGCATCTAATATAGCTTATAGAGGGGTGACCTCAGTTCACAACACTGACATGGGTAGCATGTAGCACATTAACAGGCACTTTGCAATCCTCCGTAGAGCAAAATTCAGCACAAAAAAGTAATCTCACCACATAACTCCCGACCACTGATGTGCAGTAGGGCCCCACCCATAGTAAGTGAACATACCTCAGTACCTCAAAGTAAAAGGAACAATACAGAGTGCACCTCTCTTGCAGCATTTGGAAGCCTCAGCAACAAAAAGCTGCATTGGAAATACTACAAATTTAAACCAGCTTGCTCCAAATACATCAACTAAAAAATCATGATAAAAAAGGGAGTAGAACATGCAAACAACAAATCTAAAACATAACAGCAAATCTGGCGACATTGTGGTGAGCCGAGGCAAGGAGCAGAAAAGTACAAGTTGCTCGCTCGTGGGCTACTACTATTACGCACCTCGGCCATTCAGCAGATCATTGATGCATGTCGAGCTCAACACGATGCTAGCAGTGGAGATGAGGATATAGCCCCTACCTACCCTAGAAACACCATGATAGGGAAACAATTCGAGGCTGATGCAGAGAAGAAGCAACCAGATCATGGTGTGTCATGCCTAGGGAGAGACCATATGGTGGGTCATAGTGCATCGGTGCGCGTGTTGTCTCATCTCTACACCGACTAGAACGAGTTGTTTGAGCATGACAGTGGTAGTGAGGATAGCTGACCAGTGATCTGTGAAGGCGCTATCATTGTTGGTGGAGGCCGCATCGACCGTGAGTGCAAAGTGGTAGGGAGGAGCGACAGTGAATCTAGCCATAGGGTGGCGGAGCGGGGCAAATCTGGGACGTCATGGCGAGGCGAGGTGAGATCGGGTGGCTGAGCGTGACAAGGAGCACAACATCACTAGAGCAATGTCCACACAGGAGGAGAGCGCGATAGAGGCTGAGGACAGTGCACCAAAGCTCCACGAAGGTGAGGGTGTCACCATTGGAGGCCACACCGACCGACGTGAGCATGAAGGGGTAGGGAGCGTGGAGCAGCGGACACTAGACGGTGGCCAAGCTGATGTCATCGATGCCTCTTTCACTCATGGCGTTGCCTAGGGCGAGAGGAGAGGATAGGGAGAGTGGTTTTTAGATCTGGAAGGAGAGGAAGAGGCTGGATTAATTTCAGCAAAGCGGAAGGATGATTTTCTAAAACAACATCTCAACCCGCTTTGGTCCAATTTCACAAACACTAAACAATGTTTTTGCAAGGAAAGTGACATGGATTTTTATGGGAGCAAGAACGACCACCTCCTTTTAATATATATAATTTGCTAACGATGATTATATTCAAAATATGATCAATCAAAAAATTATGTTCAAATTGATGGCTTATTGGTAGTATAATATACTTGTCGCGAATATGATCCCGAGGTACCTCCCAAGTGGATTTGTGAGAACCGAGTGGAGGAGAGGTCAACAAACACAACATTAAAGATGACCGATCAATGGTCAACATCATCCAGCCTACGGGCAGTCGACAACACAAAGGCTCCTCGAGTCCAGCACTTGGGAGGCTTTCCTAACTGCGGGCACTCGGATGGTCGCTATCAGGAGTTAGGCTGCCCATTAAACTTCACGATATATAATTGCATAATTAATACGATTGTTATCGTCCGGAGTTATTTCGAACGAACTGATCGTTATTCTCATAATTGGCTAGATCATTGGGCATATTAATGATGATTTGTAACTCCTGATCTCTCATATATATAAAGGGATTAGGAGAGCCTTTTTAGGCACACTTTTTAGGCTTTCATGTTTTTCCCAATATTTCCAAGGCTTAAGTCTATTTTCAGTCCCTAAGCTTATACTACACCCACATGAGTAAGGTTATTATCCTCCGGGAGACCTGAACTTATCCTAAAACAACATTTTTCTCACCGTTTGAGATAACCACCGAGACTCATCCACAGAACTCGCCTTAGTATAATAAAAATCTTACTGCGGGTACCCTCGTAGTATATTATTGCTTCATGCACAATGACAATACCAAAGTGCTATTAAGAGATAGGTGCATACATGAAGTAAGAAAGAGATTTATTTAATTTATTCCATATCTTGTACCCAACTCGTGTAACATATATAGTGTTTGTTGTTCAACAAGGAAGGCATGCAATGTGTGCAACTCTTTGATATGCTTTGGTTTTCATCATTTCTGGAGGAACTTCTTGAACCAATGGGCAGAGTTCTTGGGGTATCTCTTATTCCCGTCATTGTAATCCACAAAATTTATCCCAAAGCGAACTGTGTAGCCATTCACCCACTCGAAATTATCAAGCAGCGACCATGCAAAGTATCCCTTCACATTTGCTCCGTCCCTGTAAAAAGCATTTAGAGTATTGCATTGTCAACTAGCTTTATAAGTACTCTGATCAAAGCTGAGTGTCGGATTGATTTTCAGACCTTATAGCGCTTAGGAGGGAAAGAAGGTGTTTGTGATAGTATTCAATCCTTATGTCATCCTTCAAGGCTTCCTGGAGTGGTAAGGTCTTATTGTTCAATTCATCAACCCCTTACAATGCAGCAGAAAAAAAACAGTAAGATTCATTTAGTTCTAGGAGAAGAGGTGGTACACACTAAGAAATAGGATAACCAATTAACTAGAACTCACCATTTTCAGTGATGTATATTGTAGGATTGCCATAGTTCTCCTTGACATAAAGTAGCAATTCACGGAACCCTTGAGGATAGATGAAAAGCCAAGGTGAAGCAGCCTAGATCATACATACATGCCATTTGAAAAATTCAATATCTCACATGGATAATTTAGCTGTCAAATTGTTTGTGTGAAGAACAAAGTGCAGATTTACCTGAGGGCCTATTGGAAGACCGTTTCGAAAACCTGGTGTCGATAATAAGGCAAGGTCAGCATATATTCATAATTAAATAATATTTAATAATGCATGTGTTGTGTATGTTGTCTTGTGAATAAACTAAGGATATATTCAAAAAGACTGGACTAACTACACTTATTCTTTCTAAGCATTACATTCATTCCATGCATGCAGGTAAAGTGCAAAAAACACAGTTAATTTTGCATCAGAACTTATATCCACTCTTCTGAAATAGAAAGCATAATTGACAATGAAACTGATATCATAATGAGCTGACAAATTGCTTGTCAGAAATGCTACAGTCTGTTATTCTAGACAATTGCCATATCTTTATATTTCAAAGTTGAGAACACTGTAAATATAAGACGGGATTATAAATTCATTGACTTTGTTGACTCACCTGTAAGATTAGCTCGAGCATCAGTATTATAGCTGTTGTTAAGGCCATTTGATGGTGGAAGGTTATCGGCATAGTTTGTAGTGTAGTAGTTAAGTCCGATAAAATCAAATGCGCCCTTGACCAACTTAGATTGTTCTTGGTGAACCGTGGTAAGCGATTGCCAACCAGTGCTCTCATGCTTAGGGGATAGTCGCCTCTAATGAGAGGATCCAATGACCTAGAACAGAATTCATAGTTATGGTCTTTGTCTTTGTCTGCTTTAAACTTTGATGATGAAATTGTGTGACAGAGATTTTACCATCCAAGCATGAAGTCTACAGCACGCTTTGCAGCATCATCATTGGACTTGGAGCGAGAGAAGGGAAGAAACCAATGTGAGACCAAAGTTATTCCAATCTTTCCCTTTTGTAAGGTCTGCATTGGACAAGCATTTTACTGTTCAGGTATGAGACCGGTGAACATTGTTGAACTCAAATCCTTTGATTTCCCAAGCAGATTGTATTCTACTATGTGCTCTTCCCTTTATATTCTTAACACGTGGTAATTCTTGAGTTAATTTTGCATTTCACGATCATCATTTTCATTCTGTAAGTTACTAATGAATCTTTGCCAACATCATGATCAGATTCAAAATATTCAATTTATAAGGTTTAAAACATATTATTATGCAGTAGATTGCATTTTAAATCAGACTAGTGTATTTGCATGTCTATGGATATAATAGGAATCCAATTCAAAATAGAAATTATGTATATGCCATTAAAAGTCTATGTGTTTTTCTTATATGCCACTTGCTCTCTCATTGACAGGTGGATAAGACTCACATGTTAGTGAAAAAGCAAGTGGACTCACGTGTCAGTGAGAGAGCAAGTGGCATGTAAGGGATTGCGTAAATTTCCAATACTCCATTAACTTGTAAATGACGCTATTGATTTTTCATAATATTTTACCATTTGTCTTATTCAAAAAAATTATATAAATATACAAAAATATAAGTTATACTGAAATATCTTCAATACTAAAATAAATTATAACAAAAATGATATTTCCAAAAAAAGTGAATAAAATAAATGATCAAATGTTAAGAAAGAAATCAACATCGTTATTTAAAAGTTAATAGAGGTAGTAACTATTCTATTAGTAAAGCGATTTGATAAATGATGTACTAATAAACTCTACCACCATGAACGAACCCAAACTATCCAAACAAAATACGTTTTGGATTATCAAACTCAAACCGGCAGATCTTGGATTGAAATTACTATAATGGAGGAATTGCAAATGCTCAAGGGATTCCCGAGTGACCTGATATTTCTCCTTATACAACCTAACGGTTTCGGCGTGAGCAAGTAGTTGATGATGGCATGCAAGGTAAGGCTCCCTTCCTGAATCTCCAACACTGCAATTCCCCTGCTCCCATGGCGAACAGCGACCCGGTGCAAAGGTGCCAGATGCATAACCCCCGGAACAGAATGTCCAAGGCTCATTGAAGGTGATCCAGTGTTTAACTCTATCACCAAACTCTTTGAAGCAGATTTCAGCATAGTCCTTGTAGTCATTTCTGCAGCAAATTTTCAGAGTCAGTAACTTAGTTGAATATAATGCAGGATGTGAGTAGAGTACTGTTGTCGGTGGTTTCAGTGCTAAGCAGGGATTCGATCCTGTCCAAAGAAGAACGCATCCAAACTTGCCTTTCATCAGTCCCATTAAACAATATTCGCAACAAAATTTGAAAGAGGCCTCCTAAAGATATCGAAATTGAAATATTGGGTATTATATTGCCTAATTGGTGGCACGATGATGTTTGCAATAGTTTAAATGGTAGAGTATATGTCATGTATTAGTGTACAGTAGTAGTGATCATATTACATATATCACGTATACCATATATATCACGGCTAGACTCAATAAATCATTCGATATTCGCCGTAAATCACTTCTTCCCACTAACAATTCAACATTAAATGAAGCATGTAGCGTGGACCCTATTTTTTTATAAAAAAATAGACAGCTATAGACTTTTAGTACAAAGTACACTGTCCTATCTTACGCAATTAATGTTTATTGACCTAGTCAGTTTCCAGGTCAACATGGTTTATATAGTGATGCTGTTGAACAGAAAAGATATTGAAGCATTGTTGGCTTACATAATATTAGGGCTAAGAAATCCGTTATATTTATCTTCCAATGCTTGAGGTGAGTCCCAGTGGAAAAGGGTAGCAAATGGTTGCACCCCTGCAAATGTGAAGCATTAGTTTACATCTAAAAAAAATGGCGTCAAAGGAATGGAACTAATGGGCACAGACATGTTGCATCTAGCCACTGAACTTTAATCAAAACACTGAAGACTAGATATGCGTACCTTTCGATAATAGCTCATTGATCAATTGTTGTAGTACCTTATGCCTTCTCTGTTCACTCCACCGCTCAAACTTCCATCTGGCATGACAGTGAAATTTTAGTATATGCAAATTCTTGTACTTCAGAGCAAAAATTGATCAGCTTCAGATAAGCTGGAGCAGTCAGTTGAACAGTGCATTCTATTTAGTCTTAAAAAAATTCAGAAAGATAAGGCCACGCACTTGGAAGAATTCTTGTCCATGAGATGGAGAACCTGTATGCATCCATTCCCATATCCTTCATGATGCGCACATCTTCCTGCATTGGTTTTGCAAGTGCGTCTGGATAAGTACTGAATTCTCTTTCGAATGAAAGTTTGAATTATACATTTTAAAAAGGAAAATTCGAATTAAAATTTGAAGAGAATGTGATATGCAACGTCTCCAAGCTCTGACGGAACAACCTAACACAACTTGAAGTGTATACTTAATTACTACCGTTCTGAAAAATCAATTACGGCTACTTGAAAATGTTACAATCTCTGTCTAAAAAGACTTTATTTCTAGCCATTTAACCTTGTCCTAAAAGACTTAAATTTTACCAACTTATATATCACCTTTGTCTATCAATTCACAATATTAGTTATTCACAATGAACACTTTGTTCTTTTACTCTAATTATGAATTTATGAAATTTATCTGAAAATAACGTTTTTTATGTATAGACTCATAATACCTTGTATAGATGGTAGGAGTCCGCAGCCACGTCGCCGTTGCTTCTGTCAACGATCTTATCTGCCAAATCAGAGAAGTATCAATACAAAAGGGTGTGTCCTTGTCCGTCTTTTTCTTGTCATTAACATCAATCATACGCGTAATGTAAGCCTGATTAACACAAATTTTTACGTTTCATCTGAAAAGCACAAGTCTATATACGTTTTATCTGGAAAAAACAAAGTTGTCAGTAATCGTAGCACCGCAGGAGGCAAACAGCACGCAATTGACATGCCTGGGTGCTGATGCGTGAAAGTGTCCCAGATGCTTGGTCCTCTTCCCCCCTCCGCCGCGCCACCCTCGTACTGCATGTGTGAAACAACGGCCAATTCTTCAGATTTAGTATTAATTGGCAACCGAATGCTTAATGGTCAGACCATGCTTTCCTACATGCAAATTTGAGCAAATTTTTCAACAGTATTATGAATCTTTACCAAGGTCTTTTAGGTTAGCAAAGTTGAACAATCTGTTCTTTTGTAAATTTGCTCACTTTTCATGTGTTGCATATACATATTAGCCTGTTCCAACTTATAGCAATGTTCATGAGAGAATTGAGTTTCGGTATCAGGTGCATGGAAGCTTTCTTTACTGTAGGAAAATGGAAGGGAAGTCGAAGCTTTGACCTGATAAGACGACGAGGCTGTGCCGAAGATGAACCCCTCTGGGAAGCTTCTCCGGCTGATCGGCGGCTCGCCGGCGCCACTGTAGGTGCCAGAAGTGACAGCCAGGAGGAGGAACGAGAGGACAAGGCCACCGGACGCCACCACTGACCCTGCAGCCGCCATGCGAACTTGCGAAGTGTGACCCAGAGATAGATTTGAGAGGTAGATAGCACTTTACAAAGCAAGTCAACTTAATTGGCATCCCGTGGATAAAAACAGGCTTGGTGCATTTGCTCATCGTCCACTTGTAATACATACGTCACTAAGCCTCTGTGCTGCGTGGACTAACCGTTAGCAAAAAATTATCTTTATTCATCCAAATAGGATAACTAAGTGGTTTACTAACTATTAGTTTCTTGGCTAACTAATGGTTAGCTCATTAGTCTATAAAGGTAAACTAATTTAAGCTAATAGGAGTCCTTGAACTATTTTGCCCTCTTCTCCTATTCGTCCTGCCCATCGCTAGGGGAAAAATTGATTTTAGTCATCTATTAGTCCAAAGTATTTGAACATACATGGACTAATTTTTAACCAACTAACTATTAGCTGATTAACAATAAGCTTTGGCTATTAGTAAGCTAATTATTAGTTTTTGTGCATCTTAGCTGCAGTTTCACCTGGAGGGATTTTGGGCCATATAGTACTCAATCTGTGGCCCTACTAGGGCTACACAGATATTAGGTTGAACAAGATCTCAAGGGATTCATAGATTTGTTGTTTTTTACTAATCTTTTGTATGACCGAAGCAAGATTCCAAGCCTCTAATATAGCCATATAGTCTTGGGTGCACAGACCTCATACCACTTATGCTTTAATCCTGGCATCAAGCATCATGAGTTCTTGAAACCGCTTGGAACTTGAAGTTAAGGCTTTAGAACTTGAGCCTCTGAGGGACTTAGCTATTAGCCGGATGTCGAGAGGGTGCAAACACCAACTCTTTTTGCTCGCTCAATTGGTGACGCCAAACTAAGAGCAAATATTCATATGGGCACAACCGTTTGAGCTAGATGCACGGCACTTTGCTTTGACCCTTACAGGGCCCGATCCTTAGCAATTGTGGTCAATGAAGATAAAAAACATGATTTCACTTAATGAAGAACTTGAACTTTATTTCACACGGGGTAGAGAATACATAACTAAAAAAGAAAGTGTGGTTGACGACGTTCGTCACCATTGACAAAATTGGGAGTGGAGTTGGATCGAAAACCCTTTGATAGTGGTTCGTCTCGTTGTTCTTCCTTATTGGTCCATTGGCTCTTCAACTTCGGCCTTCTAATCTTCATGTTTTATATTATAACGTCCTCATGGGTCTTCTTGTGCCATACTTTCCTTCAGGTCTAGCGTTTTCATGATCGATCCTTCGTGTTCTCCCTCTAGCCCTTAGTGTCATCCCATCCAGCCTCTTCCAAGCTCTCGAACATGTGCCTGTTCTTCTGAGGCCTCTAGTTGTTCACCCTAGGCCCTCCACGTAACCGCCTCGTTAACTCGGTTATCCAGGGGTTGTGGCATACTCTTCGGCGGACCTAGACTAGGTCCTAGTGAGTCGTCCGATGAGCTAGCCTCCGACATGGTCGGGAAAATCCTCTCGACGTCGAGAGCCTCAAGGAGGCGATTCCTTGATGTTCTAGTGAAGACATCAGATGACTTGTTCCGCTATCTGATCAAAGAGTTGTCGTAGGGCTAATTCTTGCATGACATCGGCTAGATGCTCTGTAGCTCAATCGTTCGTTCACCGGAGAAATGGATCAAGACCCCGACTTGATGATAAATTGGAGGTTGGATCCGAGTCGAAGGGGATCAACCGTCCGAGAGAATCGGTGACATATGTTGTGCTGCCCAGGATGAGCATTATGTTGGACTTGGCTAAAAGTTGACATGGAGATGCCATCGGATCCGGTGAAAGCGACATGATCACCTACCTAGCATGCCAAATGTCGATGAATCATCGCCCAATTCACCTAAGGGGCACCCAAGGTGGTGATTAGATGTGTGTAAGAGAAGTGCAATGTCTTTGAACTCAATGGTCGACTCTAAAATACAAGAGCCTAGTTTATACTAGTTCAGGTCTTCCACAGGATAATAGCCATGCATCCAATATTTTAGTGTGTATTATGATGGTAGATCTTACAATACGACACAAGTAAGCTATAGAGGCTTGAACGTCAAAAGCAAAAAAAAATATGATTGATATGACTAAAAACTTAGATGATGTTCGCTAGGGGTTCTCGCTTTCTTTATATACTTAAGGGGTGAGCCCAATAATACTTATCATCATATCATCTTGTAATACATATATCACTAAGTACTTACTGTCTAATATATATTTAAGGACACTACTTTAGATATTGTTGTCTCTAATGCATCATGTTTTTGTATAAATCAAACAATTAATTAATTACTCAAATATCTCTTATCGATCTCTTATCTCCACCGATCTCTTTTTTTCCTCCACCCATAATGCAAACAGAACCCCTTCCTCAATGCAAAATTTGGTAGTGTCAGGTCATTAAATTTCTTATTGAAATTAAGTCTTAAATGAGGCCCGGTTTATTCATCTTTTCTTTTCTATCATTTAATATATGCCATATTACTTAAAAATCATATTTGGCAATGTAATTAATGTCATATACAGTGCACTTGATTGCTCTGAGCGTCCACACTGCACAGTGTCTGATAGTGACCCAGTATAAAAACACGTAGAAGGCTAGTATTTTGTCATAGAGCGTACGTGCTGCACATGCAAGAAGATGACAGTATCAGCGATGCATGGCATTTGCCTCTGGCAACATGTTCAGGTTCATCTGTATGCCTTATAGATTTGATAAGTCTGACGTTATGACTAATGTGATCGTTACTCATTACGTAGCTACAACCGCTATCACAAAAACATATATTAGTGACGGATTATAACATATATTAGTAACATGTCATAACATACATTACTGACGGGTCACAATGTACATTAGTGATTCACATATCGACCGTCACTCTTATTATGTAAGTAAAGTTCTAGCATTAGTGACGGGTGATATTGGTTATCCGTCACTAAATATAATCTTTAGTGATAGAGAGTACTTTACACCCGTCACGTAGTACTTTGAACCTTTAGGAATAGGTCACCAATGTTTTCACTCGTCACTAATATTATGATCATATTTTTAAAATAATTATTTTTAGGATGCATCCTGAATCAAAACTAGAATTTAGCAGCCGACATTTTAAATTGCAAACAACACATAATTCATCACAAAAAATACAACACATAATTCATCACAGAATACTAGCATCACAAATGACATTATACAAATAAAGCATCCATAAAAAATTGTATTCCATATATTTTACCAAATATTTGCAAGTGTGACATGACAAATTCAAGCATTAATTATGGCTTTTATAATGGAATGTGTCATTCGTTGCGAAGACTTGGTGCACAAGGAATACCGCAAGCTACAAACGGATCTCTGACAACTCAGTTTTGGTAAGACTGCCTTCAGGTATGTTAAATTTCTATAAATTGAGTTTTTAACATCAGTCGATGTTTACATAAATGTAAAGTAAATTAAACACAAAATTGAAACACATGATAATATCTTATGTCAAGTGATTTAAGATATGCTCTTCAAGCCAACATCATATGGTGTACAACATAAAACCCACATTGGTTTCCGGGAGGTTGACTATAGCACTGTTATGTAAATACAAGATTAGTTTGGTCAACACATAAAATTTGCAAGGGTAAACATTTAGAGACTTACATCCATTGCGGTTTTTTGAACCAATTGTAAGTGTTTTGTTGTTTTTGATTTATTGACACCGGTAGCAGATTCAAAAGCTTTGTAATAAGATAGAACAAGATTGAATTAAGAAAGAATAGGTTAAAGGTTCAACTTGTAATTAATAAAATGAATAAAACCTTACTCGTCGATTAAACGTTTGACTACCGAGAAGTCCCTCTCGGTGCGCTTGCCATTCGGCCCTCTTGGTTTTGCCGCATCAATGTACCATATAAATTTCCACTTGGGAGCGATGAGTAGGACATAATGTCCATTCAAGTGGTATATGCCCATTATATGTTGTTCTCTTGAGATGCATGTGGCGAATAACTTACATAGGTAGTCGATGCATGACTACCTATTGTTCTCGATTGTTGACATTGCTAACATTTGTGGATCTAGCAATTGAATGCTTGCTTCTTGGTTTCTTGCCACATTATCCTGCACATATGAAAGAGTAGTTAATACCACATAATGACATGTCAACTTAATATAAAAAATAGGTTAAGTAACTTACAATGTTCAGCACGGTAGCAAACTGATATCGAGAACGTTAAAGTTGAAAAGATTGTATAAAACGTTAAATCAAACCAAAAAACAGTTGTCACTAGTCTAGAAATTTTGTTTCTTGTATCTTACAATGATTGAACTTTTATTGTTGTGGCAGCCATAGAGGTATATTGCATGGAGGCCCATTAAGGCTTGCCCTCCCTTTCTTAGCTGATATTGAGGGAGCAGGTTCTTTCCTTGTTAGTACATAGAATTTGCAAGAGTCCAGACTGACACCACCTTAGGATTCACCACTTTTTATACTTTTTGACACCAACCTTGTTTGTTTTTGTGTATAGTCATTGGCTTATTCAAGGTGTCAGAGTGACGGCATTTTCTCCTTGGTCGATAGGTGCAGTGGCAACAGGTGCAATGACATTATGTTGAGCAGTTGGAGGTTGAGCAATACGTGGCTGAGTAGCAGACGATTTAGTAGTGAAAGGTTAAGCATGATCTTGGAAACAATATCAGCATCCACCAAAATATCCACTCGTTTCCACTATACCATTGTGATAAGTGCGGTGCGTAGAGTGGTGATTTCGTCATTCAGAGGAATAGGCAATGGGATGTCTTCCGTGTTGAGGTGCACAAAATCAATAAACACCACTACAAATCCCTCATTTATCGACAAGTTGTGTATCTCATGTTGATATGAAAAGACCACATCCTTTGCCACCTCAATCTGAACCCCTGTGGGATTTATGATAAGCATGCACGTGGTTGGTTTAGTTAGCCGGTCAATGGTGTCATCCAAACCACTGTAAGACAATAACTGATCAATCTCTCTTTATGTACAACTACTCTTTCTAACATGAGTAGGGCTATCTAATGTAGCTTTGTCTCGAAGGACAATACCATATAGAGCTAAACATATTTTGATATCTACATAAAGATCCTTCTTGATCTTGGTAGAGAGCGCCTCCACATCGGTTCTCATACAGCTTCTTTGCTTCTTGTACATGTCAGCATTGTCTGGGAAACCATGATTCCAGCCTTGCGAGCTAGAGACGCCCCACACGTGACCAGGGTGCTCTAGGTTGCTAAGAGCATTTGTTAGCACATCGTGCTCCCGCACTGCAGTGAATGATCCTTCTGACAACTGCACCACCAGATATTTGACCTTCTCGATTACTATCGTTGCCTTGCTCGAGGTCCACACCACTTCACCACTCTTTGTCAGTCTCTCCCAGGCCCTTAGAAATGATTGCAATTTACCGGGAAACTGTTGCCACAGATTTTCTTTGCCCTCACTGGCCATCTTATAATCTTCGGCCGACCACCTATCTTTCATCCCCACGTAACCAATTGAACCAAGGTTATGGGGTAGCTTATTCCTAGATCAGACCTCTTTCTTGGTAGAGCTTTCTACCTTGAAATCAACTGAGATCTTCATTTTGACAAATTGATCATAGTCCTTTTTAGGAATGAGTACATTGCGAAGGCTCGAGGTTTTTGTCAACAAACTTAAAGATAAGGTTGCTTTTATGAGACCTCCATAGCTTGGATATCATCGTCATGATAGTCCTTACAACCACTGCCTTTGAGATCTCGGAAAACTCGAGATAGTTGCTGATCCCATCATTGTAGAGTACAGTCTTCTACTCTCGACTAAGATCGTTGAACTTCCTTAGGGTCAACAGGACCCTCTTCCATGCAATTAGTCCTTCAAGCTTCCGTAGGCACTATAAGGCCGCTTTATCTTTTGGCAGGCCATCACTTTCAATCTCCTTCATAGTTATCTTGTCCACTTGCCACTTTGTTTGCGTCCTTGGCTTCTTTATTGGTAGCTCAACTTCGTTAGCAGAGCTGGAAGACCTAATAGAGGAATGGGTAGACATCTAAACATTAAGAGAAGGGAGACCTTATTGTTACATTACAAAAAAATGAACGAATGTACGTCACTAGGATTTGGACACACATTTTTCTTGACATGCATTGTATTCATGGAATAGAAAACATATAGGTATTTCCAATATTCAAGCTCCCAAAAATTGACTTCTTTTTCCACATTCCATCACAACTTGTGGAAGGCCATTTTCACTTGCTGAGTATAAAAATTATGTCTTTTACCTAGGCATATACCATTGTGCCTCTAAAATGCCTCGGACGTCCTCCTTTCTCTACGGAGCCATCAAAATTTCTGGTCTCTAAAGCCAGGATCGATCAAGTCTTGGGAGCAGCTGAAGAGGAAGTTTGTAAGAGACTTCCAAGGTACATTTGTGGCCCCAATGTCAACTGGGAGTCTATTTCAGGTGAAGCAGCAAGCGGGGGAGACACTTCGGGAATACTTCACATGCTTCGACCACACCAAGTCTCAGATCAAAGGCTTGTCTACCTCTTCGGTAGTCACTGCCACGCGCGAAGGGGTGTTGAACCCAGATCTCCTCAACAAGCTTCATCGGAAACTAGTGTCATCTGTGGCACAACTGATGGCATACTTTGAACAGTATGCCAAGGCAGAGGAAGGCTGCCTCTGAAGAACTGCAGCACCTACACCAACCCTTCGAGAAGTGAAGATGGAGCTTGAAGTCCCAACCTCTCCGCAAGCCCTCCTTGACAATCGTTTCAATGATCATAGGCGGGGAAAGAAGCACTTCCGCTCTAAAGTGTTGAACATTGCACCCTCTGTCCCCGGAGGCACCTGTCAACTTTCAACATGCGCAAGGCTTCAAGGTTGGTGCTTCAAAGCCCCAAGAAAGAGTAGCTGGCAGGTGCCAGAGCTTCTTCTATTGTGTGCATGGCGAGAATAGAAGCCATGACACGAAGAATTGTAAGTCTGTATTAACCCTTTGGGGTGAATACCTTGGATGAAGTACATGGCAAGGTACTTCGGATCGAGCCCCTCCAGCGGCCCGTTCGGAGCCCATGCAAACCGTGGCCCGAGCCGGCATCCACGAAGCACCAATGCAGCTCCCGGTGGCCAATATTATGCCACCACCGAAGTAGGAAGATCCCCAAGATCGCGGCAAGTGAGTGGTCCTGCCCATCTCCAGAGGGGGGACCCTCGGTAACATGTCAAAAAGGCAGTGGCGAGAATATGTCCGTGAAGTAGGGCACATAGGGACCTCGAATTCTGTGGCAAGAATGCCCGAATGGTCCCATGTACCTATTTTTCCTTTACTGCCAATGATGCTGCGGTGGTGAAATTCCCTCATGCTTACCCCCTAGTCATTTCAGCTAATATAGCGGGAGTCGAAGTTCGAAGGATCCTGGTAGACGGTGGGAGCTCTACAGATATACTCTTTGTCTAGGCCTTCGACCAGATGTGCATTCCTCGGAGGCATTTAATTCCGGCGGCCCGCCCACTCCAAGGCTTCGTAGGTCCGCCTCTCGATGCCCTCGGCCAGATAGGCCTCGAGGTTGCCTTCGGAGAGGGGCCCCTAGCCAGGGTGGAGGAAGTGATCTTTGACGTCGTCGATGCCCCATATGCCTATAATGTGATTTTTGGACAGGGATGTTGAACCAGTTCGGGGCTATAGCATATCATAACTACTTGTGTCTCAAGATGCCCACGCAAGGTGGAGTTCTCACTATCTCAGGAGACCAAGTTGTAGCCTGAAGAACGGAGTATGGCCACGGTCAGCCATTTGACCCTCGACAAGTGCACAGTGTGTCAGAGCACACAGAGGAGGCTTCAGAGTCTTCAAACTCCTCGAAGTGCCTTTCCCTAAAGCCAAGCCCAGAAGGTGATGTCATCACGAAGATAATCCTAAAAGATGGCGAGGAGTACCCAGTACAGTTCGGCAAGGGGCTACCTTCAGAGATAGCTACTTCACTGGAGGAAGTAGTCAAACAAAATTTGGACATCTTTGCCTGGACCGACGAAGACATCACCGGGGTTGACCGGAGTATCATTGAGCATAGTTTGCTTGTCAACCCGAAGGCTAGGCCAGTGCGCCAGGGGCTCCGTAAGTTATCAGCAGAGAGGGCAGACCTCGCCAAGGTAGAAGTGGAAAAATTGCTAAGGGCTGGCATCATCAGGGAAGTAGCCCACACGGAGTGGCTTGCTAATCCTGTTTTTGTCAGGAAGAAGGGCTCCGGCAAGTGGCGCATGTGCATTGATTTCACATATTTAAACAAAGCATGCCCACGAGACCCCTACCCTATGCCCCGAATAAACCAGCTGGTGGATTCTATGGCTGGCTCTGAATTACTGAGCTTATTGGATGCATACTCCGGTTATCATCAGGTATGGCTAAAGCGCGAAGATGAAGCCAAGACGAGTTTTATAACTCCCTCCGGAGTATTTTGTTATGTTTGAATGCCTTTTGGCTTGCGGAATGCCGGAGCCACCTTATCACGTTTGATAGCTAAGGCTCTAGGTCATCAAATAGGCCAAAATGTCGAGGCCTATATGGATGACATTGTAATAAAGAGTGTTGTAAAGCACCATCATAGCCTAGACCTAGCTGAAACATTTGAGAGCCTCCGAGCATGTGGAGTTCGCCTCAACCCTGAAAAATGTATATTCGGGGTGCAAGCAGGAAAACTGCTAGGGTACTTAGTTTCGAGTAGGGGAATCGAAGCTAGCCCGATGCAGATAAGCACATTGCAAAGAATGGCTCCACCCAAAAATTTGAAGCAAGTCTAGAAGCTAACAAGACGGCTCGCAGCTCTCAGCAGATTCCTGGCCAGATCAGCCGAGCGAAGCCTTCCAAATTTTAAATGTCTAAAGGGGTCCGAAAGTTTCAAGTGGATGCCGGAGTGCCAAAAGAGCTTCAATGATATTAAAGATTACATCGGAAGCTTGTCAACACTTATTGTGCCCCTCCCAGAAGAAACTCTCCTTCTTTATCTTGCAGCAACGAGCTCTGCAGTAAGTGCAGTATTGGTCAGAGAAGTTGAGCTTAAAGGAAAGCTGATGCAAAACCCAGTTTACTTCGTCTCAGAAGCTTTGTCCGGACCAAATACAAGATACTTCTATTGATAGAAAAAATGGCAGTAATGGCTAGATTGTCAAAATATCAATTTTTGGTGATTTGGGCCGAAGGTACACATGTCCAAGGTCTGTCCGAAGCCTTACAGGGCCGAAGTCCATTGAGCTATGGGCTCCAAAAGCCTCTAGCCAGCCCATGGGCTTCGGCCAGAAAGCCTTCGGAGGCCCACACTGCCAAAGCTTCGGCCCGAGGAGCAAGCCTCGACGGGCCTGGCTGAAGCCCACCTTGGTAGAGATAGAGTTGGATGCGTTTCCAGCTCAATCTCTATCTCTATTTGGCCAGATTAATAGCAGATTAGATTAGGAGTTAACCCCCTATAAATAGAGGGGCATGGCCGGCGTGGAGGACCCCCAACTCAAACCAAACCAAAGCCATGCTTTGATCGTACCTTTACTTTTACCTTTACTTTCTTGTACCTCTTCGTGGGCTTGACTGGAAGCCCTCCGTCGGCCACTACGGAACAATGGTAAGCCTTGTTACTTTGCCCGTGAAGTATCCGTTAATCTATGTAATAGATTGCTATCACCTTGGTACTTCGCTTGTGAAGTATCCGCTAATCTGCGTAATAGATTGCTACCTTCGCTACCCGTGCAACACTTAGCAAAATTCGGTCCTCAGGCCGAATTGATACTTCGCATCATCTATGTTGCAGGTTCGCACGTTCGGAGCCCTTTCGCCGGAGGTGTCCAGAGCTGAGAGATCAGTTCTGGAGGTCCCTAGGACACCCTTCGACAATACCGCAGGCTTCGGCAATAGGCTTCGCCAGCATACTTCGTCGCGACAGGCTTCACCACGGTCATACTCCGCACCGGACGAAGTTGTACTCGCGCGTGGCCCTTGCGTCACTATTCTGTGATTTGCTGTATCGAAGATCTCACGCCAAACCCCACTGTTCGGAGGTGATCACCGCATCTAGATCCGTTCAGAGTCCATCTTCGGCCGGATCAGTCTAAACGCCGAAGCACCCTTCGGCGGAGCACTTCACACTAGACGCCGAAGGTACCCTTCGGCGCACCCTTCGCACCAGACTTCGAACTAGACAGGCTCCGACTGGTTTGCTGATTTTATTCTGTTTAATCTATCTCTTTCGGCTAATTGGATTATTTTGTGTAATCTGGTTGCCTAGCGACTCCACTCCCCTTATCACTATTAAGGGTAGTCAGAATGCGACGTCGGTGCCATGTTACGCTTAGGACTGTCCCTAAGTATCCGTGCACTTTTGGATTGTCGTACTGACCCAAGTACGGGGGCACGTTTTCGTGTCAACAACTCCGAGCTCGAAAAAATTGCTTATGCTTTAGTAATGTCCTCGTGGAAGCTAAGGCATTACTTTCTAGCACATAATATAATCGTTCCTACCTCCTATCCCCTTAGTGATATGCTTCGGAGCAAAGATTCTACGGGTAGGATCGGAAAATGGGTTGTTGAGCTAGCCCCTTTTGGTATTTCCTTCGCGACGAGAACAACTATCAAATCTCATATCATAGCTGACTTCATGGCAGAGTGGACTCCATCTGCAGTCTGGGCTCCGGAAGAAACCCCTAAAGGTTTATGGACAATTTTTTCCAATGGAGCCTATCAGGAATCTGGTGCCGAAGCTGGAGCTATGATAATATAGTCGTCAAGGCCGAAGACCATGTATTCTGTGAGGCTCAACTTTAAGACCACCAATAATATCGCAGAGTACGAAGGGGTCCTACTAGGCCTCCGAAAGGCAAAAGCGCTTGGAGCATCAAGAATTATGATTAAGACAGATTCCCATGTCGTTGCAGGGCATGTTGACAAAAGCTTTCAAGCTAGGAACCTGCATCTTGCAAAGTATCTAGAAGAAATCCACAAGATAGAAGCATTGTTTAAAGGATTTTCTGTTAAGAGTATTGCTCGAGTTTAGAATCAACTTGCAGACATTCTAGCGAAGGCTGTATCTAGAGCATTGGACGTCCTAGAGGGTGCTTTTTATGAAGAACTTATCAAGCCTACTATAAATCAATTACCCTCTGTAGAAGTCCTTTGCATCCCAGCTGTAGATTGGCGGACTCCGATAATGGATGTCTTGCAAAACAGCGTAGTCTTGTCACAAGGTCCGGATTTCCGAAGGTTGCAAGCAAGGGCTCGCAATTATGAGCTTGTCAATGGGATATTATACAAAGCCAGAGTTTGTTCTCCACTACTTCGGTGCATGTAACGCCCAGATTTAATAAATCCGGACCTTTATTGAAATTCCATAGAAAATCAATAAAAACAAGACGTTCATCACATGATGCGTACAATACGGCAATCATTCATGGTTCGTAGACCATATTAGAACAAAAGTGATAAAGTGAAGAGAAACTAATAAATAAGGGTCCTAGATGAACGCCTCCTTCTAGTCTCGCCTTGACTAGGTCGCTACTCTAGACCTTCATCCTTCTCGTAGTAGAAGGGCTATGGTGGTGTAAGTCAACGGGGGTGAGTACAATCATACTCAGCAAGCCACCGGATGCAAATATAATGCACAATAATAACAAGGAAGGTAGTGGCTAATTTTGCGGAAAAGCATATTTGTGAAGCAATTAAATGTGATCAAGTTATTAATACAGAAATGTAAACATGTGTATGCATCATCTTCTAACTCGAGGGTTACAGTTAGCCCACCCTCGGTCAACAGTCCTTACATGCCATGAATAACTCAATCATTCAAACAATTTTAAACTAACTGCGAGAAGTCACACAACCCGCCCTTGATTGTGGGCTCAACTTTTAGAAAATATTTACAACTCTGATGAGAGGTGTACCACTGTACCCACAAGGAACGCACTCATCCCATACACCAAAGTGTAACGAGATGACCCATACCACGGGAACTCGTGCCAAAACCTTCCATATGGAATGCTCCAACCCGATAGCACCCTCTTATGGGTTTCATATGGTGCCCCGACGCATCGAGCCAACACGATACCCCCTTGAACCACGTCGGTACAAGTCACCCGCAGGTTGTCCCTTGCCCCCTCCACTATGGTGCATCGAGTCGGTTTGTTCCATACTTCCGATTAGGACTTACCCATTAGACTTGTGGTTAGTACGGAAGTGCTTTGCAACAGATCCCGCAGACCGGTCCTTATAGTGCACCGGATGCGACCAACCAATGCCCTAGCTTGCACCCAGAACCCACCATACTTATAACATAGCCAACTCCAACAGAGTCCAGAGACGAGAATAACAGGGAAATACATATAGTAGAATCCATCTATCTACGACTCATTCTTTTATCCTATAGCAGTTGTGTCGGTACATTGGACACTAGCTAATATATTATTGTAGAGTGACAAGGAGTTTAGGCACAATAAGCATGGCTTGGGTTTACACACAAGGACGGGGATCTAATAAATATAGTGTAAGGCTTGAGATTAGACTAATGCAATATTATCCTATGAGTTATAGCGATAATTTATTAAAACATGGGCTCAATGATGATCAAAATGGGGGTTGTGACTTGCATTGCTCAGCAAATGGTGATGATGGAACCTCGGGGTAATACTCCGACTCCTCGATGGTCTCGTAGTCTTCTCGATACGGAAAAAATTAAACACAACATTCAATAAACAATAAAAATACCACAACATATATACATACAACTTTATGGTTTTTAGACAAGGGAATTTAAGCCTTATTATTCTGAAGTTATGTTGAAAAAATTTTAATGGTTAATTTTTAGGGGTTTTCCTGATTTAATTATGGAGTTATAAATTTATTTCTTAAAGGGATTTTATTTATTAATTATTAAGAATATTTTGTGCTAAATTAAAATATTGCTTTTATGGCATAAATATGTAGAGAATAAAAAGCTGAATTTAACAAAATTTGAATGATGAAATTTGGAGTTAAAATGAGCAAGTTATGAATTTTGAAGTTTAAATCAATTTTCTAAATTTTATTTAAACAGAAAACAGTCTCTGGTCCACGGTGAACCAGGTTCACCATGAACCCATGACTGTGCGCGTGAACAGGATTAACCAAAACCGTCTATTGGTGAAAAAGATTACGCTAACAGGTTCTCTGAGATCAAGAACAGACAAACAATGTGTTCGTGTTTAAGGACTATCTCAAGCCTCCGAAAGGATAATAGCTTAAGTAGTTCGAATGTGTGTATTAGAGTAATTGAGTATTTGGTCCTCGTTATGGGGTAGAGAGGGGGGTATTTATAGGAAAAAATGTCTAAGGAAAAGACCTATTTACCCCTAGATTACAACCGACATAGTGGAAACTATTCGGTACTCTGAACAGGGTTAAAATGGTAAAATCTATCCAGGGCAAATGGATAAGCCAAACGTCTTATCAACCCGATTGCTCTGCTTCGGAGCCTCATATCCTGCGGATGGCTTCTTCGGACTTCAGATCGAGGCACCCTTCGGCTTAACGCCTCCACCTTTGAGCATGAGCCCATCAGCTCCGAAGCTTAGTGAGTCTCTTTGAGCTGTTAATCTCTAAGTCCTGAAAGTGAAGCATTTTTCCCCAACAGTAGCCCCTCGTATACGCCTCTCCGAATTTAACCGGTACAGAAGGGAGGCAGTATACGCAAGGAATACTTTCATATTCTAAGACTTAGAGAACATTTGAACACATTATAGTCTTTCGGAGGATCTTGGATCCAAAGCATTCGGACCCCGCCTCTGAGCTCCCAACGCTGTGTGAATACTCCGTGGGAAAGAAAACCGCTATGAAGCCCAAACGTCGTGAGGAACCATTTGATTATAATCGTTACTATGCAAGTAGTTGTTACGCTCTGTAAAAGGTAACAGTCGAAATTTACGGCAGTCTCTCGCCGTTCCACTTTCTGGACCCACCTGCCAGCGGCGGAAGTCAAACCTGCAGTGTGAATGCGATCAAAGCATAGCAACCAGCGGACAATTATAAAAAGGGGATTAGAAGTTACCCAAGACTTTTTACCGTACTCAGCATCTGCGAATCACTTCCTTCAACCTTCCATTCTCACAACCTTCCAATCCCCCGAGCCATGGCGAGAACCAGCCACACCGTTCTGGCAGCAGCGAGCACTCTGGCGCAGAGGAAAGCTTGGGCCGCCTCAACCGTGGAAGCGATGGCGGGAGCTCTGGGCGACGCCTGGCCCAAGAACCCCCGGGAGCTCTGCCCGCCATCCAAGAAGAAAATCCCTCATAGCTTCCTCATCGGCCAGTCCAAGAGCACCGCCGAGTCCACTGAAGAGGCTGTGGAAGGGACAATGGGGACAGGACTAAGGACTCGAGTCCCTGGGTCGGAATCGACCCCGAGGCCACGGAGCGGAGAGGTCGTGGTTTTCGAGGCCTTCTTCGAGGCAGGCTTGGGACTTCCTGCTATCAAGTTCCTAGTGGAGGTACTGGATATGTTCCACATCACCTTACCCCAATTATGTCCCAATGCCATCGCCCGCCTGGCTGTCTTCCAATGGGCGCTCCAGGCCGAAGGGTGCGAGGGACGATCAGAGGTCTTCGCCACCACCCACAAGGCCATTTGCCAGCCGAAGCCGCAAGACAGGCCCAGGGACACCAAGGTGATAACATCCTTCGGCAGCGTCAACTTCCAGTTGCAGAGGGAGCACGCCCAACACTTTCCCGCGAAGGCCATCAATGATCGATGGTACACCAACTGGATCCTTCGGTGGTTCTACGCCGAAGTCGGAGAGAACTCTCCCCTCACGGGACCTCTTCAGGAGATCTGGTTCCGGAAGGAGGCGGAGATTGCTCTGAACCCTAGCCTGCTCTCAACGCGGCTAGGGATATTGACCTCGGTGGCTCGCCGCATGAGCATGTGTGACCTCGCCGAAGAGTTCATTGCTCTTTGGATTCCACCTCTCGGGGCCAAGTGGCCGATAGTGTTTCAACAGGCTTCAGAGGGTGAGCTCCGAACTTTAGGTAAGACTTCATCTCCTGTAGTAATATGTTAGATTATGAAAATAACATACTTATAATATGTTACCCCTTTTTTTAGTGGCTCCACTGGCGCTAGCTCCGGAGGAGATAGCTCGGGCCACCGAACGGGTCCTCAGAGCCCTATGGTGGCTGAAAGATAGAAGAGGCTGGAGCTGGTGGGGAGCTGGGAGCGCTCCAACAGAGTGTGGGGAGCTCTCGGGATGGTGCCCCCTCCTCTGCTAGATTTTACCTCGACCGGAGCGGCCCCTCGGAAATGGAAAGTCGTCGCCGAGCCCCCGAAGAAGGCCAGCAAGACCCCGCCTAAGAAGAAGAAGGTAGCGAAGATCCCTCCGCAGCTGGCTCCAGCCTCGTCTACTTCGTCCTTGGACGTTCGGAGCTCAGCTTCGGAGGATTCCGAGGACTCCAACGCCCAACTTGCTAAGACCTTCGAGAATTATCTCTTTGATGGCGATGAAGATGCGACAGTGGTCCCAGCTGAAACTTCTGCTCGGGAGGTTGCGGAGGTAGACTCGGAACGCACACCTGTGCCCGCTACCATGAACTTGGAGTCGAACCCCGTCACCCCTAACTCGCCCGTAGCTGGGGTGATCATGGTGGAGGTCGAGGTTCCAGCAGAAAACACACCGGAGAGGACTTTGGGAGACGACATCGATGATATCCTCCAGATGTACGAAGTCCTGGAGGACCCGACGATTATGCCTCAGGGTGCCTCCGAAGGTATACTTCAAATCTTTTACCTTGGTCGATTCCTGCAACAATTTTTACTTGTAAATGCTCACCAAATATTTTGATACTGCAGGTACCTCGAATGGCAACAAAGCCTCGGCTGCACACGAAGTCCTAGCTTCTTCGAGGGTCGTGGTTCTGATGGACACCTCGAATCCACTAGACGCCCCGACCCCGGTGACGGGGGCCGTGCTCGCCGATGCAGCCTCGGTGACCGAGGTCGCTCCTGCTGATGCGGCTCCAGCCGAAGGGGTAGTCGCCGAAGGAAGGGCCACCTCCACCTTAGCCGAGCCGCCTGCCTTCGTGCCGGGGAGGGGCAAAAGCATGTCCAGCCTTGCGCTCTCTCCCGGCCCAACGATGACCTCGGATAGCAACTCGGAGTAGGAGGCCATGGCAGATGATCGCCAAGCTTCGTCTTGGCTTCCTCTGCTGGCTCCATTTTTGGAACACCGGACAGGCCTCCGGGCACTTCTGGAGCCTTTGGTGGAGAAAAGCCAAGACATTGCCAATTCGGATTTGTTCTCTGCTCTGAGCGAAGCTAGGGCCCCAGCGCTCAACATGGCCCTCGAAAGGGCTGCCCTTCAAGTATGAAAAGCACCACGACCATTTCTGATTAGTAATTGTGAATACTTGGTACTTATTTGTTCTTTTTGCAGCAATTCATCCTTGCTAGAGCGGCAGCGACTTCCAATGAAGTCGAAACCAATCGACTTAAAAGGAAGGTTACTACCCTCCAAACCGCGCTCAAGGACTCCGATGAAAGATCACTTCGGTTGGAGGAAGAAGTCCTCGAAGAACGGAGGGCTAGGGCCAAGGCCAACGAAGCCATCCGACTAGCGAGGCAAGATAGCAACGCTCTCTGGACTTCAGCCCAAGAAGCTGAAGCCGAGTGCGTAGTGCTCCGAGCGGAGGTTGAGAAGCTCCGGCAAGCGGCGGCCACTTTGAGCGCCCAGCTAGTAGAGCTCCAAGGGTCTCTCAATCAAGCGATGGCCTAGAAGAGCTCCTTGCTGCTCCAAGTGGCCGAAGTGTCTACTACTGCTGTGGAGCTAGAGACAGCGAAGAAGAAGAACGCCAGTGCAGCGGAACGTACCTTGGATGCCCTTCAGGGTACCTTGGAATATTTTGGCACTATGTGCCCTTCGTCTTCTGCGGCGGCCAACGAACCCCTCGACCGGAAACTGAAGAGGATTCAAGTGGCGGCGTCGCTGATGATGAACTCCGGTGTCCGGTACGGAGACATCTCCGGTCAGTGTGCCGGAATTGGGGTTCTCCATCACCTCGAAGCCCTTCAGATCCCCCTCGCTCCAGTCGGGGGTTCAACCCTTGGAAGCTTTCCTCCGAGGACCTGCTGCACCCAACTTCGGACGTAGCCTTGGCCTGGGAATTTTCCGGTCAACCTGGAAGACGGACCACAAGGCTAAGGCCAAAGCTTGGATCGACGAGGCCCACCGGCAGAACCAAGCATAGACAAGGCCACCGCTTCCAGCCTCGCCAGCTCTGGCACCTCCTACTCCACCAATCGACCCGCAGGTCTAGCTCATAGGGCAATTATGTATAAGAAATCTTGTAAAGCCCCTTGCATTAATGAAAGTTTATAAACGAAGAGCTTGTTTGGGGGTTTTGTTCTTTTAGGTTTTGTCATGCCCTTCGGAACCTGACCTCAAAATACTGGATTTTACCGAAGGGCTCCGGAAGGAGTGGGCAAGCCTCGAGAGCTTAAGGCCCTACCGCCTCTCTCGCTTCTCTGTTCCTCGCGGATACAAAGGGGAGATAACCCTCGATTTTCAAGAGGTCTTAGCTTATATCAAGGAAGAGGAAAAGAGAAGGCATCTTCATCCTCCGAACACATGGAATGGTCTGACTCAGAGTACCAGGCCGAAGACCCTACGGAGACTAACTCCGAAAGTCTTCTGACTTGGGCCGAGCTTCAAGAGAAGCAAAAGAAACTGCGAGCTTCGAAGAAGAAGAGAAGCACTCAAACCAAAAGGACAATCCCGGCGGCTTCGAGCTTCGAAGGACAGAGTAGCCGGAGAGGTAGCTCTAGAGGCCGACAGGGTCTTCGATTTTTCCTAGGCTTTGACCAAAACTTCTCTTGATGTACAAGTACAATGAATTAATGTGAATTGCACCGAAAGTATCTTGTTTGTTCTTTACCCTCCTACCCCACCTTGTGGGTGGGGGATCTTTTGTACTGCAAAGAGGTTCGCCGGACACAATGACGTGCCGAACAAACTGATGCTTCGCACCACACTTAATATCCGTATTTTACCTTTTTAGAGGGTTCTCCGAACATAGTCTCGTATTATGATTTCGTATGTTTCAAAGTTGGATCTAACCCTATAGGGTTTTATACTTGTCGCTTAGGACTTTAAAAGTGTCTCGTTGGCCGGAGCCTCGAAACCTTATTACATGGTCACATTCGACTCTTTTACAGATTCTTCGAACCCGTAGGCCGGAGATCTGTTTATCTTTAAAGTCCTTGGACTCCTCTACGGATCCTAACAAGCCTGGGACTAGAATCCGTAGGGTGGTCACCTTCGGCTCTTTTATAGATACTTCGTACTCGGAGGACGGAAATTTGTTCTTTTTTAAAGTCCTTAAACTCTTCTATGGATCCTAACAAGCCGGAGCCTAGAATCCGTAGGTTGGCCACCTTCGGCTCTCTTACAGATACTTCGTACCTAGAGGCCAGAAATCTGTTCTTTTTAAAGTCCTTAGACTCTTCTACGGATCCTAACAACCGGAGCCTGCAATCCGTAGGCTGGCCACCTTCGGCTCTTTTACAGATACTTCGTACCCAGAGGCTGGAAATATGTTCTTTTTAAAGTCCTTAGACTCTTCTACGGATCCTAACAAGCCAGAGCCTAGAATCCGTAGGCTGGCCACCTTCGGCTCTTTTACAGATACTTCGTACCCGGAGGCCGGAAATCTGTTCTTTTTAAAGTCCTTAGACTCTTCTATGGATCCTAACAAGCCAGAGCCTGGAATCCGTAGGCTTGCAGCGAAGCCCCTAAACCGACGGTTCGCAGGCTGTTGCCCAGGTCTTGGGAAATATGCTTGACTCTGCAAGCATCTCCGTCCTCCCGATGCGTCCATCAGGAGTAAGGGATATTCGAAGAGCAAACAAAATTCGACCCTCCACTTTATTTAGAAAAGGAAAGCTTTACAAGTGATTACAAGGAGCCCCTAAGCGTAATAACGCTTAAGGTGCTATGCATGCCATGCATGTTTCAATTCTTCCCCTTCTAAATTAGCTAATTTAAACGATCCGGCGCGTCCTGAGCGTAGGATAACATATGGTCCTTCCCATTTATTTCCTAGTTTCCCCGGGGCTATTACACTTCGCAAAACTAGATGACCTGGTCTAAGCTCGTTCAGCTTTATCTTCGGGTCATACCATGTTTTTGTTTGGCCTTGGTACTTGGTCAGATTGGTGACAACTCGAAGCCTTGTTTCTTATGACAAGTCCAGCGAAGTGTTTCTTTCATCTTCATCTCCGGGCTGCACTACATGAAGGGATCCACCTCTGAGCTCCGTAGGAGTCATGGCCTCATCTCCGAATAGTAGTCTAAATGGCGTAAAGCCTATGGACCTGGCTTGAGTGGTTCGAATGGACCACAAGATATTGGGAAGCTCCTCGACCCACATCCCCTTGGCCAACCCAACAATTCGTCGATTCAGACCGGAGAGGATGTTCCCGTTTGCTCGCTCGACAGCTCCGTTGGACTATGGATGGCGCACTGCAGCGAAGCACAACTTAATGCCCAGTTCTTCACAAAATTCTTTGAATGTGTCAGCTTCGAACTGGGTTCCATTATCCACGGTTAACTCCCTTGGCACTCTGAACCTGCATATAATGTTTTGCTAGAAAATGTTTTGCACATTCCTTGAAGTGATAGCAGTCAATGGTTCTGCTTCGACCCACTTTGAAAAACATTCGATTGCTACTACCACAAACTTCAAGCTGCCTTTTGCCATTGGAAAAGGGCCTATGAGGTCCATGCCCCACCGAGCCATTCGCCATACCGGGGCAATAACTTGAAGTGGAACTGGCGGACGGTGGCTTTGTCTGCCAATCCATTGGAATCCTTGGCATGTTCGAACCAACTCCGCTGCATCTCTCACAATTGTCGGCCAGTAAAGCGCCTGCCGAAGTGTCTTGCATGCTAGAGCACGAGGGGCTTGGTGGCTTCCGCACAAACCTTCGTGAATTTCCCGAAGTATGTCTTGGCCTTCGGGTTGGGAGATGCATCGAAGTAGAGGGGAACACACTCCAGCTTTGTACAATATTCCGTTGACAAGATTGTAATTTCAAGCCCTTACTTGCAATCTTCGGGCATCCGGACCTTCTGAAGAATTTATGCCACCTTGCAATATATTCATAATCGAAGCCCGCCAATCTGTAGCTGGAATGCACAGTACTTCTGCGGAGGGTAATTGCTTAGCTGAAGGCTTCACTAGTTCTTCGTAGAAAGCACCCTCCGGGAGGTCCACCGCTCCAGCTGCAGCTTTTGCTAGAATATCTGCGAGTTGATTATCTTCCCGAGGGATGCACCGAACAGAGAATCCTTTCAATGCTGCTTCAGTCTTGCAGATTTCTTCAAGGTATTGCGCTAGATGCGGGTTCTATGCTTGAAAGCTCTTATCGACATGCCCTGCGACGACTTGGGAATCTGTTTTAATTATTATCCTTGCTGCTCCAAGTGCCTTTGCCTTTCGGAGGCCTAGCAGGACCCCTTCGTATTCTGCGATATTATTGGTGGTCTTAAAGTTGAGCCTCGCAGAATACATGGCCTTTTGCTCTGATGGTGATATGATGACCGCTCCAGCTCCGGCCCTAGATGCCTGATAAGCTTCGTCAGAAAATATTGTCCATAAACCTTCGGAGGGCTCCTCCGGAGCCCAAACTGCAGATGGCGTCCACTCTGCTACGAAGTCGGCTATGATTTGGGATTTGATAGTTGTTCTTGTCGTGAAGGAGATTCCGAAGGGGGATAGCTCGACAGCCCATTTTCCGATCCTACCTGTAGAGTCTTTGCTTCGGAGCATATCACCAAGAGGGTACGAGGTAGGAACGATTAGGGTATGCGCCAGAAAGTAATGCCTTAGCTTTCGCGAGGCCATTACCAGGGCATAAGCAAATTTCTCGAGTTCGGAGTATCTTATCTTGGCTCCGGACAAAGCTTCTGAAACAAAATAAACTGGGTTCTGCACCAGCTTTCCCTTAAGCTCAACTTACTACGGAGCCTGTTGCTGCAAGATAAAGGAGGAGTGTTTCTTCTAGGAGGGGCACAGTGAGTGTTGACAGGCTTCTGAGGTATGCTTTTATATCATCAAAGCTCTTCTGGCACTCCGGTGTCCAACTGAAGCTTTTGGACCCCTTTAGGGCTTTAAAAATTGGGAGGCTTCACTCTGCTGACCTGGCCAGGAATCTACTAAGGGCTGCGAGTCTTCCTGCTAGCTTCTAGACTTGCTTCAAATTCCCTGGTGGAGCCATTCTTTGCAGTGCACTTATTTGTGTTGGGCTAGCTTCAATTCCCCTGCACAAAACTAAGTACCCTAGCAGTTTCCTTCTTGAGCTCTAAATATACATTTTTCAGGGTTGAGGCGTACTCCACATGCTCGGAGGCTCTCAAACATTTTAGCTAGGTCTAGGCTACGTTGGTGCTTTTGAGCACTTTTTATTACAATGTCATCCATATAGGCTTCGACATTTCGGCCTATTTGATGACCGATAGCCTTAGCTATTAAGCATGAAAAAGTGGCTCTAGCATTCCACAAGCCAAAAGGCATTCTTACATAACAAAATACCCCGGAAGGAGTTATGAAGCTTGCCTTGGCTTTGTCTTCACGCTTTAGCCAGACTTGATGATACCCGGAGTAAGCATCGAGGAAGCTTAGCAATTTGGAGCCAGCTGTGGAATCCACCAGCTGGTCTATTCGGGGCATCGGGTAGGGGTCTCACGAGCATGCTTTATTTAATGAAGTAAAGTCAATACAAATGCGCCTCTTGTTTGAGTCCTTCTTCCTTACAAAAACAGGGTTCGCCAACCACTCGGTATGGGCTACCTCCCTGATGATGCCAGCCCTTAACAATTTTTCTACTTCGTCTTTGGCGAGGCTTTCCCTTTCTGCAGACAGCTTGCAGAGCCCCTGGCGCACTGGCCTAGCCTTCAGGTTGACGATCAGGTTGTGCTTGATGATACTTCGATCAACCCCAGTGATGTCTTCGTCAGTCCAGGCAAAGACGTCCAGATTTTGCTTGACGACTTCTTCCAACGAGGCAGCTATCTCTGGGGATAGCCCTTTGCCAAACTGTACTGGGTATTCTTTGCCATCTTTTGAAATTATCTTCGTCTCAACATCACCTTCCGGGTTTGGCTTAAGGGAGAGCCCCTTCGAAGAGTTCGAAGCCTCCGGAACCTCTTCCGTGCTCTCCACCACGTTGTGCACTTGTCGGGGATCCAACGGCTGGTCGTTCCCATACTCCATTCTCCGGGCTATAGCTTGGTCTCCTGAAATAGTAAACACTCCACCTTGCGTGGGCATTTTGAGACAGAGATAATTGTGATGCGCTATAGCCCCGAATTGGTTCAGCATCCCTCGCCCGAAGATTGCGTTGTAAGCATAGGGGGCGTCGACAACGTTGAAGATCACCTCTTCTACCCTTGCCAAAGGTCCCTCTCCGAAATCAACCTCGAGGCCTATCTGGCCGAGGGCATCGAGAGGCAGTCCTGAGAAACCTTGAAGTGGTTGGGCCGCCGGGAGCAGATGCTTCCCAGATATGCACATTTGATCGAAGGCCTGGACAAAAAGTATGTCTGCGGAGCTCCCGCCGTCCACCAGGATCCTTCGGACTTCCACCCCAGCGCTGGCAGTAAACGATATGGGCACATGAGACCATTCTGCCATCCCTTCCGCGGAGATCGAAGTCCCAATGTGCCCAACCTCGCGGACGTATTCACGCCGCTGCCTTTTGAACATGTTTCCGAGGGTCCCTCCTCCGAAGATGGGCAGGACCACTCATTTGTCGCGGTCTTGTGGGTCTTCCTGCTTCGGTGGTGGCATAATATTGGCCACCGGAAGTCGCATGGGGACTTCGGGGACACCGGCTCGGGCCACGATTTGCACAGGCTCCGACCGTGTCGCTGGTGGGTCTCGATCCGAAGTACCCTGCCCGGTACTTCACCCTAGGTAGTTGCCCCGAAGGGCCAACACTGCTTTGAAGTCCTTCGTGTCATAGCTTCTATTGTCTCCATGCACGCAGCAGAAAAAACTCTGGCGCCTGTCAGGTACTCTTTCTTGAGGCTTCGCTGCTCCAGCCTTGAAACCTTGCACCTACTGATAACTGGCAGGTGCCTTCGGAACAGAAGGTGCGATGCTTAGCACCTCCGAACGGAAATGCTTCTTCCCTCGCCTGTGCTCATTGAAGCGGCTGTCTTGAGGGGGTTGCAGAGGAGCCAAGGCTTCGGGCTCCGTCTTAACTTCTCGGAGGGTAGGTGCAGGTGCTCTGGCTCGCCGAAGACAGCCTTCCTCCGCCATGGCATACTGTTCGAAATATGCCATCAGCTGCACCACAGACGTCACTGACTTTCGATGGAGCTTGCTGAGGAGGTCGGGGTTTAGCACCCCTTCATGGGCGGGCGTCGACTACCGAGGAGGTAGACAGGACCTTAATCTGCGACTTGGTGTGGGCGAAGCGCGTGAAGTACTCCCGAAGTGTTTCTCCCGCTCGCTGCTTCACCTAGAACAAACTCCCTGTCGACATTGGAGCCACAAAGGTACCCTAGAAGTTGCTTACAAACTTCCTCTTCAACTGCTCCCAAGACTTGATCGATCCTGGCTTCAAGGACTAGAACCATCGGAGCGCCATGCCTTCGAGAGCGAGGGGGAAACACTTCGCCATAGTGTTGTGCACCCCTCCGCTTGCTTCTATTGCTAGGGCGTATGAACGAGACAACTCTCTGGGGTCTGACCCGCCGGAGTACTTGTGCAACTTCGAGGCCTTGAATCTGGGATCGAAGGGCACTCTTTGCAAGTCCGAATGTAGCGGAGACTCATCATCAAAAGATGCGTTTTCAGCATCCTCCAGGACTTGGACACCTTCGGGAAGATTGCGAGCACCACCGTCTTGGGCCCTTATAGAGTCTCGGTGGAGGCTTGAGTGCGGAGGCGATCATCGGCCTCTTGCCTCCACCTAGCCACTTCCTCCTGAAGCCTTGCTAACTGAGTAGCTTCGGTTCCAGGAAGGTCTTCGTCTTCATCGGAGGGTAGCTCCGGGTCTTGGGAGCTAACATAATCAGTCCGGAGCACCGTAGGAGGAGCTTGGGGACCCCTGGGCACTCGACGCCCAGCGGCACCCTCGGGAATCGTTGGAACAGTTGATGGTCCAGCTCCGTTGGTCCGAGGGGACCTTCGGAGAGGACCCGAGGCTTGGCTTCGCTTCGGAGGCATAGCTAGTAATGGAGAGGTCCGAAGACCGGGGACTTCGATTGGTCTGGGAAGGCGAGCGAAGGCCTTCGAACCGCACTAAGAAGCCCCTTACCGAAGGGTGCGCGGAATCTTGGGACTCCGAGGCTCCCTCCGTAAGTACTCTTCGAAGTGCAGTCAGTAGTAGAGAACAAGCTTCTAGGACATGGATCCCCACAGACGGCGCCAACTGTTGGCATAAAAGATTACGCTAACAGGTTCTCTGAGATCAAGAATAGACAAACAATGAGTTCGTGTTAAGGACTATCTCAAGCCTCCGAAAGGATAATAGCTTAAGTAGTTCGAATGTGTGTATTAGAGTAATTGAGTATTTGGTCCTCGTTATGGGGTAGAGAGGGGGTATTTATAGGCAAAAATATCTAAGGAAAAGACCTATTTACCCCTAGATTGCAACCGACATAGTGGAAACTATTCGGTACCTTGAATAGGGTTAAAATGGTAAAATCTATCTGGGGCAAATGGATAAGCTAAACGTCTTATCAACCTGGTTGCTCTGCTTCGAAGCCTCATATCCTGCGGAGGGCTTCTTCGGACTTCAGATCAAGGCACCCTTTGGCTTAACGCCTCCACCTTCGAGCATGAGCCCATCAGCTCCGAAGCTTAGTGAGTCTCTTTGAGCTGTTAATCTCTAAGTCCTGAAAGTGAAGCATTTTCCCCAGACACCGTCGGATCTGGATCTAGCGGTCAGGCGCGAGGCGGGATCGCTTAAGTGGCAACGGACGGCTGTGAGGCCTCGGTACCATTTCGGCTTAGATCAATGGCCTAGATTAAATCCTGAAGGGATTTAATACATGCGCTCCAATTGCGATCGTGCGGCCAGGATCAAATCCGGCATGACACGCGCTAAGGGCCCTGTAGTCCCCTTCGTCCCCGACTCCGGCGGGCTCAGGCACAACGGCGATGGCGACGGCGACGGCGAGGGGACTACACCCTGGGTCTCGGCTGAAATGGAAAGAGGAGATCCAGGGGGTCCTAACCGTACCTGCGGTGGCGACGATGGGCGACTGACGACGACCGGTGGTGGGAGTAGATGGCGAAGGCATTCGAGTGGGTGGCAGCGATGGCTTTCCGGTGGCGCTTGGGTCCAACGGAGACGAGGCCGACGTCGGGTGGGCGACAATGGTTACGAGGGTGGCGACGGTGGGGCCTTGAGGCGGCGGTGAACGGCGGTCGGAGGTGGAGCAGGAGAGAAAAACAAAAACCGGGTGGGGCGCTTTGGTTTCGCTCTGGCTCGGTCTACAGCGGTGTGGGCGGAGTGCGGTGGGTGGGAGGGTTTAAATAGGGGTTCGCAGGCGTAAAATGGGAAGGGAACCGAGGGCTTCCCATGATCTCCGGTGAGGCTTTCCATTCGCGTGGGCTAGATTCCATGTACATGAATACTCGTCGGCTAAAGGGGAAAGAGATTGCCAGGGTCGGAGGAAGGGAGTCCGAGGTGGATCCTGGCGGATAGGGGCGGCTGACAGCAAGAAATGGAAGGGGGTCGCCAGAAAGGAAAGGGGGATCCCCTTCCATCGGAGATGAAGGCCCTGACAGGTGGGATCCACCTGTCAGTGGCCTTAGGAGAATCCGAACGCGTCGACAGGCGGGACCAGGCGGCCAGGGACCGAGGCGCGTGTCAGCGAGGCTGATAGGCGGGGCCAAGGCGGGCGCGGGCGAGAGAGAGAGGGAGGTTGGCGCCGACATCTGGGTCCCACATGGCGGTGACACGGGCAGTGGACTGGGTCGGGCTGAGATAGATTGGGGGTTTGCGGCCCAACAGGATTTTAAATGTATTTTTCAATTAAAATAATTTCAATAATTCATTTATTCGATTAAGGGTTGAATCACTGTTGATAAAAATTTGTAAAAATTCCTTAAAATATTTCTTGGCCTCTAGATTGCACCATAAATTTTCCAAGTTAAAATTTTAAGTATTTCCCCTTGTTTGGCTTTAATAGGGTTCTTTTAGTGTTTTCTTTAATTAAATAAATCCTTTATATTCCTGAAAATTCATTTTCTTTATTTTATTTATTTTTAATTCCTAGGATGTTACGGTGCATCTCACAACCCGAAGGTCAAGATATATTTTGGGAAATTCATGAAGGCTTATGTGGAAGCCACCTAGCTCCCCGTGCTCTAGTAGGAAAGAGACTTCGGTAGGGACTCTATTGGCCAGCAATTGTGAGAGATGCGAAAGACCTAGTTCGAACCTGTCAAGGATGCCATTGGATGGGAAGACGGAGCCATCGTCCACCAACACCACTTCAAGTTATTGCCCCAGTATGGCCAATGGCACGATGGGGAATGGATCTCATCGGCCCTTTTCCAATGGCAAAAGGAAGCTTGAAGTTTGCAGTGGTAGCAATTGAATATTTTTCTAAATGGGTCGAAGCTGAACCCCTAACTGCTATCACTTCAAGAAATGTGCAAAAAATCTTCTAGCAAAATATAATATGCGGGTTCGGAGTGCTAAGGGAGCTAACTGTATATAATGGCACCCAGTTTGAAGCCGAACCCTTTAAAGAATTTTGTGAAGAACTAGGCATCAAGTTATGCTTCGCAGCAATTCGCCATCCACAATCCAACGGAGTCGTCGAGCGAGCCAATGGAAATTTTCTCTCCGGTTTAAATCAAAGGATTGTCGGGCTGGCCAAAGGACTATGGACCGAAGAACTTCCTAAGATTCTATGGTCCATTCGGACCACTCAAGCCAGGTCCACAGGCTTCACCCCATTCAGGCTGCTATTCGGAGATGAGGCCATGACTCCTATGGAGCTCAAAGGTAGATCCCTTCACATAGTAGAACCTAGAAATGAAGATGAGAGAAGCACTTCGCTAGACTTGTCAGAAGAAACAAGGCTTCGAGTTGTCGCCAATCTGACGAAGTACCAAGACCAAACAAAGACATGGTATGACCCGAAGATAAAAGTGAACAAGCTTAAACCAGGTCATTTGGTATTGTGAAGTGTAATAGATCTGGGGAAGCTAGGGAATAAATGGGAAGGACCATATATTATCCTACGCTCAGGATGCCTCGGCTCATTTAAATTAGCTAATTTAGAAGGGGAAGAGTTGAAGCATGCATGGCATGCGGAGCACCTTAAACGTTATTACGCTAGGGGCTCCTTGTAATCAATTGTAAAAGTACCTTTCTAATTAAATAAAGATGGAGGTTCGAATTATGTTTACTCTTCAAATATCCCTTACTCCTGGTGGACTCATCAGGAGAACGGAGATACTTGCGAAGTCAAGTATCTTTCAAGGAACCCAGACAACGGCCTTCGAACCATTGGTTCAAGGATTCTGTTGGCCATCCTACGGATTCTAGGCTCCGGCTTGTTAGGATCCATAGAAGAGTCTAAGGACTTTAAAAGAACAGATTTCTGGCCTCCGGGTTCGAAGCATCTGTAAAAGAGCCGAAGGTGGCCAGCCTACGGATTCCAGGCTCTGGCTTGTTAGGATCCGTAGAAGAGTCTAAGGACTTTAAAAGAACAGATTTCTGGCCTCTGGGTTCGAAGCATCTGTAAAAGAGCTGAAGGTGGCCAGCCTACAGATTCCAGGCTTCGGCTTGTTAGGATCCATAGAAGAGTCTAAGGACTTTAAAAGAATAGATTTCCGGCCTCTGGGTTCAAATCATCTGTAAAAGAGTCGAAGGTGACCAAGCAATAAGGTTTCAAGGCTCCAGCCCAATGAAGCACTTTTAAAGTCCTAAGCGACTGCTATGGGAGCTTACAAGTATAAATTTAGCTTCAAATCTTATAAACATCATAATACGAACGTACAGTTCGAAGAACTCTACGAAAGAGTAAAGTATGATTACCAAGTGTTGTGCGAAGCATCAGATTGTTATATCAATCATTGTGTATGATGGACCCTATCGCAATGCATACGGTCCCCCACCCACAAGGAGGGGAAGGAGAGTAAGGAACAACAAAAAGATGCTTCCAAAGCAATTCATATTAATTGGATAATCATATTATTACATCAAGAGAAGTTTTGGTCTAAGCTTAAATAGAAACGGAGACCCCTCCGACCTCTAGAGCTACTCCTAAGACCACTTCAACCTTCGGAGCCCGAAGCCTTCGAGACTTTCTTCTTAGTCCGAGTGCTTTTCTTCTTCGAAGCTCAAAGTTTTTTCTGCTCCTCTTGAAGTTCAGCCCAAGACAGAAGTCTTTCGGAGCTAGCCTCTACTAGATCTTTGGCTTGGTACACCGAGTCAGACCAATCTACGTATTCGGAGGGCGAAGACGCTTCTTCCTTATCCTCTTCCTTAATATAAGCTAAGACCTCGCGATGGACTTCGGGTGCTATCTCCCCTTGATCCTCACGAGGAACAGAGAAGCGCGAGTGTCGATAAGGCCTTAATCTTTTGAGGACAGACCACTGCCGATGGAGCCCTTCGTTAAGTTTCAATACTTCGAAGTCGAGCTCCGAAGTGCATGGCAAAACCTAAAAGAATAAACATCCAAACGAAGTTTCCTTGTTTATAAACTTTTCATTCATAAAAGGGGCTTTTACAAGGTTTCTTGTATATGCATAAGCGGCCTATAAAGCTAAACCTGTGGGTCGGCTGGCGGAGCAGGCGGGGTCAGAGCCGGCGAAGTCGGAAGTGGAGGCTTCATCTGAGCTTGCTTTTGCCGGCGAGCCTCGTTGATCCAAGCTTTGGTTGCAGCTTTGTGGTCCGTTTTCCAGATTGCTCGAAAAGCTTCCCAAGCAGAAGCTACATCCTGCGAAGGACGTAACAGGTCCTCGTTGGTGAAGCCTGCAAGCGTTGAACCCCCAATCGGAGCAACAGAAATCCCAAGAGATTCGATGTGACGAAAGACTCTGATCCCGGCAACTTGTCCGGAGATCTCTCCATACCGAACACCGAAGCCCATCATCAACTTCGTCGCCACTTGAATCATCTTCAGCTTCCATTCGATGGGCTCGCTCGCCACAACTGAAGACGAAGGGCACATCGTGCTGAAGTATTCCAAGGTATCCCAAAGGGTATCCATGGTATGTTCCGCTATGGTAACATTTTTTACTTCCGCTGCTTCCAGCCCAGCAACAGCAGACACTTCAGCCATCTTAGACAGCAAAGTACTCTTCTAAGCCGGCGCTTGTTGAATCGAATCTAGGAGCTCCACGAGTTGTGCGCTTGAGTTAGCTGCTGCTTGCTGGAGCTTCTCAACCTCTGCTCTGAGCACCACACACTTGGACTTGGACTCTTGGGCCGAAGTTTTGAGTGTAGTGTTGCTCTACTGCTCGATCTGAAGTGCTTCGTCGGTGGCGGCTGTGGCCCTCCGTTCCTCGAGGAGTTCCTCCTTCAGTCGAAGTGTTTTGTCTTTGGAGCTTTTAAGGGCAGACTGGAGGGTAGTAACCTTCCTTTTGAGCCGATTAGTTTCAAGCTCATTTGAAGTCGCTGCCGCTCTAGTAAGGACAAATTGCTACAAAAAAAGCAAGTAAGTACCAAGTAATTCCATTTATTGATTGAATACACTTGCGATGTGTTGCGTACCTGAAGGGCAGCCCTTTCGAGGGCCAAATTGAGCTCCGGGGCTCTGGCTTCACTCAAGACGGAGACCAATTCAAAGTTCACAACTTCTTGGCCTTTGTCTGCCAAGGGCTCAAGAAGCGTCCAGAGGCCTGTTCGTTGCTCCAAGAACGGAGCCAACAGAGGGAGCCAGGATAGGGCCTGGCGATCGTCTACCGTAGCCTCCTCCTCCAAATTGCTTGCCGAAGGATCATTGGAGGAGGGCGTCGTCGTCAAGGCAAGGAGGGGACCGAAGCTCATCATGCTCTTACCCCTCCCCGGCACAAAAATAGGAGTAGGAACTCCGGTGGAGGTAGATCCTCCTTCGACCGATGCCCCCTCGGCCAGAACTACTTCGCCCGAGACGACTTCAGTCGTCAGAGCTACTATGACTGCCGGAGCCTCAACTCCAAGAGGAGCTGGAGCTCCATCAGTGATCGGTGCTATGCTGCTCCTCGATGCACCTACAAAAATTGAGGTATTCAGTGAATATTTGTGGGTAATAATTATTGCAGGAATTGTAAAGGCAAAAGCTTCGAAGTATACCTTCGTCTGCGCCTTGAGGGAGAATTGTGGGGTCCTCCAGAACTTCATACATCTGGAGGTACTCTTCGAGGTCATCCCCCGAAGTCTTCTCCGATACAGTCGCTGCAGGCACCCCGATCTCTGGTACTATCACCCCGCCACGGGTGAGTTGGGAATAATTGCCTCAAGCTCTGAGCTCACGGCGACGGGCTCGGAGGAGCGTGTTGTATCTGCTACAGCATCTACTTGAGAAGAAGCTCCGGATGCGCCTTGGGACTCATCCTCGTTGTCTTCGGCAAGATAATCCTCAAGGGCTTTCCCCATTTGGACCTCAGAGCCTTTATTTCTAGAGTCTTCTGAAGACGAGCTCCGAATGCCCAGGGAGGAAGGCGAAGACACCGGAGTCGGTTGAGGAGGAGGCTTCGACTTTTTCTTCCCCTTCTTGATGGGGGTCTTGACGGCCTTCTTGGAAGGCTCGACAGTGGCTTTTCACTTCCGAGGGACCACTCTAGTCGAGTCGAAGTCTGGCACGGGTAGAGGCTCCATTCCAAGAGCCCTCCACACTCTATTGAAGCGCTCCCAGCTTCCCACCAGCTCCACCCTTCGCTGTTTCTCCGCCACCGTAGGGGCTCCGAGCACCCGTTCGGTGGCCTTTGCTATCTGCTCCGGAGCTAGCGCCAAAGGAGCCGCTGAAAAGAGGTAGCATTTTATAAGTATGTTATCTCTTTCCTAATATATTATTGCAGGAAGATCGAAGATTTACCTAGGCTTCGAAGCTCTCCCTCTGAAGCGTTTTGAAACACTATCGGCCAGTCGGCTCCGAGAGGCGGGACTCGAAGGGCGATGAATTCCTCTGCCAGATCCTGCATGCTCATGAGGATGGCTATCAAAGAAAGCAACCCAAGCCGTGTTGAGAGCAGGCTTGGGTTCGGAGTGACTTCGGCCTCCTTCCGGAACCAAATCTCTTGAAGGGGCCCTGCGAAGCTGGAGTCTTCTCTGACCTCGGTGTAAAACCACCGGAGGATCTAGTTGGTATACCACCGGTCGTTGATGGCCTTTGCTAGAAATGCTATGCATGCTCCTTCCGAAGCTAGAAGTTGACACTTCCGAATGCTGTCAACACTTTGGTATCTCCAAGTCTGTCCTGTGGCTTTAGTTGGCAGGTGGCTTTGTGGGTGGCGGCGAAGATCTCCGATCTCCCTTTGCATTCTTTGGCCCGAAGAGCCCATTCGAAGACCGCCAGTCTTGCAATAGCATTGGGGGACAACTGAGGCAAGGTAATGTGGAACATTTCCGGTACCTCTGATAAGAAATTGATGGCAGGAAGTCCCAGTCCAGCTTCGAAGAACGCTTCGAAGACTACCACTTCTCCACTCCACGGCTTCGGGGTCGACTCCGTTCCCGGGACCCTAGTCCTCATTCCAGGACCCAGTTTTCCGGCCATTGCTTCTTCAATGGATTCTGCAGTGCTCGTTGATTGGTCGATGAGAAAGCTTTGTGGGATCGGCTTCTTGGATGGAGGGCGGAGCTCCCGAGGGTTTTTGGGCCAAGAACCTCCTAGAGCCCCCGCCATGGCTACTGCTGCTAAAGCCGCCTAAGCCTGCCTTTGCGCCAAGGTACTTGCTGCTGCTGGTACGGTCGTGCTGGTCCTCGCCATGAGTTGATCGCTCAAAAGGTTGAGGGGAGATTTGGAGGTTGAAAAAAGAGAGCTTCGGAAATCAGGCTCTGTCAAAATTTTCGGTGGTCTTCGACCCCCTCTTTTATAACCTCTCCGCTAGCTACCGCGCCTCGGTCACGTTCACATTGCAGGTTCGACTTCTGTCGCTGACAGGTGGGACCAGGAAGTGAAAAGGTGTGAACCCACGCTAAAATTAAGATTGTTACCTTTTTCGGGAGCATAACGACTACTTGAAGGGTAACGGCTCAAAATTAACGGCTCTTCACGACGTTCCGCCTCCATAACGGTTTACTTCCCTGCAAAGTGTTCACACAGTAGTCCCAACTCAAAGTTTTCATCGGAGATACTTATATGTCAAACACCCTTCGAATAACTGTAACATCTTCAAATTTCTTTAAGTCCTTGAATATGAAAATATTCCTTGCGTATACGGCTTTCCTGTCATACAGGTTAAATCGGAGAAGCGTATTCGAGGGGCTACTGTTGGGGGAAAATACTTCATCCTCAGGACTTTAGAAATCAACAGTTAAAGATAAGTTCACCAGCCTCAAAGTTTGCGTTCATCTCCGGAGATGATGAAGTTTCTAAGCCGAATGCTCCAAAGGTATCATCCGAATGCTCCGAAGCTACAGTGGAAAATAGCAATACTGATAAGACGTGTGCCTTATCTACCTTCTCCGGATAGATTTTACTATTTTAACCCTATTCAGGGTACCGAATAGTTTCCACTATGTTGGTTGTAATTGAGGGGTAAATAGGTCTTTTCCTTAGACTTTTTACCTATAAATACCCCCCTTCTTACTCTGTAATAGTCATCGAATATTCAGTTATTCAATAAACAACTTCAGACTACTTTGAGCTATTATCCTATTCGGAGGCTCGAAATAGTTCTCAGCACAAACTCTTCGTTTGTTAGTTCTTAATCTTCAAGAACCTGTTAGCGTAATATTTTACGCCAACAGTTATACATGAACATTTTTTATTTTGTCACATAAGTTATAGATTCAGGTCTATAACAACATCAAGAATGGTAATAGGTATTAGGGATATGACCCATAGGTACCCTCACATTGGGCTTATCAGTTTAGATTGAGAGTAAGACAAGCTCAGCATTAGACTCTAGTATGGTCCATAAAGAGGGTTCAATTCTCTGATAGTGAAGATTTGGTCCCTATTCACGAACCAAATCCTAGATCTGGTACAAAGAGATATCTTTGTACCAAAATTAGCACTTGAGTTTGGTATATGATCTTAGATATCAAGGCAACTGACTCGATTTAGAGTCTTGGGTTGTCAGGCTTACCCCTTGAATATATAAAGGGGTGAGGCACCCAAACTCAGAAGTTGTAGGACTAGGAGTAGTGACTAGAGGGGGCGAATGGACGCAATAAAATTTTCACGCAATGAAAACACATATAAAATTAGTGCTATCACCCTTCTGTCAGATATGATGAGAAGCGACAGTCTGAGAGATTACAAGCACTACAAAAATAATCTAGTCTTCAAAAAACAACCAGTGTCCTAATTGAAAAGAAACTCATACAGTGCTCAAAGGCAGATAAGCACTACTCACAGATAAGATAGACAGATAACCAAGCATTTCAACAGTTTATAGGCATTTCATCAAGTTTATGGCAAATACACAGATTTTACAGATTTTTAATCACAGTACATTGAACAAGCTAAATGAGTAAAGATCACAGATGAATCATACTAAACATCACACATTCACAAACATATCATTAAACTCATAAAGTACTAAGACGGAGGAGATGGTTTAGTTACATGTTGTAGCAATGGAAGAAGATGGCCTGATGAAGTAATTCCGAGGACGAGCAGTGAACACCAGAGAAAGCACTTGGGTCGTCGAAGCGAGGATGCAGGAGGTGGCCGACATTTGTGTAGTCAGCAAACCAGGTAGTAGACTAGCCGAGCCTGTCCGTGCAGCACTGGCCATAGGTGTTGCCTAGGATTAGGACCAAGCGACGGCTTCCAGGCACATGCTGTCGGCAACTTCGCACGGGTAAGCACTCAACATTAAGGGAGTGTTTGGTTTGGGGCTACTAAAGTTTAGAGACTAAACTTTAGTTCCTTTTAGTATTTAAATTGTCAAACATGGGGGCTAAAAGAGACTAAAGTTTAGTGGTCTCTTTTAGTCCCCAAAACTTTGCTAAAAGAAACTAAAAGTGCTACTTACCTCTCAGCCTTCACCCTCATTTAGTTCTTTAGTCCTTAGAACCAAACAGGAAGGGACTAAAGTTTAGTCCTATGAAAAAAAAAGGTCTAAAGTTTAGTTTAGTCCCTAAAAAAACTAAACAGGCCCTAATTTGAAGGATACAGGGGCTAAATTTTAGCATATGTCACATAAGCGACGTTAATTTGAAGGATTAAACATGAATTAATTATAAAAATAATTGCAGAATTAGAGTATAAATCGCGAGACGAATTTTTTAAGCCTAATTAATCCATAATTAGCAAATGTTTACTATAACATCATATTATCAAATCATGGTGTAATTAAGCTCATTAGATTCGTCTCATGAATAATCCTCCGCTTATAAATAAGTTTCGTAAATAGTCTACATTTAATACTCCAAAATAGTATTTAAATATTGGAGGGGGAAGAAAAAACAGCCAAGGAAAATCAACTAGCTGCGCGGAAACTGAGGCCCTGTTTGGGGGAGCTTCTGGCTGGCTAGATACTTCTAGTATCTAGAAGCTCCCCCAAACAGCATCTTGGGTAGTCTAGATTTTCAAAATCTACAGAAGCAGCTAGTCTCTCCAAGCCTAGTAGCTGAAAAGCTGGCTAACCCCAGCTTCTTCAGATTCTGTAGATTTTTATTTACCTACTATGTCACTGAATAAAACCCACCCACCCAACAGCTAGCTACTCCAACCAGCCAGCTAGATACTCGGACTAGCTGATTTTGAGAATCTGCAGCTCCCCTAAACAGGGCATGAGAATGAGGCAAGCAGAGGCTTCCAGATAACCCAGACTCAAATAGCAACTACTGAGCATGAGTATAGTGCACTGTTTTTGACCAAAACCAGTGGCGCAGTAAACAACAGCTCGGAGAATAGAAAACTATGCAGTAGCAGCAGGGAAAACCAGAAGAAATTTTGAGACTCTCGATGAAAACAACCGAAGACACCACAACAAAAAACAATCGTAAACAAAAAATGATCGGCATGATATGAAGGCTGCAGCAATGACGCGTCGATCGAAAACGAAGAACGCAGGAGACCGAAGAAATGAGAGACGACGCCCGATAGTTCCAGAGAAAAAGAATCCACCAGTGTCCACTCGGAGAACATGACCGACGGCGACTTCACTTAAGAAAACTACGGCGCTGGCGCAAACAGGGACAAAGAAGGAAAAATCACAAAAGAAAAATGACTCAAATTTGTGAATTAGAAAAGTGGATTTCAGAACGAGTGGTTCAAACCCTAAGGTTTACATGGCTATATATAGCCAGCTCACAAAAAGAAAATTACAAAATTACCGCTAGGATATTTTTTTCACAGACGCGGACTCAACGAGCAAAATAGTAAAATCATATTCTAAATAGTTTGTTCTGACATAGAGCTTTTATAGCAATTACGACTTCACATCATGATCTTCTGATCCTTGATCAATAGTATAGATGTGGTGACGATTTTAAGCCGAAACAGACAAAGTGCTCACCATTTAAGAAATATCAATTGGCTCAATGACCTGACAATCCTCACCACCACCTAGGAAAGTGGTAGGTCCTATGAAGCCACCACCCCCATCGCCTAGGGATTAGTGACCCTCACCACAGATGATACTACCTATGTCATTCAGTCGTCCTCACCAGCTACCACCGAAGCTGATGCCATGGCAAAACCCATGACTTCTTCCACGGCAAGGGGCTCAATTGTGTTTCCCTTGGTAACCACCAGTTACAAGGCCTCAACGGCTATAGTAAAACTAGCGAGCATGACATCATAGTCAATGAAAAATCGAAGGACAAAAATGCAATAAGAAGATTATGGCACAATATGATCGAAACTCACCTTGGCACTAGTTGGAAGGAGCACGTGAGACAGCACCTCATTGCTCCCTTTCTAGGGAGAGGAGCCAAGGCTAACGAGGCATCATAGATCATGGCATCCTCCTCACCCTAGACTCCTCTAAGGCATCCAGAATCAAAATGCCACTTATTGAGCAGCATAGCCCCAGCGCTCCCAGTCTCAGCCAGCTTTGAGCATTTGCTTGTACTGACCAGTTCGTCCCCCTACTCTTCGGTAACTAAGGAGGTGAGTCGAAATCCCTCAAGGGCTGCAATCGTCAGGGCGAGTGCACACTCGCTATGTTCTAAAGGAGCAGTTGCTGAGAAAAGAAGGCAATGTGACCCTGTGGCTTGCTTGTGTCACACCGCACGTGTGGCCAAACATCAGCAAAATTCAAATACAATAACAAGGATCAAGCAATCGACAACAAAACTTACCGACGGTCGAGGGTTCATGATGCAATACATTACCCATGGTCTACTGGGAAGTAAGACTTCCCGCTGAAGAAATAGTGGAGGTACTTGATGACTTTCGCTCGTGGCATCACTTGGCCAATAGGCTATTTAGGTCTAAGCACCCGAACATTTCATAGGCCGACGTAACTTTGTCCTATAGCAGGAATACCTGTAGCATCAAGAAACATGCAGTGACACTAATCTTGTTTAGCCATCGGCATCGGAGCTGCATCACAAGTCTTGCTAGCTCGACCTAGTCCTTCTCGGATGTGTGGCCCTAGTCGATCCACTAAGGGTAAGGCTCTGACTTCCGATTGATCTTATCTTGGATGATGGGACGGTGGTTTGTGCTATAGAAGCACTCTGCGTGTCGCCCCTTGTTCAAGGTTGTCAGTGGCATCTCTAGGTATTCTTTCGCCTTGCCATCATGGAATTGGAGCATGGCGCTGCCAACCACATTGGTCCACATCGATTGATAGAGAAGGAAGATGTACCCAGAAGTGGGTCCAATGAGGATTCACTCACATGCACACTTCGCACAGATGTACGAAAATGACTATCTAAAGGATGGAGTTGGGGGTGAGGTTGATGATGAAGATGCCATAGTGGTGAATAAGGCCTCAAAGAAAGGAATGAATGGGTAGGACAAACCTGCGAGTGGTGAAGGACTCGAACATGATCACCTCGTTCGTGTTCAGTATCAGGAACACCTCTCCTGCCACCGTGCACTAGCCTAAGATCGCTTGGGCTAGTAAAAACTATGCCTTCTTGAGCATCAATCTAGAGCCTTTGCTAGTGTCATCAGCGATGCCTCCCACTCCTCAGACAATAATGTATTTTTGGGGGCCATTTTCTTCAACTAAAATAGGCGGCGAGTGATTTGATGGCAAACGACACAACTGTAGTGGTGGCCTACTCATTGAGGAGTCAATGGGTGAAGAAGCAAAGCAAGAAGAAGAAACCAAGGATGAGCAGTTGCACAAGATATAAAAGGATTCAAACTAACATCATGTGAATGTGTAGCAGGGCAAGCAACTTAAATAGTAGTGGTATCGTCACCGCAACATCAATCGTGATCATTGCGAACAGGTGTCACCTCAATTGTCATGCACATTGCGATCGAGTTGATGTTATAGCTCCACCTCTATGTTTGCTCTCGATGCCAATGCCCATGCCAATCAAAACAGAAATACCTACATGTTCCCTCAACTACAACACATTAATTATGGACAAAGCGAACCAAAACGCAACTTTTGCCCTAACTTCAAAAGCAACTAGCAGAGCTCATGTCGTTTGAGTTCCTTAGGAACCTAGGGGCTCATGCACCCAAGGCCTAATGTGCTCGAGGGCTTAGGGCTCAAAGTTGAGCGCTCAGGGGTTGGGGCTTAGGGTCTTGTGGTCGGTTGTGCCCAATGTTAGCTAGCACTCAAAACCTCGACAGATGGCTTCGCTCAACAAGTAAACTTTATCCGAGTGCTAGCGACTCCCGAGGGAAAGACATGCATATGATTTATTCTCTCATTGTTTGAGAACTTCAAAGTATTACCAAGACCGGGACTTTAGAAAACTTCACTTCAAATACTTTGTGACCCTCGAGCCAAATGTTTCATTTAACTCGAGGCTCAAGGGCTACACCATGCGGATGCACCTATGCTGTGCACATCACATATAGAAGATGACTAAGGTTTTTCAAGATTTTTAGATTCTAGAGAAACATAAAGACTAAAGTTCAAAGATGAACTTCTCCTAGCTTGATCAACCGAAGAGTTTAAACCAAACTAAGAATAGCTCAATGGCTACTATCGGGGATATGACCATCGAGTACCCCATGTTGGGCTTATCAATCTAGACCAAAAATAGGTCAAGCCCAGTATTAGAGTCCGATATGACCCATGAATGGGGTTTGGTCCTGATAGGGAAGATTAGATCCCTATTTGGGAACCAAATCCTAGATCCGTTATAAATAGATATGTTTGTACCAAAATCCTTGTAGTTAGAGAATTAGCACCCGAGTTTGGTATATGATCTTATGTATCAAGGCAACCGACTTGGTGTAGAGTCTTGGGTTATTGGGCTCTCCTCTTGAATATATAAAGGTGGTGAGGAACCCACTAGAGGCAACTTATTCATCTTACTTTCGAAACCTTACTTAGACACCATATAATACACCAAAATACTATACGTAGGGCTATTATCTCCTAGGAGGCCTAATAAGCTTGTATAAATCTTAGCTCTTGTTTCCTAGAGTTGATCATCGGGTTCAAAAGTGTTGCGCTTCTCTAAACATTTATTCACCACATCAAGTAATCCCTTGAGTGGACTGCTTGGTGATACACCGATAATGAGTTAGATACCTCTAGGTTTTTTCCTTTCAAACTTAAACTCGCAAGACTTTGCAAAGCAAAAAGAGACCCGACACCTGAAACCGTGGATGTATATGACAAAATAAAAGAGAGCACCTCTTCTTAGCCAAATACACCATTATAATTCACACTTAACTAAATTACATTATAAGAAAACACTTTGAACTATATAAGGTGTGTTGGACTTAAGTTTGTAAAAGGCCTGTATAGTCCTATAAAAGGCCCACATGGACCCTATTCATGTACCAATGCATATCCATGGGCATAATTTGGACTCCAAACTTATTCTAGTTTTTTCGTCTACCCGTATGACATTTGTGGTACAAATAATGTTGACAAACGTAAACAACATGTATATGGCAAGATTCATGACATATAAAGTACCAGAATTTGAGGATAGAGCCACATGAATATTTTAGAAATTTCTAAATGAATCTCAAAGTCCCATGCCCTGCAAAGGGACACCGTGAAGTCGGGAATCAGGGTCAGTGCTATCAGCGCTAAATCTGACCCAAGGACTTGGGGATCGGTGGTCAGCACTATTAGTGCTGAACCCAAGAGAAGGACTCAGGGGGTGGGGGTCGGCCTAACCAAGTCTGACCCTGCATCCACCGAAGTCTGACTCCTCGTCTTTCGGGGACGCAACTTCCTTTTCATCGTTCTGATTTTTTGGGAACATGGTGGATTTTATGGGATATGGAAACTGACTCAATTTAGATCATGATTGCGACGTTAGATCAAGTTGTTCTCATATAAATACATGTCTATCTGGCCATCTCCAAATACATAATATAGAGATAACGACGGGAATGATCATATTAGATCAGAACCAAAACCGAGATGGGGTTTTGCCTATCTTTTCTCTTTGTTGTGCTTCCACCATAATCTATTCCATCCTACCTGCTGGCGTGCTTTGGAAAACGGGAGAGCAGGTCTCTAGAACCTATTGTTTTTGTGATCCCGTACTAGGAGAGGGTGAATAAGGTTTTTGAAAAGTACTTCGCATGACTACTCAGGGATCATCTATGTCAATTGTCGGTCGCCGTCGCCTGCGGTCCGACACCAACAGGGATCATTCTACATCAGCCATGGCCTTATCGTCTACTACTATATGGTACATGCTCTATGTCCTTTTATGGTTCTTAATCATGTTTAGAGAGATCAAGATTGCCATGTTACTATTTACTAGTATGTTAGATGTGTATATGCTAGTTCTTGTGGTTGCCATGATTTATTTAATTCGGGAATTAATATTGCAATTGCCTAATCTTCCAAGATAAGCATTAGTTATGGAAAGACCAGTGACGTCATCTATAAGACCAGTTCACTGGGTACTCAATTATACGTGAAAGTGATATATAATATGTAGTCACACATGTTATTTCTAAACTTGGATCATTTTCATAGTTCCACCATATCTAGCATGGTAAAAGAGCACTACCTACACTAGAGCAAAGACAAGGTGTTGTAAGGGATAGGACATGCCATTCCAAAAAATTCAACAAAATAAAAATATGTAGGTTACAGTTTTGCAAAATATAACTTCACTTATGTTGTCTTAACAGAGCAGATTCTAAGTCATGATAAAGGAGGGGATGGTCCCTTTCCTCTAAAAAGTTATGATAAGTTTGGCAAGCTAATAAAAAACCAGCCACTTATGAAATAGAGATGAAACATAAGATTATGTTTCAACTGTAGTCTATCTATCCTAAGATACATCAAATTAATAAGGACTGTTTATGATCACGATTAAAAGAAGTCAGTGTCTTGCCTCTTATGAGGTAATAGACCATCCTGATTAAAAGAAATTGATGTCTTACCTTCTAAGAGGTAATATGTCAACTTATTTTTTCTAATAAATAATTGAGATTAATTTTATCTATTAGGTAAGATATGTACTATATATAAAAGAGCTCACAAATAAATTTATACATTCCTAAGTTGTGCGCATAGGGTTAAGAGATAGATGCAATCTCGAATTAAGAGAAACAAATTATTTAGATTATTCCATCTCTTGTGCCCAACTCGTGTAACATATATAGTGTCTTTGTTGTTCAACGAAGAAGGCATGCAATGCGTGCAGCTCTTCGAAATGACTTGGTTTTCATCATTTCTGGAGGAACTTCTTGAACCAATGGGCGGAGGTCTTGGGGTATCTCTTATTCCCATCATTGTAATCCACAAAGTTTATCCCAAAGCGAACTGTGTAGCCATTCACCCACTCGAAGTTATCAAGCAGCGACCATGCAAAGTATCCTTTCACATTTGCTCCACCCCTGCAAAAAACATATAGAGTATTGCATTGTCAAATAGCTTCACAAGTAGTGAACTCAAAGCTGAGTGTATGATTGATGTTCAGACCTTATAGCACTTAGCAGGGAAAGAAGGTGCTTGTGGTAGTATTCTATCCTGGTGTCATCCTTCAAGGCTTCATGGAGTGGTAAGGTCTTATTGTTCACTTCATCAACCCCTTACAATGCAGGAAAAAACCAGTAAGATTCATTATCTTCTAGGAGAGGATATTGTATATTTTGTTTCTCTTCAGATAACTAGATTGGAACTTGGAAGGTGTTACAGTAGCACAAGTTACACAGTGAGAAATAGGATAACCTATTAACTAGAACTCACCATTTTCAGTGATGTAGATTGTAGGATTACCGTACTTGTCCTTAATATAAAGTATCAATTTACTAAACCCTTCAGGGTAGATAAAAAGCCATGGTGAAGCAGCCTGGATAGATACATGCCATTTGAAAAATTCAGTATCTCACATGAATTATTTAGCTGTTAAGTTATTTTGTGTGGAGAAGAAAGTACGGATTTACCGGAGGACCTATGGGAACACCGTTTCGAAAACCTAGGATAATCAGGCAAGGTTAGCATATATTGATAATGAAATAATACTTAACAATGCATGTGTTGCGTATTCTGTCTTGTGGACAAACTAATGATACATTGAAAATGACTACCCACACATATTTGTTAGGAATATTAAAGTGCGAAAAATACAATTGATTTTTCATCAAAACTTATATCCTCCCTTCTGAAACAAAGAGCATAATTGACAGTGAAACTGATGTCATAATATGAGCTGACCAAATTCTAGTCCGAAATGCTATGGGTCTTACGGATATTTCTTGCCAGGCGCTTGCCATATCTTTATATTTTGAAGTTGAAAACAATGTAAATATGAAATAGAACTATAAATTCATTGGCATTATTGACTCACCTGTAAAATTAGCTCGAGCATCAGTATTATAGCTGACGTTAAGGCCATTTGACGGAGGAAGGTCAATGGCATAGTGTGTAGTGTAATAGTTAAGTCCAATAAAATCAAATGAGCCCTTTACCAATTTAGATTGTTCTTTAGTGAACTGCGGTAAGCGATTCCCAACTAATCCTCTCATGATTAGAGGATAGTCGCCTCTAATGAGAGGATCCATAAACCTAAAAGAGAATTCATAGTTAGAACCTTTTATCTAGTTTCTTATTATTAGGTCTTGTTTGTAGCACAACAAATATGTTTATTGTCAAACACATACATATATATCCTACTATTAATAAAATTTGACCAGTACTTTGCCGATCTAGTCAAAAAGAGAGAATTTTACCATCCAAGCATGAAGTCTAAACCACGCTTTGCTGCATCATCATGGGACTCAGAGTAGGGAACATACCATTGTGTGACCAAAGTTATTCCAATCTCCCCCTTTTGTAAGGCCTGCATTTGATAAGTATTTTATTGTTCAAATATGAGACAGTGAACATTATTGAACACAAATCCTTTGATTTCGCAAGCATAATATATTCTACTATGTGCTCTTACTTTTATATTTCTTTATACATGATAATTCTTGAGTTAAATTTGCATGCACAATCGGGATTTTGCCAACAACATGATCAGATTCAAAGAATTCAGTTTATAACGTTTAAAACATATTATTACGCAGTAGATTGCAATTATTATTACGGATGAACTGCAAATTAATGCTCCCGGGATTCTTCAGCAACCTGATATTTCGCTTTGTACAACCGAACGGTTGCGGCGTGGGCAAGTAGTTGATGATGGCATGCAGTGTAAGGCTCCCTTCCTGAATCTCCAACACTGCAGTTGCCCTGCTCCCATGGCGAACAGCGACCTGGTGCAAAGGTGCCAGATGCATAACCCCCGGCACAGAAGGTCCAAGGCTCATTGAAGGTGATCCAGTGTTTTATTCTATCACCAAACTCTTTGAAGCAGAGTTCAGCATAGTCCCTGAAGTCATTTCTGCAACAAATTTTCAGAGTCAGTAACTTTAGAGTCTTGTTTTTTTTCATGTCAAGTAAGTTTAGACATTTTAGCTGAATATGATACATGGGTTCAGTCCTGTCCAAAGCAAAACACGTCCAAACTTAATTTCCATCAGTCCCAGTAAACAATATTCACAAGAAGATGTGAAAGAGACCTCCTAAAATACTGAAGTCGAAATATTTTGTACTATAGTAATTTACGGAGTTAATGTTTATTGACCTGATTGGTTTCCTGTTCAACTTATCCAGGTTTATATAGTGATACTGTTAAACAGAAAAGGATACTGAAGCATTGTTGGCTTACATAATATTAGGGCTAAGAAATCCGTTATATTTATCTTCCAATGCTTGAGGCGAGTCCCAGTGGAAAAGGGTAGCAAACGGTTGCACTCCTGCAAGTGTGTAGTATTAGTTTGCATCAAAAAAATCTGGCGTCGAAGGAATGGAACTAATGAGCGCACACACACATGTTGCAGCTAGCCACTGAACTTCAAACAAAACACTGAAGACTAAATATGCGTACCTTTCGATAATAACTCATTGATCAAATTGTTGTAGTACCTAATGCCTTCTCTGTTGACTCCACCGCTCAGACTTCCATCTGGCATGACAGTGAGATTTTAGTGTTTAGTGTTTGATCAAAGATATATGCATCAAAAAAATTCAGATAGATATGCCCACGCACTTGGAAGAATTCTTGACCATGAGATGGAGAACCTGTAAGCGTCCATTCCCATATCCTTCATGAGTCGCACATCTTCCTGCATGTTTGTGCAAGTGTCTCGCGATAAGTGTTAAATAGTTTTCCTTGAAATTTTTGTTCAAAAAAACTGTGTTCTAAAAGGGCTGGGATTAAAATTTGAAGATATTGGGATAGGTACTATCTCCTAGATCTAATCGAACACAACTCGGAGTATACCTGTAAATCCTTACAAAAATTATTTTTGAAAAAAGTACAAAAGATACAGGAAAACGCTAATTGTTAATACCTTATAGAGATGGTAGGAGTCCACAGCGACATCCCCGTTGCTTCTGTCAGCGATCTTATCTGCCAAATCATGTAATGGTAAGTACAGAAGAATGCGTCCTTGTCCGTTGTTTCTTGTCATTTGGATTACTAGCAAAATGCCCATGATTTACTATGAACAAAAGAAAAACTTTGTAACGTTGTTTAAAAAAATATTTTTATATGATATATGTTATTCACTTTTAATTACATATGTCAATCTATCTTCATTAGTGTATTGTGTAATATTAAATAGTACCAAAGAATAAACTATATAAATTACAATAGAAATAGGTGGTCAGCGGATTCACCACCGCTTAGTTCGTTTTAAAGGAATGTAGATGATAATACACTTTTAGTGATGAGCCATTTTGGACACGTTAGTGATGTTGCTTTATTAGTGACATGTCATAATGTGGTTTGTTACTAATGATGGGACACCCATATTAATGATGAATCGAATTACCACTCGTCACTAATGGGTGTGACGAATGTCACCTATTGTCCATCACTACTTATCCAATGATGGACGGTAGTGTCCACTCTCTACTAATGCCTTGATCATTAGTGACGGGCTAAAAAAATACCTATCATTTTGATGATGTCTATGGCTAGATAAGTAGGCGGTTCCCGAAGTGAATCAACACGTTTTCATATCGCCCAAACCTACTAACCCTAGCCTCTCATCACCGTCATCATCTTCATCGTGCTCCTCGCTAGCACCACCTTGGTTCATTCTGTCCTCGATCGTCCATTCAATCCCACGTGGGCTTCATTCCACTGTTCGTTTTGTCACTGTGACCTCCATTCTGTCGTCCTTCTATCGCGCCTGGCTGACACTATTCACCGCCACCTCGGTCGTATCCTCCTCCTCCAACATGTCTATGGATAATTTATTGCATTGTGAAATATTTGCTCGATGAAGATGATGCGAGTAGTATGAGGATGTGTGTGACAATTACTTGATCATTTTTTATTTTCACAAGTTTGTTCATGCAATGATCTCTCATTATGTATGTGCTAATATAGCTGTTTCTACATTTTATTCATACAATGTTCTTTCATTATGTGTCTTTTATAGTTTCGTTACATGCTTACTCTTATTAATGCATAGTAATGTTGCTTAATGAATTAGTTGTCACACACCTATGAATTAAATTATAGCCTAGTGGTGAGGAGACCATTAAATTCACAGCCCGACATCTAAGAGCAATCATGTTTAACATACATTAGGTTACATTCATATGGTATTATTGTATTTTTTTCATTGTTGTCAAATATAACATGAATTAGGAAAATCAACAGGGCACTCCCACCGATAGTAGACGGATCCCTATGGTACCAACTTATATTCCTGACAGTTGCCTCATAAAGATTAATCATCTAGTTAGCGGGGGGTATCACTAGGTTTATATATTGTACATTGCATATATTGTTTGTGTGTTAATAAAACTAACAAACTGATGCAATATTATCTTAATGTTGTAGTTTTTATCAAAAATATTTGGTGATATCAATAACATTTGTGCTGGTGACACAATTAAGATATTGAAAAGAGATGGTTGCACTAGTGAGGTTAAGGTTGTGAGCTGTGAATGCAGGATATGCCTTCATAAAGGGTGACCCAAATTTAGTCATAGAGGTAGCCTCACACAAGGGGATTATGTGGTAATAACAATGGCATAGACCTCATTGACAATTATGGCCAAATTTTACACTAATTTTAGTGATGAGAAGACCCAACAACCATAAAAATATAGAAAAATAATAGTGGCATATATATAGAACTGACATTACTTACTATACATATGTGTTTTGTTTATGTGCTTCAATTGGTTTCATTACAATATCAAGGCAAGATCCTAGCAATGTTGTAGAAATAAGGGGAAGTAGATAGCCAGGGAGGTCAACACCAACAAATGGACCAACTAAAACACATCTATTATTTTGACAATCCAACATATGTAACTACAATAAGGAATACTCTCCTACAAGATATCTTGACATATTTATCTTGCGAGACTCGGTTATATGTCTACACAATAAATAATTTTAGGGAAATTTGTAAAAATACAATTACAATTTTCTATAATTTGAAAAAATGCCACTATTAGTGACTGTGGTAGGTCCCATCTGTCAATGACACACCGATGGTATATTTTGAAACTGTGAAAACTGTAATGGCATAGAAAAATTTGGCCCAGAATTTATCATCGATAAGAAGTCGGTGGTAAGCTATTTGCACATGTTGGTTGTTAACTAGATTGTGTATGTATTTGGCCTTATTTAACTAGCTTTGTTTAAATTTTATTTTCAAAGTATTTTTCAAGACAATGTTATGAGAAGTACATCATACCTCAACTATACCACCAGACTACCGAGATTCAGGTGGCAGTAGCAACGTCTAAGGCAGTCTCAATTGTGGTGCATAAAACCACGAATGGATAGTGATACCTAACTACTGTTTTGCCAATTTGTTTGAGATAATGCGTTAGAAGTTGACACGGTATGTGTCTTCCATTTCAACATCAACAATGGTGCAATTGAAGTTGTCATGTATGTAATGTAAGCCTGAGGTATGATGTTTTCCTATCTATATTCCTTTTTGCACATATAACCATTGTGCATTCTGTATTAACTTATTTTTCTTTAGGAAGAAGGAATCTAGGGTGACAATAAAAGAGACTACAAAATTAGACATGTACAACCTTGGTGACTATAAAAGTGAATGCAAAACTAGACATATACAACCTCAGTTACCAAAAAAGAGGCTGGAAAACTAGACATGTATAGCCTTAAGCAATTTATGACGGGTAGATAGAGAGAATCTTCATAGGATACTACTCAAGCTTTTATATAAGTTAGAAGTCAGCTATAAGTTAATTACATGTTAGGGAATGATGTTTTTGTAGATCTTTGTTTTAGCCATGCAATTTTTTCGAGATAACGAGTTAGAAGTTGATATATGTGATATTAATTTGGTATGAATATCATGTGTTCATTCTGTGATGAGTTACCTGTAATGTGCTTTAGAATATAATGTTGGATGTGATTCAGGATGCAACTACAAACTATTGTTTTTTTCAAAATGACTATAATATTAGAGACGAGTAACAATAATCATCCATCACTAAAGAGACTTTAATGACGGGTGTCATTCTAACCTATCACCAAAAAGCCATAGCGTCGATAGACCCCTCTTAGTGATGGGTGAATATTGTCACCCATCACTAATAATGTTACATCATTGACATGACAAGAGTGACGGGAGACTTGCCCATTACTAATAAAAGTTATCTATCACTGCTAGGATTTTCTATGGCAGTGATAATCACTCCATTGTAAATAAAACACACCAACATGGACAGTGAAAATGTAGCCAGACTTAGAAATGGATTTTTCAACTGTACCATGTGTATATGTCGGCCAGTAAAAAATCCCTTAGGGCCCATTTGGTTCGATAGATATCTATGGATGGGATAGGGCCATCCCATTTAGTCAGTTGTTTGGTTGGAGAGCGAAGGTGAATGGGATGGCCACCGAGAGGAATATTCCTTCAATATATTCGATGAAGGGATTCAGAAAATTTTTCTAGATGAGCTCATCCAGTATTGGATGAGATGACGTGTGATCTCCTGAATGGTTATTACGTATTTAATCTTTCATTTATAAATATTCAAATAACTTTTACACTCAAATCATTTATCCAGTTTATGATTTAATCACATCATTATATTGATTACAATTTAATCTATAAAATAAGATCTCATATAATTATATTTTTGTTAAAAATATATATTTGACAAGTAAGTCTTACAAAATTTAAGCTTATTTCATCTAAATTGTATACATCTAACCAAATAAAAAATTATCTCATCTCGTCTATTCAACCTGACATCTCACATGTATCATTTTATCCCTAAATCTATAAATGTGATCATCCTAACCATCCTCGACCCTAAACCAAACTGACCCTTAATTTCTCTCTTACATCGTTGGAGGAATATCACGTGCATTCACTCATTTGATGTAAGCGTGCAATCAAGCGATCTGGTGCATCCAATCAAGCGATCCAACGGTTACATATGAAAGGAGTTAAAAGTAAAAAAAGTATTAAGTTTCAGCCTCTTTTATATGTAACCGTTGAATCGCTTGATTGGATGCCAAATATGACTGATTTTATTCTCTTGTCCACATAACATAGGTTACATGTAATTACACTTGATTAACACAAATCTGTGCTTTTCATCTGAAAAACACACAAATCTACGTATCACGGCAGCCAGACGAAAAAGACAGCAATTTTTTGACGCGGAAAACAGGGGAGTAATTTACATGCCTGGGTGCTTATGCGTGAAGGTGTCCCAGATGCTTGGTCCTCTTCCCCCCATTGCTGCGCCGCCCTCGATCTGCATGTGTGAAGCGTTAGGTTTCAGTCCAAAACGAAGCATGTCGCGATGAGACAGTTAATTGGCAGTCGAATGCTTAATGAGTAGGCCATGCTTTCCTGCATGCCAATTTGAGTATTTCTTTTCAATAGAATCGTGCGTCTTTACCATGGTCTTTTCGGTAGGGAAGTTGCACAAACTGTTGTAAATTTGCTCGTTTCTCATTTGTAACTGTGTTCTTCGGACTTGTTTTTAACGAGAACGTTCTTGAGCTTGAGAGAACTGAGTTACGGTAGAAGTTGCATGCAAGCTTTCTTTGAGGATTTATTTCAGTTTGAAATTAAGTTAGATTGGAGTATCTTATTTAATCGTCATAATCTATATTTTAGATTATAATAACCTAGTATGATAAATTGATATATTTATTTCAACTTACATAAATAATATAGATTATTATAGTCGTTCAAACAAATAAACCTTAATCCAGCAGCCTGAAATTTTAGAAATGAACTAGCGTTCACAACAAATGAGCCGATATTTCAGCCGTCAAACTAGTCTTTTCTGTAGGAATGAGAGGGAAGTATGAAGCTTTTGACCTGATACGACGACGAGGCCGTGCCGAAAATGAACCCCTCGGGAAAGCTTTTACGGCTTATCGGCGGCTCGCCGGCGGCATTCAAGGCGCCGGAAGCGACATCCAAGAGCAGGAGGAACGTGAGGAGAATGCCACCGGGCATCACCATTGCCCCTGTAGCCGCCATGTGAAGTGTGACCCAGTCACCCAGAGACACAATGAGAGACCAGATGGCTGTTGTACAAAGAGGCTCAACTTAGCGTCCCATATATATAGGCCTGTGCCCCATGAAACAGCACTGTTTTTTTACTCTCCATGCATGTCAGCATGTGGTACACGACGTAATCATTCACATTTAATATATGAGATTTAAGACAACAGTACTACAATTAGGCAAAAACAACCGATAATCATCCCATCTATATCACTTTTTAGAAGAATTCTAGAGTAATTAAAAGCAAACTAGAATAAAGTGACGAGCATCGGGTATAGATTTGCAAATGGACCAAGCCTAATGGGTGGTGCTGTGGCAGGACACTAGCATGGCTTGGTCTTATCGGTATAGGGCTAGTGTCGACTCGGCCTTGTGGATAGTGTAGTAACTAAACCATTACCTCGGTACGTAGTGCTAGTCAAAACGACACGATTTTTCGGCTAGCCTGACGTCAGCACGATGCCCACCGCCGTAGTGGTTCGATCCCCCACATCCTCAGCTTTGGTACCTTGGATCAAGAGTTGGGAGTTGAAATATGAGAATGAAATTGAAATATATGTATGAAATCTGATTATTGAATTGTGAATGTTGCAGTGTGAAATCTGTGAATGAAATTAAAATCCATGTATGAAATCTGATTTTTGCAGTGAAATCTGCACTATAGTACATATATGGATGGCAATCCTACCCAATTACTCGTTTACCCACGAGTAAAAACCTTATTAGGGTCAGGTACATTCTTGATATTATACCCGATACGTAAACGGATACGGGTATGATATTAACTATCCATACCCATTTACTTAATTATATTTAATATAAAAATAAATCATAAACCCTAAGTACTCTCTTTCTTCTTCTATTTCCTCTCTTCCCTCTCACCTCAGCCGCCACTCACTTGAAGGCCAAATCCCACTCTCTCATTACTTGCCCCCAGGCCCCAGATCTGCTAATGCAGCATCCGGGTGGCCAGGCGAGCTCACACATGTGTCCAACGCCACCCCACGCTGACGTCACGAGTGCCATCCCGCATCGGCGTCCTGAGCACAGCGCGACCCTAAGCCCCGAGCGCCGCTCCACATGCCTCCCTGCGCCGATGTTCAGCACGCTTCCCCGCATCGTCGTCCCGCGCACAGCCTTGTGCTGGCGTCCCGAGCGTCGCCCCGCGCTAGCGTCCAAAGCACGGCGCGATGCCGCCCCGAGCACCGCTCCCAGTCTCTATCGCCTTACGTTGCGTCTGTGTGCAACATCTCCCCCGTTCCCCTCCTTCCTTTTGTTTTCTATTTCACGAGTAAACTTATATCCATGGGTAAGCGATGAGTATGGACATAGATTTGTACCCGTCGAGTAAACGGGTATGACTATGAGTATGCACTACCCGTACCCGCTAGACGCGATTGCCATATCACTAGTAGTGAAAATGCTAGCAATAGCATGCTAGATAATAGTGTCATAGCCATGCCTGCCAATGGCTCTAGCACGATGTGCGGGCATGATACAAGATGATTAGGTTAAAATTTTCTCAAACACATACCCACGTGTGTAAAATATATTCATCGGGTAACCCATACCATAATAATTATTGGGAATCACTAAAATCAATGGATGGCTGTTGAGTCACTAGAGTCGCCTGACGCTTGAAGTCACTACTGGTCCGTTAAAGGACAATGGTGCTGATCACGTGTAGCGTACTCACGTGGAGGCAATGGAGCACTAGCGGCGACCGACACTAGAGGCTAGAACGTTAAGGCAGTGTAACACACGCATCTAACGATGGCCTGCACCGGACATCTCATCTCAGGTTTTTGTAGTCAAGACTAAGAAGTGAGTAAGAGTAGAGGCACACATCATTGGCCACCGCAGGACTTGGCAACTAGGAGTTTGGAGAGAAGCAATGACCGGCGAAGAGAAATTAAAAAAGATTAAAGTAAACTTAAAGTTTTTAATGGATCGGAGTATTGAATTGTGCTACAAATAAATAGTTCATTATAGGTGAAGGGTATTCATTGGGGGATGAGCATGAATAGTATAAATATAGCTATACTCGCATACCTATCAGATTTTAGTTTGCCTCGTTAATAGAATCATATTTAAATAATTTAACTCGAATATATACTCTAATAAAATAAAAATCCATCGGCCGTTTTTTTGGACGGTGGCTTTCTTATTGCGATCAAACCACGAGCAGTTCACAAGGTGTTCTTTAGCCTTCCAGCAATGAGAGATAAAGAAATTAAGTCTTATTGTGGGTAGCCGTACCAACCGTGAGCCACCGAGGCAAAAAAAACATTGAATGTGGAAACTATTGAAAATATAGTATTCTCTTTGTTCTCCAAGGTAACTCATATTTACTATATTCATTTATAGATCATTGAATCTAAATAATATATGTCTAGTTTTATTGATCTATATATAAATCTGATAAATAGAAGAATGACTTACATTAAAGATTTTTTAAAAAACATAATACCGTAATAATCCTTTGGGATGGGTTAGTATATAAGGTCAATTAATAAGTACTAAAATTGATAAATAATATGTGTACTTTAAAAATAATAATATATTATTATCTATAAAATAAAGTTTAGAACTACACGTGTTTTAATTAAGTAGTAGGCTAACAGGATAGCCATTCTAGGGATACACACGCACCTTCTCTCACTGATAAGGCACAACTTGTAAATGTAAATATAAAATTTCTAGATGCACATGCACATGCATCCTAGATTTAGTTAAAAAAGTACGCATATATTAGACTCCCTAGATGTAGTTCTAAAAGTACACATATATTGGACTCTATTTCCGCTACCTTTTTGTTCTAGATGCACATGCATTCGGATGTATTGGACTCCGCCCCTAATGCTCGACAGACCAGCCAAAAGAAAAACGTGTACAAGACTATAGTTTATTCGTACTCCTGTTGCATGAGGTGGTAGGCAGCATGTGATTGGTTGATCTATACTCCATGGGGCTGACAGATACTGCTTATATATTCATTTGCAAAACAAGATCGAGGAGAAAAGAGAGAGAAGACAATCGAGGCATCAATCTAGCACCGTAGGAGCAATCTTGTATGTGTTACTGTCGTGACCAACTTGTTTATGCTCAGTTTCAGAGCTACAACTTGTGTTCCTGGTATTTAAGTGGCACCCATATCTAGGAGCTAAAAAAATAGACCGAAAATCAAATACCAAACCAACCACGCCTAACAAGATCAAAATTTAAACCTATTGGGTTTTTACAAGAATCTAATTTTTTTTTCAAGGAAGTTTGGTTTTCGGATAGTTCCTAGAGTTAAAAAATAAATAATTTATACTTTCTAAAAATCATATCTTAATAACTTGATTTATCAAATTATGATATAATTTTAGTATTATTTAACAACGAGGAAGTTTCAATTATCTAATATTCATATCTTAATAAGCTATTATTCTGCTATATCAAATTATGATGTCATTTTTATTTTATATAGATTATCAAATTATGTGAGTACAAATTTAATACCCATGTTTATTAGGTCGAATGCCGATAAGTACCTAGTACCCGAACCCGTAAATAAAATATAATGTAATATATCCATCGAGTAACCCATACCATAATAACTATTGAGAATCACTGAAATCGATGGATGGCTGTCGAGTCACTAGACTGGCCTGACGCTTGAAGTCACTACTGGTCAGTTGAATGACAATGGTGACGATCACGAGTCGAGGCTAGAATGTTAAGGCAGTGTAACACATGCATCTAACGATGGCCTGCACCGGACATCTCATCTCAGGTTTTTTCTAGTCAAGACTAAGAAGTGAGTAAGAGTAGAGGCACACATCATTGGCCACCGCAGGACTGACATCTAGGAGTTTGGAGAGAAGCAATGACCAGCGAAGAGAAATTAAAAAGATTAAACTAAACTTAAAGTTTTTAATGGATCGGAGTATTGAATTGTGCTACAAATAAATAGTTCATTATAGGTGAAGGGTATACATTGAGGGATGAGCATGAATAGTATAAAATATAGCTATACTCGCATACCTATCAGATTTTAGTTTTGCCTCGTTAATAGAATCATAGTTAATAATTTAACTCGAATATATACTCTAATAAAATAAAAATCCATCGGCCATTTTTTTGGCCGGTGGCTATCTTATTGCGATCAAACCACGAGAACCGCGAGCAGAGTTCACAAGGTGTTCTTTAGCCTTCCAGCAATGAGAGATAAAGAAATTAAGTCTTATTGTGGGTAGCCGTACCAACCGTGAGCCACCGAGGCAAAAAACATTGAATGTGGAAACTATTGAAAATATAGTATTCTCTTTGTTCTCCAAAGTAACTCATATTTACTATATTCATTTATAGATCATTGAATCTAAATTAATATGTGTCTAGTTTTATTGATCTTTATATAAATCTGATAAATATAAGAATGACTTACATTAAAGATTAAAAAAAAACATAATACCGTAATAATCCTTTGGGATGGGTTAGTATATAAGGTCAACTAATAAGTATTTAAATGATAAATATATGTGTACTTTAAAAATAAAATATATTATTATATATTGTAACAGCCCCAAATTAAAAGGGAATAAAATAAAGGAAAAATAATATTAAATGAATTTCTGAATATTGTTATTAAGAAAATCCTAAAGAACCCTATTAAAGCCAAACAGAGATAATATTCAAAATTTGGACTTGAAAATTTTATGGGATACACTAGAGACCAAGAAATATTTTTGGAATATTTACAAAATTTTAGCAACAGTGCTTCAAGCCTTAATCAAATAATAAATTTATAGAATTATTTTAAACAGAAAAACAATTTTAAATGTTAATGGGCCGCAACCCCATATTCCCCTCCCCAAAGCCTTTCGGCCCAGCCCAGTCCAGCCCTCTTGCTGACAGGCGGGGCCAGCCTGTCGGCGCCGACCCCCTCCCTCTCTCCCGCAGCCGCGCTCGCTGACAGGCGGGGGCCACCCTGTCGGCACGCGCCAGCCTCTCCAACCGCGCGCGCCACGCCCCTGGACGGCCCACCTGGAAGCCACCCGCTCCCGCCCCTCACCCACTGCCATGCCGGGCCCGCTTGTCATCTCTTCTCTCCCGCACGCCGCTGACAGGTGGACCCCCTTGTCTGGTCCTTCTTCTCCCAAATGGAAGGGGATCCCTCCCTTCCATCCGGCGACCCCCCCTCCCCGATCTCGCCGCCGGCCGCCCGGATCCCCAAAATTAAGCCTTGATCCCCTTCCCCGAATGCCGGTGACACCTTTCCCCCCAATTCCGACGCGGTTTCTCCCGTTTATGGCATGGTTACAAGAGTTGGAAAGTTCGCCGGAGGGGAAAGAAGGAAACCCTCGTTCCCTTCCTATTGGACACCGGCGAAGCCCTATTTAAACCCCGCAACCTCACCGCCACCGATCACCCCGTTCTCAGCCAAAGCCACCTTCATCCGACGCAAACGACGCCAAAACCTTTTTCCTCTCTGTTTAGCTCCGGCGAGCCTTCGCCGGCGCTCCGGTCACCGCCGCCCTCGCCGTCGCCTCCGCCAAAAACCATCGTCGCCCCCTCTTCCCCGGCCCCACCTCTGTTGGACCAGACCACCGCTGGAGAGTCTCGCCGTCTTCGGACCCGAACGCTTCGTCGCCTGCTCCTCGTCGCCGATCGCCGCCGGTCACTTCTCGCCGCCATCGCCGGTATGCCTGAGATCCCCTTGCTTTCCCCGGTTCCATTTTAGGCCATAGCCCAGCCGGTTAGCCCTCGCCGCCGTCGGGAGCCCTCGCCGTTGCTCCGCCAGGAGTCGGAAACGAAGGGGGTACTTACCCCTTCGCCGCGTGCCGTGCCGAACAAGGCCTCGGCCGCACGATCCGCAGCACACAGGCCATGATTAGAACCCGAGATCGAGGGCCCGGATTGCTTTGACCGATGTTGATCGGTATCGGGCAATCTGAGCCCTCCAATCTCATTAAGCGCCCCGCTCCGCTAGCGATCGTGGATCTAGATCCAACGGTCCAGATGCAATCGGCCCACGCGCACAGTGCGCGGGTCCATGGTGGACCTGGCTCACCGTGGACCCGCAGCTGTTTCTGGTTTTAAATAAAATTCAGAAAATGATTTAAACTTTAAAAATTCATATCTTGCTCAAATTAACTCCAAATTTCACCATTTTAATTCTAGAAAATTTTTCTTTTTATCCTCTACACTTTTATGCAATAAAACAATATGTTTATTTGGCACATAATAACCTTATTAAATAATAAAGAAAATCCCCTTTAGGGTTTAATTAATACCTTAAATAAATAATTCAGAAAGATCCTTAAAAATTTATAAATTAATTCCAGAGGATATAATGGCTCCATTTCACTGTTATCACTACAATAAAAATGGAATGACTATTTTGTCCAAGACATTTTATTAAATAATATTCCCAAGACCCCTTTAGGATTTAATTAATATCCCATTTAAATAATACAGAAAACTCTTAGAAATTTATATAATAATTTTAGATGATCTATTGACTCCAGTACACTATTTATAAGCCAATAAAGATATGATAATTCATTTTGCTCATTTTAATCTACTAAACCACATTTCCAAGGCCCTTTTAAAATAAATGATTAACTCATATAATAAAAATGCAACACTTAACAAAAATATCATAATAAACTCAGAGAACTTAATTCCACTGTTAGTAATACAATAAAAATAGAATATTCACTTTGTCCACTTTATTCCATTTAATGATATTGCAAAAGCCCTTTTAGAATATTTAATTAATTCATGTAGTAAAGATCCATGCTTTATGAAATTATCTTAAAAGCTATATAACAAACTTCAGAAGACTTAGTAATTCAAAGTCACTATTTTTGATACCATAAAAACATCAAGGCTAAGTTATACCTTTTTAGTTCATCTCTAAAAAGGGAAAATAAAACCCCTTAGGAAAATAATTATATCAAGCTATAAAATTTAGGAATCTCATTAAAAATTGATCTTAAATATTTAAGTAAACAAATCCCTAAAAGTTAAGACCCTATCTCCTTTACTTAATCCAACAACAACTTGTATGCTTGTATGCTTGATTTTGGATTGTTTATTGAATGTTGTGTTTACTTTCTGTATCGAGAAGACTACGACGTCGTCAAAGATCCGGAGTTCTATCCGAGGTTCCTCCTTCACCCTTTGCTGAGCAAGGCAAGTCATCGACCACCTCTGTGGAAACAGTTGATCATATTGAGCCCATGTTTTAATAAATTATCGCTATAACTCATAGGTTAATATTGCATTAGTCAACGATCAAGCCCTACACTTATATTTATTAGATCCCCGTCCTTGTGTGCAAACCCAAGCCATGCTTATTGAGCCTTAACTCCTTGTCCCTCTACAAATATTATATTAGCTAGTGTCCAATGTACTGGCACAACCGCTATAGGATATAAAGAATGAGTCATAGTTAGATGGATTCTGGTATATGAAATACCCCGTTATTCTTGTCTCTGGACTCTGTTGGAGTTAGGTATGTTATAAGTATGGTGGGTTCCTGGTGCAAGCTCGGAAACTGGTTGGTCGCACCCAGGGCACTATAAGGACCGGTCTGCGGGATCTGTTGCAAAGCACTTCCTGTACCAACCACAAGTCTAATGGGTAAGTCCTAACTGGAAGTGTGGAACACTCCGGCTCTATGCACCATAGTGGAGGGGTACAAGGGGCAAGCCTGCGGGCGACTTGTACCAAAGAAGGCTCAAGGGGGGGGGGTATGGTGAGCACTCGACACGTCGAGACACGATACGAAACCCATAAGAGGGTGTTGTGGAGTCGGAGGGAACCATATGGAAGGTTTTGGCACGAGTTCCCGTGGAATGGGTCATCTCGTTACACTTTGGTGTAAGTGATGAGTGCGTGCCTTGTGGGTACAGTGGTACATCTCTGATCAGAGTAAAATCAATCTTTTCGAAAAGCCGGGCCCACGGTCAAGGGTGGGTTGTGTGACTACTCGCAGTTAGTTTACAATTGTTGAATGATTGAGTTATTCATGGCATGTAAGGACTGTTGTGCGAGGAGGTAAAACGTACTCCCCGAGTTAGAAGATGATGATGCATTCACATGTTTACTTTTCTGTACTAATAAATTGCTCACATTTAATGCTTTACAAATATGCTGCTTCCGCAAAACTAGCCACTATCTCCTTGTTATTATCTTGCATATATTTGCATTCGGTGGCTTGCTGAGTACATCTGTACTCACCCCGTTGACTTACACCATCAGAGCCCGTCTTCTACGAGGAGGATGAAGGTCTGGAGTAGCGACCCAGTCAAGGCGAGACTGGAAGGAGGCGTTCATCTAGGACCCTTATTTTATTAGTTTCTCTTCACCTTTATTCACTTTTGTATTAATGCGGTCTACGAACCGTGAATGATTGCCCGTATTGTACGTGGTCGCATGATGAACGTCTTGTTTTATTGATTTTCTATGGAATTTCAATAAAGTCCTGATTTATTAAATCGGGGCGCGACATATATGAAATAAATTTTAGAACTACACGTGTTTTAATTAAGCAGTAGGCTAATAGGATAGCTATTCTAGGGATAAACGCGCCTTCTCTCACTAACAAGGCACGACTTGTAAATGTAAATATAAAATTTCTATATGCACATGCACATGCATCCTAGATTTATTTAAAAAAGTACACATATATTGGAGTCCTTAGATGTAGTTCTAAAAGTACACATATATTGGACTCCGTTTCTGCTACATTTTTGTCCTAGATGCACACGCATCCGGATCTATTGGACTCCACCCCTGATGCTCGACAGACCAGCCAAAAGGAAAACGTGTACAAGACTATAGTTTATTCGTACTCCTGTTGCATGAGGTGGTAGGCAGCATGTGATTGGTTGATCTATACTCGTGGGATTGACAGGTACTGCTTATATGTTCGTTTGCAAATAAGACCGAGGAAAAAAGAGAGAGAAAACAATCGAGGCATCAATCTAGCACCGTCGGAGCAATCTTGTCTGTGTTACTGCCGCGACCAACTTGTTTATGCTCAGTTTTAGAGCTACAACTTGTGTTCCTGGTATTTAAGTGGCACCCATATCTAGGAGCTGAAAAATAGACCGAAAATGAAATACCAAACCAAACCACTCCTAAGGAGATCAAATTTAAACCTATTCGGTTTTTTACAAGAATCTGTTTTTTTTCAAGGAAGTTTGGTTTTCGGATAGTTCCTAGAGTTAAAAAAATAAATAATTTATACTTTCTAATAATCATATCTTAATAACTTGATTTATCAAATTATGATGTAATTTAGTATTATTTAACAATGAGGGAGTTTCAATTATCTAATATTCATATCTAATAACCTATTATTCTACTATATCAAATTATGATGTCATTTTTATTTTATATAGATTATCAAATTATACAAGTAGAAATTTAATACCCATGTTTATTAGGTCGAATGCCCATAAGTACCTTGTACCCGAACTCATAAATAAAAATATAATGTAATATATCCATCAGGTAACCCATACCATAATAACTATTGGGAATCACTAAAATCGATGGATGGCCGTCGAGTCACTAGAGTCGCCTGACGCTTGAAGTCACTACTGGTCGGTTGAAGGACAATGGTGTCGATCACGTGTCGCGTACTCGCGTGGAGGCAGTAGAGCACAAGCGGCAACCGACACTAGAGGCTAGAACATTAAGGCAGTGTAACACACACATCTAACGATGGCCTGCACCGGACATCTCATCTCAGGTTTTTTGTAGTCAAGACTAAGAAGTGAGTAAGAGTGGAGGCACATATCATTGGCCACTGCAGGACTTGGCAGCTAGGAGTTTGGTGAGAAACAATGACCAGCGAAGAGAAATTAAAAAAGATCAAAGTAAACTTAAAGTTTTTAATGGATCGGAGTATTGAATTGTGCTACAAATAAATAGTTCATTATAGGTGAAGGGTATTCATTGGGGGATGAGCATGAAAAGTATAAAATATAGCTATACTCGCATACCTATCAGATTTTAGTTTGCCTCGTTAATAGAATCATAGTTAATAATTTAACTCGAATATATACTCTAATAAATAAAAATCTATCGGCCGTTTTTTTGGCCTGTGGCTTTCTTATTGCGATCAAACCACGAGAACCGCGAGCAAAGTCACAAGGTGTTCTTTAGCCTTCCAGCAATGAGAGATAAAGAAATTAAGTCTTATTGTGGGTAGCCATACCAACCGTGAGCCACCGAGGCAAAAAATACATTGAATGTGGAAACTATGAAAATATAGTATTCTCTTTTTTATCCAAGGTAACTCATATTTACTATATTCATTTATAGATCATTGAATCTAAATAAATATGTGTCTAGTTTTATTGATCTATATATAAATATGATAAATATAAGAATGACTTACATTAAAGATTTTTTTAAAAACCATAATACTGTAATAATCCTTTGGGATGGGTTAGTATATAAGGTCAACTAATGAGTACTAAAATTGATAAATAATATGTGTACTTTAAAATAATAATATATTATTATATATGAAATAAAGTTTAGAACTACACATGTTTTAATTAAGCAGTAGGCTAACAGGATAGCTATTCTAGGGATACACATGCCTTCTTTCACTACAAGGCATGACTTGTAAATGTAAATATAAAATTTCTAGATGCACATGCACATGCATCCTAGATTTAGTTAAAAAAGTACACATATATTGGACTCCCTAGATGTAGTTCTAAAAGTACCCTATATTGGACTCCATTTCTGCTACATTTTTGTCCTAGATGCACATGCATCCAGATGTATTGGACTGCGCCCCTGATGCGCAACAGACCAGCCAAAAGAAAAACCTATACATGACTATAGTTTATTCGTACTCCTGTTGCATGAGGTGGTAGGCGGCATGTGATTGGTTGATCTATACTCATTGGGACCGATAGGTGCCGCTTATATGTTCGTTTGCAAAACAAGACGAGGAAAAAGAGAGAGAAGACAATCGAGGCATCAATCCAGCACCGTCGGAGCAATCTTGCCTGTGTTACTTCCGCGACCAACTGTTTATGCTCAGTTTCAGAGCCTACAACTTGTGTTCCTGTATTTAAGTGGAACCCATATGTAGGAGCTGAAAAAATAGACCAAAAATCAAATACCAAACCACGCCTAACGAGATCAAAATTTAAACCTATTCGTTTTTTACAAGAATCTGATTTTTTTTCAAGGAAGTTTGGTTTTTTGGATAGTTCCTAGAGTTAAAAAAATAAATAATTTATACTTTCTAATAATCATATCTTAATAACTTATTTATCAAATTATGATGTAATTTTAGTATTATTTAACAACGAGGAAGTTTCAATTATCTAATATTCATATCTTAATAACTATTATTCTGCTATATCAAATTATGATGTCATTTTTATTTTATACATATTATCAAATTATGCGAGTACAAATTTAATACCCATGTTATTAGGTCGAATGCCCATAAGTACCTAGTACCCAAACCCGTAAATAAAAATATAATGTAATATATCCATCGGGTAATCCATACCATAATAACTATTGGGAATCACTGAAATCGATGGATGGCTGTCGAGTCACTAGAGTCGTCTGACGCTTGAAGTCACTACTGGTCGGTTGAAGGACAATGGTGCCGATCACGTGTCGCGTACTCGCGTGGAGGCAGTGGAGCACTAGCGGCGACCGACACTAGAGGCTAGAACGTTAAGGCAGTGTAACACATGCATCTAACGATGGCTTGCACCAGACATCTCATCTTAGGTTTTTTCTAGTCAAGACTAAGAAGTGAGTAAGAGTAGAGGCACACATCATTGGCCACCGCAGGACTTGGAGAGAAGCAATGACCAGCGAAGAGAAATTAAAAAAGATTAAAGTAAACTTAAAGTTTTAATGGATCGGAGTATTGAATTGTGCTACAAATAAATAGTTCATTATAGGTGAAGGGTATTCATTGGGGGATGAGCATGAATATTATAAAATATAGCTATACTTACATACCTATCAGATTTTATTTTGCCTCGTTAATTGAATCAGAGTTAAATAATTTAACTCGAATATATACTCTAATAAAATAAAAATCCATCGACTGTTTTTTTGGCCGGTGTCTTTCTTATTGCGATGAAACCACGAGAACCGCGAGTAGAGTTCACAAGGTGTTCTTTAGCCTTCCAGCAATGAGAGATAAAGAAATTAAGTCTTATTGTGGGTCGCCGTACCAACCGTGAGCCACCGAGGCAAAAAAACATTGAATGTGGAAACTATTGAAAATATAGTATTCTCTTTGTTCTCCAAGGTAACTCATATTTACTATATTCATTTATAGATCATTGAATCTAAATAAATATGTGTCTAGTTTTATTGATCTATATATAAATCTGATAAATAGAAGAATGACTTACATTAAAGATTTTTTAAAAAACATAATACCGTAATAATCCTTTGGGATGGGTTAGTATATAAGGTCAACTAATAAGTACTAAAATTGATAAATAATATGTGTACTTTAAAAATAATAATATATTATCTATAAAATAAAGTTTAGAACTACACGTGTTTTAATTAAGCAGTAGGCTAACAGGATAGCTATTCTAGGGATACACGCGCACCTTCTCTCACTGATAAGGCACAACTTGTAAATGTAAATATAAAATTTCTAGATGCACATGCACATGCATCCTAGATTTAGTTAAAAAAGTACACATATATTGGACTCCCTAGATGTAGTTCTAAAAGTACACATATATTGGACTCTGTTTCTGCTACTTTTTGTCCTAGATGCACATGCATTCGGATGTATTGGACTCCGCCCCTAATGTTCGACAGACCAGCCAAAAGAAAAACGTGTACAAGACTATAGTTTATTCGTACTCCTGTTGCATGAGGTGGTAGGCAGCATGTGATTGGTTGATCTATACTCCATGTGGCTGACAAATACTGCTTATATATTCGTTTGCAAAACAAGATCGAGGAGAAAAGAGAGAGAAGACAATCGAGGCATCAATCTAGCACCGTAGGAGCAATCTTGTCTGTGTTACTGCCGCGACCAACTTGTTTATGCTCAGTTTCAGAGCTACAACTTGTGTTCCTGGTATTTAAGTGGCACCCATATCTAGGAGCTGAAAAAATAGACCGAAAATAAATTACGAAACCATACATAGTGGTTTCAGTTTTCTGTTTTTGGTTCCTTTGGCAGAACTTCACTGGATATTTTGTTTACTACTGAAGGGATAACTCTTCCATTACTTTAATCTTGGACTGGTGAAGTTTAAAATCAAGATAAAACATAATCACATGTTTTTGATTATTGGGAAAAGAAGTTTTCTGATGTTTTGTCTCTTCTCTGAAACTTTCTATTTCTTGAGTTTCTTGGCCAGAGTTCATCCAAAGATGCAATACTCATGATCAAATCTCCTTTGCTTGTTTCCAGAATATGAACAGTGCTGCTGAATATGCTACAGATGCATTGTTGCTTTTTTGCTGGAACAACTACTAAAGTAATTATGTGGTTAGTGTTTAATTCACAAGAACAAGGTTAGTTTTTAATTGAAAGTACTGCTGCTGAAAGTATACCAGTACTATTTGATACTTCTTTAAGTTCAAACTTGTTATTCTAGAATTTTTGCCTAACCATCTGTATACCAGGGAGATGTTTCTGATTTAGTACAGAGCAAAGCAAATTGAAAAACCTTTTCCTTGAAGATGAACAACACTAGAACTGAATTCTTACGGTTTTGCTACAGCAGCATGGTTCAGTTTTAAATTTGATGTTCACTGTTTTTGGGTAGGATTTGCTTAAGTGTTTTACCTCCATTTGCATATAGTTTTTCCTGTTCTTTTTGTCAGAACATTCAACAATGCTTGAGATCTGATTTCACTACTGAAACTATGCAGCAGCACACTATAGCTCATCAATTGTCAAGTGCCATTCTTTGCATAGTTGAGCACTGAAAATCAGCCTGTTTGCATTGTTCTGAAAGTATTCAATCTTCTGATTATCAGTTTCACTCTGAGTTTGAATCAATTTCAATCTTGTCTATTGCTATATTGATTGTCTCTGATAGAATTGTAGAAGGATTCATACAACACTGTTCATCATCAGAATATATCGCTCTGTCCCTGTTCATTACTAATTGTAGTGCTAAACCTATTGTGGTTCTGTTTTGCTTTCTGTTCTCATTAAATTCACTTTGAGCAGTGTGTGAATGCAGTTTGCTAGTTGTTCTGAATATTTCAAATCTAACCACTAAAACATCAGGGAGGCTTATCTTGTTTTTTGATTGCTTAATAGTTGATCTTTGTTGACTTCTGAGATTGTGGTTCAGTCACTAACAATCTTTTCAGATTCATCAACTTGTGAAATTTTTTCTGAATCTATGTTTACACTCTAGCCTAAAACAGACCATTAATTATGATGCAAATCTTCAGTGTGTGTAAAACATGTTGATCAATTATCTCAGAATTGATTGATTTCTGCAGAGTTAGTTTTTAATCTCATTATGAAATTTTTGAACTCTGTCGGCACTTCATCGACCGATAGATCTCTGTTGGAGCATGAAACTCCGATCTAAACTATCTAAATCGCCAATCCATTTATCGACAACTATTTCGGCACTTCAAACTCCGATCTAGAGTAAAATTCAAATTGAGGAGATTTTTGTTCTAGTTTTGTACTGTGTTTATTGATTTCAATTCTGCAATTGTTTAGAGGTGTGTTGGGTGATCTGTACAACCATCTTATTCATGAGAAATTGTCGAGGCACCTATTCACCCCCCTCTAGTCGCCATTCTGATCCCACAATTGGTATCAGAGCCAGTTAGATCTCAAGTTGACCTTAACCGGTTTGTGATCCTTTTAGCGACATTGACAAGAACACTAAGATTCCGGTGTTTGATAGTCATGATTTTGCTTATTGGAATGTGCGCATGGAGGCTTACCGTCTAAGCCAAGGAAGTTCAATTTGAGACATTGTTGATTCCCACTATGTGATTCTTGAAACTCGCACCTCACAGACTGAGAAGGAATAGTACGATTGTAATAGCAAAGCAAGAAACATACTATTGGTCGGTCTGGGTCACAATGAGTTTGACAGGGTCCAGCACCTACGAACTACACATGAGATTTGGACAACTTTGAAAACTTTTCATGAGGACACTACTCATATTAAGGCTAGGAGGCAAAGCACATATAATCAAGAATATCAAATGTTTGTGCAAGGCCCTCGTGAATCTGTAGATGCCATGTTTGCTCGATTTGATGAGATTGTGAGTAACTTGCACTCCACTAGGATTTTAGCTTATTTGGACCATGATAGAGCAATCAAACTTATTTATGTTCTCGATCATAGCGTATGGGATGTGAAGATCTCTAGTATCGAGGAGTCGGCAAGTTACGACACGTTGACTTGCGATGAGATCGACACATCTGAGGTATATCTATCCTGTGACCAGCTTCTTGTTCAAAATGATGAATTGCATGATGTTGTCTGTTCTCAGGATAGATTACTTAAACTTGCTGCTAAAGAATGAAAAGAACTAAAATTCAGACTTGAATCTATTTCCACTGAACTTGCAATTTTGAAGTCTAAGTCTGAGGATGCTGAATGTGAGTCGTGTCTTATTGTTATGGGTAAACTTGCTCAGCTGCGTTTTACACATGCACAAATTGTTGAAATACTTGAAATTACTCAAAAGCAACTTTTGAAGGTGGTGTCTAGTCCTGTTGTCATCAACGAATGCATGAACTGTCATTTACTTGTTGAAAGTATTAATTTGAGAGATCGGCATGTTGATGAACTTAAGGCTAGATTGAAGAGTGTTGAGTGCTCTAAGGATGTGCAGCCGGCGTGTCCCACCTGCATCACCCTTAAGAACCAACTCAGCTTTTCTACAGAGCAAGTTGAAAAACTAAAATGTGAAAATGATTATCTTCTCTCAGTGGTTAAAAAATACACGGAAGGAAAGGGTAGGATGGATTTGCTTTTGGCTAAAACAAAAATGTGTGCTGACAGGGCAGGGTTAGCTCTAGGGTTGGGCTATGAGAGAACCACTCCAAACACTCCGAGCGAAACTGTGTTCACTCCACCCACTACCCTTGAAAAAGAAAGAGCCCAGTTAGACACCACACACAAAGCCGAGAATTCTACTCAACCTACAAAGATAGCCATTCGTCCACCAAAAGAAACTCCTTAGCAAAAACCCAAGAAAACTGTGAGATTTGCGCTTGAGACCCATGCTCACACACCCAAGAGAGTGTATCACCGCTCCTATTGTCATCGGGTGGGTCATTTGGTTGGGTTTTGCTTTCGTCGTATCAAGGATGAACGGTGTTCTTTTGCGATGAGCTTTCAGGACATGCATTACCCATTTTTAGGTATGCATGAGTCTGCTTTTCACTCTTATTCTGATTTTGAGGCTCCCATGGTCCTATGAGAGATTTTGTCCATCGTGGTGTACACCATGCTTCATATGGTGCTAGACCGCCTGTGAGAGGTTTTGATTCTCGACAGATTAGGAGTCCTCATCGTTTTCCAGGTCCACGCTTTGTAGGTAGACCATGCATTTTTATCATGGTTCATACCTTGTGCATAATCAGTCTAATGTTTTACCTGTTTCTCGAGTTTTACAATGCTGGATTCCTAAACAGTTTTTCACTCACCCCAACATTGAGCATTCAAGATCTTCTAGCATATTTTGAGGGGGAGTTGTGTAGCACTGCATGAGCTTCTATTATATGATTAATTGCTTTTACAAGTACATGCTTTATTATGTCTTTGAAGTATTGTCTTTAAAACTGTTGATTATACTCTGCTTAAATACATCTGATATCTGTTATGAGCATGACTTTTATTTGTGAAAATTTGAAAATGATCACTTCTTAGTCTTGAAACTATCATGAATAGGTCGAGTGCATTTGCTATCTTTTACATACCTGGTAACTATGTCATTCACTTGGATGCTAATACGCAACTTGATCTTATCAAAAATATCGTGCTGAAAATTAAAAATTAAAAATGAAAAATGAATGAAAATGATTTATATTCATGCTATTTTTTGCTAAAATTGAAAAGATCCTAGTGGGTTTGCTTTGTCGCACTACTTTGTTCTGGACTGCTTACCATAGCACTTTGGTATGAACCGGGACATTGAAGTGTATACCATGACCATTGCTTTTAAGCTTCTGATGGTTTCAACCTAGGCTTAGCTTGGTCGGTTAGCATAAGGTTGACACGCAAATAACCCATGCCATAAAATAATAATAATAATAAAATCATCAAAAAGTTTGAATTCATTACATATCAAGTTTGCTGAAGCTCCTTGTAGTGGGATATGCTTATTGGGTCAGTATTGGTTAGCTTTTACATCTCATGCCTTGCCATGTATAATATGATAGTTTGAGTGATGATGCTTTTATTTGCTAAAATCTAGAAATGCATGTTCATGCTTTTGTTTAGATAGTATTCATCACAGTGTTTCATACAGTACTTTTAGACAATATTCAAGGCAAATACTTGTTTGTACTATAATTTGAGTTGCTTATGTTTTAGAAGCTTGCATCTATACTCTACCCTCATACCCCTCTTTGCATCATTTTTATCACCTTGATGTTTGCATTGCCAAAGGAGGAGAAATGGTTTACATGATGTTTTTGCTTGGTTAAGGGGGAGTAATGGTTTTCATGATGCATTGATGCTTTTTCCAAAGATGAGGAGGATGCTTTGCATGAGTTTTTTTTTGCCAAAGAGGGAGATCTTGTATCAAGTTACATATTTTGGCTCTTTTCTGAGTTTTTATGGTCACTTGTGCGCTGAACTTGATACTTTCATCATGTTTTTTTTTGGGGTTGTCAATGCACTCATCAAGGGGGAGATTGTGAAACCAAGTGAGGTAAATTAAAAGAATAGGGTCAACGATGTAATAAATTAGGAGTATACCTTTGTGTTTTTTAGAATTAATAATTCTGAAAATACATAATGGCAATTAGGTAAATATCTAGAACTTTAACCCTAATGGTATTTTGAGGAATACTTTAATGGACTTGCCTATATAAAGGACACCATGCCCAAGGGTTAGGAGACTTTTGGCTGTCATTTTGGGGCTCCCAACCACATATTTTATTTTGTTCTAAGCATTTTTGCTGCTTCTTCTTTTGTGTACACACTGTTCATCATATTGAAAAAATTCTGGTGTCCCGGATGTGATACAATGAGAAGCTATAGCAGTGCCTTCTCTTTTTGGTGCAAGGAGTTCCTTTGATTTTAGGTACAGAGTTGAAGATTTGTTTCCTGTGTTAGTGATTTGGTTTTTGCTGAAAATGGAATGTTTGCTTAGGGTTCTTTGAAGTTGTTCTTTAGATTTAGTTGAAATTTACTCAGTTTGCTCTGATTGAAGGATTTAATTCACTACTGCAAGAACAAACAGAGTGGTTTCAGTTTTCTGTTTTTGGTTGCTTTGGCTGAACTTCACTCAATATTTTGTTTACTGCTGAAGGGATAACTCTTCCATTACTTTAATCTTGGACTGGTGAAGTTTAAAATCAAGACAAAACATAATCATATGTTTTTGATTCTTGGGAAAAGAAGTTTTCTGATGTTTTATTTCTTCTCTGAAACATTCTGTTTCTTGAGTTTCTTGGCCAGATTTCATCCAAAGATGCAATACTCCTGATCAATTCTCCTTTGCTTGTTTCCTAAATATGAATAGTGCTGCTGGATATGCTACAAATGCATTGTTGCTTTTCTGCTGTAACAACTACTAAAGTAATTCTGTGGTTAGTGTTTCATTCACAAGAACAAGGTTAGTTCTGAATTGAAAGTACTGCTACTGAAAGAATACCAGTACTGTTTTGATACTTCTTTAAGTTCAAACTTGTTATTCTATAATTTTTGCCTAGCCATATGCATACCAGGGAGATGTTTCTGATTTAGTACAGAGCAAAGCAAATAGAAAAACCTTGTCCCTGAAGATGAACAGCACCAGAACTGAATTCTTCAGGTTTTGCTACAGCAGCTTGGTTCAGTTTTAAATTTGTTGTTCACTGTTTTTGGGTAGGATTTGCTTAAGTGTTTTACCTCCATTTGCATATAGTTTTTCCTGTTCTTTTTGTCAGAACATTCAATAATGCTTGAGTCCTGATTTCACTACTGAAACTATGCAGCAGCACACTGTTTCTCATCAATTGTCAAGTGCCATTCTTTGCATAGTTGAGCACTGAAAATCAGCCTATTTGCATTGTTAAGTATTCAATCTTCTGATTATCAATTTCACTCTGAGTTTGAATCAGTTTCAATCTTGTCTATTGCCATATTGATTGTCTGTGATAAAATTTGAGAAGGATTCATACAACACTATTCATCATCAGAATATATTGCTCTGTCCCTGTTCATTACTAATTGCAGTGCTAAACCTTCTGTGGTTCTGTTTTGCTTTCTATTCTGATTAAATTCACTTTGAGCAGTGTGTGAATGCAGTTTGATAGTTCTTCTGAATATTTCAAATCTGACCACTAAAACATCAGGGAGGCTTATCTTGTTTTTTGATTGCTTAACAGTTGATCTTTGTTGACTTTTGAGATTGTAGTTCAGTCATTAACAATCTTTTCAGATTCATCAACTTGTGAAATTTGTTCTGAATTTGTGTTTACACTCTAGCCTAAAACAAATCATTGATTGTGATGTAAATCTTCAGTGTGTGTAAAACATGTTGATCAATTATCTCAGAATTGATTGATTTCTGCAGAGTTAGTTTTTAATCTCATTTCTGAAATTTCTGAACTCTGTCGGCGCTTCATCGACCGATAGATTTCTGTCAGAGTTTAAAACTCTGATCTAGACTATCTAAATCGGTAATCCATTTCCCGACAGCTATTTCGACACTTTAAACTCCGATCTAGAGGAAAAATTCAAATTGAGGAGATTTTTTTGTTATGTTTTTGTACTATGTTTATTGATTTCAATTCTGTAATTTTTTAGAGGTGTGTTGGGTGATCTGTATAGACCATCTTATTCACGAGAAACTGTCAAGGTGCCTATTCACCCCCCTCTAGTCGCCATTCCGATCCCACACCCTATAAACCCAGTGTGCTTGCACCACAGTCGCTCGTCGTGTCTACGTATGCATTAGCAGTTCCCTACCATGTTTGTGCTCATGCTAGCTATCGGTTGTCGCTCACCACGCCAGTTTTCCCCACCACGCCCATGCCCATTGTGCCCACACTCATTGTCGTCGGCCACCCCAAGCTTCGACATGTCAAATCTGTTTGTTGTCGGTTGCCCTGTGTTCCATTCTATCAAATCCATAATGTCATTAGTCGCTTCTAGATTCGATCTGCTAAGGAAAAGCTTTTGTCACATGCGTGCCCATATCATGCCCATTCGTATTGAGTTGAACTCATATGTTCTTTATCGGGTTTCAGGTATTCAATGGGTTCGACTATTAAGTCTAGACATAGGTTTAATTGAGTTGGGTTTGTTTTGTTGATGGAGTTTTCTAAAACCCTAGGTTTCATGCTGTCGGCATCCCTACGTTATACCAACGAGGCACATACATCCGGATGGTAGGTGCCATGCACAACTATTTGTCGTTGCAAAACAAGGTCAAGAAAAAAGAAAGAAAAAGAGAAGGCAATCGAGGCAACGGTCCAACACTATCGGACAAATCTTGGTTGTGTTACTGTCGTGACCAACTTGTTTGGGACTCCACCTTGCTAAAGTTTAGGGCATGTTTAGTTCTTATAGTTTAGCCATTTTGTCCTTAATATATTACTAAAAGAGACTAAAGAGTACTAATGACAGAGAATACCCTTCATCAATGCCTCTCGGGTAGGACAAAAAGCATCTACAGTTATTTATTAAGGGTAATTTGGTCTTTGTTCAACTCATTTAATAACTTTTAGTCACTAGAACTAAATAGATAATGACTAAAGTTTTGTCAAGTAATAATAGAAATAATAGAGACTAAAGTTTAGGTTAATAATCAATCGGGCATTAGACTCGTTTATAGAGCTACAGCTCGTGTTCCTGATATTATGTGGCACTCATATTAATAGCTTAAAAATAGACCGAAAACGCAATACTGATGAGCCATACCGCACCGAACAAGATCAAACTTTACCTTTTCCTTTTAAAAAAATCTGATATTTTTCAAGGAAATTTGATTTCCGGATAGTTCTATCTAACAACAAAAAAATTAACAAATTAGAATTTCTAATATTAATATGATATATAAAATTATGATTTAATTTTAGTATTATTTAAAATCAGAAAAAGTTTAGAATTTCTAATATTCATATGTGCTATATCGAATTATGATGTAATTTTAGTTTTATCTAGCTTACTAAATGATGATTTAAAAGAGTTAAAGCATAGTCAGTTAAAACTAAACCAAATTATTTTAAATTGTTTATTTCGATTTTTACTATTTTATATCAAACTTTTTGGTTTCTATTCATTGAAAACCGAATTTGTTAGGAGAAAAACAATTGCTCACCCCCTGTTCTTATCTTTCGCCTTTCGCGAGAACAAGAGTAAAGTTCTGAGCGTACGATAACCATAGTTACTAGCTATGAGCGAACGATACGGTAGAAAACTGGCCAAAATTTGAATTCTGAATTGAAAATTTTAATTATGCAGATACTAAGGGATTTACATTGGTTACCGCTTGGTAACCACTTTTGATCGACTATTGGTTAGGGATGAAAACGGATCGGACACATATGATATCAACGATATCATATCTTTTTTCATATTTTATTTTTCGGATTTGGATTTGAATTTGGATCATTCGGATACGAATACGGAATCGGATATCATCGAATACAAATACGAACAGATACAGAGCGAATACGAATACGGTTATGACTATTTATTGGATATCATCAGTAATATAAATTTTGATTCACAATCACAATACACAAATGCCAAATAAATAGTTGATATCACATAAATTTGAAAGGGTTGTCTTTGAAGTAAATCTTAAATAATTGATGGTTATGAATAATTTGACAAACCTAAAATTCGTTTGAGCTTGAAAATTTTTCTATGATACAAATACAACATAGATTATATCATATAAAAATTTTGATTTTTTTAAGATTGTTTTGCTATTATTAATTTATTTAGTATATTTTCCAAAATTAAATTGAAATAAATAAAATTTGAACTGCAAGAGCATGAAATAATGAACCAAAATTGGTATAAAAACCATATTCATAATTATGAGTCTATTTTTAGTTCTTATCCACTAAATAGAAATAATTTCTTGAAAATCTAAGTTACGACACTCGGTTAACAACATAGTGTTTAATGGTTTTTTAATTCTATAAAAATCATCTAAAGTCTAAAAAATTCAAAATTTGTTATGGTGTTATGATATGATACATAGATACCATGATAAATTTTTTTAGAATTGTATCACGTACTATGTTAAGAAAGTCGTAGATTCTCTCGCAATGAATTATGATTTAAAGAAAGAATGGATTGGATATAAAAGCAAATCTATGGTTAAATTTTCGTTTAAACATGAATTTTTTATATGATCAAAATAAAATACCGATTATATCATGTAAAAATCTAGTATTTTTTGGGGTTAGTTTGCTATTTTTTATTCATTAAGCGTGTTTCTAGGATTTATATTGAAATATGTTAAATTTGAACTGCAAGTGCATGAAATAATGAGCAAAAATTGTTAGAAAACCATATTTATAATTACGAGTCCATTTTTAGTTCTTATATACTAAATTGAAAGAATTTTTGAAGAATCTAGTTTGTGACACTCGATTAAAATATAGTGTTTAATAGTTTTTTAATTCTAGAAAAATCAACTAAAGTGTGAAAAATACAAAATATGTCATGGTGTCATTATATGATACATATATACTATGATAAAAAATTTAAAATATTTCTAGAATTTTATCACATACGATGCTAAGAAAGTCGTAGATTATCTAAGAACGAATTATGATTTAAAGTAGAAATGGATTGGATTTAAAAACAAATCAATGGTTAAATTTTTGTTTGAACTTGATTTTTTTTCTATGATCAAAATACAATATTTATTATATCATGTAAAAATATAGTATTTTTTGAGGTCCGTTTACTTTTTTATTCATTAAGTGTGTTTCTAGGATTTATATTGAAATATGTCAAATTTGAACAAAAAGTGCATGACATAATGAGCCAAAATTGGTAGAAAAATCATATTTATAATTATGTGTCCATTTTTAGTTCTTATCTGCTAAATAGAAAGAATTTTTTAAGAATCTAGGTTGCGACACTCGATTAACAATGTAGTGTTTAATGGTTTTTTAATTCTAGAAAAATCAACTAAAGTCTGAAAAATAAAAAATTTGTCATGGTGTCATTCTATGATACATAGATACTATGATAAAAAATTTAAAATATTTCGAGAATTTTACCACGTACTGTTATCGACGCCTTTGTGGGACGCAAGTATACGCGTCGGGGCAAAGGGGTGGCGACATGAAGATCTAGGAGGCGCACAAGACCATGGAAGTATTTGGATATTTTGCTAAATTAGTTAATATGCTGTTTTGATTTAAATAAGGCAGTAGTGGGTTATCCCTTGATTGGAGGAGTTTGTTTCCTTTGTTTGTTGGCCTGATATATAAAGGCCTAGGAGTGTTTTGGGGAGATTATCCAGGAATAAAACTTACCTTAGAAGGGGTGGGTTCCTGGGTGCTACCGACCTGGTTTCCTGAACTCTCTCCGTCCACTTGTCTCCCGTTGCTTTTGTCCTTCCCTCTGCTCTTGGGTCGTTCTTCCCTGCACGCACCAGGACGTAGGGAGTGAGTTTGGTTGGTATCAACTTGGTATTAGATTCATCTGGAACATCAACGTCTTGTCCGGTTCCAAACAAGATCTTGCAACCATGTCCGCTGACGAGAAACTCGACTTCCTCATGGGGGCGGTGACGAGATTAATGGGTCAGATGACAACCATGAATGGGCACCTGGATGCCCATGACCGACGTTTGGCGCTGGTTGAGCGCACTCCGGTAGATCTAAAGGAGTCCGGTACTGCTGCCAAATACAACACTAGTGAGATCTTCTCTAACCAGGAAGGACTGCGGGATGCAGGAGGGTAGCAAGGGGGCGGCCGGGGCTTCCATGATGATGGTGGCAGAGGCTGGGGTGGCCGTGGGCGCAAAGATGACTTCCATGATGATGGTGGCAGAGGCTGGGGTCCGGGGGCGCCAAGATGACAACAGCTACCGTCAGCCGAAGTTGAACTTTCCGACATTCAATGGAGAGTCGGACCCGCTGACATGGATCAACAAGTGTGAGACGTATTTCTGTGGCATGCGCACCATGGCGGAGGAGAAAGTGTGGATTGCCTCACTTCATATGGAGGGGGTGGCAGCAGAGTGGTATTACAGCCTAGAGAGGGACAACGATGTTCCCACGTGGCCACAGTTCGTTGACTTCATCCACAAGAGATTTGGGCCACCCCTACAGCATAACGGATTGGCATAATTGAAGGAACTCTACCGATCAGGCACGGTGGATGAATATGAACGACAATTATCCTTGTTACTGTGTCATTGTGATGATTTATCAGCCACGCAGCAGGCCAATCTCTTCACAGCAGGCCTTGGTGAACCGCTGTGTACCGACGTCGAGCTGCAGCGCCCGACACACTTACAGACAGCCATGAGTCCTGGCGCGGGCATACAAGCGCAGGGAGTTACAAGGAGTCAAAGGCAAAGCTGTCAAGCCGTCCCTAGACCAACACGGGCAAGGCCGGTACCCCTAGATAGATAGGTGGTGTTTCTGGACAGATTGGGAAGGGAGGACAGCAGACTAAACCTCGCTTCAAGCGGTTGTCAACTGAGGAGTTAGCAGCAAAGAGGGCCAACGGGGAGTGTTATAACTGCCCAGAAAAATATTCTGCTGATCATAAATGTCAAGCTAAGGGAATATTTCTGTTGGAGTTGGAGGACGATGAGGAAGAAGGTGATGTAGTGGAGGACTTGGCGGTCTCTCTCCATGCCCTCACTGGGATCGATATCAACAACACGATGAAGCTCCAAGTAAACATAAAGGGTGTCGCTCTTGTGGCCTTGGTGTACTCGGGTTCCACGCATACGTTTATTCAAGAAGAGGTGGCGGCTCGGTTGGGGCTTCAGGTTGATCCAAGACCGGGCCTCGCTGTTCGTGTGGCTAACGGTGACCACGTGACCAGCAACGACATTTACTCCAAATTGCCCATTGCCATCGACACGGAGCAGTTCGACATCACCTGCTATGGGCTCGCATTGGCTAGTTTCGACTTGGTGCTAGGTGTCCAATGGCTGAGGTCGCTTGGGCCAATATTGTGGAACTTCAGTGCCTTATCCATGGAATTTTGGAGTCATGGCTGAACTGTGCGGTGGACAAGAGTGGGCGCACCGGGCCCTCGGTGTACAGTGATGACCGAGCCCCGCGCGGTGATGACGGCCCTCCTCGAATCATATACTGACATTTTCGAGGAGCCACGCGGCTTGCCGCCCCAACGCCGACATGACCACCGCATCACACTCCTCCCTGGGACACCACCAATTGTCATGCGGCCGTATCGATATCCTCAATTGTTGAAAGATGAGATTGAACGACAGTGCACAGATATGTTACAACAAGGTATCATAAGGGAGAGCACATCAGCTTACTCCTCCCCTGAGCTCCTGGTGAAGAAGGCCGACAAGACCTGGCGATTTTGTGTCGACTACCATCAGCTCAACACTAAGACAGTGAAAGATAAGTTCCCAATTCCGGTGGTTGATGAACTCCTCGACGAGCTCCGGGGTGCTTGCTTCTTCACTAAACTAGATCTCCTGCAGCGGCTATCACCAAGTCAGGATGCATTCCGATGACGTGGAAAAGACGGCCTTCCGCACACATCAGGGACACTTCGAGTTTCTGGTAATGCCGTTCGGACTTACCAATGCCCCCTCGACATTTCAGTCCTTGATGAATGAGATTCTAAAACCGTTTATTTGGAAGTTTGCACTTGTGTTCTTTGATGACATTCTGGTTTTTAGTCCTTCTTGGGAAGCACATTTACATCATGTCAAGCAGTCCAAGTGCTCATTCGGCTTGACATCGGTCACATATTTGGGCCACGTGATTTCTTCACAAGGCGTTGCCATGGACCCAGATAATATTTCTGCAGTAGAAGCATGGCCACGTCCGCAGTCCCTACGGGCACTCAGGGGGTTCCTAGGCCTCACAGGTTATTACCGCAAATTTATTGCTGGATATGGGACAGTGGCAGCCCCCCTCACAGCGCTGCTCAAGCGAGAGGCTTTCCACTGGTCCGAAGAGGCACATGACACGTTCTGTCAACTCAAACAAGCCCTTATGACAGCACCGCTTCTGCAGATGCCGGACTTCACCAAACCATTTGTAGTGGACTGCGATGCTTCTAGCTCGGGTTTCAGTGCTGTCCTGCACCAAGGGGATGGGGCCATTGCTTACTTCAGCAGAGCAGTGGCGCCCCATCACCAAAGATTACCGGCCTATGAAAGGGAATTAATTGGCTTGGTGAAAGCAGTGCGGAACTGGCGTCCGTATCTCTGGGGGCGAGCATTTTTGGTTCGGACGGATCACTATAGCCTCAAATTTATTCTGGATCAACGGTTGTCCACAATTCCGCAACACACATGGGTCAGCAAATTGTTTGGATATGACTTCTCTGTGGAATACCGGGTGGGTAAGATGAATGGAGCAGCCGATGCCTTATCGCGTCGCGATGAAGACTTGGCAACCATCAATACCCTTTCTGCACCACAGTTTCAGTTGTTTGACACACTACGAGCAGAAGCGGACAGTGACCCACAAATAGCAGACCTTCGAGAAAAAATGGCAGCGAGCAAGGAAAAAGAGGGGTGGACATCGATGGATGGTCTCCTGCTCTATAAAGGGAAGGTATTTATCCCCCAAGCATCAGCAGTTTGGCCCCTGATACTAGCAGATGCTCATAACAGTGGGCATGAAGGGAATGAGAAGACACTGCATAGATGGCGGACTACCTTCTATAGCCCCAAAGCAAGCCATCGGGTTCGAGAATTTGTATGGGGCTACAGTGACTTGTCAGAAGAATAAAACAGAACATCTCCATCCGGCTGGGTTACTCCAACCTCTTCCAGTACCATCCGAGGTTTGGAGTGACATTTCGATGGATTTTGTGGAGGGGTTTCCCAAAGTAGGAGGTAAATCGGTAATCCTAACGGTGGTGGACATATTTTCCAAGTTCGCACACTTCATTCCACTTGGCCATCCGTATACGGCGGCGTCGGTGGCAAAAGCTTTCTTTGAGGAGATTGTTCAACTACACTGGATCCCATGCTCCATTGTGAGTGACCGGGACACGGTGTTCACTAGTAACTTTTGGACAGAACTATTTTGACTTGCCAGAGTGAAACTATTGCTCAGTTCTGCATTTCACCCACAGACCGATGGTCAATCGGAGGTGGTCAATCGGATCATAGTGATGTATCTACGCTGCTTGGCAGGACACAGGCCGAAGACATGGTTACAGTGGCTTCCGTGGGCCGAATTTTTCTACAACACCTCCTATCAGACGGCTATGAAGTGCTCACCCTTCAGGATTGTTTATGGATGGGATCCCCCACCGCTTCGCTCCTTCCAGCAGGGGACAGCAAGGGTAGCGGCGGTAGAAAAGCAGCTAATGGCTTGGGATGACTTCTGTTGGACCGGAAACGGCGACCAGAGGGGGGGGGTGAATGGGAGCTTTTATAATTTCGGGCTAAAATCTAGCCTTCGGTTCAGTTCTGTCTTCTGCGGAACAGGCTTCGAACACAACCTTCGAAGGTCTGGTTCGGAGGTACTTCGACAGCTCCGAACACAGGCTTCGAAGGAGCTAAAGTTCAAAGCCAAGAAGACTTCGCTCCACTCACAACCCTCGAAAAACTACTCTGCTAAGTCAGTGCAGGCTCCGCACACAGGGTGCTTCGAGCAAGCTTCGCACTTCACCCTTTGCAAGAATGGACAGCCCTCTGAGGACTTCGACCAAGTACTTGGCAGCAGCAACTGGTGCTGGGCTTCGTACACGAAGGTCTAAACGCACACAAATGGACTACGCTAAGGGCTTCGACACAAGAAGCAAAACGGGCCTCGATTAGGGCTTCGCTAGTAAGCAGCGAGGTCTCGCCTCCTGTTACACAGAGCGAACGCACACTAACAAAACACACTTTGCACAAAAACAACCTTCGCCTCGACAGGCTTCAGTGCACTACAACAAGCGAGGTATGTAACGCGAGCTCAAGCAAAAAGCACAAAGAAGCAGGGCTTCGCCGCTTGAACAAGGAACACAAAATGAATTGAACTCTGGATGAATACAGCGAGGTATGTGGCTACAGGAGCTCAACAGTAAATGCTCAAAGTGTTAAATGTTACCTACCGAGCCCCCATATTTATAGCCCACAGTTCACCCAAAGGAAGTGACTACTTTACCCCTAGGGTTTACAAAGGATTTGTCTCTACAGAACTAAGGGGTACAAAAGGTAGTCCACCTTTATTCTGGAGGCTTCTCTGTCAGCTTTGCAGAGGGGACAGTGTCAGCCTTTTACAGAACAGACAGTGTCAGCCTTTGCAGTCTTTGACCTTCTGGAGCCTCCCTTCGCACGCGAGGGTGCGGTAGCTTCGGCGAGAAGCCTTGAGCCTGGTGGCCTTCGCTTCGCCGAAGATGGCCTTCGATATAGTGACGGTTTTGAGCCGAAGCCGTCAAAGCCCTTGGGCCTTCGCACCAACACCTCCGGAGTGGACCACCACGGCTTCGCAGCTACTCCCAGCTCGAACTCCGTCAGTCCGTGTACCGAAGCCATGCAGGCCGAAGCACCTCAAGTCAGCCTCGCTCCGGAGCTAGCCTCGCTCCGAAGCCTTCCTCACTCCGAAGCCCCACCTTCGGAGTACCACCCTTCGAAGTCCCTCCTTTGTCCAAGGCCTCCGCATGAAGCATTCCATGAGCCCTTCGTCGCAGTGCCTCTCCCCGAGCACACTCCTCGACGAGCCTCACCCGGACCATGCCTTCGATGCGCCTCGACTTCTGAGACCTTCGACGGGTTCCTTCGAATGTCTCCCTCCGGAGCACACTTCGAATTCCTTGCCTCGGCAGAGGACTTGTTCCACCATACTCCGAAGTCACTCCATCCGGAGTACCTTCGAAGTGCCTCACCTCCGAGGACTTTGTCTCGGAGTACCTTCAGCCGGAGCCACGCTCCGCACTTTCTGCCTTCACCTGGCACGCCTCTACCCGAGGACCGACCCAGACCACCTTCGCAGCCACCGTGATGGAGCTCCCTGCTCCCCTGGCATCAAGCCTCCCGCTTGACCCAGGTTCACCTGTTGCGAACCTTGTTTGTCGCCTCCGAAGTCCCTGCGGACCACAGAAAAACAGACAAGTGTATCCAGTACTCCGGAGACCTCTCCGGGTTAGCAACCTCCAGTACACACTCCGGTGTACCGCCCAAAGTACCGAAGCCTTCGGTACGAACCCAGTCATCGTGTACTGTCGGACCCCTCCGACAGGCACACTCCGCTGCAACAGCTGCAGCAAGCAAACACCGAACACCCTTCGGTGAAACCACCTCCGAACACCCTTCGGAGGTCCAACCTCCGAACCCCCTTCGGAGGTACCCTTCGAACAGAGGGTAAAAACCTGTCAATCACTCATCACAAAACACCGAAACCAACCCTTGGTTTCTCAACTTCATTGAAGCAATTAAGGGGCGTTTGCTATAGGCTCAAGTCGCAATGCAACATACACATAATAAACACCGCCGAGATGTGCAGTACAATGTGGGTGACTAGGTGTGGTTAAAATTGCAACAACGTTCGGCAGTGGGGATATCGGCAGCAGCCTCGTCCAAGCTGGGACCTAAATATTATGGGCCTTATCAAGTGGAGCAGCGCATTGGTGAAGTCTCTTATAAGTTGAAACTCCCGCCGAAGGCAAAGATTCACGATGTTTTTCATGTCGCACTGCTTAAGAAGTTTGAAGGGGTGGCACCACAAGAGGTTGTGCCACTACCAGACATCTTGCATGGTAAGGTTCTCCCTACACCAACACAAGTGGTTCGGGCTCGGCTCAACAGGGGTGTCTGGGAATTACTGGTTCAATGGGTGGGCCAAGCTGCGGCAGATGCTTCATGGGAGCAGCTGGAAGACTTCAAGCAGTGATTTCCAGAGGTACAGCTCGCGGACGAGCTGTTTGTTGAGGAGGAGGGAAATGGTATCGACACCTTTGTTGGACACAAGTATACGCGTCGGGGCAAAGGGGTGGCGGCATGAAGATCTAGGAGGCGCACAGGACCAGGGAAGTATTTGGATATTTTGCTAAATTAGTTAATATGCTGTTTTGATTTAAATAAGGCAGTAGTGGGTTATCCCTTGATTGGAGGAGTTTGTTTCCTTTGTTTGTTGGCCTGATATATAAAGGCCTAGGAGTGTTTTGGGGAGATTATGTAGGAATAAAACTTACCTTAGAAGGGTTGGGTTCCTGGGTGCTACCGGCCTGGTTTCCTGCCGGCGCCGGAGCTCCGGCGAACTCTCTCCGTCCACTTGTCTCCCGTTGCTTCTGTCCTTCCCTCTGCTCCTGGGTCATTCTTCCCTGCACGCACCAGGACGTAGGGAGTGAGTTTGGTTGGTATCACGTACGGTGTTAAGAAATTATTAGATTCTCTAAGAATGATTTATGATTTAAAGAAGAAATGGATTGGATTTATGAGCATATCAATGGTTAAATTTTCGTTTGAACTAGAATTTTTTTATGTAATCAAAATAAAATATTTTTATATCATGTAAAAATCAAGTATTTTTTGAGTAAGTTTACTATTTTTAATTCATTAAATGTGTATCTAGGATTTATATTGAAATATGTCAAATTTGAACTGCAATAGCATGGAATAATGAACCAAAATTTGTAGAAAAAATCATATTCATAATTATGAGTCTATTTTTAGTTCTTATCCACCGAATTAAAATAAATTTTGAAAAATCTAGTTTATTAAACTCAATTAGCAACATATAGCTTAATGAATTTTAATTATAAAAAAATCAAATAAAGTTTTCAGAATTATAAAATCGTTCAAAATATCCTATAGAAAAATACTTGTATTTGATTTCAAAAACCAAGAAGTTTTTGAAATTTTGAAATACTCATAATGGATTTAAAAAATAAGATGTCGGATATCTAAATGGGCTATAAATAGTTGGGCCTAATAAATGTCTGATGGGTTGGCAGATCCGGATAATCTGGATAAGAATTATCCGGATTATCCAAATATAAATGCGAATCCTCCAAATATAAGTGATATCATATTCGTTTTCGTATACGAAAAAAATATCCTTATCTGAATCCGTATCCAAATCAAAAAAATCCGAATCCCAATCTATTTTTCTAGATACGGTCGAAAACTATCCGAACCACTTTCACCCCTACCATTGGTTAAATGACCCTATTTGGTGTCGGTAATTGGTGAGTTATCCACGGTAACAGACTAATTTGTGTTAAAAAAGAGATCATTTTAAATAATCATAGAAAATATAGATTTTGTAAAAAAATATGAGAAATTTTGTTGATGCCAGGATTTAGTATGATTCAGGCCCATTAGAGAAGCCACACGGTCAACAGGAGTCAAAAAGGGATCCGGTCAATGGTGGTAAAAGAAACTCATCCATATTGTTACAATATAACTAGACATGTAGGAGCCGATGTAGGAGAGTGAAGATAAGGATGATCCAGAATCGGTTACAATGTGGATTATTTGGATGGCAATTATCTGTACTATAAATATGTATCTAATTAGCTAGGTTTATACACAATCAATCCCTACAAACTACTACTTTCAACGTATTTCCACCCTTGGATCCCCAAGATTAATCAAGGCTGAACATGGCACTAGGCTGCATCATCTTGATCTCCGGTGAAGAGGTGAGTCCCACCACCCCGACGGTCACATCACTTGATGTCTCTTCTTCGAGGCTGCATCTTATCGATCTCTTGAGGTATCGTCCCGATTGGTTTGACTGACAGGTTTATCTTGGTATATTTTACTAGGTCAAGGCTGCATCAACTTTGATATTGATGTGGATTACGTGTCATAGTTTAAGGCTTCATCGGTTAAGTCCTACATCTTGATCTATTGTACCCTATTCATGTTGTGTACCATTCATCTAAATAAATTATGCTTGATGCGTTGAAGTGTTATTGATTTATCGTGATTAGTGACTATTTCGGTTAGGTCCGATCTTGTGATTACAGTGACTTAATGATATGAATATGTTATTTGGCATGTTTGCTTTAGTTTCTATCGGAGTACAAGCCGATAGGTTATCTCTATTTCCACGCTATGTCCTATCTCCGTACGAAAGGCACTCATCAGCACTGATTTGCAAAGGTGTTATCCTATCGACCGATAAAGAGTTCCGCCTGATAGCGTGGGCATTGTCATTGGCCCTGTGGTTGATAGGCACATTTATTCATGTGTATTCTATTCTCGCCATAGTCATCGGCTCGATAGCCGATTGGCGTTGCTACTAACATTGTTCTTTATGATTCCTTATCAGTTGCAGGGCCAAACTGATTGGCATAGTTAGAATTTTTTTTCTAAGATTATAGGACCTACACTAGACTTAAGCAGATCTCCTAGGCCACGCATTTGACCAAAAACTACACCAACACGCTTTTTGGCACGCACCGTGGGACCTCCTTCAGATCACTCATCCATGGCGGGCGAAATCAACGACAACAACATCATCCCGCTCATGATGGATGCTTTGACCGATGAACAGAGAGTGGAGGTACTTGACCACATGGAGAACTATAAGAAACTGTGCCTCCACGCCTTCGGTATGACCTAATCTGGCTCTATCTAGAGGAGTGAGTTGCCAAGGCCTGTTGCAGCCGGCGAGATCCCTTCGCAGGACGAGAATCCATGAGTTACTTTTTAGGAAGTCGTCGACAACGCTCTGCACCATGCCCTCATTAGTCAATATGAGGTATTAGTTAATACCTTGCAAGGGCTGATGAAGAAAACTATTGACGGGAGAATTGCTTAAGAGCTGGCACAAGGTCCGATGTACTTCTCGACCAACCCTCCACGCCTACTGCAAAACCCTCAACACAATCGACCGGTGCCAACACCACAAGGGATGATAAGGCAGGGTCCATCGAACACTTCGTTCAGTTGGCAAACTGACGTAACAGCTCCATTACGGTAACACCCCTAATTTCCAAAAAGGTAAAAATAAACTATAAATACAAAATTCCAAAAATGATTTATTTTTGATTTTCAATAAAGCTAAAAAATGCCCAAATAAATAAAAAACTAGAGAAATAATTCAAATCTTGATCTAAGAAAATTATATTATGTTCCTAAGACCAAGATACAATTTATAGATTTTTTACAAATTTTTAAAACTATTGCTACTAGCTCATATTTCCTAAACTATTTTCTATAATTATTTTATTCAGAAATGAATTTTAAATAGCATTGGACCACAGCCCCCTTTCTCCCTCCATAGGCCAGCCCAGCCCATCAACCCCGCGCCCCCTGACTAACACATAGGTCCCGCTTGTCAGAATCCCACTCCACTCTCTCACGTGTGCCCGAGCCCCTGGCCCACCTGTCAGCCTCCTCCCCTCTCAGTGCGCCCGCCCTGGACCACCTGTCAGTGCCTACCATTTCTCCCTCGCACCACGCCCACCACTAATAGTGGCCCTGCCCTATTAGGTTCTGTTTCCTCACGACCTCGTGCCCCCGAGATCTCTGGCCGCCACCCTAACTCCCGAATCAGCCTTTGCCGGCCCCCTCCCCTTGAATTGATGCCCGGTCTTTACTCACCTTAATGTCGGCGATCGTTTCCCCCTCAGATCCCCTCACATTAAGCCCCACGACGTCATAATTACATGCGTTAACCACCTCACCGGATCTAAATTCCATTCTCAGCATTCATGGCACACGACCCCCTCCTTCACTGCCCGATGCCCTATAAATGCCCGCCTCTGGCCGCCGCGTTTAGTCCTCACACTCGTGTAAGCCCCGCATGAACAGATCCCCACATTTCATTTTTTCGCCACCGCCTCTGCTCGCTCTCCAGCCGCCACTTGCCATCACTAGAGCCCGTTTCCATCATCGTCGATCGCCTCCCCATGACCGTCGTTGCCTCCCTGACCCTGGCCACTACTCTGCTCGAGCTCCTCACCACCGGAACCTCATCGCTGACGAGGACCCAAAACTTCACCGCCGCCACCACTCGTCGCTGGCCTCGCTCCGTCGATATCGAGCCACCGCACCAGTATCATCGTGTTCCCCTCACCACACTGATTTCATTTCTAGCATCGCCAAGTAGCCTTAGCCATCGCCGTCGCCGCCGTGACCGCCTCAAGTCCCTACCGTCGCTAGAGAAGACGATGGGCATATGTAATTACCCATGCCATGTCGGATTCGATCGCTGCCACTTAATCAGACACGAACGGTAGAGATTAAAACCCGCACATATTCAATCTAGGCCGTCCGTCTGATTGAATCGGTACTGAGCGACGAGAGTCGTCCGATTTCATTTAATCACCCCACCTACACCACATGCGTCTGATTGCGATCCAACGACGATCCACGCTCTAGTTCACACCACAGTGCGCGGGTTCACAGTGGACTCAGTTTATCATGGACCGGCGCCTGATTTAAAATTTAAATAAATTCCAGAAATTTCTTTAAACTTCAAAAACTCATATCTTCTTCAAATTAGCTCCAAATAAATTCCAGAAAATTTATATTTTTTATTCTCATCATGTTCATCCAATAAGATTCACATGTTTATACTGAACTTTTATATGGTTTTAATTGGAATTAAAATAAAATTCTAGAAATTGTTTTAAACTTAAAAAAATCATAACTTCTTTGAGTTAGCTCTAAATTTGGCCATTCAAATTTCAAAAAGTTTATCTTTTTATTCTCTACATGTTTAGCCAATGAAATTTGTATGACTGCACTGTTTATTCTATTGTTCTGAATTGTTTATTCTTCTCGTTTTACGTACCTAGAAGAATACGACCTCATCGAGGAGCCCGACGAAACCTATAGTGTGTGTCATTGGGTTGGAGCGCTTCATGCTAAAGGTTTCGGCATGAGTTCCTATGACTCGGGTCATTTGGACATACTGCGGTGTGCGGGAATGAGTGCCTTATGGGTCCGGTGGAACACATCTGATCCGAGTCTAAATCTTTTCGAAAAGTTGAGCCCATGGTCAAGGGCGGGTTGAGGACATCCCACAGTTAGATTATACTCTTGAAGTGTTGCATGGTGAATGGACCTGTAACGACTATTGAGCGAGGATGACTGACTGTACTCCTAGAGTTAGAAGATGTTGCATTGTTCATGATTTAATTTTCTGTATGATTAAACTTGATAACATTAAATGCTACAATATAAAAATGTACTTTTCTGCACTTAAACATTACCCTTTCTTTCTTATTACCCTGCATTACTATTACATTCTCGGTAGCTTGTTGAGTACTTCTGTACTCATACCCGTTGAAAACCCACTTCATAGGTAGTCTATTATGATGAGGATGGTTTGGAGTAGTGACCTAGTCAAGGACGCGAGCCTAGAAAAGATGTTCATCCCAAATATTATTTTACTAGTTTCTTTTCTTTTAATGTTTGTGTAATAATGTGGTCTGTGAACGACAAATGTTTGATGTATGAACGATGTCGTGTGATGAACATCTTGTTATTATAGATTTTCTTTGGAATTTTAATAAAGTCCGGAATTAGTTAAATTCTGGGTGCTACAAGATGGTATCAGAGCCGACTTGACTGGAGGAAGCCAAACAGACCTGCCCAATACTTAGCTTTACAAAAACCTATTTCGTAAAAATCTACCTCATATTTTTCTTCCCCCCCTTACTCTTTAAACTTTGTCTTCTTTGTAGATGCCAGGTCACCACGTGCACGGATACCTTCGGGACCGCGATGGATTCGTTCGCGAGCTTCGGATGCTTTTGACCTTCCTCAGATTCGTTCCCAAGCCCTAGTTCCATGGAATTTACCCTGAAGAATTCGCATGCGCTTGTGACGTCACCATCACCATTCGTTCCTCCAGAGAACACCCCTTCTTCATATCTGCTGTCGGAGGCCCGAGACACCTCATTATGTTATGTACTAATGCACACTCTGGGAGCCCACCGCAACATCTTCATCAGTATTCTCTTTGACTGTGACACCACCATGGCCAGGAGCACTCATCTTCTTCATGCCATGGATCACCTTCACACTGAGGACGTGCTCGACACCGACGATTAGCACGATACAATTGACTTTTATCGCCACACGACAAACGGCTTGATTCGAGAGAATGGAGAAATGCAGTGCAAGGTCATCGGGCTACAACAGAGTGTCGCCGAGAACGCCGAGCTCCGGCGTCAAATCCAAGAGCTCAAGAAGGACATCGAAGAGTTGGCGCCACTGCCTCCCCGCAAGAAGAAGGCTATTAGGAAGCCCGCTCCTCGGCCTAGGCAAATCACCTAACTGTCGACACCCTTTGGACCTTCCTCCTCTAGCGCCGCTACTCTGGGACCGATCATCGCTTCGGACCCCATTATAGAGAACTTCACCGAACCCGGCATTCCCCAAGATGCTCATGGATTGGAGAGTACCGAGTCTGCCTCTGATGGTGAGTAGCTGCGATCGATGATAGTTCTGACACCTATTTTGTTTTCTTTCATGTTTGTGGTACCATCCATAGCAACTTGTGCTATGGGTGGGATGAAAATAAGAGCTGAAATGTAATGAACTATTGTGTACCACATTTAATAAAGAATTTGTGAACTATTTTGGGGTAAATTTTTCTAAGTCTTTTCTTATGTTCTCGGGGTATTATCACCTTCAGAATGGTCAATGACCAGAACCCGTCTGCCACCCATAGCCTGCCAAGTAATATGGTACCCAATGGAGAGGCTCCAGGACAGCGTCAAACCGGAGCACCCATTGCCAACATTCCTACACTGTCCGAGATAATGGCCAACCAGAACCAACTCATCACCGCACTGTTGGCTAAGATGCAATCGCAGCAGGCCCATATGCATGAACAACGGGCATCGATAAATCGTCTACAACAGCAACACCACATGGAGCTACACCCACGCCCTCAAGCCCCCACACCGGCCCCCGCTACTCAGCTTTTAGAGTTCCTACGTGTGAGGCCTCCCACGTTCTCAAGCACGACCAACTCGATGGAGGCAGGGGTTTGGTTGAGGACCATGGGGAAGAAATTGGACCTCCTGGTGGGACAACTACCGCGAGTCCCAGACCAAGGCTTATGAAGTCACTTGGGTAGAATTCTCCACTGCCTACTGAGCCGCCCACGTTCCTACCAAGATCATTGCCATGAAGCAATAGGAGTTCCATGACTTGCAGCAGGGGAGCAAGTCTATCACGGAATACCTCCACGAGTTTAACAGGATGGCCCAGTACGTGCCAGATGAAGTTCGCACCAACACCGATCGCCAAGCCAAGTTCCTCAAGGGACTTAAGGATGAACTATCCATCCAACTCGTCGTGGTAGACTACCCGGACTTCCAAAGGTTGGTGAACAAGGCCATCATCCAAGAGACCGAGAAGAACAAGCTGGACCTCAAGATTAGGTCCTCTGGCCCATGCGCCGAGCCATCACCCTCATCCCGCCTTTAGGTCGTAGTACACCTCCGGCAGGTCGAGCACAGGGAACCCCTGCCCCACTCCACTAGATCCATCGGCCTCATCGGCACTGGCCGCCAAGACCCACACTCTGAGATACCAGAACAGCAAGCCGATCGTGTGCTTCAAGTGCCGGAAGGAGGGGCACTACTCTCATCAGTGCCCTTACCCCCAAGCAACCCCAAGGAGCTGCTCCCAACCCGGTGATTGAGGAGTCATGCTCAATAGCGTGGGCCTCATGGCTCCAGAAGTGATGAGTCATTGTCAACGATAGTCAAAGAGGACAAAAGAAGAAGAGATCTGCTGTTGCATGGGCCGCGTGTGACTCAGGTACACGGGCAGCGAGCGACTGTCGGGCAGAGGAGGCTACGAAGTCGGGCTGGCCCAATCCGGGTGCATGGGCCATAAGCAGTAGAAGACCCACTGGGCTGTTGACCAGGACTGACTCAGGTACACGGGCGGTGAGCGATTGCCGGGCTGAGAGAGCTGCGGAGTCGGGCCGACCCAATCCGGGTACCTGGTGCAAAGTCGGTGGAGGCTTTGTCAGTTTCGGTGCAAAACTGACAACCGTTGATTCTGTATCCGACTGTCCAGAAGAGAAGCCGTAGTCGCTACGAAAGCTGAGCTTCCGGATAAGTCATCTGTTACTCTAGGCCCACAGTCAGTCAGTCGTGTATGTAAAAATACCTAAGGGCAGTAGAGTCTTTTCCTTTATTCTTGCGTCTGTAAAAACCCTAAGGGGCAGGTGGAATATTCCTAGTGTTGGGAGCCTATAAATAGGACCCCAATCCCTAGGGTTTGTGCACCCTTTTTGGCTGAATTCAATACTACTCCTTTGGGTCACTTTTTGTCTCTTACCTTGCCTCTCTCTTCTCCTACTCTTGCTTGCGCCGCCAGGAAGTCTTGCCTCTGTTGTTGTTGTTTTGCATTTATTGTTGAAGTGAAGTTTCTATTTCCAAATCATATGCAGCAACATTAGAGTCTTAATGGCATCATTTTATTTGCACAACAAGTTTTTTCCCATGATTTTTGGGCTTCGGAAGCTTCGGCTGGCTGTGTTCTTCACACTAGTAGTACTAGTTCTTGCTGTTGCAAGTAGTACTGCTTTACTGTAGCTACAGTGTTCTGTGCCAGCTTTTCACCTTCTATTGCGCAGCTTTTTGATCGAAGCTGACAGGCTCTAGCAACTTTTCTGGCTGTTTTCTGGCGAAGCCCCCTCTCTGTTCGAAGCCCCTCAGCTCCGTGAGGCAGGCTTCGATCTAACACCTTCGAAGGCTTCGTTCAAACTTCGAACCTTATTTTGTGTCCTGTGTTGCTAGCTTCGAAGTATTTTCTGAACGGACAGCATCGCATACTTCGAGCGACGTTGCGAAGGTACTCCGGCCCTAGCTGTTCGAAGTCCACACTTCGTTACGATTCGAAGTTGGCTTCTAAGCTTGTCTTTCTGCTAGGCTTCGTTTTGATTTCTTTATGGCGTGTCAGCCTTTGCTTCTCTTTTCAAAGCTTGCTCTTTTCGAAGGTAGAGTGTAGGCTTCAAATTTGGTGCCTCTGTCGTGTGACAGGCTTCGCTTCTTTGTTCGAAGGTAGTCCGTCTGTGTGTTGCATTCGAAGTTCTCTGTTCGAAGGTTTTGTTTCGAAGCACTCGGTTCGAAGCTGTGTCCGAAGCCTTGCCTTCGAAGTACATACTTCGAACCAGGCTCCGGCATTGTCATACTTCGAACCAGGCTCCGGCATTGTCATACTTCACTTATTGCCACTTCGAACTAGGCTAGACCAAAACACATTCGACATCTTCGACAAGCTTTGCAACTGACCTCCGAAGCAGGCTCCGCAACCAACCTCCGAAGCAGGCTTCGACCAGCGAAGCTGTCTTCGACAATCATCTCCGAAGCAGACCTCGACGGGCGAAGCAGGCTTCGCCAAGTTCCGAACAGGAGACAAATTTGGACAGTAACTTCTCATTTCACCTTACATATACTTAGATCATTTCATTGAGAAGTTTAGGCCTGTTACACAGTGTTCATCTGCCTAGTTGCATTTCTTTAATAGTTCTCTGTTTAGCAACAGTTGCTTCTAGGTTAGATACCTTTAGACTTAGGCCTTCTGTTTATTTTCTGCTGCTTAGTCTTTTGAGGTGTGTTGGGTATTGGGAACAGGTCATTGATTCGAAAGAATTTTTAAGGCGCCCATTCACCCCCCTCTGGTCACTACTTTCGGTCCTACAAGTGGTATCAGAGCGAGGTTAGGGTTTTTCCATACCTTAACCGGTTCTAAACCCCAGTAGTGACCATGACGTCTCCTGGCAAGGTCCCGTCCTTGGAAGCCTATGGCTATAATTATTGGAAGACTCGCATGCGAGCCTATCTCATGAGCCAGGGCTCGGACATATGGGACATTTGCGTTCACACCACGTTTGTCATTTTGCCAGTCGCTGAGCATGGTACTGCTAGTATCATTGATCAGCATCTGAGCAACAGTAAGGCTGTGAACATTTTGTTCTCTGGTTTAGGTCCCACTGAGTTTGAGCGTGTGAGTCATCTCTCCACTGCGAGAGAGATCTGGGCTACCCTCAAGGCACACCATGAGGGAACAGCACAGGTCAAGGCTCGGCTCTATCAGACCTACCGGCGTGAATATGAGAATTTCACACAAAAGCCGGGTGAATCTGTTGAGGCTTTGTTTGGTCGTTTTCAGTCGATCATAAACAAGCTTCGGGACAACAAGGCTGAGGGTGCTCAGTTAGTCTCAGATCACGAGCAGGCGCTCATGGTTCTCCATACCTTGGACCCAAAGATCTGGGATATCAAGGTATCCTCTATCGTTGAGAGCATTTCTTACGATACCTTGACCATTTCTGAGTTATTTAGCAAGTTGAAGGCCACTGAGGTAGATATCCGGTTGAGATCAAATCTCACTGGTTCTGGATCAAAATCCCTGGCCCTTGCTACACCTTCTGTTGATCCCTCTTCTGTGAGTTGTGTTGGGTTCTCTTTGATGTCTATCACTGAGGACCAGCTAGAGTCATTGGGAGATGATGATTTGTGTCTTTTTAACAACCGGGTGCGTCGTGTCTATGATAAAAGAATGTTCAAAAGACATGGCACAAAATCCGGATGCTTTGAGTGTGGTGATCCAGGACACTTCATCGCGACTGCCCCAAGCACAATGGATACAAGAAGGGCACCGGTGGCAGCTCCATGACTCCGGCAAGCACGAGAGCTCTTCCTTCAACAAGGGCAAGCCAAAGACTCGTTTCTTCAAGAAGGCCCTGAAGGACTACCGGCGAGAGAACAAGAAGCGCGACAAGGCCTTCTTCGCCGAGATGGAGAAGAGCTACTCCAAGCAGTCCACGTCTTCTTCCTCTTCATCGAGCTCAAGCGATGAGGAGATCGCCATCAGGAAGGGGAAGGACAAGGACGATCCGGCGGGCCTCTGCTTCATGGCCTTCGGAGACAAGCCGAAGAGCCGCTCACACCAGCGCCGAAGATCCCGCAAGAGCTTCTGCTCAATGGCTCTTGGGGATAAGGAAGAAAAGAGCTCCTCCGACGACTCCGACGACAACGACAATAAGGTATCATCCTATGAACGAGAAATTGTTGATTTACTTGAGAGCAATCGTCAGGAGTTGAAATATCGGGAAAAACTGCTTAGGGGAGCTAAGAAGAGGATAGACGAGTTAGAGAGTGAGCTTGCCGTAGCCAACGGCAGAATTGAGAGTCTATCCTCTTCCCCTTGCTTGGGTGATAGCAGTGAGTGCCCGAAGTGTGAGGTGCTTCTGTGTGACCTGTCGACTCTGAAGTCCAGGTACACAGAAAGGGTTGATGAGAGGGACACTTTGGCCACTGAGCTTGAAAGCGCTCAGCTGGAGCTGAAAGATGCTCAAGCCACTGTCGTCACACCCTGTGTTCATTGTCCAACTCATCTAGCTGCCTTAGCTGAGTTGAAATCCAAGGGCGATGAGCATTTGGGTGATTTGGAGAAGTTGAGAGCTGAGCTTGCCCAGACTAGGCTAGAGCTTGAGACACTGTCAGTTCCACCCACTGTCTGTGAGAACTGTCTATCTCTTAGAATGGAGTTGATCAAGCTGAAAGCCGGAAAGTCTGTCCAAGTAGAGAGTGAGTGTGAGACCTGCTTGTCTTAGGTGCAGGTTCTAGCTTCTTTTAGAGAAGAGCTAGCCGATTCTCAGAATGAGAACTTTTACCTCCGTTCTATCCTGAGTTGGATCAGTGCCAGAGAGCCACAGCTTGGCATGATGATCCAGCAGTTCAAGAGGCAGGATGGGTTTGGAGTAGGTTACACCTACACCAAGGCTGACTTCGAGAGTGCCATTAGCCGGGCAGTGGAGTGGAGTAAAATGACTCCAGAGCAGAGGTATCCCAAGACTCACTCCACTGAGTCCTCCCAGGCCTGTCAGCCAAAGGATGGAGTGATTCATGAACCATCCAAAGCTCCACCCAAGAAGCCTATCTGGGTTCCTAAGCCCAAACACCTCCACTCTTCTCTAGACTCTCTTCCTGGACCTTCTCAACCCAAGAAGACTACACCCAACACCACCAAGCCCAAGCATCCCAAGCCTCAACCACATCCCAAGAAGCCCACCTATCATTGCGAGTACTGTCAGAGAGACGGGCATCTTGCGGAGTTTTGCTTTAGGAGGAAGCGGGTTGAGAGAGCTGAGAGAGCTCATGGTGGTCAGGAGCAGTTCTACCAGCAGGGTGGTAGACTGCGTGTTCCTCGACGCGGGGAGAGGCTGGAGGCTAGGCCGCGTCGTGTAGGTGGTGGTAGAGGAGACGGCTTTCTTGCCCGTGCTCCAGTTGGTGGTGTCCGTTCCGGCAGAGTTCCAGACCGTGTTGGCTACGGTTCTGGACCTCGTGGCCGCAGGGTTAGGAAGAACCAAGGACCGCGCTTTGAGCCGCGTTTTGGTCCAAACTCTTTTGATGGTTTTCGCTTTCCATCTTTTGAGCAGATGGCACGACACTGGTTTAGCTCTTTTGCTAAATCTGGTGCCGGACCATTTGCTCCCACTTACAGCCACTGATTGTGCAGGACCGGGGACTGGAGGATGTTTGGATCATGGACTCAGGATGCTCTCGCCACATGACGGGACATCGCAGATGGTTCTCCAGTCTCACTCCCCCGAGCTCCAAAGAGTACATCACATTCGGGAACACGGTCAAGGGAAAGTAAGTGGCATAGGCTCAATTCGCATTTCAGATCATTTCTCTTTAAAGAATGTTGCTTTGGTTAAAAATTTGAACTTCAACTTGATTTCTGTTTCGCAACTTCTTGAGGATGGTTTTGTACATCACATTCGGGAACATCGGTCAAGGGAAAGTAAGTGGCATAGGCTCAATTCGCATTTCAGATCATTTCTCTTTAAAGAATGTTGCTTTGGTTAAAAATTTGAACTTCAACTTGATTTCTATTTCGCAACTTCTTGAGGATGGTTTGGAAGTGCGATTTAAGAAGGGTAATTCTTCTGTGGTTGATTCTAGAGGGTCTTTGGTTTGTCAGATTTTACCTTTCGGTAAAGTTTTTCGAATTGACTTCTCTAGTTCTTTTGGCCCTTCTCATTGTTTGATTGCTGGATCTTCTTCTGAGCTCTGGAAGTGGCATAGGAGATTAGGTCATTTGAGTTTTGATCTGCTAGTCAGGTTAAGCTCTATGGACCTCATCCGAGGATTGCCCAAGCTTAAGTGGAGAAGGATCTAGTCTGTCATCCCTGTCGTCATGGGAAAATGGTTGCCGCTTCTCACTCACCTGTGACTCAGGTGATGACTTCGTATCCAGGCAAGCTTTTACATTTGGACACTGTAGGTCCAGCTCGGGTACGCTCAGTCGGTGGGAAGTGGTATGCACTTGTGATAGTTGACGACTTTTCTCGTTTCTCGTGGGTTTTCTTTTTGGAGTCTAAGGATGAAACTTTTCAGTTTGTTCATGACCTGATTTTGAAGCTGAAGAATGAGAACAATGGTCGGATGCGAGCAATTCGCTCCGACAATGGCTCTGAGTTCAAGAACTCTCAGTTCGTCAGCTTCTGTAGTGATCAGGGTCTGGATCATCAGTTTTCTTCTCCTTACACTCCCCCACAGAACGGCGTTGTGGAACGAAAGAACCGCATGCTAGTCAAGATGGCCAGGACGATGCTCGATGAGCACATGACTCCTAGGCATTTTTGGGCTGAAGCCATGAACACGGCTTGCTATCTGGCCAACCGCATCTTTCTTAGAGCTTACCTTGGTAAGACATCATATGAATTGCGGTTTGGCAGACAGCCCAAGGTGAGCCACTTGCGAGCGTTTGGCTGCAAGTGCTTTGTGCTCAAGAAGGGAGGGCACTTGGACAAGTTTGAGTCTCGTTGTTGGGATGGTGTTTTTCTTGGCTACGCTTTGCATTCTCGAGGTTTTCGTGTTTGGAACCTCGAATCCCAACTGCTTGTCGAGACTTGTGAGGTTTCATTTGATGAGTCCTTGCCTTCTTTGACTCCTTCTTTTGAGCCGTCTGATGGTGAGCTCGGAGAGTCCATCTTCGAGGAAGATGATGACACTCCAGCCGCTAATTGAGGGTGGGCCTTCTGCATCCCCCGCAGAGCCCACACCTTCTGAGACTTCGACTGAGGATGAGGGTGGACCTCTGATCACTTCTTCCACTACGATCGAGCCCCCTCAGTCGAGTCCAGAGGTGCCAGCTGCTGACTCTGGTGAGGTGACTTCAGATCACCAGGGAACCCGAGCAGTTCAGCGTGACCATCCCTCAGAGCTCATCATAGGTGATCTGACTGAGAGAACTTTGCGTTCTTCTGCCTCTCTTGCTGTGTTTGCTGAATCTGCGTTTGTTGCATCTTTTGAGCCCAGAGACGTTTCTCATGCTCTTTCTGACTCAAATTGGATTAATGCTATGCAAGAAGAGATTGAGAATTTTGTCCATAATCGGGTTTGGACACTAGTTGAGCCGCCATCAGGATGCAACCCCATAGGCACCAAGTGGGTGTTCAAGAACAAACAAGGTGAAGATGGGGTTGTGGTGCGCAACAAGGCTCGACTAGTTGCCCAGGGTTATTTCCAGAAGGAAGGTATTGACTTTGAAGAAACCTTCGCTCCTTGTTGCCCGTCTTGAGTCCATTCGTATTCTTCTAGCTTTTGCCGTTTCGAAGGGTTTTCAAGCTTTTTCAAATGGATGTTAAGAGTGCTTTTCTGAACGGGTACATAGAAGAGGAGGTATATGTTAGGCAACCCCCCGGTTTTGAGAACCCTAAGTTTCCTCGACATGTTTTTAAATTGCAAAAGCTTTATACGGGTTAAAGCAAGCCCCCAGGGCTTGGTATGACCGGTTGAAGCAATTTTTGTTGGGGAAGAGCTTTGTGATGGGTTCTGTGGACAAAACTCTTTTCTTGCTCAGAGTTGCTTCAGACTTCTTAGTTGCTCAGATTTACGTGGACGATATTATTTTTGGCGGTACTACTGATTCTCTTGTGTCCAAGTTCTCTGAGCAGATGCACAGTGAGTTTGAGATGAGCCTCATGGGTGAGCTCAAGTACTTCTTAGGGCTCCAGATCAAGCAGACCAAGGACGACACCTTCATCCACCAAGGTAAGTACACTCGTGATATGTTAAAGAAATTTGACTTTGGTGGTGAATTGAAGCCGCAGATGTCCCCGATGGGCACTTCTGGGGGTCTAGACAAGGATGAGAGCGGTGTCAAGGTCAATGAAGAGAGAATTTCGAGGGATGATCGGTTCGCTGTTGTACTTACGGCAACAAGACCAGACATACAGTTCGCCGTGGGACTTTGCGCGCGTTTCCAGTCTTCACCACGCGCGTCTCACCGGCAGGCTGTCAAGCGCATTTTCAGGTATCTCACCTATGCGCCTGATCTTGGTCTTTATTATTCAGCATCATCATCCTTGATTTATCTGGCTTTTCGGACGCTGACTTTGGTGGGTGCCGATTGGATCGCAAGTCGACTTCCGGTACTTGCCAGTTTCTTGGTTCTTCCCTTGTATCTTGGTCTTCTCGAAAGCAATCTGGAGTTGCTCTTTCGACCACAGAGGCTGAGTACGTAGCTGCTGCTAGCTGCTGCTCACAGATGGTTTGGATGATTTCTACTCTACGAGACTTTGGGTTGTTCTTTCCTACCAGGGTTCCATTGTTTTGCGACAGCACTAGTGCTATTAGTGTAGGGAAAAACCCGTGTCTCCATTCAAAAACCAAACATATTGATGTGCACTTTCACTTCCTACGGGATCAATATGAGAAAGGTGTCATTGACCTTGTTCATGTTGATACCCATCATCAGTTGGCTGATATCTTCACCAAACCCCTAGATCAGTCTACTTTCGAGCATTTACGAGGGGATTTGGGTGTTGTGTATCCTTTCTAGGATATTTTGCGTCAGTTTTTCTTTCTTCTTTACTCTTTTCTTGAGTCTTTTTGTGTGTGTTCATACCTTGCATATTCACATATCACACTTCAGAGCTGCTTCTGTTATATGATCGAACTGCTTTACTTATTCTAGCTGGTACATGCTTTTGATTACTTGTCAATGATCATGCTTTGGTTCAGATCACTTGATATGTCTGATATCTGTCATATGCATGGCTTTTATGCTTTAAACTTGAAAAATGATCACCATTGCTTCCGGTAACTAGCATGTGTAGGCTGAGTGCTTTTGCTATCTGTTACATGCCTTGTAGCTAGTTCATCACATAGATGCAGATATGCAACTTGGACATCTTTATGCTTTAACATGGAAAATGAGCTATAAAAATGATAAAAATCAAAAATGAATGAAAAATTCCATGCCTTTTTATGCTTGAGTTGAAAAGATCCAAGTGGGTTTGCTTTGTCGCATAGCATTGTTCTGGACTGCTTACCATAGCACTTGGTATGAACTAGGACAGTGTAGTGTATGCCAAGACCAATGTCTTAAGCTTCTGATGGTCCAATTCTGGCCTAGGCTTGATTGGTCGGTTAGCATAAGGTTTGACATGCAAATAACCTCTGGCAAAAAATGAAAAAGAAAAAAAAGCTTGAAAATTGAAATGACAACAAGTTTGCTGAAGCACTTTGTTTCGGACAAGCTTATCTTGGTAGATATCAGTTAGCTTCTGCATCTCATTGTTACCTTGCTTGTTAACTTGAAAATGTGGTGATGCTTTTGTTTGCCAAAACTGAAAAATGCGTGCAAATGACTTTCTTGAGATATCATCTGTTGCACTGATCTTGCCATGTATTGTTACAGTATGTCTTGTGCTGTATCTGTTAGATGTTGTCATTGCAGTCAATCATATCTGAGAAGCATGCTTTCTACACTCCTTATGCACTCTAGTTGAATTCACTGCATATTTTGAGGGGGAGTTGCATTTCAGGGGGAGTTTGTGTCTCTATTGAGTGCTTGATGAGTTCGCTTGTCAACAAGGGGGAGAAAATTTGGGATCAGAGTTTAAGGGGGAGTTCTTACTCTGTTGATATCCTTGTTATTCTGAAATCGCACTCATTTTGAGCTTTTACGTTTTGGTTAACCATAATGACCGCTTCTTGCTTTTGTTCGGCTTTTGGTCATTAGGGTTAAACTTTTTACCTTATTTTTCTTCTTCTTTGTTTTCTTGTGTTTTGTTTTCGTGTTTCCACATTTGTTCGCAGGTGCTGAAGAGCTGAAGAAGAGGAGTGTTGACAATGCACTCATCAAGGGGGAGATTGAGGAGTCATGCTGAATAGCGTGGGCCTCATGGCTCCAGAAGTGATGAGTCATTGTCAACGATAGTCAAAGAGGACAAAAGAAGAAGAGATCTGCTGTTGCATGGGCCGCGTGTGACTCAGGTACACGGGCAGCGAGCGACTGTCGGGCAGAGGAGGCTGCGAAGTCGGGCTGGCCCAATCCGGGTGCATGGGCTAGAAGCACTAGAAGACCCACTGGGCTGTTGACTAGGACTGACTCAGGTACACGGGCGGTGAGCGATTGCCGGGCTAAGAGAGCTGCGGAGTCGGGCCGGCCCAATCTGGGTACCTGGTGCAAAGTCGGTGGAGGCTTTGTCAGTTTCGGCGCAAAACTGACAACCGTTGATTCTGTATCCGACTGTCCAGAAGAGAAGCCGTAGTCGCTACGAAAGCTGAGCTTCTAGATAAGTCATCTGTTACTCTAGGCCCATAGTCAGTCAGTCGTGTCTGTAAAAATACCTAAGGGCAGTAGAGTCTTTTCCTTTATTCTTGCATCTGTAAAAACCCTAAGGGGCAGGTGAATATTCCTAGTGTTGGGAGCCTATAAATAGGACCCCAATCCCTAGGGTTTGTGCACCCTTTTTGGCTGAATTCAATACTACTCCTTTGGGTCACTTTTTGTCTCTTACCTTGCCTCTCTCTTCTCCTACTCTTGCTTGCGCCGCCAGGAAGTCTTGCCTCTGTTGTTGTTGTTTTGCATTTATTGTTGAAGTGAAGTTTCTATTTCCAAATCATATGCAGCAACATGAGAGTCTTAATGGCAGCATTTTATTTGCACAGCAAGTTTTTTCCCATGATTTTTGGGCTTCGGAAGCTTCGGCTGGCTGTGTTCTTCACACTAGTAGTACTAGTTCTTGCTGTTGCAAGTAGTACTGCTTTACTGTAGCTACAGTGTTCTGTGCCAGCTTTTCACCTTCTATTGTGCAGCTTTTTGATCGAAGCTGACAGGCTCTAGCAACTTTTCTGGCTGTTTTCTGGCGAAGCCCCCTCTCTGTTCGAAGCCCCTCAGCTCCGTGAGGCAGGCTTCGATCTAACACCTTCGAAGGCTTCGTTCAAACTTCGAACCTTGTTTTGTGTCCTGTGTTGCTAGCTTCGAAGTATTTTCTGAACGGACAGCATCGCATACTTCGAGCGATGTTGCGAAGGTACTCCGGCCCTAGCTGTTCGAAGTCCACACTTCGTTACGATTCGAAGTTGGCTTCTAAGCTTGTCTTTCTGCTAGGCTTTGTTTTGATTTCTTTATGGCGTGTCAGCCTTCGCTTCTCTTTTCGAAGCTTGCTCTTTTCGAAGGTAGAGTGTAGGCTTCGAATTTGGTACCTCTGTCGTGTGACAGGCTTCGCTTCTTTGTTCGAAGGTAGTCCGTTTGTGTGTTGCATTCGAAGTTCTCTGTTCGAAGGTTTTGTTTCGAAGCACTCGGTTCAAAGCTGTGTCTGAAGCCTTGCCTTCGAAGTACATACTTCGAACCAGGCTCCGGCATTGTCATACTTCGCTTATTGCCACTTCGAACTAGGCTAGACCAAAACACATTCGACATCTTCGACAAGCTTTGCAACTGACCTCCGAAGCAGGCTCCGCAACCAACCTCCGAAGCAGGCTTCGACCAGCGAAGCTGTCTTCGACAATCATCTCCGAAGCAGACCTCGACGGGCGAAGCAGGCTTCGCCAAGTTCCGAACAGGAGACAAATTTGGACAGTAACTTCTCATTTCACCTTACATATACTTAGATCATTTCATTGAGAAGTTTAGGCCTGTTACACAGTGTTCATCTGCCTAGTTGCATTTCTTTAATAGTTCTCTGTTTAGCAACAATTGCTTCTATGTTAGATACCTTTAGACTTAGGCCTTCTGTTTATTTTCTGCTGCTTAGTCTTTTGAGGTGCGTTGGGTATTGGGAACAGGTCATTGATTCGAAAGAATTTTTAAGGCGCCCATTCACCCCCTCTCTGGTCGCTACTTTCGGTCCTACAGTGATCCGCACCCGTGTCAGCCACGTCACCACAGAAGAAGCCCAAGAGGCTCCATAAGTCATCCTTGGTATGTTTACAAAAAACTCCATACCCGTAATAGTATTATTCGACTCGGGAGAAACTCACTCTTTCGTGTCCAAAAACTTCATGAAAAATAATGAACTAGAAGTACTCCAACTACCCAAACCCTTGGTAATTGCCACCCCCGGCAACCAAAGTCTAGCCACCCTATTTAGCCCAAGGACAAGGATAGAGATCCAAGGGGTATTATTTTGGGTCGACCCAATTATTATAGATTGCAAGGGTCTAGACCTCATCCTAGGTATGGATTGGTTGATGAAGCAGAAAGGGGTGATAGATTGCGCCAGCAAGTCAGTCACTAGAACTAGTGAGGATGGAATCATCGTCTCCTTTAATATGGCCACCTAGGTTTTGAGAAGAACTTCTCTACACCAGATGGCAGTAGAAGAAGTACATGTGGTTCGAGGATATGTAGACATATTTCTAGAGGAACTACTAGGAATGCCACCCAAGAGGGACATTGAATTCAGGATCGAACTTGTCCCCGGAACCACGCCCATCTCCAAGCTACCGTATCGGATGGCCGCAAATGAGTTAGCCGAAGTGGAAAGTAACATTGAAGAGCTTGAGCAGAAGGGATACATCCGATCGAGTATCTCACCTTAGGGTGCACCGATCATATTCACCATGAAGAAGGATAAGACGAAGAGGATGTGTGTGGACTATAGGGCTTTGAATGATGTAACCATCAAGAACATGTATCCTTTACCACGGATCGACGACTTGTTCGATCAACTCAATGGATCCTTGGTTTTCTCCAATATTGACCTCCGATCAGGCTACCATCAGCTCAGGATCAGAGAGGACATCCCTAAGACCGCATTCATGTCTTAGTATGGCTTGTTTGAGTATACAGTGATATCGTTCGGACTCACGAATGCCCCCACATTCTTCATGAATATGATGAACAACGTCTTCATGGAATTCGTGGACAAGTTCATCATAGTATTCATCAACGACATCCTCGTCTACTCCAAGAACAAGGAAGAGCATGAAGCCCATCTCTGTCTGACTTTGGGAAAGTTATGGGAGCATCAGTTATATGCCAAGTATAGCAAGTGCGAATTCTGGTCATTCGAAGTGAAATTCCTAGGGCATGTCATATCTGCTGGAGGGATAGCAATGGATCTGACCACCGTGGAAGCAGTAACAAACTAGTTGCTGCCCAAAAATGTATCAGAGATCTAGAGTTTTCTAGGACTGACTGGATATTACTGACGATTCATTGAAAATTTTTCTAAGATCGCCAAGCCCATGACTAGATTACTACAAAAGGAATTGAAGTTCGAATGGAACTAGGGCTTGGGAACGAATCCGAGGAAGCTAGTATCAGCCCTAGTGTTGACTCTGCCAGATATCTGGAAAGACTTCCATGTCTACTGTGATTCCTCTCGTCTAGGATTAGGGTGTGTTCTCATGCAAGACGGGAAGGTGGTATCATACGCCTCTTGACAATTGAGACCCCACGAGCTGAACTACCCCACACATGACTTAGAATTGGTAGCATTAGTCCATGCGCTAAAGATATGGAGGCATTATATTGTCGGTAACAGATGTGAAGTTTTCACCGACCACAAGAGCCTCAAGTACATATTCACCCAACCCGACCTAAACCTTAGGAAAAGAAAATGGTTAGAGTTAATCAAGGATTATGACTTAGGCATCCACTACCATCCAAGCAAGGCAAACGTAGTGGCCGATGCTTTAAGCCATAAGGGATACTACAACATCCTCATGGTACAAGATCAGGCCCCTCTGTTATACAAGGAAATGGAAAGGCTGAACTTAGGGATAACCACCCAAGAGTACCTCGCGACACATGAAGCAAGGCCTATCTTAATGGACCAAATCCACGAAGCACAGAAAGGACACCCCGACGTAGCAGAAATCCAGAAGAACATGAGGAGAGGAAAGGCCCCAGGTTTCTCCGAAGATGCAGTTGGCACCATATGGTTTGGAAATCGGCCGCGTGTGCCCGACAGACCAGAGCTGAAGGCCCTCATCCTCAAGGAAGCCCATGAGACCCTGTACTCCATACTTTCGGGGAGTACTAAGATGTATCATTACTTGAAAGAGAGGTACTGGTGGTTTAGTATGAAAAGAGAAATAACTGAGTATGTGGCTAGATGTTACACTTGTCAGCGAGTCAAGGTAGAGCACCTGAGGCCTGCCGGTTTGTTGCAGCCCCACAAGGTCCTCGAATGGAAGTGGGAAGAGGTAGGAATAGACTTCATCATTGGACTACCCAGAACCCAAGTCAGATATGACTCCATTTGGGTGATCATTGATCGGCTCACTAAGGTAGTTCGTTTCATCCCCGTCAGGACGACTTACAGTGGCCCGAAGCTAGCAGAGCTGTACATAGTCTGAATCGTGCATTTACATGGAGTTACAAAGAAGATCGTATCTGACAGAGGTAGCCAGTTCACCTCTAAGTTTTGGAAGAATCTTCGGGAACAACTCGACACCCGACTAAATTTCAGTACGGCTTATCATCCCCAAACTGATGGGAAGACTGAATGGGTGAACTAAATATTAGAAGACATGCTCAGAGCATGAGCCATAGATTTTGGCGGAATGTGGGACAAGAGCTTGCCTTATGCAGAGTTCTCCTACAACAATAGTTATCAGGTCAGCTTATAGATGTCACCTTTCGAAGCATTATATGAACGTAAGTGCCGAACACCGCTACTATGGGATCAGACTGGTGAATCTCAGTTGTTCAGAATAGACATTCTGCAAGAGGCCGAAGAGAAGGTTAAAATCATAAGAGATCGGCTAAAGATAGCACAATCCCGCTAAAAGAGTTATGCCGACAATCGATGTAGAGACTTGGCATTCGAGGAAGGCGACAATGTTTATCTTCGAGTCACTCCCCTCTGAGGCACTCAGAGGTTCGACATGAAGGGAAAGTTAGCTCCTTGTTATGTTGGTCCCTTCCCAATCCTCCGTCGGCAAGGAGAAATGGCATATTAGCTGGAGTTACCACCCTCCTTAGCCGGGGTGTATGATGTATTTCACGTCTCTCAGTTGAAGTAGTGTCTACGGGTACCCACCGAGCAGGCAGATCTTCAGCAGCTTGACATTCAAGAAGATCTGACTTATATTGAGAAGCTGGTTCAGATCCTAGAAGTTAAGGAAAGAGTAACTAGAAGTCGAGTGGTTCGTTCTGGAAGGTTCAGTGGAGCAACCATCGCGTTGAAGAAGCCACTTGGGAAAAAGAGGAAGAACCGAAAACCCTATACCCCGAGTTATTCGAGAAACTCTCTGAATCTTAAGGACGAGATTCTCTATAAGGGGGATAGGTTTGTAACACCCCTAATTTCCAAAAAGGTAAAAATAAACCAGAAATACAAAATTCCAGAAAATGATTTATTTTGATTTTCAATAAAACTGAAAATGGACAAATAAATAAAAACCTAGAGAGATAATTTAAATCATGCTCTAAGAAAATTATATTATGTTCCTAAAACCAAGATACAATTTTAAGAAGTTTTACAGATTTTGATAACTTTTGCTAATGGCTCATATTTCATAAACTATTTTCTGTAATTATTTTTATTCAGAAATAAATTTTAAATAGCATTGGGTTGCACCCCCCTTTCTCCCTCCACAGGCCGGCCCAGCCCATCAACCGCACGCCCCCTCACTGACACACGGGTCCTGCTCATCATAATCCCACTCCTCTCTCTCACGCGTACCCGAGCCCCTGGCCCACCTGTCAGCCTCCCCCCTCTCAGCGCACGAGCCCTGGCCCACCTGTCAGCGCCGATCGTTGCTCCCTCGCGATGTGCCCGCCACTGATAGTGGCCCCGCCATGTTAGGTTCTTCTTCCTCATGACCTCGCACCCCCGAGATCCCCAGCCACCGCCCTAACTCCCGAATCCACCTTCGCCGCCCCCTCCCCTCGAATTGATGCCCGGTCTTTACTCACCTTAACGTCGGCGATCGTTCCCCCCTCGATTCCCCTCACATTAAGCCCCACGATGTCATAATTACCCATGTTAACCACCTTGTCGGAGTTAAATTCCCCTATCAGCTTTCATGGCACACGACCCCTCCTTCACTGCCCGAGGCCCAATAAAAGCCCTCCTTTGGCCGTCGTGTTCAGTCCTCACATTCGCGTAAGCCCCACACGATCAGAGCCCCACATTTCATTTTTGCACCACCGCCCGTGCTCGCTCTCGAGCTGCCACTCACCGTCGTCGGAGCCCGTTTCTGTTGCCGTCGATCGCCTCCTCATGACCGTCGTTGCCTCCCCAACCCTAGCCACCACTCTGCTCGATCTCCTTGTCACCGGAACCTGTAACACCCCAAATTTCCAAAAAATGGTAAAGGTGCAATTTAATTATATTTTTTTGAAAAATGAATTATTTTTGATTTTCTATAAAGCTGAAAATGCCCAAATAAACAAAAATCTAGAGAAACAATCCAAACCTGGGCCTAAGAAAATTTCTATATGATCATAAGGCCAAGACCTATTTTTGAGAATTTTTACAAATTTTTATCACCTTTGGAAGCAACCCAAATATTTTAAATCAATTTCAGCAATTATTTTTATTCAGAAATGCAATTAAACAGTAATGGCCCCTCTTCCCCCTTTCTCCCTCCACAGGCCGGCCCAACCCACTGCACCCCACGCCCCTCGTTGACATGTGGACCCCACTCATCAATGTCCCCCCTCTCTCTCTCTCGTGCGTCCGATTCCACTTAAAACCCCCGCCTCGCCCACAGCCGTCCGATCGCGATCCAACGGTGATCCACGATCCGGCTCATGCACACAGTGTGCGGGTTCATAGTGTACCCAACTCACCGTGGACCGACGACTGTTTAGGGTTTAAAATAAATTCCAGAAAATTGATTTAAACTTCAAAATTCCATAACTTGGTCAATTTAACTCTAAATTTGACCATTCCAATTTTAGAAAAATTATCTTTTTATTCTCTTCATAATGATACAATAAAAACAATAGGTTTATTATGAACTTATTATTATTAATTAATTGGGAGTTTAAAATACATTAGGGTACATTTTTATTCCTTTTTAGAAAATTCATAACTCCATCAAAATTTATTTTAAAAATTCAGACAATAATTTCAGAGGCTTAATAACTTTATTTTCCTTAATTTAACCCAATCAAAACCTATATGCTTGTTGTGTGATTTTGGATTGTTTAATTGAATGTTATGTTTATTTTATTCGTATCGAGAAGACTATGATGTCGTCGAAGAGCGAGAGTACTACCCGGAGGTTCCACCATCACCTTTTGCCGAGCAAGGCAAGTCACCAAACTAATTTTTGAGCATATTGAACCTAGTTTTCTTAAAATATCGCTAAAACTCAAAGGTTATACATGCATTAGTCAAATTGAAAGCCTTACATTATATTTATTTAGATCCCCAACCTTGAAGTGCAAACCCAAGCCATGCTATTGAGCCTAAACTCCTTGTCACCATGTTACTAGTATTATTATATAGTGTCCAATGTATTGACACGACCACTATAGGGTAAAAACAAGTCGTAGAGATTTGGATTCTATTATATGATCCCCATTTTTCTCTCACCCCTGGAATTCTGTTAGTTATGGAGTTTTGGTTAAGTGTGTAAGCATAGTGGGTTCCAGGTGCAAGCTAGGTCATTGGTCGGTAGCACCCGGGGCATTATAAAGACCGGTATGCGGGATCCGTTGCAATACACTTCTGTACTAACCACAAGTCTAGTGGGTAAGTCCTAATTAAGGTATGGGGTGTTCCAACTCGAGGCACCACTTGGAGATGGGTCAAGCAGCACATGCGGGTGGCTTGTATCGATGTGGCACAAAAGGGCTTGCGCCGTTAGCCCGGAGTGCCGGACGCGTCGGTGAAATCTAGAGCGGGTGTTATCAGATTAGAGCATCTCATGCTGAGGTTTTGGCATGAGTTCCCATGGTATGGGTCATCTCGTTACACTTTGGTGTGTGGGATGAGTGCGTACCTTGTGGGTACGGTGGTACACCTCTAATCAGAGTTTAAATCTTTTTGAAAAGCTGAGCCCACAGTCAAGGGCGGGTTGCGTGATTACTCGCAGTTAGTTTATGTTTATGGGTGTTGCATGATGACTTGGCATGTAAGGACTGTTGAGTGAGGAGAGATGTAACACCTAGATTTAATAAAATGGGGACTTTATTGAAATTCCATAGAAAAACAATAAATACAAGACGTTCATCACACGACTGCGTACAATACGCCAATCAAAGATGGTTCGTAGACCATATGATTACAAAAGAGTTAAATGAAAGAGAAACTAGGAAAATAAATCCTCTAGATGAACGCCTTCTTTCAGTCTCGCTCCTTGACTGGGTCGCTACTCCAGACCGTCACCCTCCGCGTAGTACGCTGCCTTTGGTGTGGTGAGTCAACGGGGGTGAGTACAATCGTACTCAGCAAGCCACTGAAATGCAATTATAATGCAAGATAGTAACAAGGAAGATAGTGGCTCATGTTTGCGGAAAAGTACATTTGTAGAGTATTTAATGAAGTCAGGTTATTAGTACAGTATGTAAAGATGTATATATGCATCATCTTCTAACTCGAGGGGTACAGTCAGTCCCACCCTCGCTCAACAGTCCTTACATGCCATGAATCATACAATCATTCATACAAAAGTAAGATAACTGCGGTGACCATTGCCCAACCCGTCCTTGACCATGGGCATGACTTTTCGAAAAGATTATACTTTTGTCAGAGACGTACTACTGTACCCACAAGGCACTCGTTTCCCGCAAACCGCAGTGTGTCAAATAACCCATGTCGCGGGAACTCGTGCCAAAACCTTTAGCATGGAACACACCAATTCGATAACACCCTCTTATAGGTTTCATACGATGCCCCGACGCGTCGGGCCAACACTGGTCGTCAGTACAACCCACCCGTAGGTTTCCACTTGCCCCCTCCACTATGGTGCTTCAAGTTGGTATGATCTATATCTTCAGTTAGGACTTACCCACTAAACTTGTGGTTAGTACGAGTTTGTTTTACAACAGATCCCGCAGACCGGTCCTTATAGTGCCCCGGGTGCAACCAACCAATGCCCTAGCTTGCACCCGGAACCCACCATACTTATAGCATAGCCAACTCCAATAGAAATCCAGAGACGAGAATAACGGGGAAATTATATAGCAGAATCCAACTATCTACGACTCGTTCTTTTATCCTATAGCAGTTATGTCGATACATTGGACACTAACTAATATAATATTTAAAAGTGACAAGGAGTTTAGGCTCAATAAGCATGACTTGGGTTTACACAAAAAGGACAGGGATCTAATAAATATAATTTAGGGCTTGTGATTAAACTAATGCAATATTTAATTCCTATGTGTTATAGCGGTAATTATGAAAAACTAGGCTCAATTATGATCAACTTGGGGTTTGTGACTTGCCTTGGTCCGCAAATGGTGAAGGTGGAACCTTGGGGTAAAACTCTGGATCCTCGACTGCGTCGTAATCTTCCGATACGAAAAATAAACACGACATTCAATAAACAATCCAAAATCACCAATACAAGCATATAAGGTTTTTATTGGATTAAAATAGTGAAATGAAGTTATTATATCCTCTGAAATTATTATCTGAATTTCTAAGATATTTTCGGAGAATTCTGAATTTTTATTATATTGAATAAACATTTATCCTAAAAGGGTTTTTGAATTATTATTAAATAAGAATAAAATGTGCAAAATAAACATATTATTTTTATTGCATAAATGTGTAGAGAATAAAAAGAAAGATTTTAAAAAATTTGAATGGTCGAATTTGGAGTTAAATTGAGCAAGATATGAATTTTAGAAGTTTAAACTAATTTCCTGTATTTTTATTTAAACAGAAAATGGCCTCTTGTCTAGGGTGAACCAGGTCTACCGTGAACCAGCGCATAGGCTGTGGACCAGGAGCGCCGGTGGCTGTAGGATTCAGATCCAACAGTTGTGATTTAATGAAGATCGGATGGTCTAGATTTTGCAATACCGGTCAACAAAAGTCAACCGTGAATCGGGATGCTTGGTTTTGGTTTTAATCTGGATCATACTGGATCATACATGTTAGATCGGATGGCATAGGACCGATCCAGCACGTAGGACAGAACAAAGCTAGCGCAAGGTGTTCTTCTCCGGCAATGGCCATGGCGCGGCAGTGCGGCTAGCGGCAACGAAAACCGAATACAAAAATGGAACCGTAATAATGAGGGGAACACGATTATACCAGATGGAGCGGTAGGCGGGAGTAACAATGGCCGGTGGTGGTGAGGTCGATGATGAAGTTCCGGTTCGACGGCGAAGAGGTGTTCCGGCGAGGGAGAGCTCGAACGAATGGGTGGCCGAGGTCGGGGTGTTGTTGCGGTCCCGGAGGAGACAACTTCAGGGCGGGCGGCAGTCTCCGAAGGCTAGCAAGCACGGCTAGAGACCGGCAATTCGTGGGGTGCTTTGGCGATGGAGGGAGACAGAGATCAACAGTGTATGCGGGGTTTTTATAGGGAGACAGGCACCAAATATTGCGCAAATTAACCCCACATTAGGATGAAAATCGGGGGTTTCCGATCATACCGGACGAAATTTTGGGATTTCATGGTGCTACAGTACGGGAATGGGGGAGGTTGCTGCGGGGAAGAAGCACGTGGCCGGTGGGGTCCGAATGGCAGCGACTAAAAGTTTTGAGTGAGTTTGTGGGGGCGCAACGTAACATGCAGTTTGGTGGGGTCCACACGCTGCGGCGGGTGCGGGAAAAAGGGCGGGATTTCATCCTTGCATGCGGTGTGGGGGCCACAGGGCAGTAGCAGGAAAAATATTGCGATGGGAATGGCGCAGAAAAAAGGGCAGGCGTGTGGGGTCCACGCGCTACGGGATTGCAGGGGGAAGCGCAGATGCATGCGGCTTGCCTCAAACACTGAATTGGAGAGATACAGAAAAATTGCATGGTTATTAAAGATTTAATTAGAGAGTTAATTAAGGAATTTGATTTATTTTCTAATCTTATTACTTTCTGAAATGTTGTTGATAATTACTATGCTAGTTATAAAAATCCTAAAAATCCAAAGAAAATTTCTAAGACATATTCTTGACTTGGAAAATTTAATAAAAATTTCCAAACTAAAATTTGAATTCTTTCTTGAAACTTTTAATTCTCCAATTTAAAATAATTATTGAAATTAATTTTAATTTTCTATGCTGGTTGCAAAGTTCCTAAAAATTTATAAAAATTCCTAAAATTTTAATTTGTCTTTGAGGAACTTAACATAAATTTCTTAACTCAAATCTTGATTTATTTGTCACTATTTTTATTTATTCATTTTTCAAGAATAATTTTAAAAGCAGTACGCGCACAGTTCAATTCCAGACTGGCGTGCGGTGGCATGCAGGTGCAGGCGCGTGCATGCAGCGGCTGGGCCTAGCCAGGACTTGCGGCCGGAAACAGTTCCTCTGCAGTCGGCTCGCCTACTACAGAGGGCAGTTGCCCCTTGCGCACCGTCCGATCTTGATCGGGCGGTGCTAAGCCCCCCTCCTCTCTCTCCGAAGCCCCCTGCGAAGTGGGTCCCACCAGCGCGAAGCCCTCCTCGCACAGCCGTCCGATTGAGATCGGAGGGCTCCGAGGAGTGACTGCCCTCTGCAGTCGGGCCGACTGCAGAGGATCTCGTTTGCTTGCGGCCAGGTCTTAGGCGTGGAGGGGTCACATGCATGGCGTGGTGTAATTAGGGGATTGATGAGGAAGTGATTAAATAATTTTAGTTTATTTCTAATTTTATTAATTTCTGAAATTGTATTTTAATTATTAATCTAGTTTAAAAGATCCTAAAAATTAAGGGAAAAATCATAGGGTATATTCTTGACATGGAGAATTTATCATAAATTTTCTAAGCCGAAATTTCAATTATTTCTTGAGATTTTTAATTCTTCATTATTTCAATCATTTAGTTAATCAAACTTAATTTCTTCATTTAATATTTTTACCTTCTCCAATTTATATATTCTGAGTCCCGTCACCCTGATAGTCACATCACTTGAAGTTTGTTCTTCGAGGCTGCATCGTATCGATCTCTTGAGGTATCGACCCGATTGGTGTGACTGCTAGATTTATCTTGGTATATTTTGCTAGGTCTAAGGCTACATGAGCTTTAATCTCTTAGATTGATGTGGATTAGGTGTTATAGTTTAAGGCTTTATCGGTTAAGTCTGATATCTTGATCTATTGTACCCTGTTCATACTGTGTACAAATTATCTAAATAAAGTTCTAGATGCGTTGAAGTGTTATTGATTTATCGTGATTAGCGACTATCTCGGTTAGGTCCGATCTTGTGATTATGGTGACTTAATGATATGAATATGTTATTTGGCATGTTTCTTTAGTTTCTTTTAGAGTACAACTCGATAGGTTATATCTGTTTCCATGCTATGTCCTATCTCCGTACGAAAGGCGCTCATTGGCCCTGATTTGCAAAGGTGTTATCCTATCGATCGATAGAGAGTTCTGCTTGATAGCATGGGCATGGTCAAATGCCCTGTGGCTGATATGCATGTTTATTCCTGTTTATTCTATTCTCGCCATAGTCATCGACTCAATAACTGATCGGCGTTGCTACTAACATTGTTATTTATGATTTCTTATTAGTTGTAGGGTCAAACTGATTGGCACGCTCACAACCTTTTTTTCTAAGATTATAGAAAAAATGTAAGAACGTAAAGAAATTTGTGATATAATATAAAAAAAATCGGTACACTGTTTGTTGTTTTTAGTTGAGCTAAATGACAGAGCATTACAGATTTAGTAAATCATTTTTTGTAAAGAAACATAAAAAAATGGCAATTATATGATTGTAGTTCAGGCCAAATTTTCTTTTAGTCCATCACATTGTTCTCCAAAACTATTTCAAATTTGAATATTTTTTAAAAACTATTATATATAATCTTAAATCATTTATTATGGTGAAAAATATTAGCCTATAAGGTTGATTGCATTGGATTTGTGAGCACACAAGAATGAATTATGCCCAAAATGATGCTACACTCGATAGGTGATAGGTTAAGGTAGCACCAATTGAAAAAAAACTTATCCAAATACTGATTAAGATGGATTGAATACGTCCAACATAAATCTCTGAAGAAACTGATGCATAGTAAAATAAATCTCTGGAGAAACTAATGCATAGAAAAATTCCGAGGCACAATAATAGTGTGAGTAGAGACATGAATAGAAGAAAATTAACTTAGAGAAGACAATAAAAAAGGACTTAAAAGAATAAAATATTTCCAGAGATTTGGTCTTAACATTGAAAAGCATTCTTATTTGTTTGTTGTTTGTAATCATAAATCATTCAGAATACGTAGGATGTTTTTCAGAATACTTGTAGATTTATAAAAAAAATTAAATTTTAAACCGAATCAATCGATTTACTAAAACCGATCCGACACAAACAACCTGCTCACCGATTAAGCGGTAGGGTGAACCTGTTACGCCCACATGTACATAAGATTGTGACGAAAGTATCTCTAATAGACTCTAAAAATAAATCTCTCTATTATTTTGTCTTTTTACAGATTTGTTTCCTTATATATTTATTTTTCTTCAACAGATTCACCAAAATTGAAGTCCCTAAATATCATTTGGATCCATCCTATTGCTTCACCTGGCCAACGCAATCTGATAGGGACGGACACATATATATAGCGCCGTGCGCCCGCCAACCGGAGCCCCAAGTATGCTGCTCAGCGCCTGCTGCCCCTAATCAGCCACTCAGGAAAATGCTTTGTTGCTGCCCGTGATTTGCTAGTTGCTGCTTCAAGCGGTATTTACTTTCCTGCTTTGCTACTCGTGATTGAACTGGAAAAGTATTAGTTGCTGCTTTGAAATTTTTGGGACCGCCTCAAATTCAAAAAAATATTAGTAAGTTTATATTGTGAGATGGTAATTTATATTGACTGTAACGCTAATTTGATATACAAAATTATATGATGTTTATAATATCATTGTAAAATTATATTTTTATCCATATATGAATCACCATAGGAATCTAATACATTTTCTCATATGATTTTAGGCCCATGTTTATAATATATATTTATTATGTTTATTTTGCATTTAGTGATTGGTAGATGCTTTATTATTTTATGATAAATGCGTGGGTTTAGAATGAGGTGTTTTTTACGCATAATACGTGTTATGGAGGGTCATGATGATTATTTTGCGCAGAAAAGAAATGTTGCTGGCTAATTTGGCTTGTCATGTTTATAAAAAAATTCATAAGTATTTCGTATGCTAGCATATGGAGTAGCAACAAATGCAATATATGTCTATGTTCGTACTAGAGAAAGTACATCTATAGAGAGTTCAAAATGGATGGTAAAATCAATATGTGAAGTTTCTGGTGATGTGTATTTGAGGATACCAAATGATAATTACACAATTAGGAATATTGGGTTTCATAGATTGTATGTATAGGAAATGGAAGAATTCTTTCACAACATGGCAAGGTATGTAGTGTGGACACATGCGAAAGCTTACTATTATTCTAGAGGTTGTTTCCTCACATGACCCGTGGATTTTGCATGCTTTCCTGGGTCTACCCGGGTTTCATAATGATATAAACTCCGTTTTTCAACAGTCACCATTGTTTGTAAAACTTACAAAAGGTTAAACTCTAAAAGTTAATTATACTATCAACGAACACAACTATACCATGGGATACTACCTTACAGATATCATATATCCTTCACGGGCCACATTTGTGAAGACTATATAGATGCCACAAAGAAACAAAATGAAATATTTTGCAAAAACATAGGAAAGCATTAGCACTACAACATACACATACATTATTGACGGGTCATAGCGTACATTACTGATGAGCATGTCCCCCATCGCTCTTATCGCATCAGTAAAACCCTATCATTAATGACAGGTAAATACCCATCACTAAAGAGTCCCTCTAGGTCCACGCCGCATCCGGCATACCTGCTTTTAGTGATGGGTAACATTGCTTACCCATCACTAAAGGTCATCTTTAGTGACGGGGAGTTCTTTACACCTATTAATGTTGTGATCTTTAGGGACGGTTCGCCAATGTCACCCGTCACTAATGTTATGGTTATATTAAAAAATAATTATTTTCAGGCTACATCCTGAATAGGTCATCTTTAGTGACGGGAGTACTTTAGACAGCCCGTCACTATTGAATCCGATACTTGATTGAGTGAACATGTCAAGTTAACCAACAAGGGTGTCACGTATCTCACCTTGGACTTGACCGACGATGCGTGGTAAAGGGACTAGTGCATACATATATCAAGGTTCATGAAAATTTGATTTTGTACGCTTTCGGGGGTCAATATGTGCTACTAGGTACCGCTATTGATCAGTGAGTCATAAACATTTTCCGGTGAACAACCGTTAGTGTATGAACCTATCAGGTCACACACTTAAGGGGATGAATTAAAAACATGCAAAGAATTGGTTCTTGTGCAAGTGGGAGATTGAAGGATATGCCCAAGAAAATTTCGTAGATCAGAAGTTCCGATAGGTAGTATCGGATGTTCCGGTTATTATCTGGTCTCAATATAGAGAGCAAATGTTGCTTTAGAAGTTCCGATATGGTATCGGAAGCTCCGATGAGCTGGAAGTTCCAATTCAGAATCGGGGAATTTTTGTACTAATTGGAAGTTCCGATATGGTATCGAAAGTTCCGAGGTGGGCGAAAATAGATTGGATCTATTGCGTGTCGTGTTGAATTTGGAGACCTGAAAAATACCTTGTCGGAAGTTCTGATCTAGGATCAGAAGTTCCGATGTGGAGTATCAGATTGGATCTGTTATGAATATAGATTAGTTGTAACTAATTTGTGGGTTCCAAGATGTGCACGAACCACATGGCTATCAGCCCTATTTAAGGACAGGAGGAGGAGGTCTTGGCACAAGGAATAAGCCTTGATTAGCTTTAGCCACCCAAGAGTCCTCTCCTCCCTTTCTTGATCTCAACCGTTGAGATCGAGAATTTCCCGTCTCTCACATGCGGTGCTAGCACGCTGTCGTGGGAGGAACACCATCCCTGTATGTGTGGACTTCATGGAGGCGTTGCTCCATAAGCGACGCTCATGGCTGTCACCACAAGGAAGGCGACTTATTCATCGATTGGATCGGCGAGGAACAGCCGGGACAAAGCAAGGATACACTTGATATGCTTCATCAACCTCTTCTTCCGCTGCACCTAGCGCATCAATTTCTAGAATGTACCGATCTATGATCTCACACGCGCATGAGCCTAGGGTCATAGGGCAGAAATTTTGAATTTGCTGGCTAACATAACTCCCCTATTCTCCAACAATTTATCCACCATGGAAAGAAGATAATCATTCTCACACTTAAGTTTTTCGATTTGCTCTCTAGCAAAGTTGAGTTGGTCCTTAAGGATGATGCAGGTGGAACATGACGGCTGCACATCCTTAGAAAACCCAGCACTCTCTAATCTAGCCTTAAGTTCATCAACATGCTTATCTCTCAAATTAATGCTTTCAATAAGTAAAGAACAATTCAAGCATTCATTGATGACACAAGGACTAGAATCCACCTCCAAGAGTTGTTTCTGAACATTTTCAAGTTTTTAAAGATTTTGAGCATGAATCAGACGCAACTGAGAAAGTTCATTCATTATAACAAGACATGACTCATATTCAGCATTTTCAGACTTAGATTTCAACAAGACAAGTCCAGTAGAAAGAGATTCAATTTTGAGTTTTAGTTCCCTTCGTTCTTTAGCAGCAAGTTTGAGTAGTCTATCCTGTGAAATGATTGCATCATGTAATTCATCATTTTGAACAAGAAGCTGGTCATGAGATAAACTAACCTCAGATGAGTCTAGCTCATCGTTGCTGTGCTTGCCATTGGCCATGAAGTAGAGGCCATTGAAGTGTTTTGTCTTTTCCTTCTTTTCTTTATTCTTGCATGGCTCTTCTTCATCGGAGCTTGGCTCCTCACTTGAGGTGTTGCCGATGTCGCTAAGAGTAGCCATGAATGCTCTAGCCACTCTTTTTTCCACTTTTCCTCTCTTGCCTTTGAAAAAGGGTTTTTTGTCTCTTTTCTGTTGTTTGTGTTCATGTTCATTTTTTGCTTTCAGTTTTGGGCAATTTGCTTTGATATGATTAAGATCACCGCACTCAAAACATCCTCGAGAGCCTCCTCTGCTTTGATCTCTTCTATCATTGTAGAATCTAGTGAACCTTTTGACTATGAGAGCAAGCTCATCATCGTCCAATGTGTCCACTTGTTCTTTTGTGATAGAGACCAAAGAAGACAAGGAAAAACCTCTAGAAAAAGCAAAAACTCCAGATAGGTTACCTGTAGATGAGGTGCCACTGCTAGAACTAGAAACTAGTGCCATGGATTGTGGCAAAGAGTTCCCAATTCCAGAACAAGATGCCTTGTCGATCTCGGTGGACTTAAGTTTACTAAAAAGTTCATCGCAAGTAAAAGTTTCAAAGCTCATGGACTCTTTAATACTCGAGATCTTTGCTTCCCATATGCTACGATCAAGAGCATAGAGAAGTTTGAGAGCCCTATCATGATTCAAGTAAGCTAACATCCTAGTGGAGCGCAAGTTGCTCACAATTCCATCAAATCGTGCAAACATGGCATCTACAGATTTGTCGGGGCCTTGCACAAACATTTGGTATTCTTGGTGATAAGTGCTTTGCCTCCTAGACTTAATCTGAGAAGTGCCCTCATGAAAGGTTTTCAAAGTAGACCAAATCTCATGTGCACTTCTAAGGTGCTAGACCTTGTCAAAATAATTGCGACTTAGACTGATGAACAATATGTTTCTTGCTTTGCTATTACAATCGTACTGTAACTTCTCAGTCTATGAAGTGCTGAGTTTCAGAGATCACATATTGGGAATCAACAATGTGATGTAAATTCGGTTCAGAATAGAGAATATGAGTGTAAAACCTGAAAAATTCAAAATCTGCCGAAAATAGATGTTGAACAGTGCTAGGTCATTTGTCACTAGAACATGTTCTTGCTGCCTTGACTACCTTACACTGAATAGTGTTGACAACAATATGTAGCACATGAAGGTGAGTATCACACAGCAGAAGAAGAAGACATCATCAAACAAAGCATTTACTAAAGAAACAGATTAGGATCAACAAAGTTTCTGAGCTCACAGTTCTGACAAAAAGTTAGCAGAGAAATTATTTTTAGACAAGCCAAATCAGTACCAGGACAAAAACTGAGCACTTAGCCATTTAGTTAAAAATTGATCACAACATTCCTCTGTTGAAAGACATCTATGATCATTTATTTCATTTCTTCAATTCTGAACATGTTCTACAACTTTCAGAATTTAAAGCAATCCTTGTGAAATAGGATGTATTAACAGCAGAACTACAACCTTTTTCAGATGAGACACAGTATAAAGAAAGCAGTACTCAGAAATATCAAACAACAAAACTGAGACCTTTTAACAGATGAGGAATAGTGTTGTGTCTCATCTTTTACAGGACTGTGAAGACATTTTCCTAGAAGAAACACCGGTTGGACTACCTCCCATGCGTGGAGGATGTGTGTTGATTGTAGAGCTATAAACAATCGTCATCCTATTCCAAGGTTAGATGATAGGCTTGATGAATTAGGTGGTTCCATAATATTTATGAAAATTGACTTGAGAAGTGGTTACCTTCAAATTAGAATAAAAGCCGGAGATGAGTGGAAAACTGCATTCAAAATTAAATTTGGTTTGTATCAATGGTTAGTTATGCCTTTTGGTTTGACTAATGCTCCTAGTACTTTCATGAGATTGATGAACCGTGTCATGCGAGCTTTCATTGGAAAATTTGTTGTTGTCTATTTCGATGATATTCTGATTTATAGCAAATCTTTTGAAGAGCATGTAAAATACATTCGGTAAGTCTTGGATGAGGTTAGAAAGGAGAAATTATTTGCTAATCTTGAGAAGTGCAGTTTTTGCACAAACCATGTTGTATTTCTTGGCTTTGTTGTTTCAAGAAAAGTAATAGAAGTGGATGAATCAAAGGTGAAAGCCATCAAGGATTGGCCTACTCCTACGAATGTAAATCAAGTAAGAAGTTTTCATGGCCTTGCTGGTTTTTATGGAAGATTTGTGAGAGATTTCAGTACCGTTGTTGCTCCTTTAAATGAATTAACAAAGAAAGGGGCTGATTTCAAATGGGGAAATTCACAAGAAAATGCTTTTCAAGAATTAAAGAAATGTTTGCCTGAAGCACTATTACTTGTTCTTCCTGATTTCACTAAAACTTTTGAAGTATAATGTGATGCTAGTGGAATTGGGGTAGGAGTTTTAATGCAACAAGGAAAACCAGTAGCATACTTTAGTGAAAAATTGAGAGGTGCCTAATTAAATTATTCTGCGTACAACAAAGAGTTGTATGCTTTGGTGCGCGCACTTGAGATATGGCAGCACTACTTATGGTCGAAGGAGTTTGTTATTCATTTGATAATGAAGCTTTGAAGTACTTGAAAGGTCAAGCTAAGCTGAATCGGTGACATGCCAAATGGGTTGAATTCATCGAAACATTTCCATACATTGTTAAGTACAAAAAACGTAAGGACAATTTGGTTGTCGATGCTTTGTCTCGAAAGAGCGTGTTGTTGAATCAACTCGAGATTAAGGTATTGGGTCTTGAGAGTTTGAAGGGTTTGTATAATAATGATGCTGAATTTTCAGAAACATATAATCATTGTAAAGATGGACCATTTCATGTTCTTACAAAGATCAATGATAATGCATACATGATAGATCTTCCAAAAACTGCATTAATGTATAATATTTAGGGCTGGCCAGTTTGGAATTTCCATTATTGAGATCTGATCAGATTAGTGAAGATTAGTCAGAAGATTGATAGCATGTCAAACGTTCAACTTTCCATTCAAAACTGCATTAATGTATAATATTTAGTGCCACATAATGCACATGACGTGAAAGGTAATAAAGTCATGATTCCAACGCAATCAATGGCATGCCATTTGGACTTCCCAAGACTGCGCAGAAGAGAAATAGCCAGGCAAAACCACTCGTACCACTCGGGAAAAACTGTTCCGAGGAGACCTTTCACATGGTTTATCGGTTCGTCTCCATTTCACTTTCATACCTATCTAGGAGGGTTGTTCCTAGTATAAATATTTGTTGGACCGGAAACGGCGACCAGAGGGGGGGTGAATGGGAGCTTTTAAAAATTCTGGCTAAAAACAACCTTCTGTTTTTAATTCTGTCTTCTGCGGAACAGGCTTCAAACACACCCTTCGAAGGTCTGGTTCGGAGGTAGTTTACAGCTCTGAACACAGGCTTCGCAAGAGGGAAAAAGTTCGAAGTCAAGAAGACTTCGCTCCACACAACCCCGAAAAATCAACTCAGCTAAGTCAGTGCAGGCTCCGCACACAGGGTGCTTCAAGCAGGCTTCGCACTTCACCCTTCGCACGAGTGGACTACCCTTTGAGGACTTCGACCAAATACTTAGCGACAGCAACTTGTGCTGGGCTTCGTACTTCGAAGGTCTAAACGCACACTACGCGGACTTCGCTAAGAGCTTCGACACGAGATACAAAATGGGCTTCGATCAGGGCTTCGCTAGTAAGCAGCGAGGTCTAGCCTCCTGTTACACAGAGCGAACGCACACTGAAAAGCACACTTCGCACAAAACACACTTCGCCTAGACAGGCTTCGGTGCACTATCACAAGTCACTCGAAGTGACACACAAACGAACGAAGTATGTAGCGAGGTATGTGAAACAAGCTCAAGCAGAAAAATGAACACAGAAGCAGGGCTTCGCTGCTTGAAAAGGGAACACTAAAAATGAACTCACTCGATGAATACAAAGAGTGGTGGCTAGTACATGAGCTCAATAGTAAATGCTCAAAGTGTTAAATGTTACCTACCCAGCTCCCATATTTATAGCCACTATTCACCCAAGTGAATTGACTACTTTACCCCTAGGGTTTACATTGGTTTTGTCTCTACAGAACAGAGGGGTACAAAAGGTAGTCAACTTTATTCTGGAGGCTTCTCTGTCAGCTTTGCATAGGGGACATCGTCAGCTTTTTGCAGAGCAGACAATGTCAGCCTTTGCAGTCTTTGACCCTTCTAAAGCCCCCCTTCGTACGCGAGGGGTGCGGTAGCTTCGGTGAGAAGCCTTGAGCCTGACGGCCTTCGCTTCACCGAAGTCAGCCTCCGATATAGTGACGGTTTTGAGCCGAAGCCGTCAAAGCCCTTGTGCCTTCGCACCACCACCTTCGGAGTGGACCACCACGGCTTTGCAGCTTCTCCCAGCTCGAACTCCGTCAGTCCGTGTACCGAAGCCATGCATGGCCGAAGTACCACAAGTCATCGCTGCTCCGGAGCTAGCCTCGCTCCGAAGCCTTCTTCACTCCGAAGCCCCACCTTCAGAATACCACCCTTCGAAGTCCCTCCTTCGTCCAAGGCCTCCGCATGAAGCATTCCATGAGCCCTTCGTCGCAGTGTCTCTCCCCGAGCACACTCCTCGACGAGCCTCACCTGGACCATGCATTCGATGCACCTCGACTTCTGAGACCTTCGTCGGGTACCTTCGAGTGTCTCCCTCCGGAGCACACCTCGAACACCTTGCCTCTGCTGAGGACTTGTTCCACCATACTCCGAAGTTACTCCATTCAGAGTACCCTTCAAAGTGCCTCGTCTCCGAGGACTTCGTCTCGGAGTACCTTCACCCGGAGCCACGCTCCGCACTTACTGCCTTCTCCTGGCGCACCTCGACCCGAGGACCGACCTAGACCCCTTCGCAGCCACCGTGATAGAGCTCCCCGCTCCCCTGGCATCAAGCCTCCCGCTTGACCCAGGTTCACCTGCTACGACCCGTCCGTCGCCACCGAAGTCCCCTGCGCACCACAAACAAACAGACAAGTGTTTCCAGTACTCCGGAGACCTCTCTGGGTTAGCAACCTTCGGCACACACTCCGGTGTACCGCCCAAAGTACCGAGACCTTCGGTACAACCCAGTCATCGTGTACTGTCGGACCCCTCCCTCAGGCACACTCCGCTGCAACAGCTGCAGCAACCAAGCCCACCGAACCCTTCGGTGAAACAGCCTCCGAACACCTTCGGAGGTACCCCTTCGAACCAGAGGTTAAGCACAGTCAATCACTCATCACAGACTCCGAAACCAACCCTTGGTTTCTCAATCTCCCCCTTGATGAGTGCATTGACAACTAAATTCAAGTTCAAGAAAATTTGAAAAATTTCAGCACACAAGTGACCATAAAAACTCAGAAACGAGCCAAATCATGTCACTTGACAAAAGAATTTTCCTCCCCCTTTTCAAAAGAGTAAAAGCCCCTTCGGCAAATCTCCCCTATTTCAAGATAAAAACTCCCCCTGAGATAATTTTCCCTTTTGCAACAGAGAACTCAAATTTCTCCCCCTTTGGCAATGCAAGCATCAAGGAGCATTCAAAAGATGCATAGCTTCAACATAGACAGAGTTGCAAAGACATATGAAGCAAAAATATGCCAATATTAATACCAATTTTTCATGTGCTCAGCTCAATTTAACATTCTCTGAAAACATAATGACAGCATGTGATTTTACCAGTTTGAAATAAAAGAATCACCATTCAATCAAGGTAACTAGTCAAGTGAAAGCAAGGACTGCGCAAAGCTAGTCAAATTCTGCTCTAGACAGACAAGTCCAGTTCAAGTGGAGCATTTAAAAGCAAACTTGAAGATCAATGAATTTTTGTTGTTATTTTCATAATGCTAGGGGTTATTTGTTTGTCCACCTTATACTTTCCAATCAGGCCAAGCCTAGGCATGAAAGCCATCAGAAGCTTAAAGCGATGATTTTGGCATACACTACACTATTCCAGTTCAGACCAATGTGCAATGGTAAGCAGTCTAGAATAAGGTAGTGCGACAAACAAACCCACCTGGATCTTTTTTACTTTGAAGCAACCAAATCATGGATTTTTGGAATTGTGATTAAGTGAACAAATTGTTTAGCACTTTATGAATATCCATGAATATGTAGAACAATTTTCAAGTTGCAATGTTTAGCATCCAAAGAAAAGTTTCTTGCTATCAAACAGATAAAAGAAAGCTAAAGCAGTCCTGCCTATACATGCTAGATACAAGATTGAGGAGTGAGCATTGTTGGGGGAAATTACTTCATTTCCAGGACTTAAAGGTTAATCCTCCGAGGGCTCTGAGAAGATCCCGAAGATGGTTGAATAATGCTCGAAGCACACGTCAGCACGATCGAAGGGTGTCACTACGCAAAATCTCGAAGGACCCTTCGAAGGGAAGGAGGAGGCTACGAAGCAGGCAGACGTGACTGATTGGATGCCCTGCTTATCCATCTGCCCTACAGCACTTTACCGTGTATAACCTTGTTTATAATACTGGAGGTCATTTGTAATATAAGGGTAAATAGGTCTATTCCTTAAGCCTTTTTCCCTATAAATACCCCCCATTGTACCTTGTAAGAGGGAGGCAGAACCAGTGGTTCAAACACATATATTCAGACCTCTTGAGTTGTTATCCTTTACGGAGGCTCAAGTTTGTCCTAAAAGCACAAACCTCTTGTTTGTTTGTTCTTAACTACTAAGAACCTGTTGGTGTAACTTTTACGCCAACAGTTGGCGCCGTCCGTGGGGAATTAGTTCTAAAAGCTTGTTCTCTACTGCTGACTGCACTCTGAAGGAAACTTACGGGGGGAGCCTCGGAATCCTGAGATTCCGCGCACCCTTCAGTTAAGGACTTCTTAGTGCAGCCCGAAGGCCTTCCCTCGACCCCCTCGAGTCGTTCGAAGTCTTCCATTTCCAAAACACCTCATCGACTAACCATGCCTCCGAAGCGTGGTCAAGCTGCAGGTCCCCTTCGAAGGTCCCCTCGGACCAACGGAGCCGGACCCTCAGCTAATCCGACGGTTCCTGCCGGAACCGATGGGCGTCGAGCGCCCCGGGGCCCTCTCCCACCCCTACAATGCTTCAGACCGACTACGCAGCAAGCCAAGACCCTGAAGTTCCCTCCGACGAAGACGAAGGCCCTCCCGAAACCGAGGCTACGCAGCTAGCCAGGCTTCAGGAGGAGGTATCCAGATGGAGGCAGGAGGCTGCCGACAGACTCCGCACTCAAGCCTCCACCGAAACTCCAAGGGGGCCTCAAGACGATGGAGCCCGCAACCCCCCAGAAGTTATACAAGTCCAAGAAGAGGCCGAGAATGCGTCCTTCGACAATGAGTCTCCATTGCACCCTGATCTGCAGAGAGTGCCTTTCGACCCCAAGTTCAAGGCCTCGAAGCTGCACAAGTACTCCGGGGGGTCGGACCCCGGAGAGTTCGCCCGCTCGTACGCCCTAGCTATAGAAGCAAGCGGAGGGGTACGAAGCACCATGGCAAAATGCTTTCCACTCGCTCTCGAAGGTGTGGCGCTCTGATGGTTCTGGTCCCTAAAACCAGGATCGATCAAGTCATGGGAGCTACTCAAAAAGAAGTTCGTGAGCAACTTCCAAGGCACTTTCGTGGCCCCAATGTCCACGGGAAGCTTGTTCCAGGTAAAGCAGCGGGAGGGAGAAACCCTCCGAGAGTACTTCACACGCTTCGCCCACACCAAGTCACAGATCAAGGGCCTTACTACCTCTTCGGTAGTTGATGCTGCCCGAGAAGGGGTGCTGAACCCCGACCTCCTCAGCAAACTCCATCGGAAGCCGGTAACATCCGTAGCACAGCTCATGGCATACTTCGAACAATATGCCAAGGCAGAGGAAGGATGCCTTCGGCGAGCTGAGGCAGCACTACCCACCCTCCGGGAAGTCAAAAGGGAACCAGAGGCCACCGCTCCACCACAACCTCCACAAGACAGCCGCCCTAGCGAGTATAGGCGAGGAAAAAAGCATTTCCGTTCGGAAGTACTAAACATTGCACCTTCAGCTTCGAAGGCACCTGCCAGTTTCCAGCAGGTAAAAAATTTCAAGGCTGGGCCGTCAGTACCTCAAGAAAGGGTGCCTGGAAGGCGCCAGAGTCATTTTTGCTGCGTGCATGGCGATAATAGAAGCCATGACACGAAGGATTGCAAGACGATATTGACCCTTCGGGGTGAATACGTTGACCGAAATACCAGGAGGGGTACTTCGGACCGGGCTCCACCTACGGCACGATCGGAGCCTGTTCAAGCTGTGGCCCGAGCCGGTGCCCTCGAAGCCCCCATACGGCTACCGGTGGCCAGTATTATGCCACCACCAAGGCACGAAGATCCACAAGACCGCGGCAAGAGAGTGGTCCTACCCATCTCCGGAGGAGGGACCCTCGGCAGCATGTCCAAGAGACAGCGCCGCGAGTACGTCCGCGAAGTTGGGCACATTGGGACTTCAAGTTCCGCTGAAGGGATGCCAGAATGGTCCCGTGTACCCATCTCATTCACAGCCAGCGATGTAGTAGGGGTGAAGTTTCCCCATGCTGACCCATTAGTCATCTCTGCCGATATAGCAGGGGCTGATGTTCGGAGGATCCTGGTGGACGGTGGAAGCTCCGCAGACATACTCTTCGTCCAAGCCTTCGACCAGATGTGTATACCCCGGAAGCATCTACTCCCTGCAGCCAGGCCACTTCAAGGCTTCTCAGGACCGCCTCTCGATGCCCTCGGCCAAATAGGCCTCGAGGTTGCCTTCGGAGAGGGGCCGCTGGCCCGAGTAGAGGAGGTGATTTTCGACGTGGTGGATGCCCCCTACGCCTACAATGCTATCTTCGGACGAGGGATGTTAAACCAATTCGGGGCTATAGCGCATCACAACTACCTTTGTCTCAAAATGCCCACACAAGGTGGAGTGCTCACTATTTCAGGAGACCAAGATGTAGCCAGAAGGACAGAATATGGCCACGGGCAGCCATTGGACCCTCGACAAGTGCATAATGTGGCGGAGAGCGCCAAAGAAGTACCAGAAGCCTTGAGCCCCCCGAAGGGATCCTCGCTCAAACCAAGCCCGGAGGGTGATGTCGAGACAAGAATAATCTCAGAAGACGGCAAAGAATACCCAATAAAATTCGGCAAGGGGCTATCTCCGGAGATAACCGCCTCATTAGAAGAAGTCGTCAAGAAGAATCTAGACATGTTTGCTTGGACCGACGAAGATATCACGGGGGTCGACCGAAGCATCATCGAGCACAGTCTGCTCGTCAACCCGAAGGCCAAGCCAGTGCGCCAGGGGCTCCGAAAGCTATCAACAGAAAGAGCAAATTTAGCCAAGGCCGAAGTGGAAAAATTGTTAAAAGCTGGCATTATCAGGGAAGTGGCCCATACCGAGTGGTTGGCCAACCCTGTTTTTGGACGATATTGTAATAAAAAGTGCTCAAAAGCATCAGCATAGCATAGATTTAGATGAAACTTTCGAGAGCCTCCGAGCATGTGGAGTACGCCTCAATCCCGAAAAATGTATATTTGGGGCACAAGCAGGGAAGCTGCTAGGGTACTTAGTTTCGAGCAGGGGGATCGAAGCCAGTCCAACGCAAATAAGTGCACTACAAAGAATGGCTCCACCCGAGAATTTGAAGCAAGTACAGAAGCTAGCCAGGAAGGCTAGCAGCACTCAGCAGGTTCCTGTCCAGATCGGCAGAGCGAAGCCTCCCAATTTTCAAGGCACTCAAAGGCTCCGAAAGCTTCAGCTGGACGCCGGAGTGCCAAAAGAGCTTCGAAGAAATAAAAGACTACCTTGGAACATTATCAACCTTAACTGTTCCTCTTCCAGGGGAAACATTGCTTTTATACCTTGCAGCGACAGGGTCAGCAGTAAGCGCAGTACTGGTCCGAGAAGTCGAGCTCAAAGACAAGCTGGTACAAAACCCAGTTTATTTTGTCTCGGAGGCATTATCAGGAGCCAAGATCAGATACTCCGAGCTTGAAAAGTTTGCTTATGCTTTAGTAATGGCCTCGCGAAAGCTAAGGCATTATTTCTTGGCGCATAACCTTATTGTCCCTACATCGTATCCTCTTGGAGATATGCTCCGAAACAAAGATTCCACAGGCAGGGTTGGAAAGTGGGCAGTCGAGCTAGCACCCTTCGAAATCTCCTTCACAGCAAGGACGGCTGTTAAATCTCAAATTATAGCAGATTTCGTAGCAGAGTGGACTCCATCTGCAGTATGGACTCCGGAAGAACCCTCCGACGGTTTCTGGACAATATTCTCCGACGGAGCCTATCAAGCATCAGGTGCCGGAGCAGGGGCAGTAATCTTGTCACCATCAGGACAAAAGGCAATGTACTCTGCAAGGCTTAACTTTCGAACCACTAATAACGTCGCCGAGTATGAAGGAATCTTGCTAGACCTCCGAAAGGCTAAAGCACTCGGAGCTACAAGGATAATGATCAAGACAGATTCCCAAGTCGTCGCAGGGCATATTGATAAAAGCTTCCAAGCAAAAAACCCACATCTCGCGCAATACCTTCAAGAAATCCGCAAGGCAGAAGCAGCATTCAAAGGGTTTACAGTTCGAAGCATACCGCGAGCAGAAAATCAACTTGCAGATATTCTTGCAAAAGCCGCAGCAGGAGCAGTAGACCTCCCGGAGGGCGCTTTCTATGAAGAGTTAGAGCAGCCAGCAGCTGACCAAATACCCTCGTCAGAAGTAATGAGTATTGAAGCTACGGATTGGCGAACTCCAATAATAACTATGTTGCAAGGTAGCAATGACCCTCCGGAAGGCCCAGAAGCTCGAAGAATGCAAACAAGAGCTCGAAATTACAAACTTATTGGAGAAGTACTATATAAAGCCGGAGTATGCTCACCACTGCTTCGATGCATCTCTCAACCTGAAGGACAGGACATACTTCGAGGCATCCACGAGGGGCTGTGCGGAGGTCATCTAGCTCCTAGAGCGCTAGCAGGCAAGACGCTCCGGCAAGGTTTTTATTGGCCGACAATCGTCAGAGACGCCGAAGACCTAGTTCGAACATGCCAAGGCTGCCAATGGATGGGCAGAAGGAGCCATCGCCCACCAGCTCAACTTCAAGTTATCGCCCCGGTATGGCCGATGGCTAGATGGGGCATGGACCTCATAGGCCCTTTTCCACCAGCAAAAGGCGGATTGAAATTTGCGGTCGTAGCGATAGAATACTTCTCAAAATGGGTGGAAGCAGAGCCGCTAACAGCCATCACATCAAAGAACGTGCAAAGGTTCTTCTGGCAGAATATTATATGCAGGTTCGGAGTCCCCAGAGAATTAACGGTGGATAACGGAACCCAGTTCGAAGCCGATACCTTCCAAACATTCTGTGAAGAGCTGGGCATCAAGCTATGCTTCGCAGCAGTGCGACATCCGCAATCCAACGGAGCCGTCGAACGAGCCAACGGGAATATCCTCTCCGGGTTAAATCGCCGAATTGTGGGATTGGCCAAGGGCCTATGGGTCGAAGAGCTACCTAAAATTTTATGGTCTATCCGAACCACGCAAACTAGATCAACCGGCTTCACGCCATTCAGGTTGCTCTTCGGAGACGAAGCCATGACCCCTACGGAGCTCAAAGGGGAGTCACTTCGCGTAATTCAGCACGAAGACGAAGATGATCGGAGTACTTCAATAGACTTGTCAGAAGAAACAAGGCTTCGAGCTGTCGCCAACCTGACGAAGTACCAAGAGCACACAAAGACATGGTATGACCCCAAGGTCAAGTTAACTGAGTTAAAACCAGGTCATCTAGTGTTGCGAAATGTAATAGCTCCGGGGAAGCTAGGAAACAAATGGGAAGGACCATATGTTATCTTACGCTCAGGACGCCCCGGATCGTTTAAATTAGCTAATTTAGAAGGAGAAGAATTGAAACAATGCGTGGCATGCGGAGCACCTTAAGAGATATTACGCTTAAGGCTCCCTTGTAATCACTTGTAACACTCCTTTTATGAATAAAGCTAAGGGTTGAGATTTGTTTCGCCCTTCGAACATCCCACCCTCCGGATGGACGCATTCGAAGGTCGGTGATGCTAGCAGAGCCAAGCATTTTTCGAAAAAACCCAAGGGGCTGGCTACGAACCATTGGTTCAGTAGCTCCGCCAACCTACGGATTCCAGGCTCCGGCTTGTTAGGATCCGTAGAAGAGTCTAAGGACTTTAAACAAGACAGAATTTCAAGCCTCCGGGTGCGAAGTATCTGTAAAAGAGCCGTAGGTGGCCAACCTACGGATTCCAGGCTCCGGCTTGTTAGGATCCGTAGAAGAGTCTAAGGACTTTAAACAAGACAGAATTTCAAGCCTCCGGGTGCGAAGTATCTGTAAAAGAGCCGTAGGTGGCCAACCTACGGATTCCAGGCTCCGGCTTGTTAGGATCCGTAGAAGAGTCTAAGGACTTTAAACAAGACAGAATTTCAAGCCTCCGGGTGCGAAGTATCTGTAAAAGAGCCGTAGGTGGCCAACCTACGGATTCCAGGCTCCGGCTTGTTAGGATCCGTAGAAGAGTCTAAGGACTTTAAACAAGACAGAATTTCAAGCCTCCGGGTGCGAAGTATCTGTAAAAGAGCCGTAGGTGGCCAACCTACGGATTCCAGGCTCCGGCTTGTTAGGATCCGTAGAAGAGTCTAAGGACTTTAAACAAGACAGAATTTCAAGCCTCCGGGTGCGAAGTATCTGTAAAAGAGCCGTAGGTGGCCAACCTACGGATTCCAGGCTCCGGCTTGTTAGGATCCGTAGAAGAGTCTAAGGACTTTAAACAAGACAGAATTTCAAGCCTCCGGGTGCGAAGTATCTGTAAAAGAGCCGTAGGTGGCCAAACTACGGATCCCAGGCTCCGGCTTGTTAGGATCCGTAGAAGAGTCTAAGGACTTTAAATTTTTTGTCTACTTATCGATGGTGACATGCGCAAAAATTCGAAGCATGCAGGTGCTCGGGCAATCATTGTGCCTAGCGAACCCTTATATAAGATAAAAGCTCCGCCACCCACAAGGGGGGTAGGAGGATAGGAGTCACACAGCATGCTGTCGAAGTATTCCACATTAAAGTATTATATTCATACATCAGGAAAAATTGTTATCTAAACCCAAATAAAAACGGAGACCCTTTCGACCCCTAGAGCTACCCCTGCGGCTACTTTGCCCTTCGGAGCTTGAAGTCTTTTTAGGCCGGGAACTTCTCTTTTTCTTCGAGGCTCGCAGTTTCTTCTGCTCCTCCTGAAGTTCGGCCCACGTCAAGAGCCTTTCGGAGCCGGCCTCGGCAAGGTTTTCGGCTTGATACTCCGAGTCAGACCAGTCGACGGGCTCGGAGGACGAAGACCCCTCTTCCTTTTCTTCCTCTTTAATATAAGACAAAACATCCCTTCGTACTTCAAGGGCAACTTCCCCCCCTGTCTCCGCGAGGAACAGAAAAGCGAGAGCGACGATAAGGTCTCAAACTCTCAAGAACTGCCCACTCCTTGCGAAGCTCGGCAGTAGGTTCCAAAAGTACGAGGTCAGGGCTCGAAGGGCATGACAGAACCTAAAAAAGAGAGAACACCCAAAGCAAGTACTGTTTATAACTTTCTCATTATTAAACAAAGTTTACAAGACCACAGGTACACAACAACCCTAAGCGGCTAGACCTGCGGGTCAGTCGGCGGAGCTGGGACCGAAGGCGCTGGCGAAGTCGGGAGTGGTGGCTTCGCCTGAGCTTTCTTTTGCCGGCGGGCCTCGTCGATCCAAGCCTTAGCAGCAACTTTGTGGTCCGCCTTCCATACTGATCGGAAAGCTTCCCAAGCCGAAGCCACCTCCGAAGACGGCCGCAGCAGGTCATCATCCGCGAAGCCTCCAGGAGACGAACCACTAACCGAATCGAGGGGAATCCGAAGAGTTTCGAGGTGGCGAAGAACCCCGATGCCGGCGCACTGTCCGGAGATCTCTCCGTACCGTACTCCGGAATTCTTCATCAGCGACGAAGCTACCTGGATCCTCGTCAGCTTCCGGTCGAGCGGCTCGAAGGTTTCAGCAGAGGTCGAAGGGCACATGGTGCCAAAGTACTCTAACGTACCCTGAAGAGCTTCCAAGGTACGGTCAGCAGTACTGGAATTCTTTCTATCTGCTACTTCCAGGCTTGCAACCGTTGCGTCCAACGCGGCCACCCGGAGCATCATGGAACTCTTCTGAGCCATTGCCTGGCTAAGAGCCCCTTGAAGTTCCACCAGATGTCCCGTTCGAAGCAGCCGCATCCTGGCGAAGCTTCTCGACCTCCGCACGGAGAACCACTCGTTCAGCCTCGGCTTCTTCGGCATGAGAGCGGAGGGCTTCAAGGGCTTCGTCAGACGCGGCCTTAGCCTTCCGTTCTTCCAAGAGTTCTTCATTCAGCCTGAGAGACCTCCCGGTGGAGTCATCAAGAGCTGTTTGAAGGGCTGTAACCTTCCGGTTAAGTCGGTTAATTTCGACCTCGCTGGAAGTCGCTGCCGCTCTAGCAAGGACGAATTGCTGCAAGGAAAACAAGGTAAGTGCTAAAGAAGTTTTGACCATTAAAATACAGCAACTGTGGTGTCTTTTTCATACCTAAGGGCAGCCCTTTCGAGGGCCGTGTTGAGGCTCGAAGCCCTAACTTCGCTCAAAGCGGAGAGCAACTCCGAATTGGCAATATCCTGGCTTTTCTCAGCCAGGGGCTCCAGTAGCCTTCGGAGGCCACTCCGATGCTCCAAGAAAGGAGCCAGAAGAGGGAGCCAAGACAAGGCCCGGGCGTCGTCCTCTGCAGCCTCGTCCTCTGAGTTGCCGACGGAGGGCGCTGCTTGGTCAACCCGAAGGCCCAGGCTGGAAATACTCTTACCCCTCCCCGGCACAAAAGGGGGAGAGGCAAGAACATCTCGACCTTCGGCCGCCACATCTTCGGCCGGAGCCACGTTGTCGGAGGCACCGTCAGTAGTCGAGGTCGCCACGGTCGGAGCCAATTCCGTCCCAGGGAGCACATCGTCCGCTCCGAAGGATACGTTCTCCTGCCACCGGGCTCGGAGCCCCCAGGGGAGCCGGAGGGTCTGCTCGGGTGACCGTCTCCGAAGAAGTAGGGACGTCGGGCGCCACCAAGGCTTCGATACCCGAAGAGGTACCTATTTCAAATATCAAGGTTAATTAACATATTCTACAGATAGCAAGCGAATGCCGACGAAAAAGAAAGAGCTCCGGGGAAATACCTCCAAGAGCCGCTTGAGGAAGGATCGCCGGATCCTCCAAGACTTCGTACATCCGGAGGATGTTGTCGAAGTCATCCCCCGAAGCCCTGCCCTCGGTTTCGTCCGTCGGGGCCGCAACCTCCGCAGGAACCCCTTCGGGTGCAGGCAAGTCGGAGGTAGAGTTTGACTCCACTTGCACGTTGACAGGCGCAGGAGGAGTCAGTGGAGTTACATTAACACCCTCCCTATCGGGAGGTCTGTGGGGACCTCCCCCATATCTTCATCGATCAGAAGGTAGTCTTCGAAGGCCTTCGCTGTAGCACCTCCGGAGTCTTCTGCCTCTTCGGGAGTCGGGCTCCGCTCATCCGGCGACGAAGAAGATGAAGCGGGTGTCAAGTGAGGAGGCTGCTTCACTGCCCTCTTCTGAGCAGGCTGCTTGCCAGTTTTTTTAGAGGGTTCGGTCGCTGCTTTTCTCTTGCGAGCCGCCGCTCCAGCTGGGGCAAAGTCGGGAAGCTGCGGGGGCTCCATGCCGAGGGCTCTCCACACCCTGTTCGAGCGCTCCCAACTCCCCACCAGTTCCAGCCTCCTCTGCCTCTCGGCCACCGAAGGGGCTCCGAGAATTCGTTCGGTAGCCCGGACTATGTCATCCGGGGCTAAGGCCAGAGGCGCCGCTGAAAATAAAAAGGTATAAGAAGCATAAGTATAATTAATGTGTTCATGTAAAATGATGCCGCAGGAGAAAGACGTACCTATGTTTCGGAGGTCCCCCTCCGAGGCTTGCGGGATGGAGATTGGCCAACTGGCTCCGAGGGGTGAGATCCGAAGGCCTACGAACTCTTCGGCCAGGTCGCGCATACTCATGCGACGAGCCACTGAAGCCAGCAACCCTAGCCTCGTCGTAAGCAGGCTAGGGTTCGGGGAGATGTCCGCTTCCTTCCGGAACCAGATTTCTTGAAGAGGGCCCGAAAGGGGGGAGTCTTCTCCTACTTCGGCGTAAAACCACCGAAGTATCCAATTTGTATACCATCGATCGTTTATGGCCTTCGCAGGGAAATGAAGAGCGTGCTCCCGCCGTAGCTGGAAATTAACACTGCCGAAAGCCACTGTCACCTTCGAGTCTCCGAGCCCATCTTGAGGCTTCGGCTGGCAGATAGCTTCGTGGGTCGCTGCGAAGATCTCGGAGCGCCCTTCACACCCCTCCGCTCGAAGAGCCCACTCGAATACGGCCAGGCGGACGATTGAGTTGGGGGACAATTGAGGCAGAGTAATGTGAAACAGGTCTAGTACCTCTGCCAGAAAATCCACGGCTGGTAGCCCCAGACCAGCTTCGAAGAACGCCTCGAAGACTACCACTTCTACGCGCCGAGGCCGCGGAGTCGACTCTGTCCCGGGGACTCGAGTCCTCATTCCGGCTCCTAGCTTCCCGTCTACTGCCTCTTCAATGGACTCCGCGGTGCTCACTGACTGACCAATGACGAAGCTTTGAGCCATCTTCTTCTTGGAGGGCGGGCGGAGCGCTCGAGGGTTCTTGGGCCAAGCACCGCCCGGACCCCCCGCCATTGCCGTGGCTGCTGATGCAGCCCATGCCTGCCGCTGCGCCAGAGTGTTGGCCACCAAGGGAGTTGTGTGGCTGGTTCTCGCCATTGCGCTCAAATGCTCGAAGGTGCGGAAGGTTGAGGGAAAGGTGAATTGCAAGAACGGTGAATGCGGTAAAAAACTTCCAGTAATCCCCTTTTTCCCCCTTTTATAACCGCACAACCTATACTGCTCTTCGAGATGTTTCACACTGCAGGTTCGGCTTCCGTCGCCGACAGGTGGGGCTGGTAATTGAAACGGCGTGCAACCGCTGAAGAAATCGACCGTTACTTCTCTTTCACAGCGGGTAACGGCTATTTGCGCCGTAACGGTCATATTGACGGTACCCCACGACGTTCACACTCCGTAACCGTCGCCACGATGAAAGACACTTCGTAACCGCTTGCACGACGCTCACACTCCGTAACCGCTTTCGTAACACTCCTACACCGAAACCATGCTATTACCAGGGAGTTGTCCCACTATGCCGAAGCTCGGAGACGAACGTTTTAGAATATTGGGTCCAATATTCTGGGCTAAATCACAGCATCTTTGCATTCCCTTTAAGCCTCAGAAACTAAAAATGTTCCTTTCGTATACTGCCTTCTTTCTAAAAAATAGGTTATCTACAGAAAGGCGTATTCGAGGGGCTACTGTTGGGGGAAATTACTTCATTTCCAGGACTTAAAGGTTAATCCTCCGAGGGCTCTGAGAAGATCCCGAAGATGGTTGAATAATGCTCGAAGCATACGTCAGCACGATCGAAGGGTGTCACTACGCAAAATCTCGAAGGACCCTTCGAAGGGAAGGAGGAGGCTACGAAGCAGGCAGACGTGACTGATTGGATGCCCTGCTTATCCATCTGCCCTACAGCACTTTACCGTGTATAACCTTGTTTATAATACTGGAGGTCATTTGTAATATAAGGGTAAATAGGTCTATTCCTTAAGCCTTTTTCCCTATAAATACCCCCCATTGTACCTTGTAAGAGGGAGGCAGAACCAGTGGTTCAAACACATATATTCGGACCTCTTGAGTTGTTATCCTTTACGGAGGCTCAAGTTTGTCCTAAAAGCACAAACCTCTTGTTTGTTTGTTCTTAACTACTAAGAACCTGTTGGTGTAACTTTTACGCCAACAAGCATGATTTGAGTTTGGAAAGAAAAACATCATGCACATTAATGTTTCAGATAAATTAAAAAGAGCTGAGCTGTCATGATTTCATGAATTAGAATTGGGCATATAAGTGCAACAGATGTAAATGCAATTTCACACATGATGAGCATATGCAATACAGTTAAAGACAGCTCCCCCTCACAAAATGCCGTAAGGGTGACAAATACCAAGTTCCCCACGCAAGTAGGCAAATCGAGAAGCATCGAGGGGTTTAGTGAAAATATCGGCTAGCTAGTGTTGGGTATCAACATATTGAAGTTCAATATCACCCTTCTCATTGTGATCTCTGAGAAAATGATATCGCACATCAATGTGTTTGGTTCTAGAGTGCTGAACCGGGTTGTTTGCAATACAAATAGCTCTAGTGTTATCACAGAAAAGTGGAACACTCTTATAATCTAACCCGAAATCCCGCAAAGTGGAAACCATCTACAAAATCTGAGAGCAACAGCTAGCTGCAGCAACATATTCGGCCTCAGACATCGATTGTGCAACACTAGACTGTTTGCGGGAAGACCAGCAAACCAGTGAAGTACCCAGAAAATGACAAGTACCAGAGGTACTCTTCCTATCAATCCTACACCCAGCAAAATCCGCATCGGAATAACCTCGAAGACATAAAGATGAAGATGCTGAATACCAAATGCCGAATTCAAGGGTATGTTTGAGATACCTGAGAATGCGCTTTACCGCTTGGCGGTGCGAATCTCGTGGTGAAGCCTGAAAACGAGCGCACAAACACACTACGAAGTGTATGTCCGGCCTCGTAGCAGTCAAGTAGAGGAGAGAGCCGATCATGCTTCGGAACTCCTTCTGATCTATGACTTCTCCATCTTCGTCAGGATCCAATGCTATAGATGTAGCCATTGGAGTGGCGAGAGGCTTCACATCGGTCATGTCAAACTTCTTGAGCAGGTCCTTGGTGTACTTCGTCTGGTGGACGAAAGTACCTTGTTTGCTTTGCTTGATTTGCAACCCAAGGAAAAAGGTGAGTTCACCCATCAGGGACATTTCAAACTCCCTGCTCATGGCATCTGCAAACTCGGCAACCAAAGCGTGATAAGAGCCACCAAAGATGATATCATCCACATAAATCTAAACTAGGAGGAAATCTTTGCCATGCTTGAGAGTGAATAGGGTTTTATCAACTGAGCCCATCCGATACCCCCGCTCAAGCAGAAAAGACTTAAGTCTGTCATACTAAGCCCGAGGGGCCTGCTTGAGTCCATAAAGAGCCTTATGAAGTTTAAGGACTTTATGTGGGTACTTGGGGTTTTCAAAACCGGGGGGTTGTTTTACATAAACATCTTCACCTATGAAGCCATTAAGAAAAGCACTTTTGACATCCATTTGATAGAGTTTGAACACCTAGGATGTCGTAAAGACAAGCAAAATCCTAATGGCCTCAAGGCGAGCAACAGGTGCGAAAGTTTCAGTAAAATCAATCCTTTCTAGTTGAGAATAACCCTGAGCTACGAGTCTAGCCTTGTTTCTAACTATAGTCCCATCCTCCCCTTGTTTGTTTTTGAAAATCCATTTTGTTCCAATGAAATGAACATTTGGTGGAGGATCAACTAAAGACCAGACTTGGTTTCTCTCAAAATTTTCAAGTTCCTCATGCATGGCATTGATCCAACTAGAATCAGAAAGTGCATGACTAACATCTAAGGGCTCGAAAGAAGCAACAAAAGCGGAATCAATGAAATGAGCATGAGAACGTGTTACCCTTTGATCAAGCTCACCAATGATCTGCTCGGGAGGGTGCATCCTTTGAACATGATGTGGAGCCTCGCGGCGGGATGCAGTCTCCCCCTCAACTTGTGCGTTGGAGTGGTCCAAGATGACCGATGTCGAGGTAGTTGCTTCGGGACCTTGTGCCGAAGTGGTCGAAGCGGGGTCAGCTTCGGGGGTTGATGTCGAGGGTAGTAGGGGTTCATCGTCGAAATCTCCGGGATCTTCTTCTTCGAAGATGGTTTGTTCCATGTCGTGTTCATTTGCCTGTTCAAATGCAGAACTAACAGAGGGGGTTGATTCATCAAAAGTCACATCACATGACTCGATGACAGTGTTAGTCTCCAAATTATAAACACGATAAGAATGACCACGAGTAGTGTAACCCAAAAAGATCCCGTCAGAAGAACGCGACTCAAATTTATCCAAATTACCACGTTTTAGGATAAAGCAACGACAACCAAAAACTCGAAGATGAGTGACCTTGGGCTGTCTCCCAAAACGTAGCTCATAAGATGACAAGTTTAAAATTGAGCGCAAGAAAATTCGGTTTGAGATGTAACATGTAGTGTTCATGGCGTCATCGCAGAATTTTCTAGGAGTCCTATGCTCATCGAGCATCGTCCTAGCCATCTCAACCAAAGTGCGGTTCTTCCTCTCAACAACACCGTTCTGTTGAGGAACCCGCGGAGCAGAGAATTGATGTTCTATGCCATGCTCCATGCAAAAGTCAACAAAAAGACTGTTCTTGAACTCAGTGCCATTATCACTTCGAATGAATTTCAATGCACCAGGGAGTTCAGTGAAAAGTCTCAAAGCCAAGCTCCGAAAGTGTGAAAACACTTCATCCTTGCTGGCAAGAAAGAAGACCCAAGAGTAGCGAGAAAAATCGTCGACAATAACTAGCACATACCACTTGCCGCCTAAAGAACTAACCCGAGAAGGACCTACAGTGTCCATGTGGAGAAGTTCTCCGGGTTGTTCAGTTATCACTGTGATGACTGGCGAATGTGAAGCGGCAATCATTTTTCCATGTCGACAAGGAGCGCAAACTCTATTCTTCTCAAACTTGAGCTTGGGCAATCCTCGGATTAGACCTAGGGTGGTCAGACGAGCGAGCAACTCAAAGCTCATATGCCCTAGTCTCCTATGCCACTTCCAAAGCTTAGAAGTCGAATGTGCAACAAGACAATGAGAAGAACCAGATGACTCTGAAAAATCAGCTCCAAAAACTCTCCCAACTCTAAAGATCTTACACACCACAACGCCATCAGAATTGAGCACTTGCGAAGTATCGCGATGGAATCGCACTTCGAAGCCCTCATCAAGCAACTGAGATACCGAAAGCAAATTGTATCCCAGGTTTTCAACCAAAGCAACATCTTTGAGAGTGAAGTTCGAGTTAATTGTTACCACACCTTTACCTTTCACTCTACTCCTTCGATTGTTGCCGATGGTGATATGTTCCCTTTGCTTGGTTGTGGTGAGGCTGGAGAACCATGCTGCATCTCCGGTCATATGGCGCGAACAACCGGAGTCCATGATCCACGTGCCCTCCAAGCCTCGATCTGCGACCTACACATGATAAGAAAATCTCGATCGCTCAGTGCTGGGGTGAGTGAAAAGATGACGAGGCATCCAGCACTGAGTGACACGAGTAGTAGGCACAGTAAAAATAGACTGTCTACGCACATGATAATCGGAATGATGCAAAGCGCGAGGTCTACCTACATGCTGTGATCGAACAGCATGACGAGGTCTCCTACTCTGACGAGGTACAAAGATACTCGCCCGGGGTCTACCACCATATGGAACATGGTGAACACCTCGGGGAGCAAAACTTCTCCAAGAAGCACGAGGAGCCTCAAGAGCAGGACGATAGTAAAACTCAGACTCATGCATACCTAAAGATGGGTAATGCATGTCCTGGTAACTCATCGCCTGAGAGCGTCGCTCATCCTTGATGCGACGAAAATAGAACCCAACCAAATGACCCGCCCGTTGACAGTAGGAACAATGAAAAATTCTCCTAGGGGCACTCTCATGGGTCACAGGAGCAACTCTCACAGGCTCCTTGGGCTTCTGCTGAGTGGTTTTCTTGGGAGGGATTTTCTTGGCAGGAGGAGTGGTTTTCTTTTTAATTCGGGTAGGCTTTTTGGCTGATGGAGTGTCTAACAGAGCTCTCTCTTTCTCTAGGGTAGTGGGAGAGGTGAAAACAGTTTTGTTTCCACTATCTGAAGGAATCCTCTCAAAACCCAAACCTAGAGCTAACCCTGCTCTATCAGCACACATCTTGGTCTTGGCCAAGAGCAAATCCATCCTACCCTTTCCCTCAGTGCATTTGTTAACCACAGAAAGAAGGTATTCATTTTCAGTCATGAGGTTTTTAGCTCGCTCTCTAGCAGTGCCTAGCTGGTCCTTAAGGGTAATGCATGTGTCACAAACAGGCTGCGCATCCTTAGAACTACCGGCCCTCTCCAATCTAGCCTCTAAATCATGAACATGTTTATCACGTAAATTAATGCTCTCGCGCAATAAAGAACAGTTCATGCAATCAATTATGTCATGTGGTCTAGAATCAACCACCAAAAGCTGCTTCTGTGTAGTCTCAAGCTTAGATAGAGTTTGAGCATGTACAGAATGCAACTGAGCAAGCTCACCCATGACAACAGTACAAGATTCACATTCAGCATCATTAACTTTAGACTTAAGCATGGCATATTCAGTAGAAACATATTCTAGCCTAAGTCTAAGGTCTTTTCTTTCTCTAGCGGCTTGCACAAGTAATCTATCCTGACCAAGAACTACTTCATTCAGCTCATCTAATTTACTTAAAAGCTGATCAGATGATAGTGGTACCTCAGATGAGTCAAGCTCATCGCCGCTGTGATCGCTGTCGGCCATGAAGCAAAGGCCGGTGAAGTCTCGTCCCTTCTTGTCCTTCTTGTCCTCCTTCCTTGGGGACTCCTCATCCTCAGAGCTCGACTCCTCAGTTGAGGAAGTGTCGATGTCAGCTGAGAGCAGCAACAAATGCTCTGGAAGCGGCTTTGACTACTCTCTTAGCCACCTTGCCGCGCTTGCCCTTCACAAAAGGCTTCCTCTCCTTTTTGTGGTATTTAGGGCGCTCACTCTCATCTCTCTTCTTGAGCTTAGGGCAGTTGGCCTTGATATGAGAAGTGTCGCCACATTGAAAGCAACCACTAAAACCACTTCTCCTCTAATCCCGTCTCTCATGATGAAAACGGGTGAACCTTCTGGCAATGAGAGCAAGCTCATCATCATCCAGAGTGTCCACCTGCTCCTTTGTGACGGAGACCAGGGAGGACAAAGCAAAACCATCTGCAAGAACACAAGTGCCAGATGTGCTTGGTTCTGCAGTGGTGCCACGACTAGTGCTAGAAACCAATGCCAATGGCTGTGGCAAGGAGTTTTTGTGCACTGCAAGAGATGCCTTGGCAATCTCTGTGGACTTCAGCTTGCTGAAGAGCTCATCACAGGTCAATGTGTCATAACCTGCGGACTCCTCAATGCTGGATATCTTCACTTCCCATATGCTACGGTCAAGAGCATAGAGAAGCTTGATAGCCCTATCATGATCATTGTAAGCAAGCGTCCCGTTGGACCGCAAGTTACTCACTATCGCATCAAAGCGAGAAAACATGGCATCTATAGATTCACCAGGTGCCTGCACAAACACTTGATACTGTTGATTGTATGTGCTTTGGCGCTTGGCCTTGATCTGTGTAGAGCCCTCATGAAAAATAGTGAGTGTTGTCCAAATTTCCCTAGCAGTCCTAAGGTGCTGTACCCTATCAAACTCACTCCGGCTCAAACCAATGAACAGTATATTCCTAGCCTTGGAGTTGGCATTATACTGATCTTTCTCTGTTTGAGAGGTGCGAGTATCAGGGATGGAGTATTGTGAGTCCACAATCTCCCAAATTGCATTTCCTTGGCTTAGCAAGTAAGCCTCCATGCGCACCTTCAGTATGCAAAATCAGTCCCATCGAACAGAGGAATTTTACTAGCTCTGTCCATGTCGCCAAGAGATCACAAAACCGGTTAAGGTCAACTGGTGATCTTAACCCGCTCTGATACCAATTGTTGGACCAGAAACGGCGACCAGAGGGGGGTGAATGGGAGCTTTTAAAAATTCTGGCTAAAAATAGCCTTCTGTTTTTAATTCTGTCTTCTGCGGAACAGGCTTCGAACACACCCTTCGAAGGTCTGGTTCGGAGGTAGTTTACAGCTCCGAACACAGGCTTCGCAAGTGGGAAAAAGTTCGAAGTCAAGAAGACTTCGCTCCACACAACCCCGAAAAATCAACTCAGCTAAGTCAGCGCAGGCTCCGCACATAGGGTGCTTCAAGCAGGCTTCGCACTTCACCCTTCGCACGAGTGGACTACCCTCTGAGGACTTCGACCAAATACTTAGCGACATCAACTTGTGCTGGGCTTCGTACTTCGAAGGTCTAAACGCACACTATGCGGACTTCGCTAAGAGCTTCGACACGAGATGCAAAACGGGCTTCGATCAGGGCTTCGCTAGTAAGCAGCGAGGTCTAGCCTCCTGTTACACAGAGCGAACGCACATTGAAAAGCACACTTCGCACAAAACACACTTCGCCTAGACAGGCTTCGGTGCACTATCACAAGTCACTAGAAGTGACACACAAACGAACGAAATATGTAGCGAGGTATGCGAAACAAGCTCAAGCAGAAAAATGAACACAGAAGCAGGGCTTCGCTGCTTGAACAGGGAACACTAAAAATGAACTCACTGGATGAATACAAAGAGTGGTGGCTAGTACAGGAGCTCAATAGTAAATGCTCAAAGTGTTAAATGTTACCTACCCAGCCCCCATATTTATAGCCACTATTCACCCAAGTGAATTGACTACTTTACCCCTAGGGTTTACATTGGTTTTGTCTCTACAGAACAGAGGGGTACAAAAGGTAGTCAACTTTATTCTGGAGGCTTCTCTGTCAGCTTTGCAGAGGGGACAGCGTCAGCTTTTTGCAGAGCAGACAATGTCAGCCTTTGCAGTCTTTGACCCTTCTGAAGCCCCCCTTCGCACGTGAGGGGTGCGGTAGCTTCAGTGAGAAGCCTTGAGCCTGACGGCCTTCGCTTCACCGAAGTCAGCCTCTGATACAGTGACAGTTTTGAGCCGAAGCCATCAAAGCCCTTGTGCCTTCGCACCACCACCTTCGGAGTGGACCACCACGGCTTCGCAGCTTCTCCCAGCTCGAACTCCGTCAGTCCGTGTACCGAAGCCATGCATGGCCGAAGTACCACAAGTCATCCTTGCTCCGGAGCTAGCCTCGCTCCGAAGCCTTCTTCACTCCGAAGCCCCACCTTCGAAATACCACCCTTCGAAGTCCCTCCTTCATCCAAGGCCTCCGCATGAAGCATTCCATGAGCCCTTCGTCACAGTGTCTCTCCCCGAGCACACTCCTTGACGAGCCTCACTTGGACCATGCCTTCGATGCACCTCGACTTCTGAGACCTTCGTCAGGTACCTTCGAGTGTCTCCCTCCGGAGCACACCTCGAACACCTTGCCTCTGCTGAGGACTTGTTCCACCATACTCCGAAGTTACTCCATTCGGAGTACCCTTCGAAGTGCCTCGCCTCCGAGGACTTTGTCTCGGAGTACCTTCACCCGGAGCCATGCTCCGCACTTATTGCCTTCTCCTAGCGCACCTTGACCCGAGGACCGACCTAGACCCCTTCGCAGCCACCGTGACAGAGCTCCCCGCTCCCTTGGCATCAAGCCTCCCGCTTGACCCAAGTTCACCTGCTACGACCCGTCCGTCACCTCCGAAGTCCCCTGCGCACCACAAACAAACAGACAAGTGCTTCCAGTACTCCGGAGACCTCTCCGGGTTAGCAATCTTCGGCACACACTCCGGTGTACCGCCCAAAGTACCGAGACCTTCGGTACAACCCAGTCATCGTGTACTGTCGGACCCCTCCAGTCAGGCACACTCCGCTGCAACAGCTGCAGCAACCAAGCCCACCGAACCCTTCGGTGAAACAGCCTCCGAACACCTTCGGAGGTACCCCTTCGAACCAGAGGTTATGCACAGTCAATCACTCATCATAGACTCCGAAACCAACCCTTGGTTTCTGAATATTAATGTACTCTTCGACAAGATGAGACTTTTGAGATTTGATAAATAGAACCCCTTTGTTTAGCCGAGTGCTAATAAACTTGAGAGAGATCTCTACCCATTTTCTCTTGTGATTTCCTTCATGGGATTACAGAAGCGGTGGCTTCATCCGCTCCCAATTGGTGCTCCTACTCCCTTCAAGGTTTTTCCTTGATTGATTATAGGCTGTGTTGGTTGGTTATTGAGAGTGTGGTTGGGCAAATCCCCGATTCTGGTTGCCAGTTCAAGACGGTGGTTGGCTTCGAGTTTTATTTGCTAGGTTGCACTAGTTTTCGCTACTTGCGGCAAATTATCTGGTTGTTCTACAGCTAGTTATCTAGTGATTGATCCTACATCGTGAAGATCGGGACATCATGCCAAATCAGAAGGTCTGCGGGAATCGATATGGAGGTGCTCTCTACAAAGATCAATATGGATCTGTATGCAGATATTGCGAGTAACTTAGCTCAACAGGCTATTATCTTTCCAGACCAAGCTACAATTGATAGCCTTTCTCGTGCTAGAAAGAGCAATTGTGCATCAAGAGAGGTTGAGCAGTGATTGATCTGCAGTGGTTTGGATGACACCATCGACCGGCTAACTAAACGAACCACGTGGAAGCTTATCATAAAGCCCACAATGCTTTAGATTGAGGTGGCAAGGGGTGTTGTCTATCTATATCAATATGAGATACACAACTTGTCGATAAATGAGGGATTTGTAGTGGTGGTTATTGATTTTGTGCACCCCAACTTGGGAGACATCCCATTGCCTATTCCTCCAAATGACGAAATCACCACCCTTCGCGTTGCCCATCTCACAGGGTACAATGGAAACAGGTAGATATTTTGGTCGATGCCGAGAACCTCGAGCTGCTCAACCAAGCTAGTCCTCAGCCTTGTACTACTAAACCTCCAGCTACTCAGCCACCTACTGTTATTGCGCTTATTGCAACTCCACCTATCGAGCAAGATGAAAATGTCGTCGCCGTGCCACCATCAAATAAGCCAACGATTGTACACAAAAACAAAGAAGGTTTGTGCAAAAAATACTCTCAAAGTGGCAAAGTCTAAGGTCACGTCATCTTGGACTCTTCTATATTCTAAGTACGAACAAGGCAAGAACCAGAACCTGTTGTCTCAAGATCATCTAAGAAGGGAGAATAAGCCTTAATGGACCCCCATCAATTATACCTCTCTAGCTGCAAAGAAAAGAAAAATTCGATCATTGTACCATACAAGAAAATTAATTTCTAGACCACTGACGGCTATATCTTGGTATGCTTCAATGATCTATACGATCTTTTTAACTTGGATGCTCTCGACATCAGCTTGTTGCGGTGCTGGACATGGTAAGTTAGTTAACCTATATTTTATATTAAAGTTGATACATCATTATTTGGTATTAACTACTCTTTCATATGTGCAGGATAATGTGGAAACAAAGCAAGAACCAAGAATTCAAATATCTAGATCCATATATGTTAGCAATGTCGACAATCAAGAGCGATAGGAAGTCATGCTTCGACTACCTATTTAAGTTAATCATCACATGCATCACAAGAGATCAACATATAATGGGCATAGACCACTTGAATGGACATTATGTCCTACTACTGATCGCCCCACAGTGGAAGATCATATGGTACCTTGACTCGGCATGACCAAAGGGACTGAACAGGCGAGCGCACCAAAAGGGACTTCTCGGTAGTCAGAAGTTTAATCGATGAGCAATGTTTCCTTCACTTTATTACAAGTTCAATGTTTAACCTATTCTTATTAACTCAATCTTTTTCTACCTCGTTACAGATCTTTTGAATCTGCTTCCCGTGTCCACAAACCAAAAGCAATGTGTTGGACCGGAAATAGAGACTAGAGGGGGGTGAATGGGAGATTTTTAAAATTTTAGGCTAAAAATAGCCTTCTCTTTTAATTCTGTCTTCTGTAGAACAGGCCTCGAACACACCCTTAGAAGTTCTGGTTCGGAGATATTTCACAGCTCCGAAACCAGGCTTCGCAAGGAGCAAAAGTTCGAAGTCAAGAAGACTTCGCTACACCCACAAAACCAAACCCTCAATTCTGCTAAGTCAGTGCAGGCTCCACACACTGGGTGCCTTGAGCAGACTTCGCACTTCACCCTTCGTAGGAGGTGGTTTCCCTCTACAGACTTCAACTAGATACTCCGCACTAGCAACTGATACTAGGCATCATGTTTTGAAGGTCTAAACACACATTGAACACACACTACACTGAGGACTTTGATACGAAAGAAATCAGGCTTTGATTTAAGCCATAGCCAGTGCTTCGCTAGTAATCAGAGAGGACTAGGCTCCAGTTTACACAGAGCAAACACACACTTCACAAGCACAGATCACTTACACACTTCTACAAAAACACCCCAGTGCACAAATTCGAACAAGGAAGAAGTGGAGCTCAACAAAATCAAAACATGTAGTGCAAAGGAAACATACAAGTTCAAGCAAAAATGAAAACAGAAACAAAGTTTCATTTCTTGAACAGGGAACACAAAATGAACTCACAGACTGAATACAAGAGAGTGACGACTAGCACAGAAGTTCTAAAATGGCTGCAAAAAGTGTTACTGTTGAGGAGCCATGCTGAATAGCGTGGGCCTCATGGCTCCAGATGTGATGAGTCATTGTCAACAATAGTCAAAGAGGACAGAAGAAGAGAGAACATCTGCTGCGTCTGGGCCGCATGTAACTTAGGTACACGGGCAGTGAGCGACTGTCGGGCAGAGGGGCCGCGAAGTCGGGCTGGCCCAATCCGGGTACATGGGCCAGGAACAGCAAAAGACCCACTGGGCTGTTGACCAGGATTGACTCAGGTACACGGGCGATGAGTGATTGCCAGGCTGAGAGAGCTGCGAAATCGGGTCGGCCCAATCCGGGTACCTGGTCCAAAGTCAGTGGATGCTTTGTCAGTTTTGGTGCAAAACTGACGACCCCTGATCTTGTATAGGACTGTCTAGAAGAGAAGTCGTAGTCGCTACGAAAGCTTAGATTCCGGATAAGTCATCTGTAAATAGGAGTTTACTATTTTGTCCCTAGGCCCACAGTCAGTCAGTCGAGTCTGTAAAAATATCCTAAGGGCATTTTAGTCTTTTCCTTTATTTCAGCGTCTGTAAAAAACCCTAAGGGGCTGGTGGAATATTCCTAGCTATTGGGCAGCCTATAAATAGGGCCCCAATCCCTAGGGTTAGGTCACCCCTTCTAGAATTCACTTTTTAATCAAGAGGGTCACTTTTATTCTTCTGGTTCCTTGCTCATTCTCCTGTTCATGCATGCGCGCCGCCAGGAACATTCTTCTGTTCTTCATAAATTTGGTTTAATCCTGGTTCTGTCTTCCAGCGTGCTGTGATTCTTATGTGCAGTAATTTTTTATGTGGATCTGAAGCTTCGGTTTTTGTGCTCCTGTTGTTTAATCCAGAGCTCACGTTTCTCTTTGATGGCTTCTGTTCTACGGGCTGAGGAGTACTAGTTGCAAATAGTACCAGTTTCCTGTAGCTACAGTATGCTAGTTCTTCTAGCTTTGCTTTTTCCTGCATAGCCTTTTTGATCGAGTAAACAAAGCCTAGTAGCTTTCTGGCTGTTTCTGGCGAAGCCCCCTTCTCTGTTCGAAGTCCCTCAGCTCCGTGAGGCAGGCTTCGACCTGACATCTTCGAAGGCTTCGCTAGAACTTTTGAATCCGAACTCGAGCGATAAATCTTGCTACGAAGTGTGCTCTAAGGTTTTGTTCTAGCATACTTCGGCACTTTTTGCGAAGCATACTTCGACAAGCTTCAAAGTTAGCTTCGAAGCATGTCTCTCTGGTAGAATTCGCTCGCAGTGTGTTTTCTGAGGTCTTTCTGCTGTTGTCTTTGTCGAGGGTCACAGTTTATTGGTTCGGAGCTTGTCATTCGAAGTTAGTACTTGGTTCGAAGGTTACCACTTCGGTTCTCATACCTCGATCAAGCTAGCTTCGAAAGTAGAGTGTAGGCTTCAATTTGGTCTTGCTGCTGTGTGTTTGGCTTCGCCTCTCTTTCGAAGGTTACTTTTCTGTGAACTTTCTTCGAAGCTTTCTGTTCGAAGTATATGCTTCGAAGTACACAGTTCGAAGCAGGCTTCGATACTTTCATACTTTGCACCGAAGCATACTTCGCATTCTACCACTCGAACTAGGCTAGACACAACAAACCTCCTGCACTTCAATGATTGACTTCGCTAGACTTTGTCAAGGGACTGCGAAGCAGGCTTCGTCACTGCGAAGCAGGCTTCGACACATCGAAGCAGGCTTTGACACAGCGAAGCAGGCTTCAACACTGCGAAGCAGGCTTCGACACAGCGAAGCAGGCTTCGCCAAGTTTCGAACAGGAGACAAATTTTGAACAGTAAACTTCTCATATCTTTTCATGTACACTTAGACCATCTGCTGAGAAGTTTGATCTGCCATGTTTTGAATATTTTGTTTATTTGCTTGTATTGGTGTTTCTCTGTCTAGGACACTAGTCTTTTCTAGGCTAGATACTTTTAGACTTAGGCAATCTGTTCACACTTTGCTGCTTAGTTTTTTAAGGTGCGTTGGGTGTTGGGAGGAGGCCATTGATTCGAAAGAATTTTTAGGCGCCCATTCACCCCCCCTCTGGTCGCTACTTTCGGTCCTACAACTGTTGCCTAGCTAGCCTCCACTATTTATAGGCACTATTCAGCCCTATGAATAGACTACTTTACCCCTAGGGTTTACACTGATTTTGTCTCATCAGAACAGGAGGGTATAGATGGTAGTCTACTTTATTTGGAGGCTTCTTTTGTCAGCTTCATAGAGGAGACAACATCAGCTTTTGCAGAGCAGACACGATCAACCTTTGCAGTTTTGGAATCTTCTGAAGCCCCCCTTCGCATGCGAGGGGTGCGGTAGCTTCGGTGAGAAGCCTTGAGCTTGACGGCCTTCGCTTCACCGAAGTCAGTCTTTGATACAGTGACAATTTTGAGCCGAAGCTGTCAAAGCCCTTGAGCCTTCATGCCATCACCTCCAGAGTGGACCACCACAGCTTCGCAACTACTCCTAGCTCGAACTCCGTCAGTCCGTATACCGAAGCCTTGCATGGCCGAAGTACTTCAAGACAACCACACTCCGAAGCCCCACCTTCAGAGTACCACCCTTCGAAGTCCCTCCTTCGTCCAAGGCTTCCGCATGAAGCATTCCATAAGCACTTCGTCGCAGTGTCTCTCTCCGAGCACACTCCTCGACGAACCTCACTCGGACCATGTCTTCGATGCACCTTGACTTCTGAGACCTCCATTGGGTGAACCTTAGAGTGCCTCCATCTGGAGCACACTTCGAACGTGTTGCCTCATTGCTGAGGATTGCCCGCCATACTCCGAAGTCACTCCATTTGGAGTACACTCAGAAGTGCCTCGCCTCTGAGGACTTCGTCTCGAGGTACCTTCTCCCAGAGCCATGCTCTGCACTTTCTAGCTTCACCTGTCGCACCTTGACCCATGGACTGACCTCGACCCCTCGCAGCCTTTGTGATCGAGCTCCCCACTCTCCCGGCATCAAGCCTCCCGCTTGACCCAGTTTCACTTGCTGCGAACCATCCGTCGCCTCAAAAGTCACCTGTGCACCACAAATAGATAGACAAGTGTATCCAGTACCCCAGAGACCTCTCCGGGTAAACAACCTCTGGTACACACTTCGGTGTACCGCCCAAAGTATCGAACCCTTCGGTATAACCAAGTCATTATGTAGTGTCGGACCCCTCTGACAGTCGCACTCCGCTACAATAGCAACAGCAACCGGACCCACCGAACCCTTTGGTGAAACAACCTTCGAACCTCTTCGGAGGTACCCTTCGAAATCAGAGGATAAAATTTGTCAATCACTCATCATAGACTACGAAAAAAACCCTTGGTTTCTCACAATGAAAGACATACAATTTATTTTATAAAAGTGCAATGCATGTAAGTCTCTAAATGTTTACCATTTCAAATTTAATGTGTCGTCCAAAATAATCGTGTATTTCCACAACAGTGCTACAGTCAACCTCCTAGAAACCAATGTTGGTTTTATGTTGCACACCAGATGATGTTGGCCCTAAAAAATAGCAGATCTTAAATCACCCGATGTAAGATATTATCATCAGCTTTGTTCTACTATTTCATTTACTTTTCACTTATGTAGATATTGACCGGTGTCAAAAACTCAATTTACAGGAATTCAACGTACGTGAAGGTAGTCTTAGCAAGACTGAGTTGTTGACGATCCGTTCATGACTAGCACTATTCCTTGTGGAACAAGTCTACTCAAAGAATGGCGGTTTCCATTATAAGGGTCAGGATTAATGATTCAATTTGTCATGTAACAGTTGCAAACAATTGGTAAAACATATGGAATACAATTTTTTATGGATGCTTTATTTGTGCAATGCAATCTGTGCTGGTTGTATTTTGTGATGAATTATGTGTTGTTTGCAATTTAAAAAATTGGCTACCAAATCCTAACTTTGATTTAGGATGCATCCTAAAAAAAACTCCTTAGTCATAGTGGCATGGCCATGCACTTTTCCAATACAATACCTCGAGGGGCCAAGAGATGTCTCTCCCGTTATTAGAAGGGGCAAATTCCATCTTGACCGCTGATATCCCAAGACATGTTTCATAACACATCTAAAAACAACCCTTATTACTACCATATTACAGAATAGTGTTAGGAAGCATCTACGTGTGTCACTACGCATTCTGGAATCAAATGACGATTTCAGGTCCAAGGACTCTATAGGTACACCATTTGAGATGTCAACTGTTGGCACATTACAATCTCAGAAGTATCTCAAGTGGGTCTGTCCAACACCATATTCACCAACATGTGTCCACGTCACTGATTTGACATCTCTATGTCTATGATCTGTGAAACACAATCATCAATCAGTCGGATGTGCTAATCTATGTATCATCATTGTCCCACATGATGACAAGAATAGAGACACTTTTGAACAACATCATCATAAAGCAAAAAGTTTCACATAACAAGTCATACTCATTAATTAAATGCAAACGATATTTATTCAAGGAACAAGATAATAATTTGCCCCATACATTAACATAGACTCTACTAGCATCTTCCACAAACACATGACTCACTCACGCAAGTATCTAATACCCATGGAGCTCATATGCGCCTCATGCTTGGGATGTGGAATAGGCTTCGTCAACGGATCCGCTATGTTCAAATTCGTGTGCACCTTGCAAATCTTCACATCACCTCTCTCAATGATCTCATAGATCAGGTGATATCACTGAAGTATATGTTTGGATTTCTAGTGCGACCTAGGCTCCTTGGCTTGCGCAATGGCACCACTATTATCACAATAGAGGTCTACTGGACTGGATGCACTAGGAACAACACCCAGCTCAGAAACAAACTTCCTGATCCAAACGACCTCCTTCGCTGGTTCTAAAGCAGTGATATACTCAACTTCTATTGTATAATCGGCCACCATCTCTTGCTTGGAACTCTTCCAACTCACTGCGCCTCCATTGAGGTAGAACACAAAACCAGATTGTGATCGAGAATCATATTTATCGGTTTGAAAGCTAGCATCCGTGTAACTGCTTACAATGAGCTCCTCTTCACCACCATATATCAGAAACATTTCCTCATTCATTCTCAAGTACTTGAGGATACTCTTTACTACAGCCCAGTGACTTTCACCCGGGTTCGATTGGTACCTGCTCGTAACACTTAGAGCATATGACACATCTGGACGTGTACACAACATGACATACAAGATGGATCCAATTGCGGAGGCATATGGGATCACACTCATCTTCTCTAGCAAATCAGGTGTCACAACACACTGAGTCTTACTTAGAGAAATACCATGTGATATCGACAGGAATGCCTTCTTAGAATTCCGCATTTTGAACCGTTTCAAAACCTTGTCAATGTACATACTTTGTCTTAATCCAATTAGCCCATTTGATCTATCTCTATAGATCTTTATGCCCAAAATGTATGCTGCCTATCCAAGATCTTTCATAAAAAATATTTTCTAGTGAAGTCTTTATAGCATTCAACAAAGGAATGTCTTTTCCGATCAATAATATGTCATCCACATATAGGACCAAAACCACAAGTGAGCTCCCACTAGCCTTTTTGTAAACACAAGGCTCTTCTTCGTTCTTGATGAAACTAAACCCTTTGACTACCTCATCAAAATGAAGATTCCTACTCCGAGAAGCTTGCTTCAATCCATAAATGGACTTTAGCAGCTTACAAACTTTCCCAGCATTCCTCGGACCGTCAAGACCTTCAGGCTATGTCATGTACACATCCTCACTTAGGTTTCCATTTAGGAAAGCCGTCTTGACATCCATTTTCCATATCTCATAGTCATAAAATGTGGAAATAGCTAGGATGATCCGAATAGACTTGAGCATGGCGACGAGCGAAAACGTTTCATCATAATCAACACCTTGAATCTGTCTGAAACCTTTCGCCACCAATCGTGCCTTATAGATGTGAACATTTCCATCAACATCTATCTTTTTCTTAAAGATCCATTTACACTCAATAGTTTTTACACCATTGGGTGGATCAACCAAGTTCCAAACTTGATTAACACGCATGGACTCCAACTCGGATCCAATGGCTCCAAGCCATTTCTCAGAGTCTGGTCCCATCACTGCTTCCACATAGGTCTTGGGTTCGTCATTTTCCAACAACAACATGTCGTGATGCCCAGTGGTCAAGAACATGTACCTCTCTAGTGCATGGACTACTCTTCCATACCTCCGTGGGACTGGCGCATCTAGAACAGGGCCAGCAACATCTTGCTTCTCTTGCTCTGGCTCAGTGGGATCTAGAACACTTTCTAGTGGCTCTCGAATATCTTCGAGATGCACAGTCCTCCCACTAACTCCTTTTGAGAGAAACTCTTTCTCAAGAAATACACCATTCCGAGTGACAAACACTTTGCCCTTCTCTCTATTATACAAATAGTATCCTTTGGTTTCCCTAGGATACCCCACAAAGAAGCACTTGTTAGACTTAGTACCGAGCTTGTCAGACGTCATACGTTTGACATACGCCTCACATCCCCAAATCTTTAGAAAAGACAAACTGGGACACCTCCCAGACCACATCTCATATGGCATCTTCTCTACTGACTTAGATGGAACTCTATTAATCGTGAAAGTTGTGGTTTCGAAAGTGTCACCCCAAAAGGATAATGGAAGATCAGTGTGACTCATCATGGACCACACCATGTCCAACAAAGTGTGGATTCTCCGCTCGGACACCTCATTCCATTGAGGTGTGTCGGGTGGAGTCAGCTGTGGAACAATTCCACACTGCTTCAGATGATCACTAAACTCATGGCTCAAATATTCACCCCCACGATCCGATCATAGAAATTTAATTGTCTTGCCCGTATGATTTTGTACCTCATTCTAGAACTCCTTGAACTTTTTAAAGGATTCCCACTTATGCCTCATCAAGTAGACATAGCCATATCTACTAAAGTCGTCAGTAAAAGTAATAAAGTACTGAAATCCTTTCCTAGCCGTGTGACTCATTGGACCACACACATCAGTATATACTATGGCCAATAGTTCACTCGCCCTCTTGCTCTGTCTAGTGAAAGGCGTCTTTGTCATTTTACAAAGTAAACAAGATTCACATGTGTCATATGATTCAAAATCAAATGACTCCAAAAGTCCATCACTATGGAGCTTCCGTACACGCTTCTCATTTATATGACCCAAACGACAATGCTAGACGTAGGTGGGATTCAAATCATTGAGTCGTTAGTTCTTAGTATTAATGTTATAAACGTGTGCATCATCAAGACTTAGGATATACAATCCATTCATTAATGGATAAGTACCATAAAGCTTTCCATTCGAAAATATTGAACAACTCTTGTTCTTTATTGCGAATTCAAAACCATCTTCCTCTAAACATGAAGAAGAGATAATATTTCTTCCTAAGGCGGGAATGAAATAACAATTATTTAACTCCAAAACTAATTCTGACAGTAGCGATAGTGAATAAACACCGACGGGCAACGCTGCAACCTTTGCACCATTCCCAATGATTTGCAAGTATGAATCATTGATCTTGTATCAAATACCCATGAATCATTTGGACGAGTAGCAAGCTTAATTTAAATAACATTAATATCTGAAGCAGAAGTCCTACTTCCCTTCTTGTTTTTCTGCTCTTCCAGGTACGCCTTGCAGTTGCGCTTCCAATGCCCAGGCTTGTGGCAATGGTGGCACACATCAGAGTTGGTAGGACCAGACCTGGACTTTCCAGTTGGTTTAGAATTTGCACTAGAGATTGCATCTGTAGTCTTAGCCTTCTTCCTCCTCTTTTTGCCCTCATTCTGAACTACCATCACATGGTTTGAAGCCTTTCTGATACTCTCCTCAGTAGATTTCAGCATCCCATGCAACTCAGCTAGTGTCTTCTCCAGTCCAACCATGTTGTAGTTCATGATGAATGGCTCAAATCTCAGTGGGAGCAACTAGAGAATAACATAAATAGCTAGGTATGGATCCAGTGGAGTGCCCAGTCTCTCCAGAGTCTCCACGCAACCAATAATCTTGATCACGTGAGAGCTCACCGGGCTCCCTTCAGCAAGCCTACTACCAAACAAGCATTTAGACACATTGAATCTTTCTGCCCTTGCTTTTTCCTGAAACATGCCCTTAAGCCCTACGATCATATTGTAGGTGTTGGCGTAAAAGATTACACTAACAGGTTTAGGAAACTGTATGTGTGACAAATGAAGTGTTTTCGAAAGTGGACTATCTCAAGCCTCCGAATAGAATAATAGCTCGAAGTAGTTCGAAGTTGTGTATTGAATATCTGAGTATTTGATACCCTTTACAGAGTGAAGAAGGGTATTTATAGACTGAATATTAAAGGAAAAGACTCCTTTACCCTCTAATTACAACTGACTAAGAAGATAATGTTTAATACTCTTCATAGGGGTAAAAAGGTAAAAGACTAATTTAATCAGAAAGAAGATAAATCTTCTATCCTTGCTAGCAACACTCCTTCAGAAGAAAAGGATTCAAGAATCTTTGTTACACCGAAGCCTTAACAGAGGCCTTCGCTGTATAAAACTCCGAATATAGCAAAGCCTCGATACTTTTAGGATCTTTGAAGATCTAGGATTCTGTCTTCGTCCCTTCTGCTTGTATCTTCAGGGGAATGTCTTTGACCTCTAGAGGATGAAATATTTTCTCCCAACAGTAGCCCCTCAAATAATTCTCTATGAATTGTCTATACAATAAGAGAGAAGTATACGCAAGAAATAATTTCATACTTAGAATCAAGAACTTAGTGAGTTTTACCACTCTTTGAAGCATTTAGAGGTCTGGAATCTTCGAACCAACTTCTGTGCGAAGGTATATATCAAAGGGGCTTCGAAGATAGATCTTTGCGATGCTAAAATAACCATTAGACTCATAGAAATAGTCGTTACCTTTTTAAAGGCTAAATTGTCGCTTCGTTTCCAGAGGCGTGATTTCTCATGAAAAATCCCAGTGAATCATAACGGTAAAGAAGATGTAACGGCGCTCTCGAGCGGTACACTGCAACTGCAAATTCACATTATAAATAAGAGTGCAGGAGTGAGTTTGGGATACTTTACCAACTGCTCGCGCATTTTCCCCTTTTTTCTTCCTGAGCCCATTTTCCAACTTTATCTTCTCCAATGGCAAAAACGAGCCACAAGGTCCCGGTTCCTGCTTTGTCCTTAGCCAGACAATAGGCAATGGCGGCAGTAGTGGTAGTGGTGTCTTCGGATAATCCTTGCCCGGTCGGTCCTCATGATCTCCACTCAGTGTCCACCAAATATACGGATCAATCGTATAGTTTGGGGCCTTCAACTTGTACAAAGAAAGCAATTGCGGTGGCGATTGCTGGGAAGATGGGACCTGGAATCAAATTCGCCAGGCTGCGGGAGAGGTGATTCCTGCGCTTTGAGCCGGAGAAGTGGTGGTGTTCAAAGGATTCTTCAAAGCTGGGTTGGGGCTCCCAGCGGTGGAGTTCCTTTCGGAGGTATTAAACTTGTTTCATGTTACTTTGCCTCAACTCTCTCCAAATGCAATCGCTCGTCTAGCCATCTTCGAATGGGCGATGCGAGCTGAAGGGTGTGCCGGAAGAGCCGAGATCTTCGCGGCCCTTCACAAAGCTTCATGCTAACCGAAGACTTATACTGGAGTCAGAGGATAAAAGATGGTGATCGCCTTCGGGAGCATCAATTTCCGACTTAGAGAAGAATATCAAGACCGGTTCCCAGCGAAGGCCATTAATACCAGATGGTACACGGACTGGATTCTTCGCTGGTTTTATGCGGAGGTATGAGCGGACAGTGCCTTGGTTGGACCTCTGGAGGACATCTTCTATCAGAGGGAAGCGGAGGTCCAACCGGAACCAAGTCAACTTGAAGTCCGCCTTAGGCTGCTACAATCTGTAAGTCATCGCATGAGCATGCATGACTTAGCAGAGGAGTTCATCGGACTTCGAAGAGAACCCAGAGGGTGGACTCCGAGAGATCCCTTCAAGTGCTGCACGTAAACTTCTCATATGTCACGCAAAAATATTTTTACATGCAATATGGATTCTATAAAAATGATTTAACCGAAGGAAAATCTTATCTTTCAGCTCCACGTGCCACCGTCACTTCGGAGCAAATTGTCCAAGCTTCGGAGAAGATCCTCGGGGCTCCTACACCTGTTGAAAAAGAATGAAGGGTGAAGTTGGTTGGCAGCTAGGAGCGATTCAACCGAGTATGGAGTGTACTCGGAGTTGAACCTCCAATTCTTCCGGACTGGATCAGCTCTGAACAATCTCCAAAGAAAAGGAAAGCTGAAGCAGGGACTTCAGCGCCAGCCAATATGCCTATTAAAAAGGTGGCTCGAAAGCCAAAGGCCTTTGCTCCTTCCAAATCTCCAACTTCGTCTTCGGAGTCATCTGAAGATGAAGCAGACCGAACAATGGGGGAGGAGTTCGAAGCTCTCCTAGTGGGGGATGAAGGGTCTCGAATGGGAGCTGAAGTCCCCATTCAAGATGATGTAGTGGCAGCGCCTGCCGTTGAAGGTAACCTCGAGCTGGCAGAGACTGAAAACGTCTTGCCTATCTAGGTAAATGCCACTGTTGTGGGAGAAGGTAGAGTCAAGACGGTGGAAGTCCAAGTCTTGTCTCCGGACGAAGTGATAACTGCAGTGGTCGAAGATATCTCTGCAACTATTCCTTTTGTTCGAAGTCCGCAGTCCAAAGAGGACTTCAGACAGATGTTCGAGCCCCTGAGCAGTCCAGTGCTCGCTCGACAACAAAATGTCGGAGGTAAGCTTCAGCAGAATAACTTTTCTTCCAACTTTCTTTCTTTGTGTCCTAAAAAACTTAAGAAGTATCATATACCTTTGGTTTTCATAGGATCAGCTCCGGTGAAGGTGACTCTCGCTGCGGAGGTTGAGCCGGAGCCTGTTGCACCTCCTAAGCCAGCTCCAGCCGTAACACAGGTGACTCTAGTCCCTAAAATGGCTTCAAAGAAGATGATGGGTCTTGGAAATGGCAAAGGTAAGGGATGGCCTTTGCCTGCTCCTATTCCAGGGTGGACTCCATCAGGATCCACTGATGGAGGCCAATCTATAGAAGCCTTCGAAGAAGCTTCGCTACGCTCCGGTCCGTCTCCCAACGAAGATGACCAGAGTGCCTTGTCAAGGCTCCCCCTCTTAGCTCCTTTTCTGGAGTGAAGAACTGGACTTCGAACTTTCCTAGAGACTTTAGCTCGGGCTAGTCACGAAGTTGGGGAGACTGACCTGATTTCCATCCTTGGAGAAGCAGAGGGGTCGGAGTTGGATGCAGCTTTGGAGTAGGCAACCTACCAGGTACGAAGCATCTGCAAAAATAGAGTTAGTTCAAACATATGTACACAATTTACTTACATTGTTATTCTTCTTCCTTTGAAGCAAGTAGTTCTAGCTCAGGCTGCAGCTATATCATATGAGCAAGAATGCAACCGACTCAAGGAGAAGGTAACAACTCTTCAAGGGAGTCTTGTTAGCTCCGAGACTCGGACTTCGAACTTGGAAGAGATGGTAGCTGCATAAAGAAATGCTAGGACTAGCTAAGAGGTTGCCAAAAATGAACTCGAAGCTGAGCGGGTTGTGCTTTGGGCCGAAGTGGAACGACTACGGGGAGAGCAGGCAGCTGCGGGAGCTAAAATGGTGAAGCTTCGAGAGGAGCAACTAATTTTTATGGAGGAGGCCAAAAAACTACTCAGACAAAAGAATTCTTTGATTATAGAGGCAGCTAGACTTTCATCTTTGACAGACGAGCTGACTTCATCAAACAAAGCTTTATCTGAAGAAAGGATAAAGTGCGAGAAGGTGGCTTTAGAGACCATTGACGCCCTTCGGGGTGTCCTAGAATACTTTGACACTTCTTGCGCTTCTTCAACTAGCAACGACTCCCTGCTAGGAAAAATGAAGATGATCCAAGCAGCAGCGAAGACTATGAAGGCAGCAGGTACTCTATACGGAGAGATCTCTGACCAAGTGGCTGCTCTCGGAGTACTTCGTTACTACGAAGATCTTGGGTTATCTATTTCACCGGAGCCCCGAGCAGCCCCCGTCAATTTTGGTGACGACTGACTTCTGACTCCTTCGGCTGATGTGGCCGCGGCTTGGGAGGCCTTTCAACCATCTTATAGAGCTGAAGGCCGATCGGCTATAAAAACATGGATTGATGAAGGTCTCCATCAAAAGCAAGCACGATCGCAGCCTTCGAGCAGCAAACCTCCTTCGGACCCGAAGGTTTATTTCTCCTTAGGGCTCCACTTATGTAAAAACTTATGTTTTATTCTCTGTTGAATGAAAAGACTTATTTGGAAATGTTTTTAGTCTTCCCAACCTTTTTTGGATGAGCTCTAAGTGTTAGAGATTAACGAAGAACTTTGCCTACGATGGGCCACCTTCGAAGCTTTAAAGCCTCACAAGCGTACTCGATTTTCAATTCCTTGGGGAAGTTCTGGAGAGGATATACCCGATATTTATAAAGAAGTATTAGATTATATTAAAAAGGAGGAAAAGGAAGTTAGTATATAAACTTCATCTTCAGAGGACGTTGAATGGTCCGAAGAAGAAAATGCTGATGAAGAGCAAGTAGAAAAGAGCCCCGAATGACTTCGAAGCTAGGAGAGGAGCCCCGAACGACTTCGGACCTAGGATGAACTTCAGCAAGAAAAAAAGACTTCCGAGCTTTGAAAGAAGGGAAGAGAGTTAAGCGCAAAGTTTTAAAGACTCCAGGCTCTAGGACAAGTCATCTTCGAAGTTGGACTAATTTTGAAAGTAGCTCCAGGGATCGAAGAGGTCTTTGTTTCCTTCTTGTCATAGACACATATTTTTCATGATGTAATGTAATTTGTTTAAATAATATAAACTAGAAAGTTTCAAAATTATCTCACTACTTCCCAGCCCCTCTTTGGGGATAAACACCTCCGAAATTTGATCGAAGGTGGTTACGCACAACGAAAACAACATTAGTTAGGAGTACAATTTTGGAGGCTCAGAGGCCCTTATCATATTAAAGAGGAATTAAGGACTGAAAGTCCAAGAATGGTCACTAAGGACCTCGAAAATATCTTCGACTCTATTAATTTGGAGTCTGAAAATTGGTAGCTTAGTACTCTTTTTCAAATGTGGTCACTTCGGACTCTTTTTTGGACGCATTAGAATCTGATTATAATGGTCACTTTGGACTCTTTTTACAGACATTTTCAAGCTAATTGCTCGGAGTCTATATTGTTTGGTCTCCTTCAACTCTTTTTATGGATGCTATCAAACCAGTGGTTTGGAATCCGCTTTTTATGGTCTCCTTGGACTCTTTTTATGAATGCTTTCAAGCCGGAGCCTGGAATCCGTTTTTTTGTGACTTTCCCACCTCGTCGGAAGCTTCGAACCAATGGTTCGAAGTCCGTAAAATTGGTTCAAATGAATGACACTTTCCTTCGCAATCAACTCCATTCTCCTAGTGCGTCCACTAGAAGTAGGAAATGTTTGAGAAGTTGGAATTATCCGAACCATGAGCTTTATTTATTCAGAAAGTGTTTACAAATGATTAAAAGGAGCCCTTATGCAAAATATCGCTTAAGATGCTCTGCATGCCAGGCATGCTTTAATTCTTCATCTTCTAAATTAGCTAATTTAAAAGAACTAGGGCGTCTTGAACGAAGGATGATATATGGACCTTCCCATTTATTTCCTAATTTCCCTGGTGCTATAATGCTTCGCAAAACTAAATGACCTGGTTTAAGTTCATTAAGTTTAATCTTCGGGTCATACCAAGTCTTCGTATGATGTTGATACTTCGTCAAATTTGCAACAGCTCGAAGCCTTGTTTCTTCTATTAAGTCTATCGAAGCTTGTCTTTCATATTCTTTTTCAGGTTCGATGGTGCGAAGAGATCCTCCTTTGAGCTCCATCGGCGTCATGGCTTCATCTCCGAATAGTAACCTAAAAGGGGTAAAACCTGTGGACCTTTCTTGAGTGGTTCAAATGGAGCATAAAATCTTTGGGAGCTCTTCGGTCCAGAACCCCTTTGCCAATTCTACTATCCTTCGATTCAGGCCTAATAGAATATTACCGTTCGCTCGCTCGACGGCTCCGTTCGATTGAGGATGACAGACAGCTGCAAAACACATTTCTATGCCAAGACCTTTGCAGAACTCTCTGAAGGGTTTGGCATCAAATTGGGTGCCATTGTCGATTGTCAGCTGTCGAGGCACTCCGAACTTGCATATAATATTCTTCCAGAAAAAATTTTGTACATTTTTTTTGAAGTGATAGTTGTGAGGGGTTCTGCTTCGACCCCCTTGGAAAATATTCAATTGCTACCACTGCAAATTTTAGACTTCCTTTTTCCATTGGAATGGGGCCGATGAGATCCATGCCCCATCTGGCCATGGGCCAAATTGGAGCAATAACTTGAAGAGGTGTTGGCGGACGATGACTTCGTCTTCCCATCCATTGATAACCTTGGCAAGTGCGGACCAAGGCCTCCGCGTCAGCTACTATTGTAGGCCAATAAAGCCCCTGGCGAAGTGTTTCCCTACCAAGGCTCGAGGGGCAAGATGGCTACCACAAAGGTCTTCATGAATTTCTCGAAGTATATCTTGACCTTCAGCTTGAGAAATACATCGGAGTAGGGGAGAACATACTCCGGCTTTGTAAAGAATACCGTTGATAATATGATAATTCTGGACTCTCAATTGCAATCTTGAAAGCTTTGGGCCTTCGGGTAAATTGACTTCGCCTTGCAGTAATTCCATAATTGAACTCCGCCAGTCGGTGTTCGGCATGCAAAGGACCTCCGTAGGAGGGAGTTGGGGAACCGAAGGAGACGTAAGCTCTTCATAAAACGACCCTTCTAGGATATCTATGGCTCCGGCTGCAGCTTTTGCCAGGATATCAGATTGTGCATTTGTCAGCTCTTGGTATACTTCGGACAGAGATCCCTTTAAATGCTGCTTCAATCTTATGGATTTCTTCTAGATATTTAGCAAGTTGCAGATGCCTGGCTTGAAAACTTTTATCAATGTGCCCTGCTACAATTTGGGAATCTGTTTTTATAACAACTCTTGTAGCACCAAGGGCACGTGCCTTGCGAAGACCTAGCAAAATTCATTCGTACTCCGCAATATTATTGGTGGACTTAAAGTTGAGCCTTGCGGAGTACATTGCTCTTTGCCCCGAAGGTGAAATTATCACTGCTCCGACACCTCCTCCGGATGCTTGAAAAGCTCCATCAGAGTATATGGTCCATATTCCTTCACTTGATTTTTCTGGAGCCTATACTGCAAATGGAGTACATTCTACTAAAAAATCATCCACCACTTGTGACTTAATTGTTGTCCTTGCTACAAAGGAGATGTCGAAGGTTGCTAGCTCGACGACCCATTTTCCAATTCTCCCTATAGAATCTTTGCTTCGAAGCATGTCTCCCAAAAGATAAGAAGTTGGTACAATTACATTATGTGCTAGAAAATAATGTCATAGTTTCCTTGAAACCATCACTAGAGCATAAGTGAAATTTTCCAATTTGGAGTATCTAGTTTTTGCTCCGGATAAAGTTTCTGATACAAAATATACTGGATTTTGTACCAACTTCCCATTGACATCCATTTCCCGAACCAGGACCGCACTTACAACAGAGCCTGTAGCTACAACATAAAGAAGAAGGGTTTCATCTGCCATGGGCACTGTGAGTGTTGCGAGGTTGCTGAGATAATCTCTAATATCGTAAAAACTCTTTTGGCACTCTAGTGTCCATGCAAAATCTTCGGACCCTTTCAAGGCTTTGAATATGGGGAGGCTTCTCTCTGCGGACCTTGCTAGAAATCTGTTAAGTGCTGCAAGGCATCCAGTAAGCTTCTAAACCTATTTCAAATTTTCTTGTGAAGCCATTCTTTGCAGTGCAGTTATTTGAGTTGGGCTAACTTCGATTCCCCAGCTCGAAACTAAATACCCTAACAGTTTCCCAGCTTGAGCCCCGAAGATACATTTTTCTGGGTTGAGGTGAACTCCACATGCTTGGAGGCTCTCAAATGTTTCTGCAAAGTCTAGACTGTGCTGGTGCTTTAAAGCACTCTTTATTACAATGTCATCATATATAGGCTTCAACATTACGGCCTATTTGGTGACCTAGAGCCTTAGCAATTAATCTTGAAAAAGTTGCCCCGGCATTTCTTAAGCCAAAGGGCATTCTTACATAGCAAAAGACTCCCGAAGGAGTTACAAAGCTCGTCTTGATTTCATCTTTGTGCTTTAACCATATTTGATGATACCTGGAATACGCGTCGAGGAAACTTAAGAGCTCCGAACCAGTAGTGGAGTCAACTAATTGATCAATGCGGGGCATGGGGTAGGGGTCACGTGGGCATGCTTTATTCAAGGATGTAAAATCAATGCACATGCGCCATTTTCCGGAGGCCTTCTTCTTGACGAAGACTTGGCTGGCTAACCACTCCGTATGAGCTACTTATCTGATGATCCTGGCCTTCAACAATTTTTCAACTTCTGCCTTAGTAAGGATTGCCCTCTCTGCTGATAATTTACAGAGCCCCTGCCGAACAGGCCGAACCCTCAGGTTCACAAGTAAACTGTGTTCAATGAAATTTCGGTTAACTCCCAGAATGTCTTCATCGAACCAGGCAAAGACATCGAAATTCTCTCTAACTACTTCCAGTGAAGCAGCGATTTTCGAAGGCAATTCTTTACCAAACTGGAAGGGATAGTCTTTACCGTCCTTTACAATAATCTTCATTATAATCTCTCCTTCAGGGCTTAGCCTGGGAAAATATATCTTCAAAGATTCACTTGATGCAAGGATATCCTCCGAATGGTCTTGCACATTATTCACTTGTCTTGGATCAAGAGGTGGACCATGGCCATATTCTGCCCTTCGTGCAGTAGCTTGATCACCGAAGACAGTAAGCACTCCTGCTTGTGTGGGCATCTTCATGCATAGATAATTATGGTGCGCCACAGCTCTGAATTGATTTAACATGCCCCTTCCAAAGATTACATTATAAGCGTAGGGGGCATCGACAACGTCAAAAATCACTTCCTCCGTTCTTGCCAAGAGCCCCTCTCCGAAGGCAACCTCAAGACCTATTTGGCTGAGGGCATCAAGAGGAGGTCCTGCGAAGCCTTGAAGTGCACGAGCTGCTGGGAGAATATGCTTCTGAAAGATGCAAATCTGGTCGAAGGCCTGAACAAAGATAATATCCACAGAACATCCGCCATCGACCAATACTCTCCAAACTTTTGTTCCTGCAACATCAGCAGTGATGACAAGAGGGTCCACATGGGGGAATTTTATACCAACCGTGTCAGCTGTAGAGAAGGATATAGGCACGTGGGACCACTCGGGCATTTCAGCTGCCGATGAGAAGGTCCCGATATGACCTACTTCACAAACATACTACCTTCATTGCCTTTTTGACATGCTGCCTAGGGTTCCTCCTCCGGAGATAGGAAGAACCACTCTTTTGCCCCAGTCTTGAGTATCTTCTTGCTTCGGAGGTGGCATAACACTGGCCACCTGAAGGTTGTCTTGGGGGATTGAAGTTGTCCACATGTACGACAGCCTGCACCATCTCTGGATGTGCCTCGGGAGGGGCTCGGTCAGTAGTGCCTTGACAAGAGCTCCTTTCGAGGTACTCGCTTCTCAAGGCTAGTATACTTACATGCATCGGTAGCATGGCTTCGGTTTTCACTATGAACATAGCAGAAGAAGGCCTAGCCTTTGCCAGCCAGCTTCCCTAGTGGCCTCTAGCCGCTGACCTTGTTTCCTGAAGCTTGTGGACTCTTGGGGGAAAATTTTTGCGGAGAGGGAGCGATGTTCATGACTTCGGAGTGAGGATGCTTCTGTCCTCAGCGCCTATCATGCTGATTGTCGAAGTGGAGCCCTTACGAAGGAGTTGAGGTTTTCACTTCGAGTTTAACTTCTTGGATGACTGGAGAAGACGAAGCTGTCCTTTGGAGCCACCCTTCCTCGAACCTAGCATACTCCTCAAAATAAGCCATTAATTGTGCTACAGAGGATATATGCTTCCGGTGAAGCTTGTCGAGGAGGCCTGCATTGGTGACTCCTTCTCAGGCTGCATCGACCACAGATGATGCAGATAGTCCTCTTATCTAGGACTTCGTATGAGCGAAGCACTTAAAGAATTGCCTTAAAGTTTCTCCAGGTTGCCGCTTCACCTGAAAGAGACTTCCAGTAGACATAGGAGGCACAAAAGTACCCTAGAAGTTGCTTATAAATTTTTTCCTTAGCTGTTCCCAAGACTTAATTGATCCTGGTTTCAAAGACCAGAACCAACGCCTGCAAAGCGACTCCTTCTAGCACAAGGGGAAGCATTTTGCCATTGTACCTTGAACCCCTTCGTTGGCTTCGATTGCTAAGGCATATGAATGAGAGAACTCTCCTGGATCTTCTTCCCCGAAGTATTTATAGAGCTTTGAAGTCCTGAACTTGGGGTCGAAGCGCACCTTTTGCAAGTCGGGATAAAATGTGAGGTCATCGTCTTGAGCCACCTCCAGAATGACAGGGGTAGCTTTGGGACGAAGCCTATCTACAGCTTCCTGTCTCCACCTTGTCACTTCGGCTTGAAGATTGGCCATCTGGGTTGCCACATCATCAAGGCGGTCTTCATTTCTTCCGGAAGGAGCTTCCGGGTCTTGAGAACTGAATAGGTCAGTTTGAAGCATAGATGGAGTCCCTAGAGGGACTTCGTATGTTCGAGGAAGAGTATTCATTTCGGGAGTCTGAGGTGGGGGAACTACGGAAGGTCCTCCGACCTCAACAGTATTCGAATATCTCACTCTAGAGATCCGAGAGGACCTCCGAAGGGGACTAGCACCTAGGCTCCATTTAGAAGGCACGGCTCTAGAAAGAACTTGGTAGAGAACGAAGTTTTCGTACTAGGTTCCCCACGGTCGGCGCCAACTATTGGTATAAAAGATTACGCTAAAAGGTTTAAGAAACTAAATGTGTGACAAACGAAGTGTTTGTGAAAGCGGACTATCTCAAGCCTCCGAATAGGATAATAGCTCGAAGTAGTTCGAAGTTGTGTATTGAATATCTGAGTATTCGATACCATTTATAGAGTGAAGAAGGGTATTTATAGACCGAATATTAAAGAAAAAGACTCCTTTACCCTCTAATTACATCCGACTAAGAAGATATTGTTTAATACTCTTCATAGGGGTAAAAAGGTAAAATACTAATTTAATCAGAAAGAAGATAAATCTTCTATCCTTGCTGGCAACACTCCTTCGGTAGAAACGGCTTTAGGAAGCTTCGTTATGCCGAAGCCTTAATAGAGGCCTTCGCTGTATAGAACTCCGAATATAGCAAAGCCTCGATACTTTTAGGATCTTTGAAGATCTAGGCTTCTGTCTTCGTCCCTTCTGCTTGTATCTTTAGGGGAATGTCTTTGACCTCTGGAGGATGAAATATTTTCCCCCAACAATAGGCATCACGATCCTCATATTGTTTCTGAAACTGAGAGGACATGCAAACAAGCATCAGGCAACTTACATCCACGGAATCACTAGCATGCTTCTCATAAGCACGCTTATCTTCTTATGAAGCATCGTCTCCTGGTTCATCAGGGTGGGGTTCCTCTAGAACATAATACTTTTTCTCTGGCTTGAGAACAATTCTCAAGTTTTTATACCAATCCATAAAGTTCATTCAAGACAATTTATCTCATTCAAGAATAGATTGCAAATTAAAAACTGGAGTGCTCTTAACAGTAGACATAGTAGGTGCCATGATCTACAAAAGATTAAATGTGAGGTTTAGCACTATGCAATGTTTATCTTTTATCCAATAAAAGATGTTCCACTATCTAAACCAGTCAGTTTCCCTCTCATGACTAATCGTGGTGCAAGATCCATGCTCGCACTATCTCCTAGTGAGCTTTGGCATCACTGCTTGAAGCTAGTTGACATAGGTAAGCAACTCCTTGCTAATCACATCATATGTGACTCTTGTCGTTGAAGAAGCATCAAATTCTCTACCCCAACTCCTATGCTCCAAGGCCCAAAGCTGTTTTGATAGCCTTGTCAAGTGAACCAACACTATGCGTGCAGAAGTCTGACTTCCGCCCCAACTGGCCGAGATAAAAGATAGCACCCTACTTTGGCAGACCCACTATCGATGAGCACGAACCTTGGTGGGTGTAGCTATTGGGAAGAGCATCAACACTTAATTTGCTGAGGGAAAACTACTCTAGCATTGTAAAGTCCCTAACGCACACGAAACATGCAAGAGTAGAATAACAGGAACATAAGAAAGCATCACAGGAAATTATATTAACTGTGACATAGCATGGCCTTCTTCACATGGCGATCTCCATCTACATGGCTCCCGTCATCGAGTGCGTGCTCCCGGCCTCCATGAAGAGTACTAGTCCATCTCGCATAGGCTATACTAATTACATGGGCCGAAGCACCGCGGAAACGACATGCAAGCCGTAATGAATTCTACATCAGCCTTGGGTTATAAATAACCATGACACGTAGGCCATATTTAATTTACATTCATTGCATGCATATCATACATCACATTTTAACCAAGGCCATGCTAGTCACGACATTCTCTGCAAAAAAGTTAGGCGAGCAATCTACAAATGACTGGATCCTGGATCTAAAAAACCCGGGTAAGAAAGCTCGTTTTTGCAAAATCACGCGGATTAGAACTTCCGATCTGGCATCGGAACTTTCGATCAATATCAGAATCCCGCATCGCAACAATTGCCTTATGTATCGGATCATTATTCGACATCGGAACATCTGATCAGTATCGGAACTTCCGATCCACCATCGGAACTTCCGATCACATCGAAACTTCCGATCTGTCGTGGACAGAAATAGATCTAATCTATTTTCCACCATGTATCTCCATACATGAGGGATCCAGATCGAACACTAAGCATGTAGGCTCTGATACCACTGTTAGGGAATAGTGGAGCTATGCTAGCCGACAAATTCAAAATTTCCGCCCTATGGCCCTAGGCTCATGCGCGTGTGAGATCATAGACCGGTACCTTCTAGCATTTGACGCGCTAGGTGCAGCGGAAGAAGTGGTTGATGAAGCGCGTCAAGCCTATCCTCGCTTTGTCCTGGCCGTTCCTCGCTAATCCAATCGATGAAGAAGTCGCCTTCCCTATGGTGACGGCCACGAGCGTCGCTTATGGAGCAATGCCTCCATGGAGTCCACACACATAGGGATAGAGTTCCTCCCACGGCAGCGTGCTAGCACCACACATGAGAGATGGGAAATTCTCGATCTCAACGATTGAGATCAAGAAAGGGAGGAGAGGACTCTTGGGTGGCTAGGCCTAATCTAGGCTTATTCCTGGTGCCAATACCTCCTCCTCCTCTCCTTAAATAGGGCTGAAAGCCCCCTGGGTCATGCACATCTTGGAACCCACAAATTAGTTACAACTAATCTATATTCGTAACAGATCCAATCTGATACCCCACATCAGAACTTCTGATCCTGGATCGGAACATCCGCCAAGGTATTTTTCAGGTCTCCAAATTCAACATGACACGCAATAGATCCAATCTGTTTTCGCCCACCTCAGAACTTCTGATACCATATCGGAACTTCCGATTAGTACAAAAATTCCCCGATTCCGAATTGGAACTTCCGGCTCATTGGAGCTTCCGATACCATATCGGAACTTCCGAAGCAACATTTGCTCTCTGTATCGAGACCAGATAATAACCGGAACTTCCAATCTATAGAATTTTCTTGGGCATATCCTTCATAAGTGTACCGAAGGGAATGCACTACAACAATCCAGGAAACTTCCGTCGGCCAAAGCCGACGGAAGTTAGCCCTTTCCCGATGGAAGAAGCTAACTCCGTCAACAAAAGGCTAACTTCCGTCGGCATTTGGCCGATGGAAGCTGGTAGACGGAAGTTAGCTAACTTCCGTCGGCGGCCGAAAATGTGTGCTGACAGGGCAGGGTTAGCTCTAGGGTTGGGTTATGAGAGAACTACACCAAATACCCCAAGCAAAACTGTGTTCACTCTACCTACTACACTTGAGAAAGAGAGAGCCCAGTTAGACACCACTCAGAAAGCCAAAATTCCTACCCAACCTAAAAAGATAATCATTCCACCCCTCAAGACAGACTCCATGCAAAAACCAAGAAAAACTATGAGGTTTGCACCAGCAACTTATGAACATACACACAAGAAAGTTTTTCATTGCTCTTATTGTCATCGTGTAGGTTATTTGATTGGTTTTAGTTATTGTCGTACCATGGATGAATGTCGTGCTCATGCTATGAACTTTCATGATTTGTATTATCCATCTTCTGATTTGCATGAGTATGATTATCATTCTTATTATGATTTTGAGGCTACTCATGATTATATGAGTGACTATACCCATCGTGGTTTACATCATTCCCCATATGATTTTAGACCACATGTTAGAGGTTTTGGTCCAAGTCTGTTTAGGAGAACTCAATACTTTGCAAGAAGACCTCGCTTTCATTATGATTCTCGTCCTACACTGTCTTCTGTTTTGCCTAACTCTCGAGTTGTTCAGTGCTGGATACCTAAACATTTTATTACTAACCCCAACACTGAGTAATCGACGTCTTCTGTCTCTGTTTAGGGAAGACATTGAAGTCTAGATAACAAGTGGATTATTGATTCCGGATGGTCGTGCCACATGACTGGAAAGTCATCATGGTTCTCCAGCTTCACCTTAACCAAGCAACGAGAACACATCACTTTTGGAAACAATCGCAAAAGTAGAGTGAAAGGCCAAGGTATGATTAGAATCAATGAAAACTTCACTCTCTCTAATGTTGCATTGGTTGAGGATTTGGGCTATAACTTGCTTTCTATCTCTCAATTGCTTGATGAGGGTTTTGAGGTTCACTTTGGTCATGATGCCTCTCATGTACTTGATTCCTCTGGCGCTTTCATTTGCAAAATCTTGAGAGTAGGGAGAGTGTTTGGATCTGATTTCTCTGAATCATTTGGATCTTCTCATTGCCTTTTAGCTGAACCTTCATTTGAGCTTTGGATGTGGCGTAGGAGACTAGGGCACATGAGCTTTGATCTTCTTGCTCAATTGAGTGCCCTAGGACTCATCCGAGGATTGCCGAAGCTCAAATTTGAGAAGAACCTGATCTGTGCTCCTTGTCGTCTTGGAAAAATGGTTTTCCGCTTCTCATTCATCCATAAATATGGTGATCACTGAGCGACCCATAGAGCTTCTTCATATGGACATTGTAGGTCCATCCCGGGTTAGCTCTTTAGGTGGAAAATTGTACGTTCTTATTGTTGTTGATGACTACTCTTGTTACTCTTGGGTTTTCTTTCTTGTAAGCAAGGATGAAGTGTTTATACACTTTTGGAGCTTAGCATTGAGGCTATTCAATGAACTCCCCGGTGCAATGAAAGCCATTCAAAGTGACAACGGCACCGAGTTCAAGAACAACTGTTTTGAAGAGTTTTGTCTTGAACATGGAATTGAACATAAGTTCTCTGCACCAAGAGTCTCTCAACAAAATGGTGTTGTTGAGAGAAAAAATCATACACTTGTGGAGATGGCTAGGACGATGCTCAATGAGCATAGGACTCCTAGAAAATTTTGGGCTGAAGCCATGAGTACAACATGCTATATCTCCAATAGGATCTTTTTGCACTCTTTGTTGAATGTGACATCTTATGAACTTCATTTTGGGAGAAAGCCCAAGGTCACTCACTTAAGAGTATTTCGATGCCGGTGCTTCATACTAAAGCGAGGAAACTTAGACAAAATTGAATCACGTGCATCTGATGGAATCTTTCTGGCTATTCCTTGCATGGTCACTCTTATCGTGTTTTCAATCTTGAATCTAACACTATAGTTGAATCTTGTGATGTGTCATTTGATGAAACGTCTCCATGTGTTAGTACTATTTTTGAACTTGCGAGTGAGCGCGATATGAGTGAAATGATTTTTGAGGAAGAGGAACTATCAGATGGTGAAGATCATGATGTTGTACCACTACCTCCCTCTACGACATCTCCAGAAGCTTCATCTACATCAACAAGAGGACCTAAAGACTCTAATTCTAGAAGCATGGAACAAACTTCGGCAAGAGTTGAGGGGGAGATTCTGTCGTAAAGGGAAGCACCATTTCGCATTCAAAGAATGCATCCTCCTGAATAGATCATCGGTGAGCTAAATGAAAGAGTAACCCGATCTCATGCTCACTTCGTTGATTCTACTTTTGTCGCAAATTTTGAACCATTAGATGTTATTCATGCTTTGTATGATGCAAGTTGGATCAACTGCCATGCATGAGGAGCTTGAAAATTTTAATAGAAATAAAGTTTGGATTCTTGTTGATCCACCCCCTAACATTCATATCATTGGAACAAAATATTTTTTCAAAAACAAACAGGGGGAGGATGGGGCTATAGTGAGAAACAAGGCTAGACTTGTGGCTCAAGGGTATACTCAAGTCGAGGGGGTTGATTTTGGAGAAACATTTGCTCCGGTAGCTCGACTTGAGTCCATTAGGATCTTGCTTGCTTTTACATCGTCTTGTGGTTTTAAACTTTTTCAAATGGATGTTAAAAGCATTTTCCTTAATGGCTTTATAGGAGAAGATGTGTATGTCAAGAAGCCTCCTGATCACTTTGAGTATCCCAAGTACCCCCATAAAGTCTTTAAACTTTACAAAGCTTTATATGGGCTCAAGCAAGCTCCTAGGGCTTGGTACGATCGCCTTAGGAACTTTTTGATTGAGCACGGGTACAAGATGGGATATGTTGATAAGTCCTTGTTCACTCTCATGCATGGCAAAGATTTTTTACCTTTTTAGATTTATGTTGATGACATAATATTTGGTGGTTCATCTCATACTCTTGTGGCCGAGTTTGCTGAATCCATGAGCAGGAAATTCAAAATGTTGATGATGGGCGAGCTGACCTTCTTCCTTGGTTTGCAAATCAAGCAAAGCAAACAAGGAACTTTTATTCATCAGACAAAATACACTAAAGACCTGCTAAAACACTTTGAAATGTCAGATGCAAAACCACTTGCTACCCCAATGGGTACTTCAATTGCGCTTGATCTAGATGAAGATGGAGAAGAAGTGGACCAGAAGGAGTTCCGGAGCATGATCGGCTTCCTCCTCTACATGACGGCTACGAGGCCGGACATACACTTTGTTGTGTGTCTGTGCGCTCGCTATCAGGTTAGAAAAACACATTCTAAGGTATCTCAAGCATAGTCTTGATTTTGGCATTTGGTATTCAGCATCATCTTCATTATTCTTGAGAGGTTTTTCTAATGCTGACTTTGCTGGATGTTGTATTGATCGCAAGAGTACTTCTGGGACTTGTCACTTTCTGGGTTCTTCCCTTATGTATTGGTCTTGTCGCAAGCAGTCTAGCATTGCACAGTCTACAGCCGAGGTTTTAAAGGAGTTCTACTTTGCTGGACTTTGGGTTGGATTTTAAAGGAGTTCCACTGTTTTGTGACAACACGAGTGCAATTAGCTTAGCAAACAACCCAGTACAGCATTCTAGGACCAAACACATTGACATGTGTTACCATTTCTTAAGAGATCACAATGAGAAGGGTGATATTGATTTTCACCAAGCCTCTTGATGCTTCTTATTTTGCATTTTTGAGGGGAGAGCTTAGCATTTGTCATCCTCATGGCATCATGTGAGGGGGAGTTGTGTATTTTTCATATGCTTTTGTAATATAATTAATTGCCTTTACATGTACATGCTTTATTATGCCTTTTACAATACTATCTTATACTTCTGTTGATTATGCTTGGATTGAATACATCTAATTACATGTCTTGAGCATGGCTTTTGTTTGTAAAAATTTGAAAATGGTCATTACTTAGTCTGGAAAGTAGCATGAATAGGCTAGGGTTCATTTGCTATTCTTTACATACCTGATAGCTTTGTCCTTTTCACTTGGATGCTAATACGCAACTTGATTATATTATGCACAAAATAAAAAATGATTAAAAATGAAAATGATGAATGATTAAAAATGAAAATGAAACAAAAAATATTTATCTTGTGATAAAATTGAAAAGATCCAAGTGGGTTTGCATTGTGGCACTACTTTGTTCTAGACTGCTTACCATCATACTTTGGTATGAACTGGGACATTGAAGTGTATATCATGACCAATGCCTTAAGCTTCTGATGGTTTTAACCTAGGCTTGGCTTGGTCGGTTAGCATAAGGTTGACTTGCAAATAACCCCTGGCACTTAAATAAAGAATAAAAAGTTTAATTTCCTTGAATATCAAGTTTGTTGCAGCTCCTTGTAGTGGGATGTGCTTATCTGGTTAGTATGTGATTAGCTTTTGCATCTTATGCCTTGCCATGTCTAGTATGCTAGTCTGAGTAGTGATGCTTTTATTTGCTAAAACTTGAAAATGCTTACTCTTACTATTAATTAGATTGTATACATTCGATACTGTCATACAGTTGGTTAGGATAGCTTGTGAGGCACAATGCTTGTTTGTACTGTAATTGGACTTAATTATATTCCAGAAGCATTGCACTGACACTTTACTCTCACAACTCATGTTGCTATCTTGATGTTTGTATTGCCAAAGGGGGATAGTTCATGAAATTTTGTTGCCCAAATTGAGTTTTGAGGTAGTTTTGTCCTTAAGTTTTGTTCTATCATCCTTTTTTCAAGTGACATGCTTCTTTTTGCTCTTTCTAGAGCTTTCATGGTCACTTGTGTGCTGAACTTGCCTTTTAATCTATTTTATCTTGGATTGTCAATTCACTCATCAAGGGGGAGATTTAGAAACCAAGTGAGGTGTTCACTGTGGTTCCAGATTATGATGAGTGATTGATGAAGTTGGCTATGAAGTTTATGTATGGGTTTCTTGGAAGTGTGTGTGTGTGTGTGTGTATGTGCTTGTCTCATGTCTGCAGGGTTGAGATACTTGTCAACTATCGATGGCAAGGGATCAGGGTTAGATAGGGAGTATATTGCCAGATGGTCGAGGATGTCAGTCGGAGTTAAGAGTGACCTTAAATGTACGCATGGAGACGAAGCAGGACATGGGATAACAGTCGATCGAGACGATGTGTCGTTCGAGTCAGCAAAAGGGAAGCCAGTACAAGTGACAACGCGGCTCGAGGGATCGAGAGCGAGAGAGACTTGTTGGCAGTCGAGTTCGCGGAATGACGACGATCATTGATGATCTGAGAGGCTTTGTCAGTTTTTGCTGAAAACCGTCTCATCTCTAAATTTTTTTAAATTCGAATAATTAGGAGTGTATTTTCATTTAGTAATTTAGATTAAGTGCAAACTTTTAGTATTTTCCGAAATTTCAAAATTCTGAAAATATATTAAAAGTATAGGGTCAAAGTTGTAATAAATTAGAGTCAAAACTTGTGTATTTTTTAGAATTAATAATTGTGAAAATATACCATGGAATTAGGGTAAATACTACCAATTTTAACTCTAGGATGGGCCTATTTAAAGGCCTCCATGCCCAAGGATTAGGGCAGTCCATTTTTTTAATCAAACCAGAAATTTTTCTTCAGCTTTGCATTCATACTCTTCAATATTTTTTGCTCATCTTTGTGGTATGAATCCTTGCTAACTTTTATTCTGAATTGTACTGGTTTTTCTTCTCTATTGTTTATCCCTTACGAGGAATAGTTCTCAGTGTCACTGTTCGTTTTGTCGCCGAGAAGATTCAGTGCCACAAAAGTTTTCTTTGAAACTTTTGATTTGATGGCTGCTTCTAGTTCTTCCGTGATACAGTTCTTTAGCTGTTATCATTCAAGGAGCTATAGAAAGCCACTGTCATATATCCTTTGCTCAAAATTATTGGTGTTTTTCTTGAATCTAGAAGTAGAAGAAAACTTTGACTGGTATTATGTTTTCTTTATTTCTTTCAATGTGCAGTAAGTGGACTGCATCCTGGTTCTGTTCCTAATCAAGAAATTTCTCAGCACCACCATCTTTATTTCAATCTTGTGAGAGAAATTGCTTAGTTATATTCTGTTCTTTATCCTAAGATGAAGTATATCAACAGCTTTTCGTTTTTAGGTTATGGACATCTTCACTTGAGCTTGTATGGTTGTTCTTTTCTTTCTGAAAAAGTAGTTTGTCCTGTTTCTTTTTGCTGAAGTTGGTTATGCCACCTCTGTTGCTTTATTCAGCTTTTTGCTGGGTTCATAATACATCAGCACAGAAGGTTTGGTTGTTATCTCATACAAAATGTTCTTTCTGCTTTTATTGTTGATAACTGAATTCTTGTAAAGTCCTTGTGATACAAATCAGATTCTTATAGTTTCTAAAATACTTTCATGCCAAGTGTTATGTTTAGAACTGTACTGAGTCTCATGCAGATCTAGTTATTCATTTAGTTACTGAAATTGAGTTGGGAATCTGCTTGAGACTGAATCTGTTTGTTAGTTGTTCTGTATCTGATTGAGTGAGTTCTTTTCTTGACAAATCACAGTTCTGTCTGAAAAATTACAGAAGTTCTGAATTATTTCAGATGTGGCTGTTAGATACTTCTGGGTACTAATTGTTTCACACTGTTCCTCATCTTTTAAAAGGTCTCAGTTTTACTGTTTGATATTTCTGAGTACTGCTTTCTTTATACTGTGTCTCATCTAAAGAAGGTTGTAGTTCTGCTGTTAATACAACCTATTTCACAAGGATTGCTTTAAATTCTGAAAGTTGTAGAACATGTTTAGAATTGAAGAAATGAATTAAATGATCATAGATGTCTTTCAACAGAAGAATGATGTCATTAATTTTTAAGTAAATGGCTAAGTGCTCAGTTTTTGTCCTGGTACTTTTGGCTTGTCTGAAAATAATTTCACTGCTAACTTCTTGTCACAACTGTGAGCTCAGAAACTTTCTTGATCCTAATCTGGTTTTTTAGTAAATACTTTGTTTGATGATGTTTTCTTCTTCTACTGTGTGATACTCACCTTCATGTGCTACAGATTGTTGCCAACACTATTCAGTGTAAGGTAGTCAAGGCAGCAAGAAAATGTTCTAGTGACAAATGACTTAGCACTGTCCAACATCTATTTTTGGCAGATTTTGAATTTTTCAGGTTTTACACTCATATTCTCTGTTCTGAACCGAATTTACTCTATTGTTGTCTTTGACTGATTGAATCAATATCAGCTTGTTCATGTTGGCTAGTCTATGCTCACATGCAAGGACATGAGTCAAAATAACATCTTGAATATTGATTAAGTGTGTTTTACTCATCTTTTCGGATTTGCTACAGTGATTATTGATTATAACTGAAGCTTAAATTCAATTGGTTATCAATTTGAACTCTCAATCTTAGAGGAGCGTTGGGTGTTTTGGAATAGGCCATCAAATTCACAAAAATTAGTCGAGGCGCCTATTCACCCCCCTCTAGTCGCCCATTCCGATGCCACACACATGGATTACACACCTTTATGTGCAAGTTCAACACTTGTGCATATCAGCAATCTGATAGTTCTTCTTTCTTCCCAACACTTTTTTTGCAACTTTCTTTCTTCTTTTTTTGACTCTATTTTTTGCACGATACTAATCAAGATCAGATATAATACTTGCACAAATGAAAGATAAAACCAAATATTTCAGTAGCTATTTTGATAGGATAAAGATGGATGCAAAGGATATTTTTTGTGGGATATGAAAGGGACAAAAGACACACCAATGATGATATGATCAACAACTAAACAAGTACTCAAATGGATTGAAACTTAACAATACTCACTAGATAAATAGATCGTAACTAAAGTCTATAACAATTTTTTTAGTGATTTTTTGTGGATAGGATGAAGAAAAAAAGTATATGTAGCTAAAGGTAAAGAATCCTACCGTGGTAATGAAAGTTCTGATACCAGATGATATGGCACGATGTCCCAAACTTCATGACGTAGGATCAATCACTAAATAATTAGTTATAGAACAACCGGATAACTTGCTACAAGTAGCGATAACTAGTGCAACGTGGCAAATAAAACTTGAAGCTAACCACTGTCTTGAACTGACAACCTGAATCGAGGATTAACCCAACCACACTCTCAAGAACCAACCAACACAGCCTACAATCAATCAAGAAAAAACCTTCAAGGGAGTAGTAGCACCAATTAGGAGTAGATGAAGCCACCGGTTCTGTAATCCCACGAAGGAAATGATAAGAGCAAAGGGGTAGAGATCTCTCTCAAGTTTGTTAGCACTCGGCTAAACAAAGGGGTTTTGTTTATCAAATCTCAAAAGTCTCGTCTTGTCCAAGAGTACATGGATATTTATAGTAGGAACAACCCTCCTAGATAGATATGATAGGGAAATGGAGATGAACCGATAAACCATGTGAAATGTCTCCTTGGAACAGTTTTTCCCGAGTGGTTCTTGAGTGATCCGAGGGGTTCCCGAGTGGTTCCATCTGGCTGTAGCTTTTCTGCACAATATTTAATTTTTTGGTCATAACTCTGTCTTAGTAAGTCAAAATGACATGCTGTTGATTGAATTGGAATCATGACTTGATTACCTTTCACGCCATGTGAATTATGTGGCACTAAATATTGTACATTAATGCAGTTTTGAATGGAAATTTGAATGTCTGACAGGCTATCAATCTTCTGACCAATCTTCACTAATCTGATCAGATCTGAATAATGGAAATTCCAAACTGGTCGGCCCTGGTGGCATTGAAAACTAGACTTTATAAGCTTTCCAAAAAGTGCTCATTCACCTCAATATCTTCTAGGAATCAAAAGTTATGTGATTCGCAATATGGTCTTCCCTGTAGTCATCGCCTTGCATGTTCTTGTACTCCTCTTGGGTGAACTTAAGTAATAACAATGTGCATGACTTAGGTAGTATATAATTCTCATTAATATTAAATTGATCTTCATAAAGTAGCGTGTTCACCTCTTGTTGTAGCTTCTTTTCTCGACTACGTGTGATCGGGCCATCAAAGGCTTGGGCTGGTGTTGAAGTAGGTGATACTTGAGATGGTGTTACTTGTTTTGGGGTTAGAACATGTTGGTAGCTGGTGTGGTCATATCACCTTCTTTACTTCTTGTACATGTTAGCATTGTCCAAAAAACTATGCTTCCAGCCTTGTGAGTTAGAGACGCCCCGCATGCGACCAGATTGCTTGGAGTTACCAACAGTAGTTGTTAGCTCATCGTGCTCCCACACGGCAGTGAATGATCCTTCCGATGACATGCTGCTAGATCTTTTACCTTCTCAACCACTGTCATTACCTCGCTCGAGGTCCAAATAACTTCACCACTCTTTGTCAGTCTCCCTCGGGCCCTTAAAAATTATTGCGCTCTACGGGGAAACTGTTGCCAATGATTTTCTTTGCTCTCATTGACCATCTTGGCATCTTCGGCCAACCACCTATCTTTCATCCCCACGTAACTAGTTGAACAAGGTTGTGGTGTAGCTTATTCCTAGATAGAGCTCTTTCTTGGCAGAGCTTTCTTCCCTAAAATCAGCTGAGCTCTTCATTTTGACAAATTGGCCTCAGTCCTCCTTTTTTAGGAACATGTACTTTGTGAAGGGCTCAATATTTTTTTGCAAAAAATTTATTGACAAGGTTGCTTTTAAAAGACCTCCTTAGCTTGGATATCATCTTCTTAGTAGTCATTACTGCTGTCACCTTTGAGGTCTCAGGAAACTCGAGGTAATTATTGATGCTGTCATTGTAGAGTGAAGCCTTCTACTCTCGACTGAGATCGTTGAACTTCCTCAGGGTCAACAGGACCCTCTCCTGTGCAAGAGTCCTGCAAGCTTACTCAAGCGTCGCAAGGCCGCTTTCTCTCTTGGCATGCCATTACTGTCAATTTTCTTGACGATTATCTTGTTTGTTGGCCACTTTGCATGCGTCCTTGGCTTCTTGATTGCTAGCTTGACCTCGTCAGCAGAGCTAGAAGACCCAGTAGAGGAATGGGTAGACATCTAAATATTGCGAGAAGGGAGACCTTATTGTTTCATTAAAAAAATAAACGAACGTATGATGCTAGGCTTTAGGCACTAATAGGCAAGGATAGGTCATAAATCCCATCTAGGAATGTTCAACCCATGTAGCTGGACCACGTGGTCCCATACAGTTCCAAATACACGTCTCGACTCGAGGTCGAGAGGGTTGTGTATCCGGAGAACAACAGGGAGACACCACTGAAACTCTCTTTAGAACTGTACGAGACCACGTGGTCTAGCTATATGGGCCGCACATCCCCGGACTATCCAACCGTGGATAATTCAAGAGTGTCTTCCTATAAATATGATCAGTTGTCCATTCATATTTGTAATCCAACTCTCCCGAACGGGAGATGAAGTAATCGGTTGCACGACTCTAACTTATTTTTCAAAATTTGTTAGAAAAAAAGGTAAGAATAAAGAGACTCTTGAAAAACCAACTGAAATAAAAAATATAAAAAATATCATTAGATTATAAAGTGAAATACAAATAATGTAATGAACACAATGTTATTACTGAAATAAAAATAAATATAACAAATATCATTAAATCTAGTTGAATATGATTGCTCTCAGATGTAGGGCTGCCGACTTAATGGCTTCCTTGCTACTAGGCTACAATTTAAATCATAGGTGTGTGTGACAACTAATAATATTAAGCACAAAAATGAAAAAAATCATAATAGAGCACAAATTAATGCGAGAGCATTGCATTGCATGAATAAATTTGTGAAAACAATAAAATTAAACTAAATTGTAACATACATCCTCAAATTTCACAAATTAATAGCATTATCTTCATTGAACAAGTTAATTAACTATCATCGATCAAATATTGAGCACAAAAATGAACAAAGCATCATAGAGCACAAATTAATGCAAGAGCATTGCATCAATAAATTTGTGAAAACAATAAAATTAAACTAATTTGTCACACACATCCTCAAATTGCAAAAATTAATAGCATTATCTTTATTGAGAAAATTAATTAACCATCAAAGAGGAAAAATTGAGCACAAAATTGAGGACCTTCGGAGAAGGATGCAACCGAGGTGGCGCGCGGCGAGTAGGGACGGCGGAGCGAAGGTCATGTATGATGGAACGGACGGCGGAGCAGAGGCCACACATGATGGAACAAACGGTGGAGCAGAAGCCACATGCAATGGAATGGACGGCAAGATGAAGGTCACGTGGGATGTAATAGATGACCACGCACGATGGAATGGATGGCCGGGACAGAACGATGAATGATGGGGACGGCGAGGAGCACAAAGGCGATGACGACGACACTATAGGCTAGGGTTAGGGTTGGAAGAATTGAAAGCATACCAATTCACTTCGGGGCCTGCCTATTTATAAGCGGGAGTCATCAGTGACGGGTGGTAGTTACCACCCATACCTGCGGGGAGTCATTAGTGAGGGGTCATAGTTACCACCAGTCACTGTGTGTAGTCACCAGTGAGGGGTCGTAATTACCACCCGTCACTAATAAGTTCCGTAGTGAGAGGTTGTAACTACCACCCATCACTAATGATCAAATAGAACACAACACTTGTGCGTTCACATATAAAAGTAACCGTACACATGTTTGTGATACTGGCATTACTAATGCGACCATACAAGTATTGTGCTTATGGCAAACGAAGACATGGTATAGTTTGTGTGGAATAAAGCCTGGCCCGACGCTTCCACATGCCTTTGGATGCATTGAGCTAGGCAACATACACCACAAACCCTCATGGCAAAGAAATAAGCAAGAAGAGTAAGAACAAAAATCTGATGTTTTGAAGTCCAAATGCAAGCAACCAGTGTATTTAAAGGATGCCAATAGCAATTAATGTGCCAGCTACTTACCCCCAATAACTGCTAGTAGTAATGAGATCATAGTTGTATTTTTGCAAAATAATCTTTATTGATGGACAATATTGGTTCCCCACCAGTAATGATTATTACTAACGGGCAGTAGTTGTCGCTCATCACTAATGAGTAGTACTTCTAGAATTCAAGTTACGGCACAGATTGCACACACACACACACACACACACACACATATATATATATATATATATATATATTACATACCCAAATCAGTAGTACTTCTAGATTTCAAGTTATCGCGCAGATTGCAAATATATATTACATACCCAAATCAGTAGTTCTTCTAGATTTCAAGTTATGGCACAAACTGCACATATATATTGCATACCCAAATCAGTACAAATTGTAAGAATCACCCACGTATCTCAGTATTTCAACACTACATGTACACCACTTGCATGTATATATACAATTTAAACTTTACACTTTTCAACACATGTATGTTTCTGTTTTCTCACTTTCTTAACATACAATCCTTCAGAATGGTCGGAGCACAGGTACAAATTTCACACTTGGCAAACATTTTAAATTTTTTATCATAGCATCTACATGTCATATAATAACACCATGATTGGTCTTGTGTTTTTCAGACTTTATTAGATTTTATTGGAATTAAAAAACCATTAAGCTCCACATTGCCAATTGAGTGTCGCAACTTATATTTTTTAAATATTCTTTCAATTTAGTGGGTAAGGCCTACAAATGGAGTAAAAACTTGAATATGATTTTTCTATAAATTTTGGATCATTATTTCATACACTTGCATTTCAAATTTGACATATTTCAACATAAATCCTAGATACACACTTAATGAATTAAAAATAGTAAACTGACTTAAATACCAAATTTTTACATGAAATAATCTATGTTGTATTTTGATTGTAAAAAAATTCAAGTTCATTTAAAGATCTAACCATCAATTTTCTTTTAAACTAAACCTATTCCTTGTCTAAACCCTAACCCCTCCTGTTTATTAACATCCCGCGTGAAAACTATCTAATTTTTAAAAAACTTATCACAGAATATATGTATCATATCATAACATCATGACAAGTCTTGCCTTTTTTCAGAATTAATTTGATTTTTTTCAAATTAAAAAATCATTAACCTCCACATTGTTGATCGATTGTCACAACTTAGATTTTTCAAAATTTATTTCAATTTAGTGTATAAGAATTAAAAAAGTACTTAAAAATATGAATATTATTTCTCTATAAATTTGTGTTCAACATTTCATGCACTTGGAGTTCAAATTTCACCTATTTCAATTTAAATCATAAATACAATTAATGAATTAAAATAGCAAACAAACTTGGAAAAATAAAAAAATACATGGAATAAGATATGTTTTATTTTGAATGTAGAAAAATTCATAAGTTAAAACAAAGTTACAAATATAACATAGACTTGAAACATTTTTTCACAAAAAATAATAAATATCCAAGCTGCTTTTTTTTCAGCTCAAGCACAATGTCGGAGAGTCCGTTAATACCGATTTTTTCATGTATTTTGCCAAGTGTGATAGGGTTTACCGAGTGCATTCCATGTAAGCACTCGGCAAATAGCCCTTTTCACTAAGTGTAATAGTTTATCAAGTGCCCAAAATAATGTACTTGGCAAATATTTTGACACTCGGCGAACCCAATGTTTCTCATAGTGTAAGGCACATAGATATGGTTAGCAGAATAAATCCTAATATTTTTATCTTTTTATTTAATGGTTAAATATAATTTCTATTGTTATCTTAATTAGTTATAGTAAAATTGAATTTGCCTAAAAATGAGTGATGCATATGAATAAATTGTAAATTTATACACCAGAAATGTTGGGTGACCAGCTAGCTACGAAAGAGGTGGATTAATGTAAACTAGAATGGCCAACATGCTTTGCAGACTCTATTGATAATATAAGTGACTAGATTTGTCTAATATTTGTTTTTGTCTTAAACCATTCATGTCTGTTGGGGGAATAAGTTTTCCCTTAAACAGGGGCCAAATGACGTCAGCCTCCGTTGGCCTTTGGCCCAAAGCCTGATACTGTCGAAGCAAATCCTTTTCTCCCGAAGTTATTTCCAAGCCTCCGGACTCCTTTCAGAGCCCTCCGGATCGAAGCTTTCAGACTCCTTCCGGACACCTCCAGTTCGAAGCCTCCAAGCCCCCTTTTGAAGTCTGTTAGAAGCCAAGTCCTAATGCTCTCTTCGGTGTTCTCTTCGGAGTTAGCCTCTGGGCTATCTTCGGAGTTAACCTCTTTGCTATCTTCGGAGTTAACCTCCGGGCTATCTTCGGAGTTAACATCCGAGCTCCTTTCGGAGCTCCCCAGAGCCGGTCTCCGGACCCTCTCCAGCCAATTCGAAGCTTAGTATCCGAGAGCCCAGTTCAGAGTTCAGTTCGGAGCACACTTTGAAGCCCACTTCGGAGTGTCCTTCAAAGCCTTTTTTGCAGTCTCCGCCCGAAGAGCTCCGGCCACTACTTCGAACTAGGAAAATATCTATACTTCACTATAGTATAGAAGCCATACCGGGGGCCCCTCTGCCCCTAGTATGTCGTTTAGCTGTTCAGGAGTGACGTTTATCTGATACTGTTGGACCGGAAACGGCGACCAGAGGGGGGTGAATGGGAGCTATTGGGGGAAAATACCTCATCTTCGGGGTTATTGCCGAAGCAACATAAAGGCAGACAGAGGATTCGAAGGTTCCCAGACGATCATCTTCGAAGATACCCAGAACCAAGTTCGAAGTACGAAGATAGGCATTGGTTCGGAGTACATCTTCGAACTAAGGCTTTTCAAGATCTTTTCTGCCAGCTAAGATGGAAGACTTATCTTCTTTCTCATTAGATTAGTCTTTTACCATTTTAGCCCTATTAAGGGAACCGAATAGTTTCCACTATGTTGGTTGTAATAGAGGGGTAAATAGGTCTTTTCCTTAATGTTTAGGCCTATAAATACCCCCCATTTCACCCTGTAATAGGGGCCGAATACAAGTTATTCAATATACACATTCGAACTATTCTAAGCTATTATCCTTTCGGAGGCTTAGAACAGTTTGCTTCACAAACACTTCGTTTGTTAGTTTCTTTTCCACAGAAACCTGTTAGCGTAATCTTTTACGCCAACAGTTGGCGCCGTCCGTGGGGAACCTAGTCCAAAAAACTTCGTTCTCTACCAACTTCTTACATCATGCATCCTAAGCGGAGCGCACCCCGCAATCCCACTCGGAGGTCTTCTCGGATCTCCGGAGAAATACCCTTTGACACAGTTGAAGTCGGAGGTCCTTCGACATTCCCTCCACAAACTCCGGAAGGGGCTTCCATCCCTCGAACATACGAAGCTTCTCCGCCAACCCCTTCCATACTCCGACCGCCCGGAGTCCCTTCTCCACCCTCCATTCCGATTCGAACTGATCCGACCAGTTCTCAAGACCCGGAAGATCCTTCCGGAGGAGATGAAAATAATCTTGGAGATATGGCCACTCAAATGGCCAACCTTCAAGCTGAAGTGGCAAGGTGGTGACAGGAAGCTGCGAGCAGGCTTCGCTCTCAAGCCACCCCAACCATCCCAGAAGTGCTCGAAGACGACGATCTTGATTATCCCGAAGCCCCGGAGAACGCCTCCTTCGACAATGAATCTCCGCTGCATCCTGAGCTACAGAAGGTTCGCTTTGATCCAAAGTTTAAAACTTCGAAGCTCTGTAAGTATGCCGGAGATGAAGATCCCGGAGAGTTCGTTCGGTCTTATGCCCTAGCAATTGAGGCTAGCGGAGGTGTTCGAGACACCATGGCGAAGTGCTTCCCTTTGGCTCTTCAAGGAGTGGCATTGAGATGGTTCTGGTCCTTGAGGCCAGGATCAATCAATTCATGGTCGCAACTGAAGAAGAAGTTTATAAGCAACTTTCAGGGCACCTTCGTGCCTCCTATGTCAACAGGAAGCCTTTTCCAGGTGAAACAGCTCCCCGGAGAAACATTGAGGCAGTACTTTAAGCGCTTCGCTCATACGAAGTCGCAAATTCGGGGGCTGTCCGCATCTTCAGTGGTTGATGCAGCTCGGGAAGGCGTTAGTCATCAAGGCCTTCTGGATAAACTGCATTGGAAAAGCATCTCCTCGGTCTCTCAGTTGATGTCATACTTCGAGGAGTATGCAAGGTCAGAAGAGGGTTGGCTTCGGAGGACTGCTGCTACTTCGTCCATATTGCAAGAAGTCAAAGTAGAAGTGAAAACTTCGGCACAGCCGCAGGAACCAGTCTTCGAAGTGCAACATGATCGGAGAAGAGGGCAAAAGCACCCTCGTTCTGAAGTCATGAATATTGCACCCCCACAGAAGTTTGCACCAAGAGCTCCACAGTCTACGGGGAACAAGGCCAGCGGCTGGAGGCCGCCAGGGAAAACGGCTGGCAAGGGCCAGACCCTTTTCTGCTGCATTCACGGAGAAAATCGAAGCCATGCAACTGACGATTGCAAGGCTATACTTACCCTAAGGGGAGAGTACTTAGAGAGAACTTCGGGTCGAGGCAATACCGACCGAGTTCCAGCTGCAGCGCGCCTAGAGCCGGTCCAGGCTGTGGCGCGAATAGAAAATTTTGATGCTGCAAGGCACCCTCCGGTGGCCAATGTTATGCCACCTCCGAAGCAAGAGGAAGGGCAAGATAGAGGAAAAAGAGTAGTTCTCCCTATCTCCGGAGGAGGTACCCTCGGAAGCATGTCCAAGAGACAGCGAAGAGAGTACGTTCGGGAAGTAGGTCATATTGGGACTTCGTCATCTGCAGCTGCAATGCCGGAGTGGTCTCACGTTCCGATATCTTTCTCTGCGGAGGATGCAGCTGGTATTAAGTTCCCGTACGCAGATCCATTGGTTATCACTGCTGATATTGCGGGCACTGAAGTCCGAAGGGTGTTAATTGACAGAGGTAGCTCGGCAGATATCATTTTTGTTCAAGCCTTCGATCAGTTATGCATTTCCAGGAAGCATCTCCTTCCAGCGGCTCGTCCTCTGCAAGGCTTCGCAGGACCCCCGCTTGATGCACTTGGTCAGATAGGCCTGGAAGTTACCTTCGGAGAAGGTTTATTAGCCCGGACTGAAGAAGTAATTTTCGATGTGATAGATGCCCCGTATGCTTACAACGTCATCTTCGGAAGGGGCATGCTGAACCAGTTCGGGGCTGTGGCGCATCACAATTAGTTGTGCATGAAGATGCCCACACAAGCAGGAGTCCTTACAATCTTCGGAGATCAAGCCATTCCTCGGAGGGCGGAATATGGTCATGGTCCCCCTCTTGATCCGAGGCAAGTAAACAGTGTGCAGGATAATGAAGAAATCTTTTCAGCCTCCTCCGAAGCTTCGAAGAAGTCCTTTCCGAGACCAAGTCCCGAAGGAGAGATTGCAACGAAGGTCATTGTTAAAGATGGTAAAGAGTACACTTTTCAATTTGGTAAAGATTTACCTCCTGAAGTTGCAACCTCCTTGGAAAAGGTGGTGGAAGAAAATTTGGATGTCTTCGCTTGGTCTGACGAAGATATCACCGGAGTCGATCGGGATATCATTGAACACAGTTTACTTGTAAACCCGAAGGCCCGGCCTATTCGACAAGGACTCCGGAAGATGTCCACAGAGAGAGCTGCTCTAGCTAAGGACGAAGTTGAAAAATTGTTGAAGGCTGGGATTATCAGAGAAGTGGCTCACACAGAATGGTTAGCCAACCCAGTCTTCGTCAGAAAGAAGTCTTCCGGGAAGTGGCGCATGTGCATTGATTTCACATCCTTGAATAAAGCATGCCCATGTGACCCCTACCCCATGCCCCGAATTGATCAACTAGTTGACTCCACTGCAGGTTCGGAGTTATTAAGCTTCCTTGACGCGTATTCTGGTTATCATCAAATATAGTTGAAGCGCGAAGATGAAATCAAGACAAGCTTCGTAACTCCTTCGGGAGTCTTCTGTTATATAAGAATGCCCTTCGGCCTAAGAAATGCCGGGGCTACTTTTTCAAGATTAGTTGCTAAGGCTCTAGGTCATCAGCTAGGTCGCAATGTGGAGGCCTATATGGATGATATTGTAATAAAGAGTGCTTTAAAGCACCAACATAGCCTAGACTTAGCAGAAACATTCAATAGCCTTCGGGCATGTGGCATCCGTCTTAACCCCGAAAAATGTATATTCGGAGCTAAGGCTGGAAAATTGTTAGGGTATTTAGTTTCAAGCAGGGGAATTGAAGCCAGCCCTACTCAAATAACTGCGCTGCAGAAGATGGCTCCTCCGGAGAATTTAAAGCAAGTGCAAAAGCTGACTGGGCGTCTGGCTGCACTTAGCAGGTTTTTATCAAGGTCTGCGGAGAGGAGCTTGCCTATATTCAAAGCGTTAAAAGGGTCCGAAGATTTTGCATGGACACCGGAGTGTCAGAAAAGCTTCGAAGATATTAAAGAGTATCTCAGTAATCTTGCTACACTCACGGTGCCTACTGCGGACGAAACCCTACTCCTGTACCTTGCAGCTACAGGTTCAGCTGTCAGCGCAGTCCTTGTCAGAGAAGTGGATTTCAATGGGAAGTTGGTCCAAAATCCTGTTTATTTTGTATCCGAAGCATTATCAGGAGCGAAGACAAGATACTCCGAACTTGAGAAGTTCGTTTATGCTCTGATAATGGCTTCGAGGAAGCTAAGACATTATTTTTTGGCTCACAATGTAATTGTACCAACTTCGTATCCCTTAGGAGATATGCTCCGAAGCAAAGATTCCACTGGAAGGATTGGAAAGTGGGCAGTTGAGCTAGCACCCTTCGGCATATCTTTCTGTGCAAGGACAACTATCAAATCCCAAGTCCTAGCAGACTTTATAGCAGAGTGGACTCCACCTGCGAATTTGGCTCCGGAGAAGTCAAGTGACGGAGTTTGGACTGTGTACTCCGATGGGGCTTTCCAAGCATCCGGAGCAGGCATTGGGGCAGTATTGATTTCACCGTCAGGGCAAAGAGCAATGTACTCCGCAAGACTCAACTTTAAGTCTACCAATAATATAGCGGAGTACGAAGGGATTTTATTGGGACTCTGAAAAGCACGTGCTCTAGGGGCTACAAGAATAATTATAAAGATAGATTCTCAGATAGTAGCAGGGCACGTAGACAAAAGTTTTCAAGTTCGGCATCCACATCTTGCAAAGTACTTAGAAGAAATCCGCAAAATCGAAGCACACTTCAAGGGTATTTCCATTCGGAGTATACCAAGAGCGGAAAACGTGCAAGCGGACATTTTAGCGAAGGCTGCAGCCGGAGCTGTGGATGTGCCCGAAGAAGCTTTCTATGAGGAGCTCAATATACCTTAGGTGCCACAAATTCCCTCTGCGGAGATTCTTTGCATTCCTAGTGCAGATTGGAAAAATTCGATCATGGAACTTTTGCAAGGGGGAACAAATTTGCCCGAAGAACCCCAGTTGTCAAGATTAAAGCTCAGAGCCAGAAACTATCAGATAATCAACGGTATATTATACAAGGCCGGAGTATGTTCCCCTCTACTCCGATGTATATCTCAAGCCGAAGGCCAAGAAATTCTTCGAGAAATTCATGAAGGCCTTTGTGGAAGCCATTTAGCCCCTAGAGCTCTGGCAGGAAAAACACTTCGCCAAGGGCTTTATTGGCCCACAATAACAGCTGATGCGGAGAGCTTGGTCCGCACTTGTCAAGGATGCCAGTGGATGGGTCGACGGAGTCATCGCCCACCAACAGCTCTTCAAGTCATTGCTCCGGTATGGCCTATGGCCAGATGGGGTATGGATTTAATTGGTCCCTTTCCGTTAGCAAAGGGAAATCTGAAGTTCGCAGTGGTAGCTATTGAATATTTTTCTAAGTGGGTGGAAGCAGAACCCTTAACAGCTATCACTTCGAACAATGTACAGAAATTCTTCTGGAAGAACATTATTTGTCGGTTCGGAGTGCCTAGATACCTCACAGTTGATAATGGAACACAGTTCGATGCAGAACCCTTCAGGAAGTTTTGCGAAGATCTAGGCATTCAGCTATGTTTTGCTGCAGTGAGGCATCCTTAGTCGAATGGAGCCGTAGAGCGAGCTAATGGAAATATTTTATCAGGGCTAAATCGAAGAATAGTAGGATTAGCAAAGGGACTGTGGACCGAAGAGCTTCCGAAGATTCTGTGGTCCATTCGGACTACGCAAACAAGGTCCATAGGTTTTACTCCGTTCAGACTACTATTCGGAGATGAAGCTATGACTCCAACGGAGCTCAAAGGGGGATCATTTCGCAGCACCGAACCGGACATTGAAGAAGAAAGACAAACTTCGTTAGATTTGTCAGAAGAAACAAGACTTCGAGCTGTAGCTAATTTATCAAAGTATCATCAGCAGACGAAGGCTTGGTATGACCCGAAGGTTAAGCTCAATGAACTAAGACCGGGTCATCTTGTTCTACGAAGCATTATAGCACCAGGGAAGTTAGGCAATAAATGGGAAGGTCCATATCTAATTGTCCGCTCAGGGCGCCTTGGTTCATTTAAATTAGCTAATTTAGAAGGTGAAGAGTTAGCACATACTTGGCATGCGGAGCACCTAAAGCGATACTTCGCATAAGAGCTCCTTGTAATTCGTTTGTAATCATCTTCTAAATTAATAAAGCATATGATCCTGATAGTGCCTTCCCCTCATAGACTTCCAGCTTCCGAGTGGACGCACTGGAACCGCGGGGTCGACCGAGAGGGAAGTGTCATGAAGCTGGGTTGTATTTTCGGACTTCGAACCCATAAAGTTCGAAGCTTCCGACGTGGGGGCTGGCATAATCCGGAGCCCAGGCCACCGGCTTGTAGGCATCCGTAAAAGAGCCCAAAACCACACCCTACGGAGTCCAAGCCATTGGCTGGTAGACTTCCGTAAAAAGAGCCGAAGGTGGCCAAAACCTACGGAGTCCAAGCCATTGGCTGGTAGACTTCCATAAAAAGAGCCGAAGGTGGCCAAAATCTGCGAAGTCCAAGCCATTGGCTGGTAGACTTCTGCAAAAAGAGCCGAAGGTGGCCAAAATATACGGAGTCCAAGCCATTGGCTGGTAGACATCCGTAAAAAGAGTCCAAAGAGACCATTGCAAACTCCGAACCATTGGTTCGTCAGAGATCGCAAAAATAAGCCGAAGGTGGCTAAAGCAAAACAACATTTGAGCCATGAGCTTCGAATGTCTGTTAACATAGTCCAAAAGTGACAAATTTTTTAAGACACTAAAGTGTCCTGGAAGTTATCTCAAATGATTTCTTTCATAAAACAAAGGTACTAAGTTACCATTCTTCTGACTGCAAAAAGTCGAAGACATTTCATAAGATTTTAAAAGATCTTTAAATGACAGAGGGGCTCCGAACCCCCAAAAAATTGTACTCCGAAGTTTTTTCTTTGCGCATAACCATCTTTGAATACATTTCGAAGTTGCTTATACCCAAAGAGGGGCTAGTAAATATGGAGACAATTTTAAATCGGCATTCATTATTGAAATAAAAGTGTTTACAGATTACACTATGAAAAATTGGTATCTATACCAAGAAGGAATCGGAGACCTCTTCGGTCCCTAGAGCTAGGGGTGGAACGACTAGTTCCAACATCGGAAGTTCTAATAACTTTACGTTTAACTCTCTTCCTCCCCCTCGAAGCTCTAAAATCCTTCTGCTCTTGTTGAAGCTCGGCCCAAGTTCGAAGCCGTTCAGGGCTTCTTTCCCAGCTTCTAAGATCTTCAGATCTTTTATTTCGAGCTTCACCTTCGTCTTCAGACCAAATAGTGTCTTCAAAAGACGAGGTGTTTGCGTTAACCTCTTTCTCTTCCTCTTTAATATAAGACAATACATCTTTGATTACTTTGGGCGCAATTACGCCGGAGTCATCTCGAGGAATTAGAAATCGAGGACGCTTGTAATTCTTTAGAAGTTCGAAGGTATTCCATAATGAACGAAGTTCGTCATTAAGCTCTAACACTTCGATGTCTTCCATAAGGGGCAAAGCCTAAAAATATGACAAACAAGATTTTCATTGATAAATGTTTACAAGCATGAAGCTTTACATAGTCAAAAATCCTAAATGATTCCTAAACCTGCGGGTTCGGAGGAGGCTGACTGCTCGAAGCTTGGTTCCGAACTTGCTTCTGGCGTTGGCCTTCATCGATCCAAGCCTTGATCGCGGAACGACCTTCGGCTCTCCATGAGGTTTGAAAGGCTCGCTAGGCAGCAGCCACGCCTTCGTAAGGATTTAAAAGCCACTCGTCGTCGAAGGTAATAGAGCGCTCTGCGCTCGGAGTGATTGTTCGCCCCAAATCCTCGTAGTAACGAAGTAGTCCGAGGGCAGACACTTGTCCGGAGAGTTCTCCATAATGAATGCCTGCCGTCTTCATTTGCTTCGCTGCCCCTTGGATCCTTTTTAACCGGCGCAGCAGAGTCACATTGTCATCTGAAGGAAGTGATCCAGTAGTACCGAAGTACTCCAGAACACCTAGCATTTGTTCTATGACCTCCGTAGCTACCTTCTCCGACTTAAGCTTTTCTTCAATTAGTGCATCCTTGCTCGAAGTCGTTTCTGCTAGAACTCCGGAAATCCTAGCATTCTCCGTAGTTAAAATATTATTTTGATTTAGGAGTTGGCTAGCTTCCTCTTGGAGCCTCACAAGTTCGGACCCAGCACTAGCATGCTCCAACCGCACTTTTTCGATTTCAGCCCGAAGCACGATTCTTTCTGCTTCGAGCTCTTTATTAGCAGTTTCCAAGCCCTATCTGGCCCTACGCTCCGTTGAAATAATGCTATCCATTTGAACCACTCTGGCTTCGGAGAAAGACAAGTTGCGTTTAAGAGCTTCATTTTCTTCCCGAAGCTGAGCAATTTCATTTTCGCTCGATAAAGTTGCAGCGCGGGCCAAGACCGCTTGCTGAGAAAAGAAAAAACTAAAGTAAGAAATTATTCATGTATAATTTGCTACTGGTTCGAAGATGTACTCCGAACCCAATATAATTCGCTAAAGATATTGGTTCGAAGGGGCTCCGTACCTGGTAGGCTGCTCGTTCCATAGCAACGTTAAGCTCCGAACTCTTCGCCCTACTTAATTTTGCTACCAGCTCTGTCTCCCCGACTTCGCGACTCACTCGACCTAAAGGTTTGAGCAGAGTCCGAAGCCCGGTTCTTTGCTCCAAAAAAGGAGTTAAAAGAGGGAGCATTGCCGAAGCCTCTTGGTCATCCCTGCTTGGCGAAGCTCCGGAGCGTTCTCCTGAGGTCCTTGGAACTTCGGTAGATGGCCCCCCCACAGTTGATTCACTTTCATCTGTTGATTCAGACGAAGTTGATCCTTGAGTAGGGAGGGGCTCTATATGTCTTTTACCCCTTCCAGGCCCCTATTGAGTGACCTCCGGGTGTGGCTCCGAAGTTGTTGAAGGCCCTGGAATGGGATCTTCACGATGTACTTCATCAGAAGGGGGCTCTGCAAAAGCAAAGGTATTATACATTGTATAATTTTGCAGAAAATAATAAGAGAATTGTGCGAAGTTTACCTTCGACATTCTGGGGGCATTCGAGCACCGGACTGCTCGGAGGATCGAAGGTGAGGTCTTCATCTGAATCCACAGTTAAAACTTCGACTGCCAGAGTATCTCCGTGAGCAGTCCTCCCTTCATCCACAACTGAAGTTGTAGTAACTTCAAATTCATCTTCGCCCATAGGGGCTTCAATTTGCTCTTCTTCTTGAGCATCCGGTGCTCTCACTTCTTCAATATTAGCTTGAGGCTCCGGCATACCTGCAGTATCTTCAATGTGAATATCTTTTTGAGCTGCATCTTCATCAATCAACCTCACTAATAGTATACCTTCATCTTCTTTAGAACCGGAGATTGAGGTTCTTGAGCTCGAAGGCGCAGGATCCGAAGGTGCGAGATTTTTTGGCTTCCGAGCCACCTTCTTCACCGGAGTCTTTGCGGAGCTCGAAGCTCCGGCTTCAGCTATCCTCTTCTTGGGTCCTTTCTCTGAAGGCACCCAGTCCGTCAGAGGGGGCGGAGTCATCTTCAACATTCTCCATACTCTGTTAAACCTCTCCCAACTCCCGACTAATTTAACTCGCCATTCTTTTTCAGTCGGAGTTGGGGCACCCAAAATCTTCTCCGAAGCCCTTATAATCTTCTCTGAAGTAATAGGGGCTGAAGAAGCTAAAAAATAAATAATTCAAGTTAGTCTTTCTTCGAAGTAAATATGTATAATGCATGTTGGTTTCGAAGTTACCTGCAGGGCTCGAAGTCAAGTTAATCTTGCGGAGACCGCCTTCTGAATCATCCTCGAAGACGATAGGCCAGTTGGCCATCAGCGGAGAAATTTGCAGGCCGAGGAATTCTTCGGCTAAGTCTCGCATGCTTAACCTTCGGCTAATCTTTTGAAGCAGGTTAAGACGGGCTTCGAGCTGACCTTCGTTGGGCTGCACTAAAGCTTCCTTCCGGAATTGAATTTCTTTAAGGGGCCCGGCCAGAGGACTGCTTGCCCCAACTTCGGCATAGAACCATCTTAGAACCCAATCAGTATACCATCTGGCATTGATGGCCTTGGCAGGGAACTGAAGGGCATACTCATCTCGAAGCCTAAAGTTGATGCTGCCGAAGGACACCACAACTTTTTCACCTCCGGGGCCTACGAAGGTCTTCGGTTGGCAAGTTGCTCTATGTAGTGCAGCGAAGATCTTTGCCCTCCCCTCACAACCTTCGGCTCTCAGTGCCCATTCGAAGATAGCCAACCTAGCTACTGCATTCGGAGATAATTGGGGGAGGGTTACATGGAACAGATCAAGTACCTCCGCTAGGAAGTCTACTGCAGGGAGGCCCAAGCCAGCTTCGAAGAAAGCTTCGAATACAACTACTTCTCAGGGTCTTGGCGATGGAATCATTTCTTTGCCTGGCTTCCGGATCATAACGCCATTACTAATTTTCCCTCCCACTGCGATTGCCAGTGACTCTCTCTTGCAGGTAGAAGGCCCCAACTGAAAAGACTGATCCAAATATTTTGTCGATGGCGGGCACAAACCTTGGTCATCGGCGATTTGGGGATTTCTCCCTCCTGCCGCCATTGATGTCACCGCCGGTACCGAAGGTGCCGCCGCTAACGCTGCCGCCGCTGCTGCTGCAGCCGCCTACTGCCGGGCCAAGGCCGATGGAGGTGCAGATCCCTTAGTCTTCACCATTGCGACCGCCGGATTGCTTTGAGGAAATGGAGGCTAGGGCTCAAGAACTCAAAGGGCTAAAAAGTTTTTGATTGCGAGAATGCGGTGAAAAGGTAACCAGGTAACTTCTAGGCCTTCTATTTATAGCCTAGACTTCACTTTTTACCGTTAATCCATGTCGTTTCGCATTCCTGCCGTTACTTTTCCCCGAAATTAACGCTTACTACAGTTTCCGTTGGAAACAAAAACTTAACGGCTATTTTCTCTAAGTCTAAAAAACTTTCGAACTTCTTGAGTCGGTTCTAAGATAGTTCGAAAAGCAATTACCTTAAGACTGATTCGGAGTTTGTATCTTCATGCATTTCGGAGATGAACTAAAAACCAATAACCCCTATGCTTGGTTATCTTTTCCTTCCGTATACTGCTCTCCTAACATTATAGGTCAAACGGAGAAGCGTATTCGAGGGGCTACTGTTGGGGGAAAATACCTCATCTTCGGGGTTATTGCCGAAGCAACATAAAGGCAGACAGAGGATTCGAAGGTTCCCAGACGATCATCTTCGAAGATACCCAGAACCAAGTTCGAAGTACGAAGATAGGCATTGGTTCGGAGTACATCTTCGAACTAAGGCTTTTCAAGATCTTTTCTGCCAGCTAAGATGGAAGACTTATCTTCTTTCTCATTAGATTAGTCTTTTACCATTTTAGCCCTATTAAGGGAACCGAATAGTTTCCACTATGTCGGTTGTAATAGAGGGGTAAATAGGTCTTTTCCTTAATGTTTAGGCCTATAAATACCCCCCATTTCACCCTGTAATAGGGACCGAATACAAGTTATTCAATATACACATTCGAACTATTCTAAGCTATTATCCTTTCGGAGGCTTAGAACAGTTTGCTTCACAAACACTTCGTTTGTTAGTTTCTTTTCCACAGAAACCTGTTAGCGTAATCTTTTACGCCAACGGGAGCTTTTTAAAATTTCAGGCTAAAAATAGCCTTCTGTTTTAATTCAGTCTACTGCGGAACAGGCTTCGGACACAACCTTCGAAGTTCAGGTTCGGAGGTATTTGATGGCTCCGAACACAGGCTTCACAAGGAGTAAAAGTCTGAAGTCAAGCAGACTTTGCTCCACCCACAACCCCCAAAAACAACTCTGCTAAGTCAGTGCAGGCTCCGCACACAGGGTGCTTCGAGCAGGCTTCGCACTTCACCCTTCGCCGAGTGGACTATCCTCTGAGGACTTCGACCAAATACTTAGCGACAACAACTGGTGCTGGGCTTCGTACTTCGAAGGTCTAAATGCACACTAACATACTTCGCTAGGGGGTTCAACATGGGAAAACAGCGAGGTCTAGCCTCCAGTTACACAGAGCGAATCGCACACTGAAAAGCACACTTCGCACAAAACACACTTCGCCTAGACAGGCTTCGGTGCACTACTACTAGCGAGGTATGCAAACAAGCTCAAGCAGAAACTTGACACAGAAGCAGGGCTTCGCTGCTTGAACAAGGAACACAATAAATGAACTCACAGGATGAATATAACGTGTGGTGGCTGGTACAGGAGCTCAACAGTCAATGCTCAAAGTGTTAAATGTTACCTACCCAGCCCCCATATTTATAGCCACTATTCACCCAAGTGAATTGACTACTTTAACCCTAGGGTTTACAATGGTTTTGTCTCATCAGAACTGAGGGGTACAAAAGGTAGTCAACTTTATTTGGAGGCTTCTCTGTCAGCTTTGCAGAGGGGACAGCGTCAGCTTTTTGCAAAGCAGACATTGTCAGCCTTTACAGTCTTTGACTTTTCTGAAGCCCCCCTTCGCACGCGAGGGGTGTGGTAGCTTCGGTGAGAAGCCTTGAGCCTGATGGCCTTCGCTTCACCGAAGTCTGCCTCCGATACAGTGACGGTTTTGAGCCGAAGCCGTCAAAGCCCTTGGGGCCTTCGCACCAACACCTTCGGAGTGGACCACCACGGCTTCGCAGCTCCTTCCAGCTCGAACTCCGTCAGTCCATGTACCGAACCCATGCATGGCCGAAGTACCACAAGTCCACCTCACTCCGAAGCCCCCCTTCGGAGTACCACCCTTCGAAGTCCCTCCTTCATCCAAGGCCTTCGCGTGAAGCATTCCATGACCACTTCGTCGCAGTGCCTCTCCCCGAGCACACTCCTCGACAAGCCTCACCCGGACCATGCCTTCGATGCACCTCGACTTCTGAGATCTTCGTCGGGTACCTTCGAGTGTCTCCATCCGGAGCACACTTCGAACACCTTGCCTTTGCTGAGGACTTGATCCACCATACTCCGAAGTCACTCCATCCGGAGTACCCTTCGAAGTGCCTCGCCTCCGAGGACTTTGTCTCGGAGTACCTTCACCCGGAGCCACGCTCCGCACTTACTGCCTTCTCCTGGTGCACCTCGACCCGAGGTCCGACCTAGACCCCTTCGCAGCCTTCGTGACGGAGCTCCCGCTCCACTGGCATCAAGCCTCCCGCTTGACCCAGGTTCACCTGCTACGAACCATCCGTCACCTCCGAAGTCCCATGCGCACCACAGATAAGCAGACAAGTGTTTCCAGTACTCCGGAGACCTCTCCAGGTTAGCAACCTTCGGCACACACTCCGGTGTACCGCCCAAAGTACCGAGACCTTCGGTACAAACCCAGTCATCGTGTACTGTCGTACCCCTCTGATAGGCACACTCCGCTGCAACAGCTGCAGCAACCAAACCCACCGAACCCTTCGGTGAAATAGCCTCCGAACAGCTTCGGAGCACCAACCTCCGAACCCCTTCGGAGGGACCCCTTCGAAACAGTGGGTAAAAGCCTGTCAATCACTCATCACAGACTCCGAAACCAACCCTTGGTTTCTCGGATACGTCTGTAAGGCTGTAAAGCACTTTGTATAATAGACTAGCCTTTTTTCCCTTTTTGCCCTTATAAAGCCTATGACTAATAGAGGGCATTTAGGTCTTTTCCTTTGGCCTGCGTGCCTATAAAAGCAGGGCCAAGCCCTTGTAATAGTTCAGCTACTCCAGGGCCATGAGATCCTTCAAATCCATTAGATGCAACTGAGGCATACTATGCCAAATCCACCACAAACTGGACGTATGGCTATTATCCCTTTGGGGAGGTCCGAACCAGTATAAATCTTTTCTCCTTCTGAGAGAACCCTTCGAGGTTCATTCTACACACCATATACACATACAAAACTTGTGTTGTAGCTAACGCAATTGCTACAATAGTTGGCGCCATCCGTGGGGACCTTAGTCCTAAAAGCTAAGTTCTCTGCCACTGCCTGCATTTCGAAGTGCGCTTGAGGGGGGAGCTTCGAAGTTTTCTTGCTTCGCGCACCCTTCGGCAAGGGGCTTCGTGTGCAGTTCGAAGGCCTTTTCTTCGCCTTCCACTATCCTCCGCGCTTCCGAGTTCACCCTCTGGCAAGGGGCTCCACTTCGCGTGCCAAAAGCCTTCAAAGCCCCAGGGGCTACGAGGCAAGTTTTTCACCCGCTTTACGAGGTAAGTACACTGTCCGAAGTACCACTTCGATGTACAAATTTGCAATTATTTTAATAAAATCAAAGCCCTACTTTGCCTTAAATCGAAGCCTTGCTTCGCCCTTAAAGCAAAACTTTGCTCCATATTATCAAAAGTCGAAGCTTTACTTCACGTTTTGGAGCCGAAGTCTTGCTTCGTGTTCTAAAATCGAAGCCTTGCTTCCTTTTCATTTAAAACCGAAGCTCTACTGTGTACTTCTCAATACCCGAAGCCAACAGCCTCGTTCTTTTAAGAACTAAGGTTTCCAGCTTTGTATTGTTAAGGACCAAAGCACGACTTTGAAGACTTTTAAATCCGGAGTACCCCTCCGAAGGCTACACAACGCCTCTAGGCCCATAGCAGTGGGCTTTGAGACTTCCGAGCGACGGCTCGACAACTCTGGGATTCCAAGCTTCGGCCTGATGCATCCCTGGGTCGAAGGTGGCCTAGGGTCGTAGGTGACCCAGAGTCGAAGGTGGCTCAACCCATCGCAGGTTCGGTGAATCCACACCAAATATCCTTTTCATTCACTATAGGATCAAGCTCAAGAAGCCTTGCTTCGCTATCTGAACACGCACCGAGGCCTTGCTTCGCGTGACGTGATCTAATCTAAAAATTAAGCATCTCGAAGTCATGCTTTGCTTAAAATCTAAGTGCGTTTCGGAGCATCGCTCATGCATAATATCCAAATCCAATCATGTCGAAGCATGCTTCACTTAATTTTGCTATGCTGAAGCCTTGCTTCGCTCCAAATTAATGCATTCGAAGCCCAAAAGAGGCCTTCGCTCGACACGATATAAGCGTCCGAAGCCGCCAAAAGGCGCACCCCTTCACATTTTTAATTGCCCGCACCAGCAACGACTAATCCCTAGCTGCCATGCGCAAGGGGGGAAGTATGTATGCGAAGTGTGCGAATGTAATGCGCAGTATGAGCATGACAAGCAAAAACATTCGAAACAATCAAATCATGCGAAGCATGCAGACGAAGTATGCAAATACAACAAATCTCATTCATTGAATGATAATTGAGAAGTATGTTAAAAAAACACTTCGAAAACAAAATTATGAGTAGTCTGTATCTAAGCCTAAGAAAAAGCGAGCTCGAGGCCCCAACCCTCGCTTGCTCTTCTTCCGGCCAGGGCCCCCTCGGCTGGATGAAGCCTCGTCGGAGCCTGATCTCCCATGTCTGGTTCTTCCACGCTTCGAAGCCCATAGACCTCGTCCTTCACCTTGCAGGTTTGTCCAAGTCTGTGAGACAGGCGGTGCCGTGTCGAAGGCAGAGAAGTCTAAGGCTTCATCGCCTGTCAAGGCTGTACCCGAAGGCTGTACCCCCTCGCCACTTAAGTCTACGAAACAGCTTAAGTCTGGCGAGGAGGAAGAACTCTGAAGGGGCTCCGTCTTCACGGTACCCAGCAACTCCTGAGCTACTTCGGAAATGGCTTCTCCCTTAGGTCCCCTCGGAAGCTTGAACCGAGGGGGGCCTTCGGACCTAGCTACCTCGAGCACCACCCATAACTGGTGAAGCTCCTCAGAATCCTCAAGTACTTTGAGATCAACATTCAAAGGCTGAGCCTGGGCAGGTATAAAGTACCCCTGCATTTATATTAATAAATTGATAAGTTTTTACAAGCCTACATGTAAGAATTACAAGGAGCCTAAGGAGATCTACACCTTCGGAGGCAGAGGCGTCGACGTCGAAGGCTGAGCTGGCGGGGCCAATGCCTTGGCTCGGCGAAGGCGGATAGCCTTTTGGAGTTCAAGGACTGCTTCGCAGCCTTGGGCCTTCCAAGGGTCTTGAAGGTGGCGCTAGGCTCCGCGAACGTCTAGCAGAGGCATCACCAAGTGCTAGCCTCCGAAGGCCACCGGAGTCACCGAGGTCGCTGCTTCGAGGTGGTTGCACCCCGAGTCATGAAGCATTTGCCGCACTCCTTGACCCGCAACTCGGCCGGCCATCAAGGCGAAGCCCTTCAGAGACACCTCCGCCGTCGCAGCTACCGTCTTCAGGAACTCGACGTGGTCTCCAATTGGGTCCCGAAGGCTGAAGTCTAGAACTTGGTAATCGATCCCTATTTGCTCAAGGACCTCAGTCAAGCTCGAAGTGGCTTCATCAACGTTGTGAACAACGAAGTCTTGAAGGCAGTGGCTGTCTTGGCGAAGCTTTGAGTTCTCCGCTGCCAACTCTGCTCTGGCCTTCTCCGAAGCTCGAAGCTCCGCCCAAAGCTTATCGGTCTCTGAGACTAGGACCTCCCTCGCCTTGTCGGCCTCGGCCCTCGCAGTCTCTACCGAGGCTTCGACCCGCCTTCGCTTCTCGGCTTCCATTGAGATTTCGAGTCGAAGGGCATCCCTCTCCTCCACCAAGCAACCCATTCGCTCGTCCGTAGAAATTGCTACTGCGGCATTCAGCGCGAAGGCCTAAAAGGGTTCAAGAAAATCGTAAGTGTTGATTGATGAGCAGTATGACTCGAAGGCTGTATAAGACTTCTCTCACCTAGATGAGGGCTTCATTCGCATTTGGGAAGAGGTCGAAGGGGCTCGAGCGGCTGAGTTGACACACCAAGCCCCCTGACCCTGCAGCGACGCAGCCTTCATGAAAATCTTGGATGACCGCCTTCGTCATGGCCCCCTTCGGCTGCAGAGGCTGGACTATCTCCTCTAACGCAACCTCCAGTGCAGGGTCCAGCGGACCTGGGCTCTGGTCCACCACTTCGACGTGCTCGTCGGCTCCGTCCTGAGGGTTCCCTTCGCCATGGTCATCACCTCCGTCCTCCTCGGATGAAGTTATGTCAGACTCCGAACTACTGCTACTGTTGCTGCCGGAGGCCTCTGCCGGCTTCGATGTGGTGGACCTCACACTGGCATCGACATCTGCAAAAAAGTATAAGTCAATATCCACGTTTGAAAAGAGAAGTATGTTTAAAGTGTTTACCTTCATCAGAGATTTCTTCGAAGGCGGAGGGGTCGATGTGTGCTCCCCAATCCCTGTGCTGCGAAGTTGGAGCCTCAACCCCCGCGCCCGAAGTCATCGCCGTCGCGGCCCTCGCCACCACCTCGGTAGCTGTTGCTGGAGCCCCTACTGGCTCCACTCTGGTTCCAGGGTTCATGACTGTTGCCTCCTCTCCAGTAGGGGCTTCGGTCATTGGGAGCTCCGAACGAGCCCTCGAGGCTTTAGGTTCGTCATCGTCCACCCTCTTCCTCTTAGAGCCGCTCACCGAGGATGTAGGGTTTGAGAAGTCTTGCAAAGCTTGGACCCCCTCGATGCCGAACCAGGTCCACACTCTGTTCTAGTGCTCCCAAGTCCCCACCAGAGTAAGCCGTTGAGCCTGCTCCTCAGGTGTTGGGGCTCCGACAACGCGCTCCGCCGCAATGATGGCCTCCTCCAGAGTCCTTACTTCAAGAGCGGCTTCATCAAGATTCTAAGTCAGAGAAAGGTTATTTTGAGAAGTATGAAAGTGAAAAGACTTCGAAGTCTTACCAAGGCATTCTATCGACACCTCGCTTAGGCCCTCCGAGCCCGAAGGTTGAAAGAGGCCCTTCGGCCAAGAGCGCGCGAGGAGGCTGAGCCGAAGGGTTATGAACTCCTCCGCGAGGTCCCTCATGCTCATCTTCGAAGCCACCCTCCGCAGGAGCAGGATCCTCGAGCGAAGGGTGTCGGGGCTCGTCTTCACCATGCCTTCGCGTCGGTAGGAGATGAGCGCGTTGGTACTCCGAAGGGGAGAGTTTGTGCCAACTGAGGCGTAGAATCACTCTTGGTCCCACCTCGAGTACCACTTGCTATTGGTGGCCCTCGCTGGGAAGGCATCCTAGTACTCCCTCCGAAGCTGAAAATTGGCGCTTCCGAAGGCCAAGGCCATCTTGACGCGATCTGATCCCTCCCTCGGCTTCAGCTAGCAGTTGGCATCATGAAGAGCTACGAAGACATCGGCGTGCCCCTCGTAGCCTTCAGCCCATTCGAAGACCGCTAGCCTCGCCACGGTGTTTGGCGATAGTTGAGGAAGCTCGAGGTTGTAGGCCTTCAAGACTTCGCTCAACATTCCTACAGCTGTCAATCTGAGACCGGCCTCAAAGAAAGCCTCGAAGAGTACTACTTCGTCAGCCCGAGGCCTTGGTATGGCCTCCGACTTCTCTGGCACCCGAAGCTAGATCTTCGTCGATATCTTCCCCACGCAAGCCTTTCGGACAGACTCCTCCTTTGAAATCGAAGCCCTCATCTCCAAAGTTTGCTCAAATTTATCCGATGGTGACCAAAAGTCCCTCGGCCCCAACTGCCTCGTTGTAGGCTTCACCGCAGCTGCAGCCACTTCCTGCGCCTGGGCAGAGCTTGAACTCGAACCCAGGGTCAAAGCCTTCTTCGAAGCAACCTTCTTTGGAATTTTGTGGGGCTTCGGCATGAAGGACGCTAAAGCTTGCGAAGCTGGCTCCGCGCGAAGCTAAAGATGGAGAGAACAGAGCGAAGGATGCAAGGCATTGAGAAGAAAGAAAATGAGAAGTGTGTCAAAGTCGTGTGTGGTAAACCCCTTTTTATAGGCGGTAAAAATCTTAACGGTTCCCATGCCGAAGCCACTGACGGGTGGGCCTCAAGCGAAGTTGAAGCGAACTGGTGCACTATAACGGACAGTTTTATAGCCATTGCGGAGTCAGTTGATCTCCCCGAGGTTGTTCTGACAGTCGAGGAAGGTAATTATTTCCTGTGCAAGTCGAAGCCGCCTTCGGTCCAAGCTCCGAAGGCCTGTCTTCTCTGAAGTTGAATTTTTTGCTGTCATTTGTCCAAAGGCGCAAGCACCCCTTTGTGCTGAAGGGCTGTAGGCGAGGGGCTACTATTGGGGGAATAAGTTTTCCCTTAAACAGGGGCCAAATGACATCAGCCTCTGTTGGCCTTTAGCCCAGAGCTTGATACTATCGAAGCAAATCCTTTTCTGCCGAAGTTATGTCCAAACCTCTGGACTCCTTTCAGAGCCCTCCGGATCGAAGCTTTTGGACTCCTTCCGGAGCCCTCCAGTTCGAATCCTCCAGGCCCCCTTTCGAAGTCTGCCAAAAGCCAAGTCCTCATGCTCTCTTCGGAGTTCTCTTCAGAGTTAGCCTCCAGGCTATCTTCGGAGTTAGTCTCTGGGCTATCTTCGGTGTTAACCTCCGGGCTATCTTCGGAGTTAACCTCCGGGCTATCTTCGGAGTTAACATCCGAGCTCCTTTTGGAGCTCCCTAGAGCCGGTCTCCGGACCCTCTCCAGCCAATTCGAAGCTGTCTCCGAGAGCCCAGTTCAGAGTTTAGTTCGGAGGACACTTCGAAGCCCACTTCGGAGTGTCCTTCGAAGCCTTCTTTGAAGTCTCCGCCCGAAGAGCTCCGGCCACTACTTCGAACCAGGAAAATATCTATACTTCGCTACAGTATAGAAGCCATACCGGGGGCCCCTCTGCCCCTAGTATGTCGTTTAGCTGTTCAGGAGTGACGTTTATCTGATACGTCTGTAAGGCTGTAAAGCACTTTGTATAATAGACTAGCCTTTTTCCCTTTTTGCCCTTATAAAGCCTATGACTTATAGAGGGCATTTAGGTCTTTTCCTTTGGCCTGCGTGCCTATAAAAGCAGGGGCAAGCCCTTGTAATAGTTCAGCTGCTCCAGGGCCATGAGATCCTTCAGATCCATTAGATGCAACTGAGGCATACTATGCCAAATCCACCACAAACTGGACGTAAGGCTATTATCCCTTTGGGGAGGTCCAAACCAGTATAAATCTTTTCTCCTTCTGAGAGAACCCTTCGAGGTTCATTCTACACACCATATACACATACAAAACCTGTGTTGTAGCTAACACAATTGCTACAACAATGTCTTAGTAGAGCTGTTTATGACTGGGTGTCATCAATTAAGCATATGTCATTTAGCTTACATGTAACACTGGAAGACACGTTGAGTGGTTTTAGACACAATGAGGAGTAAAATGGTTTTAGACACAACGAGGAGTAAAAAAGATGTACCACTTATACACACATACAAACAAACAAACAACATGCATGCACATATAAATTGCTCCATAATTACTATGATCTAAACAAATTCCCAATTGTTCAGAAATAGCATTGTGGCTTCTCAATTGTATAGCAAAGAAAAATAGCATACATGCACATAGAAACAAACAAACATTGCTAATATAGAAAAATAGCATTGTCTCAATTGTGTTCTAATTTACAGAGAACACACTTAGAATAGGAGAATCTATCACAAGAAGCCACCTGAATCTGATCACAGTTACCACATATATATATGCACATATAAACAAACAAATAGCATACATGCAAATAGCATTGTCTCTAGCTAAGGTGCACATCAAAACTTGGAAATGAGATGAGAGAAAACAAAGTAGGAAAGAAACAAACTAGCTACTAGTAATGAAAGATAAAGAGCTAACAGAAAAGAGATGATATAAACTATTTTGGGAGAGGAGCACTTCTAACTTGTTGGTGAATTTTTTGGTCACACTTTGACACACGCGTGGCCTAGGAGATCTTCTTAACTCCAGTGTAGGTCCTACATTGTTAGAAAAAGGGTTCAAGGTGTGCCAATCAGTTTGACCCTGCAACTAAAAAGAAAATAGGAAAATATGATCAATAGCATATCCTATCGGCTATCGAGTCGATGACCGCGATGAGGATGGGATATTCATGGAATATCATGCCAATCGTCCATAGTGACAATAACTAGGGGTGAAGCAATCAGGCGAGCATACCATCGACCGATAAGATGGAAAATTTTAGTTTTACCACATAGGCCGATGAGCGCTTTTATGATGGCAAATAAGATGTGGCGTTGAATTGAAGATAACCTATCGGCTTGTACTCCGATAAAAATAAATAAAACATGCCAGATAACATGTATATATCATCAAAATCATCGCAATAACTAGATCGGACCTAACCAAGACAGTAGCTAATCACGATGATCTTAATAATATATCAAAGTATCAGGCATGCTTTATTTAAATGAACGGTATACATCATGAAAAAGATACAATAGCAAGAGATGTCAGACTTAACCGATGAAGCCTCAAACTTCCACACCTAGATCACATCAATCTAAGAGATTAATCTAATGTAGCCTTAGACCGAGCCAATACACCGAGAATCGGTGACCGTACTATTTCAACGTTCACCACAAAAGATCAATCTGATGCAGCCATGAGGATATTGACCTAGTCAATATGGTTGTCAGGGGTGGCGGGACTCACCTCTTCGCCGAAGATAGAAACGATGCAGCCCAGCTCCGAGTGTCGAACCCCGTCAGGATAAACCTTGGGAACCAAGGGTGGCAATGCTCTGAATAGTTGTTTGATAGAGATATGTATTTCTAAGCTATCTAAGGGTACATATTTATAGTCTGGAGACTTGCCGTCCTGGCACTCTATCTTAATCGATTCTGGATTTATCTTCTTTTCATCTTTATCTCCATCGACTCATATACATCCAGTCATATTGTAACAGTATGGACGGTCTTCCTTGACTATCTTTGACCGGATCTTCTTTGACTTCTATTGACCGTGTGGCATCTTTAGTGGGCCTGAGCTTTACCAAATCTTGGCGTCCACACATGCCCCTAGTTTTAGAGCATTAAGTAGTTGTTGATGCTTCGAAATTAACAAGAGTCATTATCCCTGCTACCACGTCTTCTCATACGTATATCCGCATGATCTTTTCACTTTGATCGCCAGCCAAAACTCTTCATCTTCTAGGACCTTTATAACTTCACCCACGGTCCCATCTTCATATTCTTCTCTCATTTTCCCACTTCCTCATCTTTTTCCATTCATGACTACGTTGGATGTTGCCTAGCCCGACATATCTTCGTTCATTCATGGCGACATCAGACCAGACTTCATCCCACACAGTTTTGTATTGGCGTTCTTCAAGCCAAAAAATTGGTTCCTATAATCTTGGGCCTGCAAAGATCCTGACACTTTTGAAAACCATAATCATGATTACCTTTTGTCGAATGTTGCAGGTGGCCCCACCGAATCTGGTGGAATTGGCGTGAACCGACCACCGAGGAGTTACTTCTTGCTTTATAAGTACCCCGGTCACTCCGCCTTCTTCTTCACGCTTTCTGCTTGCTGCTTATGTATTTGGCTTGCCACCGTTTCCTTGCGACTACCTCTACTCGTCGCTTTCGTGTTCTTCGCCGACCCAAATTTCTGGCAGATCTTCCCGATGGAGACCATTGACTTCATCCCTAAGGTAAGTCTTTCTATTGTTCTTCATTTCTCTTGGTTCTTCCGTCGATTTTCTTTACTGTTCTTTTCTTTCCGTGTAGAATCTGTGGGATCAAGTCTTGATTCCTATGGCCAACCATCCATCTTGCTTCTTCTTGGGTTTGATGGGTAACCCTGACCCCACCAATTTTCTTAACGTTGAGATCCAGCGTATTGCCTTCAAGAATTCAAAAATGCTTTTTTCCGATTGGAACAGTTGGTACCTACATTTTGCCGCGTCAAAGCGTAATTCCTGGGAACAAACTGGCATCATGAACTGCATCAACCTCTTGAAGGTTATGCCCAAGAAAATTTTGTGGATCGGAAGTTCCAATAGGTGTTATCAGACGTTTCGATTATTATCTGGTCTCAATAAAGAGAGCAAATGTTGCTTCGGAAGTTCCAATATGGTATCAGAAGTTACGACAAGCCGGAAGTTCCTATTTGGAATCGGGGAATTTTGTACTAATCGAAAGTTCCGATATGGTATCGGAGGTTCTGAGGTGGGAGAAAACATATTGGATCTGTTGCGCGTCGTATTGTATCAGGAGACCTAAAATACCCTGTCGGAAGTTCTGATCCAGGATCAGAAGTTCCAACGTGGGCGAATAGATTGGATCTGTTATAGTTTTTAGGGTTTCGAGATGAGCACGATCAGGGGGCTATCAGCCCTATAAAAGGAGAGGAGGAGGATGTCATGGAAGAAGGAATAAGCCTAGATTAGACGTAAGCACGAGGATAGGCTTGACGTGCTACTCCGACATCTTATTCCGTTGCACCTACGCATCTCGTGCTAGAAGTTAATGATCCATGATCTCGCACACGCATGAGTCTTGGGCTTAGGGCGAAAATTTTGAATTTGCCAGCTAGCGTAGCTCCCCTATTCCCCAACAGTGGTATCAGACCCTATGTGCATAGTGTTCGATCTGGATCCCTCATGTATGGAGATACATGGTGGAAAAATAGATTAGATCTACTTCTGTCCACGGCAAATCGGAAGCCCCGATATTGATCGGAAGTTCCGATACCTATCTAATGTTCTGATATTGAATATTGATTTGGTATAGAAAGAAATTGTTGTGATTCGGTGGATCTGAAATTCTGATGCTAGATCGGAAGTTCCGACCCACACAAATTTGAAATACCAAGCTTGTTGAGCTGGGTTTTTCAGATCTAGAATCCTGTCAATTTTAGATTGCTCGCCTAACTTTGTTTTGTAGAGAATGATGTGACTGGCATGGCCCTAGATAAAACTGATGTATCAGATGCATGCAATGAATGTAAATTAAATATGGCCTGCGTGTCATGGTTATTTACATCCCAAGGCTGATGTAAAATTTATTACGGCTTGCATGTCGTTTTCCACGGTGCTTCGACCCATGTAATTAGTATAGACTATGTGAGATGGACTAGTACTCTTCTTGGAGGCTGGGAGCACGCACTCAATGACGGGAGCCATGGAGATGGAGATTGCCATGTGAAGAGGGCCATGCTATGTGGCAGTTAAGATGATTGTCTGTGATGCTTTTTTATGTTCTTGTTACACTATCCTTGCATGTTTCATGTGCGCTAGGGACGTTACCGTGCTAGAATATTTTTTCCTCAGAAAATTAAGTATTTATGCTCTTCCCAATATCTGCACCCACCAAGGTTCGTGTTCATCGATAGTGAGTCTGCCAAAGCAGGGTGCTATCTTTTATCTCGACCAGTTGGGGTGGAAGTCGGACTTTTGCACGCATAGTATTGGTTCACTTGACAAGGCTATCAAAACGGTTTTGGGCCTTGGAGCATAGGAGTTGGGGTCGAGCATTGGATGCTTCTCCAACGACAAGAGTCACATACGATGTGATTAGCAAGGAGTTGCTTACCTATGTCAACTAGCTTCTAATAGTGATGCCAAAGCTCACTAGGAGATAGTGTGACCATGGATCTTGCACCACTATTAGTCATGAGAGGGAAAGTGACTGGTTTAAAATAGTGTAACATCTTTTATTGGATAGAAGATAAACATTGCATAGTGTTGAACCTTACATTTAATCTTTTGTAGATCATGGCACCTACTACTTCTTCTGTTAAGAGCACTACAATTTTTAATTTGTGATCTATACTTGAACGTGAGAAACTATCTAGAATAATCTTTATGGATTGGTATCAAAATTTGAGAATTGTTCTTAAACAAGAGAAAAAGGAATATGTTCTGGAGGAACCTCACCTTGATGAACTAGGAGAGGATGCTTCTATAGCAGACAAGTGTGCTTATGAGAAGCATGCTAGTGATTCCGTAGATGTTAGTTGTCTGATGCTTGCCTGCATGTCCTCTGAGTTTCAGAAACAATATGAGGAACGTGATGCTTACTATATGATTGTGGGTCTAATGGGCATGTTTCAGAACAAGGAAAGGGTTGAAAGATACAATGTATCTAAAGCCTTGTTTGGAAGTAGGCTGGCTGAAGGGAGCCATGTGAGTCCTCATGTGATCAGGATGATTGGTTACACTTATACTCTAGAGAGACTGGGCACCCCACTGGATCCGTACCTAGCTATTGATGTCATTTTATAGTAAATCCCACCGAGCTTTGAGTCGTTCATCATGAATTATAATATGGTTGGACTAGATAAGACACTAGCTGAGTTGCAAGGGATGCTAAAAACTGTTGAGGAGAGTATTAGGAAGACTCCAAATAAAGTGTTGATGGTTCAGAACGAGGGCAAAAAGAGAATGAGGAAGGGAAAGGTTAAGACTACATATTCGATCTCTAGTGCAAAGTCTAAACCGGCTGGAAAGTCCAAGTTAGGTCCTGCTAACTCTGATGTGTGCCACCACTGCCACAAGTCTAGGCATTAGAAGCGCAATTACAAGGTATATCTGGAAGAGCAGAAGAAAAAGAAGGGAAGTACAACTTCCGCGTCAGGTATTAATGTTATTGAAATTAATCTTACTACTCGTCCAAATGATTTATGGGTATTTGATATCGGATCGATGATTCATACTTGCAAATCATTGCAGGGGCTGAGTAGAGTTAGAAAGTGAGCAAGTGGCGAGATGGATGTCTGCGTCGAGAATGTTGCAAAGGTTGCAGCGTTGGCCATCGGCGTTAATTCACTGTCGCTACCGTCAAGACTAGTTTTGGATTTGAATAATTTTTATTTCAATCCCGCATTAGGCAAAAATCTTATCTCTTCTTCATGTTTAGAGAAAGATGGTTTTGAATTCATAATAAAGTACAAGAGTTGTTCAATATTTTTGAATGGCATGCTCTATGGTGTTTGTCCATTAGTGAATGTATTATATATTCTGAGACTTGATGATGCACATGCTTATAACATTAGTACTAAGAAACAATGACTCAATGATTTAAATCCTAACTACGTCTGGCATTGTCGTTTGGGTCATATAAATGAGAAGCGAATGCAGAAGCTCCATAGTGATGGACTTTTGGAGTCATTTGATTTTGAATCATATGACACATGCGATTTTTGCTTACTTGGTAAAATGACAAAGACACCTTTCACTGGACAGAGTGAGAGGACGAGTGAGCTATTGTCCATAGTACATACTGATGTGTGTGGTCTAATGAGTCACACGGCTAGGAAAGGCTTTCAGTACTTTATCACTTTTACCAATGACTTTAGTAGATATGGATATGTATACTTGATGAGGAATAAGCGGGAATCCTTCGAAATGTTCAAGGAGTTCCAGAATGAAGTATAAAATCATATGTGCAAGACAATTAAATTTCTACGATTTGATCATGGGGGTGAATATTTGAGCCTTGAGTTTAGTGACCATTTGAAGTAGTGTGGAATTGTTCCACGGCTGACTCCACCTGACACGCCCTAATGGAATGGGGTGTCCATGATGAGTCACACTGATATTTCATTATCCTTTTGGGGTCACGCTCTAGAAACCGTAGCTTTCACGATTAATAGAGTTCCATCTAATTTAGTAGAGAAGATGCCATATGAGATGTTGTTTGGGAGGTGTCCCAGTTTGTCTTTTCTAAAGATTTGGGGATGTGGGGCGTATGTCAAACGTATGACGTCTGACATGCTCAGTCATAAGTCTGACAAGTGCTTTTTTGTGGGGTATCCTAGGGAAACCAAAGGATACTATTTCTATAATAGAGAGGAGGACAAAGTGTTTGTCACTCGGAATGGAGTATTCCTTGAGAAAGAGTTTCTCTCAAAAGGAATTAGTGGGAGGATGGTGCATCTCGAATAGGTTCGAGAGCCGCTGGAAAGTGTTCTAGATTCCACTGAACAACAACAAGATGAGCAAAGTGTTGTGGAGCCTGTTGTACATGCGCCATCACCACGAATGTCTGGGAGAGTAGTCCATGCGCCAGAGAGGTACTTGTTCTTGACCACTAGGCATCGTGATATGTTGTTGTTGGACAACGACGAGCCCAAGACCTTTGCGGAAGCAGTGATGGGGCCAAACTATGAGAAATGGCTTGGAGCCATTGGATCTAAGTTGGAGTCCATGCGAGAGAACCAAGTTTGCAACTTGATTGATCCACCCGATGGTGTAAAACTATTTAGTGTAAATGGATCTTCAGGAAAAATATAGACGTTGATGGAAATTTTCACATCTATAAGGCACGACTGGTGGCGAAAGGTTTCATACATATTCAAGGTGTTGATTATTATAAAACGTTTTCGCCTGTCGCCATGCTTAAGTCTATTCGGATCATCCTTTCTATTGCCGCATTTTATGATGATGATATATGGCAAATGGATGTCAAGACGGCTTTCCTGAATGGAAACCTAAGTGAGGATGTGTACATGACACAGCCTGAAGGTCTTGATGGACCAAGAAATGCTAGGAAAGTTTGCAAGTTGCTAAAGTCCATTTATGGATTAAATCAAGCTTCTTGGAGTTGGAATCTTCACATTGATGAGATAGTTAAAGGGTTTGGCTTCATCAAGAACAAAGAATAGCCTTTTGTTTACAAAAAGGCTAGTGGGAGCTCACTCGTATTTTTGGTCTTATATGTGGATGACATATTGTTGATTGGAAATGACATTCCTCTCTTGAATGCTATCAAGACTACATTGAAAAATAGTTTCTCGATGAAATATCTTTGAGAGGCAGCATACATTCTAGGCATAAATATCTATAGAGATAGATCAAAATGATTAATTGGATTAAGCCAAAGTATGTACATTGACAAGGTTTTGAAACGGTTCAAAATGCAGAATTCTAAGAAGGGTTTTCTACCAATGTCACATGACATTTCTCTTAGTAAGACTCAGTGTGTTGTGACACCTGATGAGCTAGAGAAGATGAGTGTGATCTTGTATGCCTCCGTAATTGGATCCATCATGTATGCCATGCTATGTACATGCCCAGATGTGTCATATGCTCTAAGTGTTATGAGTAGGTACCAATCAAACCCGGGTGAAATTCACTGGCTGTAGTAAAAAGTATCCTCAAGTACTTGAGAAGGACTGAGGAAATGTTCCTAGTATACGGTGGTGAAGAGGACCTCGTTGTAAGTGGTTACACCGATGCTAGCTTTCAGACCGATAAAGATGATTCTCGATTGCAATCTGGCTTTGTGTTCTGCCTCAATGGAGGAATAGTAAGTTGGAAGAGTTCCAAGAAAGAGACGGTGGATGATTCTACAACAGAAGCTGAGTATATCACAGCTTCAGAAGCTACGAAGGAGGTCGTTTGGATCAGAAAGTTTGTTTTTGAGCTGGGTGTTATTCCTAGTGTGTCCATTCTAGTGGACCTCTATTGTGATAATAGTGGTGCCATTGTGCAAGCCAAGGAGCCTAGATCGCACCAAAAATCCAAACATATACTTCGGCGATACCACCTGATCCGCGAGATCATTGAGAGAGGTGATGTGAAGATTTGCAAGGTGCACAAGGATTTGAACATTGTGGATCCGTTGATAAAGCCTCTTCCACAGCCCAAGCATGAGGCGCACCTGAGCTCCATGGGTATTAGATACTTGCGTGAGTGAGTCATGTGTATGTGGAAGATGCTAGTAGAGTCTATGCTAATGTGTGAGGATAATTGTTATCTTGTTCCATGAATAAATGTTGTTTGCATTTAATTAATGAGTATGACTTGTTATGTTAAACTATTTGCTTTATGAAGATGTTGTTCAAAAGGGTCCCTAATCTTATCATCATGTGGGAGGACAGTGATGATACATGGATTAGCACATCTGACTGATTGATGATTGTGTTTCATATATCACAAACATAGAGATGTCAAATCAGTGATGTGGACACATGTTGGTGAACATGGTGTTGGATAGACCCACTTAAGATACTATTGGGATTGTTATTGTAATGTGCCATCAGTTGTCATCTCAAATGGTGTAACTACAGAGTTTTTGGACTTGAGATCATCATTTGATTCTAGAATGCGTAGTGACACACTTAGATGCTTCCTAACGCTATTCCACAATAGGGTAGTAATAAGGGTTGTTTTCAGGTGTGTTGTGAAACATATCTTGGGATATGAGCGGTCAAGATGGAATTTACCCCTCCTAATAATGGGAGAGTTGTCTCTAGGCCCCTTGATGTATTGGGTTGGAAAAGTGCATGGTCATGCCACTATGACTAAGGAGTTAGTCATGATTTGAATCCAATGCTTGATCGAGTGAAATTTTGAGCTTATCAATGAGGGTGGCACGTATCTCGCCTTGAGCTTGACTGACGGTGTGTGGTAAAGGGACTAGTGCTTATGTATTTCAAGGTTCAGTGAAAATTGATTTTGTACGCTTTCGGAGGTCAATATGTGCTTCTAGGTACCGCTATTGATCAGTGAGTCGAAAAGCGTTTCCGGTGTACAATCGTTGGTGTATGAACCTATCGGGTCACACACATAAGGGGATGGATTGAGAAACATGCAAAGAATTGGTTCTTGTGCAAGTGAGAGATTGAAGGTTATGCCCAAGAAAATTCTGGGGATTGAAAGTTCTGATAGGTGTTATCAGAAGTTTCGATTATTATCTGGTCTCGATACAAAGAGCAAATGTTGCTGCGAAAGTTCCGATATGGTATCAGAAGTTCCGACGAGCCGGAAGTTCCGATTTGGAATCGAGGAATTTGTACTGATCGGAAGTTCTGGTATGGTATCGGAGGTTCCGCGGTGGGCGAAATCATATTGAATCTGTTGCGTGTCGTACTGTATCGGGAGACCTAAAATACCCTGTCGGAAGTTCCGATCTAGGATCGGAATTTCCTATGTGGGCAAATAGATTGGATCTGTTATGGTTTTGAGGGTTTCGAGATGGGCACGACAAGGGAGCTATCATCCCTATAAAAGGAGAGGAGGAGGACGTCGTGGAAGAAGGAATAAGCCTAGATTAGACCTAGACACCATACACTCCTCTCCTCCTTTTCTTGATCTCAATCAATGAGGTCAAGGATCCCCGTCTCTCACATGCGGTGCTAGCCCCTACCATGGGAGGTACTCCATCCTTGTACGTGTGGACTCCGTGGAGGCGTTGCTTAAACCGCGATGCTTGTGGACATATTCATGCGAATGACTACGTCGTCTTCATCGATCATATCGGCAAGGGACGGCAAGGATGAAGTGAGGATAGGCTTGACGTGCTACTCCGACATCTTCTTCTGCTGCACCTAGCGCGTCTCGTGCTAGAAGGTAATAATCCATGATCTCGCTTGCTCATGAGTGTTGGGCTTAGGGCAAAAATTTTGAATTTGCCAGCTAGCGTAGCTCCCCTATTCCCCAACACCTCTCCCATGCTCTCCCCTTTAAAAACGAGTCGATGCTAGCATCTTCTTTCTACTTTTGGTCTGATGCATTAAACGCATTTCTTTTCGGCCATGGGTTGTTGAGTCCCAACCTTCTTGATGTTGCAGTCTTGACCTCTCTTGACATCATCTCTACGGTTGATACCTTTCTTTTCTGTTCCAAACCTTCCCACTATTTTATATCAAATCTACCAATGGCTGGGCAAAATATATCGCAAGTCACAATAAATAGTTTGGTCTTGTCGATGAGCGAGAACATATTGCTTTTCTTAACCTTTGGCTCAAATGGTTCTTCTTTTGCGGGTCCACCCTCGAGCCTACTTTCCATCTCAATTCTTAGCAGAACAATTGGCTGCTAGAGTTGCGATCCCCCTTGGACAATACCTCCTTGGCTCCCTTTATTATCTTCTTCATCAGGTATCAGTCCAATTATTGGCCGGTGATGCAGTAGGTCACCTCGGTGGTCCCTAGTGGTTCCTCCAGTTGTGGCTTAACGTATATACGGCCAAAGTTTCCCCTAGCCCCTCCTTTGATCTCCTTTGTTTTCCATCTGATCATCGTGAGTTCACCTCTCCGACCACCCGCTGATGTCTATAATTAGGCGAGGCGGCCGCCTGCCGACTAGGGGCTAGAATATATGCAGACATCTTGGCTTAATGGTTCAAGGCCTTTTACTGTGGCTTCATTAGTGACTGTGTACTATGGTATGCCTATGAGTCCTGGCCGATTACGAATACCCACATCGGCTATCTTTGGCCAATGTGCTAGCGAGCCCAGAGAGTGAGGCCATCTTCCTTGCTTGTATCTCTCCTTGTCTTCTTCCGATCAACTTTACAGTTGGTCCCATGCATAAACCGTCCTATGAGTTTTATCATCTGATGGTCTGCGCTTAGCAGCTTGGTTTCGGTCAACTACCGATCGATCTTTTCTTCATCAGCCGGATCCGGGTCCATGGTGAAGTAGCAAATAACTTGGAGTTCAATCAACTCTTCTCTGTGACCAATTGAATTTCTCTTAGAGAGATCCCTTCTTGCGCCACTTGCAGGGTGGCGTCAATTCCTTACAAGAAATGGTGATTCGAGGTGAGCCAGCATATTTTCAACCACCATTCTAAGCACTTTTTCCTTTCGCTGGATCTAGCCTTCACCGACATCGACCCTGAGGTTTGTCCTGATTCTCATGACTTAGCCTTTTGTTTTGATTTTCTTCCATGTCTCCTTACTCTCTTTCATTTGCAGGAGGATGACATCAACGCTCTGTTGATGAGTTGAAGCGGTAGGCCGAACGGTATGGGCTGCCATCGACCACTACCAACTTAGATAGCCGGGCCCCCACTCCATCATAATGACTTGCCAAGAAGCGAGTCAAGGCCCCAACGCTTAAGCGCAAGGTGTTGGATGCAGTGACGCGCTGCTCCACCATGACTCGATTCACCTAGGTAATCTTTCTGGCCCTTGTTTTGTCAATCCTAGTGAACTCTAGTCTTCTGTTTGTGGCATTTCCGACCCATAGTTGATGTTTTTCTCTTTCTTCCTCAGCTGATGCCACCGGCATCTTCTATTGTGTCAGCCCCCGCCATTACCAATGTACCTCCACCGACTCAGTTGCATACATCTTTGCTGTATTATACTTGCTTTACTTTCGATACTCATTATTTTCTATTTCTTCTAGCCTTTCCTTATCAGCTGTGTCCCTTAGCATGACGGTGAACCAGCCTATGGATGACCCAGGTCATGCTCAACTGACTCCGACTGTCGGAGACACCATCGTGGACTTCATCATCGAGGATGATAGTCCAAAGGTCGTCATTGTTGACTCTAACGTGCCGGCCGACGCCGCTGTTATAATTACACCGGCTGGGGCCAACATGTCAGAAGGTGTTCTGGCGGCCGTCAAGACCGACACTGAGGTACCTCCAGCTGATCGTTCTCATTGGGTACTTTTGTTTTCTTCTTCTTGTCGCCCTCCTCATAACTTACATCAGCCTTGAATACAGCTTATACCGGATACCTTGGGCCCGTCTACCCCAAGGGTAGTCTTGAAGGGGAAGGTTCGCACACCCTTCTAATGGCTATGGTAGAGGACGACACCGCTGCCTCTTTTGCTGATGATGTTTGGTAGTCGGCTGCCCCTGCTCGGCCTACTGACGTGACCTTTCTTGTGTTTGTTTATCTCGATATCATAGTCTCTTGCCTGACTTCCTTTCTTTCTTTAGTCTTTTGCTTAGCAGTTCTCTTTTGATGTTGGTCCTTATCTCAATACCGATGAAGAGGTTACGGGTGCTCCTACATCGGCCATGGCTCAGCTCTCGCCGGAGGTAAAGGAGGTTCTATCGTACCTGCTGCGTCGCTTGAAAAACTTGGTAGAAGTCGCGGTCAATGACTCGGGGCTGATACGGAGTCACCTCAATGACATCTTGAACTTCCTACCTCTAGAGTTAGTTGACGTACTTAAACCGGCTGCGTACTTGGAATTTCATCGGCTAGTCGTGTAGCGGACGTTGAGGCAAATGGGCGATCGAAACTCATGATGCAGTAGTGGGGACCGAGGGTACCCTCCTAGATTAGCTCCACGGTGAGTCATCGGTCACTTCACGTGAGTTGGACCTGCTTCAGGTGGAGGAGGCCAACCTGGCCACAAAGCTGGATGGAGTGCGAGTTAAGATCACCACCAAGGAAGGTGCTCTGGCCTCCCTCCCTGGCCGGATCGAGGCTCAAAAATGCCGGCTCACCGATGTAGTCCGTCTCACGCAACGCCGATGCCAAGCCCGTTGGGACGTTCATGGTTCGAATGTCGAAGACCGTGCCACCCTTTGGAGTGTCAACACGATGAGGGATATCATTACCCCTTATGGATACCGTTGGGTTCCCCCTAGGTGGCATGATGTCTGGCAGCACGTTTCTTGCGTCACCATATGTGACTTGTGAGGCCACCTATCCCATCGGCCTGGTGCCGACCGCTGAGAACAGTGCCGACATACCTCTTTCAAGGTTATATGGCAAACTCGACGGAAAGACCCGAGCGGGGTCAGATTGTTGGGTTACCATGTTTCCTTCATGGCCGACCGAGAAGGTCGGCTGCTCTAGCCTCATCAGCCCTTGTGGTTTGTGGGCTATAGTGCCATCAATAATATTCTTTATCAGCCCATGGAGGGTGTTGACCAGTGTTCCAGATTGATTAATGAGCGTGTGGTGAAGCACGTTATCGATGATCTCCTAGAAACTGACATGAGGGCTTTCTGTCGGCTGGCTGGTATCCATGGCCGTCACTAGTCTTGGCAATGGATCCCTTAAGATGGAACCTGTCCGAGTCGTCTTGTAAGCTTGCGAGCATAGATCCTAGAAAGCGTCAACATTTCCTTGGACCTACACCCTCTGTTCCTCAATCAAAGTATTTACGGTGACTGGAATGATGTTGTCATCAGTTAAGTTCGCCCGCCATGGCTGGATTGCTGAAGTATGGTCCCACCAGGCATGCCAAAAAGCATGTTGGTGTGTTTTTGGTCACACTTTGACACACACGTGGCCTGGAAGATCTTCTTAACTCAAGTGAAGGTCCTACGTTCTTAAAAAAAGGGTTCAAGGCGTGCCAATCATTTTGACCCTGCAACTGATATGAAAACAGGAAAATATGATCAATAGCATAGCCTATTGGCTATCGAGCCGATGACCGCGATGAGGATGGCATATTTGTGGAATATCATGCTAATCGGCCATAGGGCCGATGACTAGGGATGAAGAAATCGGGCAAGCGTGTCATCAGCCGACAAAATGGGAAGTTTTACAACATAGGCCAATGAGCGCTTTTCGGATGGCGAATAAGATGTGACGTTGAATTCAAGATAACCTGTCGGATAACATGTCTATATCATGAAAATCATCACAATAACTAGATCGGACCTAACCAAGATAGTAGCTAACCATGATGATCTTAATAATATATCAAAGTATCGGGCATGCTTTATTTAGATGAACGGTATACAACATGAAAAAGATACAATAGCAAGAGATGTCGGACTTAACTGATGAAGCCTCAAACTACCACAGCTAGATAACATCAATCTAAGAGATCAATATGATGCAGCCTTAGACCTAGCCAATACACCGAGAATCGGTGACCGTACTATTTCGACGTTCACCTCAAGAGATCAATCTGATGCAGCAGTGAGGATACTGACCTAGTCGATACGTTCGTCGAGGGTGGCAGGACTCACCTCTTCATTGAAGATCGAAACGATGTAGCCTAGCTCCGAGTGCCGAACCCCACCGGGATAAACCTTGGGAACCAAGGGTGGCGATGCTGCGAGTAGTTGTTTGATAGAGATGTGTGTTTCTAAGCTAACTTAAGGTACATATTTATTGTCCGGAGACTTACCATCCAAGCACTCTATCTTAACCGATTCTAGATTTATCTTCATTTCATCTTTGTCTCCATCAGCTCCTCTGCATCCGGTCATATTGTAATAGCATGGATGGGCCTCCTTGACCATCTTTGACCGGATTTTCTTTGACTTCTTTTGACCATGTGGCATCTTTAATGGGCCTAGGGTTTACTAAATCTTGGATTCAACATAACTATTTTAGGAATCACAACAGACCATGGGTATGCCATTGCTAAAGATCAAGTGCCACACAACATTTTAACAACCATCACAATTCAACCCGAAAGTACATATTATAGATAGAAGTAACTAAACAAAAGTTATTTCCAAAATCTTATAAACAAAAAGCCACGGTGCACAACTTCTATCTAAACAAAAGGCATTTCCAAAAGGGTTTAAATAGAAAGCCACAGTCCACAACAATAGATGAAACACTAATTCTACTTACACTAAGGATCGCCTCACATGCTGCATTTGAAAGAAAAAGTAAATGAGTCAGGAAGGTATAATTACATGAACATAGTTGTATTTGAAAGAAAAGTAAATTAGTAAGAAAGGAGAACCACAAGAAAATTAACAAATATTGCAAAATTCCATGTACCTATCATCAGCATTCTTGATATTTCCTTTAAACAACATCTTAATAATCGGTTGTGCTGAAGAAGGTTGTCCTCTGCAACATAACTATAGATTCAAGGTCATTGTATGCAAAGTAGTGTCATAGAACTAGCAGGTTGAGTTGTAAAACATACCTCTTTTTTGGAATGACTCTAATAGCTATAGAACAAGTTGTATAGCTATGAGTGGTGCTAGAGACATCAACAACCTTCTATAAGAGAAATCAAAATAATATGGATTACATAACCAAAGCATAGTTTAGTATATCAAAGCACATCCATAAATGTAACATTGCAAAATACATGGAAAATGTAACTCTATGTTGGCCTGCCCTGAGATTCCCTCTAAATCAGTTGTACATAGGAAAGCAATCAGTGTCTACTCTTCGAGCACTATTAGACTTCATGGGAAGCCACTCTTCAAACAAGAAGATCCTAGAGACTTCCCTGAGGCTTCACAAAGGTTGCAGGCCTCCCTTCAGCTTGGGAAGCCCCCTTCGAACTGGGACTTTCTAGGGGCTTCCTAGAGGCTTCTCAAGGGCTACAGGACCAAATTCATCAGGTTCGGAGGTCTCTCCAATAGGTTCAAAGCCAACTTCACCAAGTTTGGAGGCCCTCCTTCATTAGGTTTGAAGCCCCCTTCACTAGCTTCGGAGGCCCCCTTCACTAGGTTTGAAGCCTCCTTCACTAGGTTCGAAGCCCGCTTAACCAGGTTCGAAGGCCCCCCATTCACTAGGTTAGGAGCCCTCATCACCAAGTTCGAAGACAATTCACTAGGTTCGAAGCCCCATTCACTAGGTTTGGAGGCCCCCTTCACAAGGTTTGAAGCACCCTTCACTAGGTTTGGAGGTCCCCTTTACCAGGTTCGAAGCCCCTTTGCAAGGTTCATAGCCCCTCTTCACTAGGTTTGAATCCCCCGTCACCAAGTTTGGAGGCCCCTCTTCACTAGGTTCAGGGCCTCCCATCACCAAGTTCAAAGCCCCCTTCACCTGGTTTGGGGCCCTCCTTCACCAGGTTCGAAGGCCCCCTTCACCAGGTTCGGAGCCCCACTTCACTAAGTTGGAAGCCCCTTCACGAGGTTCCTGTTGATAGCAAAAATGACATTGATGGTCAAAATTGTCAAAATATCACGTTTTGGTAATTTAACCGAAAATATGCCAAGAACTAGCACAGGCTGGTCTAACTGGCCATGTAGGCCCGATCTGACCAGCCATGTAGGCCCGGTCGGACCAGCCATATGGGCTCGATCGAACTGGCCCAAAATCGAGTCCGAGACAGATTAAGTGTTCCGGGGTATTTTTTATCCCTAATTAATTTTAATAACTTGAAACTCGTGTCTAACTAAGATTAGACCCCACGCACTTATGTCCAACTTCTATAAATAGAGGCAAGGCCGATTCAAGGAAGCCCCCCAAACCATAATAGATCCAATCTATTATTTCCTTGAATCATACCTTTACATTTCAATCTACCTTTTCAATCTATTATTTTAACGGTAAGTCCTTATCGGTTCGCTCATGAATCATCTATTTCATCCACGTAACATATTTCTATCGTTTTATCGTTTTTTACTGGTGATTCGGTCTCTTGCCCGAATTACCTCTGGTTTCTTGGGGTTTCTTGTAGTATTTTATCTCATCTTCTTCCCCAAGAAGTTTCAGACCCATCCAATCCCCTTAAGACAGTCGCCAGAGTCCGAAGGCCACTTTCCTGGAGGCTATCAGTTTGACTGATGGCACCCCTCTGATCTGATCGGCTCGTGCCATGCCGTCGTCAGGCGTGCTAGCACACCTCGGTCTGACTAGCGCCCCGAGGCCAGTCCAACCAACCCCGTGCACCAGAGCCTCACGCTGGAGTACGCCATACCGAAGCCCATCGGTCCGACCAAGGTTGTACCCCGGTCCGACCGACACCCTTTGTCAGGGGGTTTTCTTTGCGCCGAGACAAGGTATGTGTTTTTAGAGTGTTTATGTTTGTCACTTTATTATGCATATACCAAACTTCGACATTATCATCTATCCGGCACATGTATTGTTACTTGTCAAACTGATGTTATAAAGTACATGTTGCAAAAGCCGATTCTAAGTGGGAGAATCGGACAGTGGGCTTATGCTTTGATTGAGTACGATTTGTCTTATGAACCCCTGAAAGCTATGAAAGGCCAAGTCATCACGAATTTTATAGTTCATCACCATGTAGATGTCAATTGGAGTAATGATACTGCTGTAATTGAAGTAGTACCATGGAAACTTTACTTTGATGGTTCGGTTTGCAAGAATGGCCAAGGTGTTGGAGTTGTGCTCATATCACCTAGTGGTATGAGTTTCGAGACCTCAGCCCAGTTAGAGTTTCCTTGTACTAATAATCAAGCCGAATATGAAGCTTTGTTGCTAGGACTTGAATTGCTATGCTCCGTGGGTATTAAATATGTTCATGCATATGGTGATTCACTATTAGTAGTTCAACAATTATCTAAGGATGCTCAATGTTTTAATGGTTTACTAAACAGCTACTTGGATAAATCATGAGGATTTGGTGAGTACTTCATAAAATCATGAGGATGATTGGAGAACTCCAATTATTCAGTATTTCAGAGATCCTAGTAAGCTGGTTGATCGGAAAGTTCGGCAGCAAGCATTTAAATTTGTGTTGCTTGAGGATGTGTTGTATCGCCGAACTATTGATGGGGTATTATTGAGATGTTTGAATGTCGATCAATCTAGACTTTCTGTGGGTGAAGTACATGAAGGTCTTTGTGGTACTCATCAGTCGGCCTACAAAATGAGTTGGATACTCAAAAGAGCGGGGTTTTATTGGCCAACTATGACTGAAGATTGTTTTAAGTACTATAGAGGATGTAAAGCTTGTCAAAGGTTTAGTAATATTCAGCTCGTTCCTACATCTTTACTTAATCCTATTATCAAACCATGATCGTTTCGAGGTTGGGCCTTGGACTTCATCGGCCAAATTTATCATTCCTCTTCAAAAGGGCATCGGTTCATTTTGATGGCTATAGATTACTTCACCAAGTGGACCGAGGTCGTGCCTCTCAAGAACATGATGCATAACGAGGTAATTGATTTCATCTTGAAGCACATTATACATAGATTAGGTATTCCACAAACTCTTACTACAGATCACGGTGCTTCATTTGTTTATAAAGAAGTATGTGATTTTGCCGAATCTATGGTATAAAAATGTGATTAAGCTAATTAAGAAAAAGATCGAAGAGTTTCCTAGTTGGTGGCATGAAGTGCTTTCCGAGGCATTATGGGCATGTAGAGTTGCAAAGCATGGTGCCACCAAGGTAAGTCCATATGAGTTGGTATATGGACAACAAGAAGCCATTTTACCCGTAGAGGTGAATCTTGGCTCTTTAAGATTACTTAAGCAAGATGGCTTATCGGTCAATGAGTATGAAACTCTTGTGAAGGATGATTTGGAAGAGGTGACCGATAAGAGACTAAGAGCTCTAGAGGCCATAGAAAGAGACAAAATAAGAGTCGCTACAGCTTATAACAAGAAAGTGAGAGCAAAATTGTTTCAAGTTGGTGACTTGGTTTGGAAGATGATTTTCCCTTTAGGCACTAAGAGCCCAAAGTTTGGTAAATGGTTGCCTAGTTGGGAAGGTCCTTTTAGAGTTGTTGAAATTGCTCTAGGTAATGCATATTTGCTATAGTCTCTACAAGGAGAGCGATTTCGTAGAGCTTTGAATGGTAGGTATTTGAAAAGGTACTTCCCAAGTGTGTGGCAAAATGCTTGAAGTGTCGAAAGGCCGATATAAAGCATATCACCCTTAGCTCATTGTGCTTTTGGCTCACTAAAGTTTGCCTAAATGCAGGGGGACATGTAATGATAGAAAAAATGGCATTAATGGTCAAAATTGTCAAAATATCACTTTTTAGTAATTTAACCGAAAATATGCCAAGACCTGGCACAGGACGGTCCAACTAGCTATGTAGAACCAGTTTGACTGGCCATTGTAGGCTCGGTCTGAATGGCCATGTAGACCCAGTCGAACTAGCCATATGGGCTCGGTCGGACTGGCCCAAAACCGAGTTTGAGATAGATTAAGTGTTCTGGGGTATTTTTATCCCTAATTAATTTTAATGGCATGGAACCCATGTCTAACTAAGATTAGACCTCAAGCACTTATGTCCAACCTCTATAAATAGAGACAAGGCCAATTCAAGGAAGCCCCCCAAACCCTAATAGATCCAATCTATTATTTCCTTAAATCGTACTTTTACTTTTTAATCTACCTTTTTGCCCTAGGTTTAGTTTTAATGTCCATCTTCATGAGTTTGCACTGAAAGCACTCCATCTGCCACATCATAATCTTGGTAAGTCCTTGTCGGTTCGCTCATGAATCGTCGGTTTCATCCATGTAACGGATTTCTATCATTTTATCGGTTTTTACCGGTGATTCGGTCTCTTGGCCGAATTGCCTCTGGTTTCTTGGTGTTTCTTGTAGTATTTTATCTCATCTTCTTCGCCAAGAAGTTTCAGACCTATCCAATCCCCTAAGATTGCCGCCGGAGTCCGAAGGCCACTTTCCTAGAGGCTGTCAGTCTGACCGATGGCACCCCTCCGATCTGACCAGCCCGTGTCGTGCCGTCGTCAGGCGTGTTTTGACACGGAAACGTGCCCCCACACTTGGGTCAGTCCGGCGATCTAAAAGTGCATGGATACTCAGGGACAGGCCTAAGCGTGACGTAGCACCGACGCCGCGTTCCGACTACCCTTAATAGTGATAAGGGGGTGGAGTCGCCAGGCAACCAGATTACAAGAAATAATCCAATTAGCCGAAAGAAATAGGTTAAACTGATTAAAATCAACAAACCAGTTGGAGTTCTCCTGGTTCGAAGTCTGTAGCGAAGGGTGCGCCGAAGGGTACCTTCGGCGTCTTGTGCGAAGTGTTCCGCCGAAGGGTGCTTCGGCGTTCGGACCGATCCGGCCGAAGGTAAACTCCGAACGGATCTGGGCACTGGTGATCACCTCCGAACAGTTGGGTTCAGCGCGTGGTCTCCGACGCAGCGAAGTACAGAAAAATGATGTGAAGGCTACGCGCGGGTGCAACTTTGTCTTGGCACGGAGTGTTGTCGTGCCGAAGTCCGCCACGACAAAGTATGATGTGAAGCCTGTTCCGAAGCCTGCGGTCCTGTCAAAGGGCGTCCTGGGGACCTCCGGAACCGATCTCTCGGCTCCGAACACCTCCGGCGAAGGGGCTCCGAACGTGCGAACCTGCAACAGGGATAAAGCGAAGTACCAATTTGGCCTTAGGACCGAATTTGTGAGGTGTTGCACAGGTGGCGAAGGTAGCAATCTATTACGCAGATTAGCGGATACTTCACAGGCGAAGTAACAAGGCGATAGCAATCTGTTACGTAGATTAACGGGGAGTTCACGAGCGAAGTACCAAGGCTTACCACTGTTCCGTAGTGGCGGGCAGAGGGCTTCCAAGCAAACCCACGAAGAGGTATAGAAAAGTAAAGGTAAAGTAAAGGTACGATCAAAGCATGGCTTTGGTTTGTTTCTGTTCGGGGGGGGCTCTCTACGCCGGCCAGGTCTCTCTATTTATAGAGGGTTAACGCTAATCTAATTTGCTATTAACCCGGCCGGATAGGGATAAAGCTTGAGCTGGCAACACGTCAATCTCTATCTCTGCCGAGGTGGGCTTCGGTTAGGCCCACCAAGGCCTGCTCCTCGGGCCGAAGCTTCGGTGGCATGGGCCTCCGAAGGTTCCCGAAGCTTCGGCAGCGTGGGCCTCCAAAGGTTCCCGAAGCTTTGGCAGCATGGGCCTCTGAAGGTTCTCGAAGCTTCGGCAGTGTGGGTCTCCGAAGGCACCGAAGCTTCGGCAGCGTGGGCCTCCGAAGGCTTCCTGGTCGAAGCCCATGGGCTGGCTGGAGACCTTCGGAGCCCGTGGCTTGACGGGCTTCGGCCCCGTAGGGCTTCGGTTAGACTATGGACATGTGTATTTTCGGCCCAAATCACCAAAAATGATATTTTGATAATCTAGCCATCAATGCCATTTTTGCTATCAACAGTGTGCCAGCACACCTCGGTCTGACCGATGCCATGAGGCCAGTCCGACCGACCCAGCGCACCAGAGCCTCGCGCCGGAGTACTTTGAGCTAGAGTTCGCCGCACCGGAGCCCTTTGGTCCGACTGAGGTTGTACCCCAGTCTGACAGACACCCTTCACATCAAGGGGTTTTCTTTGCGACGGAGACCATATTCGCATCGGTGTCCCAGAGCCCCGAGGACCCTTCGGTCTGACTGAGGTTATACCCTTGGTCCAACCAACAGAAGGCCGGAGGTACCCCTTTGGTCACCCTTCTCACCGCACGCCGAAGCCCCCCTTCCGCCTATTCTCTGCACTGTCAGTCCGACCGGTGATATAACCTCGGTCTAACCGCTAGGACCCCTTCGGTTGAACCGGCACTGTTCTGGCCGGTTTGTTTTAAATAGTTTTTCTCACACATCGGTTAATTAAAAAAATTTAATTGATATTATTTGATTGTTTGGTGACTCCATTATCTCGTTACCACTATTTAAGGATTGTTGGAACGCGACGTCGACATTGTGTTACGCTTAGGGGTTTGCTCCTGAGTATATGCACGCTTTTGGATCGTCGGATTAGCATCCATATGTTTGGAGCATTTTCGTGTCAACAGTTCGGAGGCCCCCCTTTACCAGGTTAAGAGCTCCCCTTTATCAGGTTCAAAGGCCATTCACTAGGTTAGGAGGAACAACTTAACTAGGTTCGAAGCTCATTCAGTAGGTTCGGAGCACCCCTTCAGCAGGTTCAAAGCCCCTTCACTAGGTTCAGAGACCCACTTCACCTAGTTCGAAGCTCCCCTTCACTAGATTTGAAGCTCCCTTCACCAGGTTCGAAGGCCCCCCTTCACCAGGTTTGAAGGCCTCTTCACTAGGTTGGAATCCCTCCTCAATAGGCTCAGAGGCTCCCCTTCACCAGGTTCAAAACCCCTTCACTAGGTACGGAGCCCCCCTTCACCAGGCTTGAAGCCTCCTTCTCCAAGTTCAGGGCCCCCTTCACTAGGTTCAAAGCCACCTTCACTAGGTTCGGAGGCCCCCCTTCACTAGGTTCGGAGGCCACTCTTCACCAAGTTCGAAGACCCTTCACTAGGGTTTGAAGCCCCCCATCACCAGGTTCAGAGGCCCCCTTCACCATGTTCAAAGCCCCTTCACTAGGTTCAAAGGCTCCCTTCACAAGGTTCAAAGCCATCTTCACCAGGTTTGGGGCTCTCCTTCACCAGCTTCAAAGACCCCCCTTCACCAGGTTCGAAGCCCCTTCACTAGGTTCGGAGCCCTACTTCATTTGGTTTGAGGACCCTTCATGAGGTTCATAGGCCCTCTTCACCAGGTTCAGAGCTCCCCTTTATCAGGTTCAGATACCCCCTTTACTAAGTTTGAATCCACCTTCACCAGGTTTGGAGCCCCCTTCACCAGGTTCGAAGGCCCTCCTTCACGAACTTTGAATCCCCTTCGCTAGGTTTGGAGCCCCCTTCACTAGGTTCAGAGCCCCCTTCACTACGTTTGTTGCCCCCTTTCACCATTTTTGGAGGCCCCCTTCACCATGTTCAAAGCCCCCTTCACCTGGTTCGGAGCTCCTCCGACCATAATCACCAAGCAGACTCAAAGGCACTGAAACCACTCTAGACTATGGGCCAAAACTAAGTACCGAAACCAAGGGCTTTACTTGAGAGTTTACTATTTTGCTCCTACAATCTTGTGTATAGAGTCAACAATGATGGTTGTAACTAGATGGTAAATTGGTATTTATGTGTTGTATTCTACCTATAAATACCTCCTTTCTCTAGAGGAGTGGGGGACCAGGATGAAATGTTGTAATCCAAGATAATATACACACTAGATGTAAGGCTATTATCCAACAGGCGGAGGACTTAACTAGCATAAAATCACTGCAAAATAAGTAGCCCTTTGAGGCTAAACAAACAAGTTAGCGTAAATTTTATGCTACAAAACCTTGCTTAATTTCCCCAAAATTCTAAGCAATTTAATAAACATGTAATGTTCTTTTCCCTAGTTTCATGTCCTAATCAATTTATCCCCAAGTGTTTGATATCATTGAATATTTATTGAGGAGATAAACACAAGAACAAAATATCATATTTGCTAATGTAATCAAGTGCAAAAGGATAACTGAGGTGAAGCTTTTTAAATAAAAGTACCTTGGAATTAGCATGGAAATCTTATAACACACCTAGTGCACTTAAACCTATAACCAAATGGTTTTGCTATTTTGTAACAAGAGCCACATGAATTGTACAACCAAGAGTTTTCATTGTAAAGTTTCCTTATAGTAACATTGACTAAAAATCAAGATCGCTGTAGTAAATAGCACTTATCATAAATAAGGGGCTAGAATGGCATTAGATTAAAAAGTAGTGCAAATACAATGAAACTAATCCTGAACTTGTGAGGATTCATTTCTAGTGCCTCTTTGATTGCTTTTCATTAGCATCTTCTTGTCTAGACTATATAGTAGATGCCTCAGTCTCTTTCTGTGGAGGGTAGTTTGCAGCAAATCTGGGTATACAAATCATCAGCATACAAACCATTAGGTTAGTTAGACACATGCTTTCTAAGTGATAATTGCAAGATCTGAAAAATAGCTATAACTAACATTTTTTAGCTCAACCCCTTTTGGTATGTCAGGATTGATGTACCACTTGCATGAGGAGCTCCAAGACAAAGACAAACATACACCTATTACATAGCTAACATACACCTGTTACATAGCTGTTAAACTCCCAGACAATGACAAACCTATACTTGTTACATCGCTATCGACATAGAACAATATAACAATAAGCAAAACAAAAGATATTTGCAAAATAACACACTTGACATAACATAATTTTTCACAAGAATTCGAACAATCAAAAAGACTTGTGCTTCTTTTTCGCTAGCTTTGATAACATCACCAACCAGAAAATTTGTAGCTTTTTCACCCGAAAGGGAGACACTCAAAGTAGTATTGCTATATATTTGGTGACATGTAAGACATAATGTAAGTTCAATATCCTAATATGACGTCATGTGGAAATTTCTTGGATGGTATGTTAAAGGTTAGTTAATCCAATAAGAAGTAACTAAAAATGATAAAACTACAATGTTACTTTACCTTGCATCAAATATTTGGATAGTTCTTTTAATACTATCGACATTACATGACTGAGTACATAATGTACCAATGGACTGCACCTCCTTAATGACCCCCATATCATCTGTATAAAAATGATAAAGCAACATCAACAATATTACTAAATGCTATCCTAATTAATGGAGTAAAGTCAATATACAACATACTAGTGAAGAACTCATTCTTTTCTACTAGTTGTGGCATGTTAGAGAAATATGTAAGGGTGTACACAAATAGTAGGGAAATCTTCAGGTATATAGATACACTCCTCAACAAAGGTCCATTAGTTAAATGTGATCATCATCTTGTTTTTCAGATGCTTATACTGCTTGTTTGCAGCCCTTAACGATAAGATTCAAGGTAATAGACTTTGCCTTCTATCAGTAAAGGCTTAAACTGACCCACAACAAGAGGGTATATCTGAGTATGAATACTAGCACTACCACATAGGTGGTCTTTAGTGACGGGTAAAAGATGCGTGTTAGTAATACACTTGTAGTGACAGACTGTTTCACACGCGTTAGTAATGCTGCATTATTAGTGATAGGTCGCAATAGAACCCGTCACTATAGACAGGGCACCCCAACTAGTGACGGGTTAGATAGTGAAACATCACTAAAGGTTGCCCCTAACACAAATAGTTTCACATAATAAGTCATCAACTCATTAATCAAATGTAAACGACATTTATTCAAGGAACAAGATAACATTTATCATCACACATTAGCATACACACTACTAGCATCTTCCACATGCACATGACTCACTCACGCAAGTATCTAATACCCATGGAGCTTAGGTGTCACTACAAGAAAATAATAAAATTTCGTTGGCCATTTTAACTTCCATCGGCCTGACGAGCCGACGGAAGTTAACTTAACTTCCGTCGGCTTTTCACTATGGACGACGGAAATTAAAGGGAATTTTCCCCTGCCCAGTATAAAACTTTTAACTTACGTCAGCCAACATTAAAGCCGATGAGAGTTAAAGAAGATATTTTTTCTCATGCATGTGCATACAGGGAAACCTAGTTTCCCTATACGAGCGCGCCCTTGCTCCCACGCCTGTCGCCACCCGAGAGTGCCTGCCACCACCTCCCGCCCACTGCCGCATGACGCTGCCCCCACGCCCGCCTTTCGGCAGGCCCTCTTGCCACCTGAGCGCCCCGCCGCCGCTTTGAGGAGCCATGCTGAATAGCGTGGGCCTCATGGCTCCAGAAGTGATGAGTCATTGTCAACGATAGTCAAAGAGGACAGAAGAAGAAGAAGAGATCTGCTGTTTCATGGGCCGCGTGTGACTCAGGTACACGGGCAGCGAGCGACTGTCGGGCAGAGGAGGCTGCGAAGTCAGGCTGGCCCAATCCGGGTGCATGGGCCAGAAGCAGTAGAAGACCCACTGGGCTGTTGACCAGGGTTGACTCCGGTACACGGGCGGTGAGTGATTGCCGGGATGAGAGAGCTGCGGAATCGGGCCGGCCCAATCCGGGTACCTGGTGCAAAGTCGGTGGAGGCTTTGTCAGTTTCGGCGCATAACTGACAACCGTTGATCTTGTATCCAACTGTCCAGAAGAGAAGCCGTAGTCGCTACGAAAACTTAGGGTGTGTTTGGTTCGCTGGATATCTCTGGATGGGATAGGGTCATCCCATCCAATCAGTTGTTTGGTTGGACGGCGAAGGTGGATGGGATGGCCACCAAGAGAAATATTCCTTCAATATGCTGGATGGAGAGATTCAGGAAATTTTTCTGGATGAGCTCATCCAATATTGGATGAGATGACGTGTCGTCTCTTGATTGGTTATTACACATTTAATTTTTCGTTTATAATATTCAAATGATTTTTACTCCCAAATTATTTATCCAAATTATGATCTAATTACATCATTGTAAATATTATAATTTAATCTATAAAATAAGATCTCATTTGATTATATTTTTGTTAAAAAATATATTTGATAAGTGGGTCCCACTAAATTTAACCTTATCTCATCCAAGTCGTATACATCTAACCAAACAAAAAATTGTCTCATCCCATCCATCCAATCAAACACCTCAAATGTATCATCTCATCCCTAAATCCATGGATGGGATCATCCTATCCATCCTCGCCCCCAAACCAAACGGACCCTTAGCTTCCGGATAAGTCATCTGTAACTCTAGGCCCACAGTCAGTCAGTCGTGTCTGTAAAAATACCTAAGGTCAGTAGAGTCTTTTCCTTTATTCTTGAGTCTGTAAAAACCCTAAGGGGCTGGTAGAATATTCCTAGTGTTGGGCTGCCTATAAATAGGACCCCAATCCCTAGGGTTTGGACTACCCTTTTGGCTGAAATCTATTCCACTCTATTGGGTCACTTTTTGTCTCTTGCCTTGTCTCTCTCCTCTTTTACTCTTGCTTGCACCGCCAGGAGTTCTTGCCCCTGATTGTTGCTGTTTTGCATTTATTATTGAGGTGGAGTCTCTCTCCCTCGTGTGCAACAACATCAGAGTTTTTAATGGTTTAATTTCTTCTGCATAGCAAGTTTTCCCATAATTTTTGAGGCCTTGGAAGCTTCGGCTGGGTTTGTTCTTGACGCAAGTAGTACTAGTTCTTGCTGTTGCAAGTAGTACTGCTTTACTGCAGCTACAGTGTTCTGTGCAGCTTTTTACCTTCTCTGCACTGCTTTTTGATCGAAGCTGACAGGTTCCAGAAACTTTTCTGGCTGTTTCTGGCGAAGCCATCATCTCAGTTTCGAAGCCCCTCAGCTCCGTGAGGCAGGCTTCGAACGTATACTCTCAGAGGCTTCGTTCGAACTTCGGACCGCATTTTTGTACTCTGTGTGTCTTGCTTTGAAGTATTTTTTAAAAACTGACAGCGTCTCTACTTCGAACGTCTGTGCGAAGGTACTTCGACTTGAGTGCTTCGAAGTCCTCACTTCGACGGGTTTCGAAGCTGACTTCGGAGCTTGTTCCTCTGTTAAACTTCACTTTGTTTTCTCTGACGCGTATCAGCCTTCGCCTCTCGGTTCGAAGCTTACTCCTTTCGAAGGTAGAGCTTAGGCTTCGAATTTGGTTTTCTGTCGTGTGACAGGCTTCGCTTCTTTGTTCGAAGGTAGTCCGTCTGTGTGTTGCTTTCGAAGTTTCCTGTTCGAGGGTTTAGGTTCGAAGTGCTTGGTTTGAAGCTGTGTCCGAAGCCTTGCCTTCGAAGTACATACTTCGAAGCAGGCTCTGGCTCTGTCATACTTCGCTTCGAAGTATACTTCGCTTCTTGCCACTTCGAACTAGGCTAGACCAAAACACCTTCGGCATCTTCGACATGCTTCGCAACTGACCTCCGGAGCAGGCTTCGTCACCATCCTCCGAAGCAGGCTTCGACCAGCGAAGCAGTCTTCGTCAATCATCTCCGAAGCAGACCTCGACGGGCGAAGCAGGCTTCACCAAGTTCCGAACAGGAGACAAACTTGGACAGTAACTTCTCATTCCACCTTACATGTACTTAGATCATTCATTGGGAAGTTTTAGGCCTGACTTACTTTTGTTTATCTACCTAGTTGCACTTCTTTGATAGTACTCTGTTCGACAACAGTTGCTTCTAGGTTAGATACCTTTAGACTTAGGCCTTCTGTTTATTTTCTGCTGCTTAGTCTTTTGAGGTGCGTTGGGTATTGGGAACAGGCCATTGATTCGAAAGAATTTTTTAAGGCGCCCATTCACCCCCCCTCTGGTCGCTACTTTCGGTCCTACAAGTGGTATCAGAGCTTGGTTAGGGTTTTTCCATACCTTAACCGGTTCTAAACCCCGGTAGTGACCATGACGTCTCCTGGCAAGGTCCCGTCCTTGGAAGCCTATGGCTATAATTATTGGAAGACTCGCATGCGAGCCTATCTCATGAGCCAGGGTTCGGACATATGGGACATTTGCGTTCACACCACGTTTGTCATTTTGCCAGTTACTGAGCAAGGTACTGCTGGTATCGTTGCTCAGCATCTGAGCAACAGTAAGGCTGTGAACATTCTGTTTTCTGGCTTAGGTCCCACTGAGTTTGAGCGTGTGAGTCATCTCTCCACTGCGAGAGAGATCTGGGCTACCCTCAAGGCACACCATGAGGGAACAGCATAGGTCAAGGCTCGGCTCTATCAGACCTACCGGCGTGAATATGAGAATTTCACACAGAAGCCGGGTGAATCTGTTGAGGCTTTGTTTGGTCGTTTTCAGTCGATCATTAACAAGCTTCGGGACAACAAGGATGAGGGTGCTCAGTTAGTCTCAGATCATGAGCAGGCGCTCAAGGTTCTCCATACCTTGGACCCAAAGATCTGGGAAATCAAGGTATCCTCTATCGTTGAGAGCACTTCTTACGATACCTTGACCATTTCTGAGTTATTTAGCAAGCTGAAGGCCACTGAGGTAGATATCCAGCTGAGATCAAATCTCACTGGTTCTGGATCAAAATCCCTGGCCCTTGCTACACCTTCTGTTGATCCTTCTTCTGTGAGCTGTGCTGGGTTCTCCTTGATGTCTATCACTGAGGACCAGCTTGAGTTGTTGGGATATGATGATTTGTGTCTTTTTAACAACCGGGTGCGTCGTGTCTATGATAAGAGAATGTTCAAAAGACACGGCACAAAATCCGGTTGCTTTGAGTGTGGTGATCTAGGACACTTCATCGCCAACTGCCCCAAGCGCAATGGACACAAGAAGGGCACCGGTGGTGGCTTCCACGACTCCGGCAAGCACGACAGCTCCTCCTTCAACAAGGGCAAGCCAAAGACCAGATTCTTCAGAAAGGCCCTGAAGGACTACCGGCGAGAGAACAAGAAGCGTGACAAGGCCTTCTTCGCCGAGATGGAGAAGAGCTACTCCAAGCAGGCCACGTCTTCTTTCGCTTCATCGAGCTCAAGCGATGAGGAGATCTCCATCAGAAAGGGGAAGGACAAGGACGATCCGGCGGGCCTCTGCTTCATGGCCTTCGGAGACAAGCCGAAGAGCCGCTCACACCAGCGCTGAAGATCCCGCAAGAGCTTCTGCTCAATGGCTCTTGGGGATAGGGAAGAAAAGAGCTCCTCCGACGACTCCGACGACGATGACAACAAGGTATCATCTTATGAGCGAGAAATTGTTGATTTACTTGAGAGCAATCGTCAGGAGTTAAAGTATCGGGAAAAACTGCTTAGGGGGGCTAAGAAGAGGATAGACGAGTTAGAGAGTGAGCTTGCCGTAGCCAACGGCAGAATTGAGAGTCTATCTTCTTCCCCTTGCTTGGGTGATAGCAGTGAGTGCCCGAAGTGTGAGGTGCTTCTGTGTGACCTGTCGACTCTGAAGTCCAGGTACACAGAAAGGGTTGATGAGAGGGACGCTTTGGCCACTGAGCTTGAAAGCGCTCAGCTGGAGCTGAAAGATGCTCAAGCCACTGTCGTCGCACCCTGTGTTGATTGCCCATCTCATCTAGCTGCCTTAGCTGAGCTGAAATCCAAGGGCGATGAGCATTTGGTGATTTAGAGAGGTTGAGAGCTGAGCTTTCCTAGACTAGGCTAGAGCTTGAGACACTGTCAGTTCCACCCACTGTCTGTGAGAACTGTCTGTCTCTTAGAATGGAGTTGATCAAGCTGAAAGCCGAAAAGTCTGTCCAAGTAGAGAGTGAGTGTGAGACCTGCTTGTCTCAGGTGGAGGTTCTAGCTTCCTTGAGAGAGGAGCTAGCAGATTCTCAGAATGAGAACTTTTACCTCCGTTCTATCCTGAGTTGGATCAGTGCCAGAGAGCCACAGCTTGGCATGATGATCCAGCAGTTCAAGAGGCAGGATGGGTTTTGGGTAGGTTACACCTACACCAAGGCTGACTTTGAGAGTGCCATTAGCCGGGCAGTGGAGTGGAGAAAAATGACTCCAGAGCAGAGGTATCCCAAGACTCACTCCACTGAGTCTTCCCAGGCTTGTCAGCCCAAGGATGGAGTGATCCATGAACCACCTAAAGCTCCACCCAAGAAGCCTATCTGGGTTCCTAAGCCCAAACACCTCCACTCTTCTCTAGACTCTCTTCCTAGACCCTCTCAGCCCAAGAAGACAACACCAATCACCACTAAGCCCAAGAACCCCAAGCCTCAACCACATCCCAAGAAGCCTACCTATCATTGTGAGTACTGTCAGAGAGACGGGCATTTTGCGGAGTTTTGCTTCAGGAGGAAGCGGGTTGAGAGAGCAGAGAGGGATCGTAGTGATCAGGAGCAGTTCTACCAGCAGGGTGGTAGACTGTGTGTTCCTCGGCGCGGGGAGAGGCTGGAGGCTAGGCCGCGTCGTGTAGGTGGTGGTAGAGGAGACGGCTTTCTTGCCCGTACTCCAGTTGGTGGTGTCCGTTCCGGCAGATTTCCAGACCGTGTTGGCTATGGTTCTGGACCTCGTGGCCGTAGGGTTAGGCAGAACCATGGACTGCGCTTTGAGCCGCGTTTTGGTCCAAACTCTTTTGATGGTTTTCGCTTTCCATCTTTTGAGCAGATGGCTCGACACTGGTTTAGCTCTTTTGCTAAACCTGGTGTCGGACCATTTGCTCCCACTTACAGACACTGATTGTGCAGGACCGGGGACTGGAGGATGTTTGGATCATGGACTCAGGATGCTCTCGCCACATGACGGGACATCGCAGATGGTTCTCCAGTCTCACTCCCCCGAGCTCGAAAGAATATATCACGTTCGGGAACAACGGTCAAGGGAAAGTAAGTGGCATAGGCTCAATTAGCATTTCAGATCATTTCTCTTTGAAGAATGTTGCTTTGGTTAAAAATTTGAACTTTAATTTGATTTCTGTTTCGCAACTTCTTGAGGATGGTTTGGAAGTGCGGTTTAAGAAGGGCAATTCTTCTGTGGTTGATTCTAGAGGGTCTTTGATTTGTCAGATCTTACCTTTCGGTAAAGTTTTTCGGATTGACTTCTCTAGTTCTTTTGGCCCTTCTCGCTGTTTGATTGCTGGATCTTCTTCTGAGCTCTGGAAGTGGCATAGGAGATCATTTGAGTTTTGATCTGCTAGTCAGGTTAAGCTCTATGGACCTCATCCGAGGATTGCCCAAGCTTAAGTTGGAGAAGGATCTAGTTTGTCATCCCTGTCGTCATGGGAAAATGGTTGCTGCTTCTCACTCACCTGTGACTCAGGTAATGACTTCGTATCCGGGAGAGCTTTTACATTTGGACACTGTAGGTCCAGCTCGGGTATGCTCAGTCGGTGGGAAGTGATATGCACTTGTAATTGTTGACTACTTTTCTCGATTCTCATGGGTTTTCTTTTTGGAGTCTAAGGATGAAACTTTTCAGTTTGTTCATGACCTGATTTTGAAGTTGAAGAATGAGAACAATGGTCGAATGCGAGCAATTCGCTCCGACAACAGCTCTGAGTTCAAGAACTCTCAGTTAGTCAGCTTCTGTAGTGATCAGGGTCTGGACCATCAGTTTTCTTCTTCTTACACTCCCCCATAGAACGGCATTGTGGAACGAAAGAACCGCACGCTAGTCGAGATGGCCAGGACGATGCTCGATGAGCATAGGACTCCTAGGCGTTTTTGGGCTGAAGCCATGAACACGTCTTGCTATCTGGCCAACCGCATTTTTCTTAGAGCTTACCTTGGTAAGACATCATATGAGTTGCGGTTTGGCAGACAGCCCAAGGTGAGCCACTTGCGAGCGTTTGGCTGCAAGTGCTTTGTGCTCAAGAAGGGAGGGCATTTGGACAAGTTTGAGTCTCGTTGCTGGGATGGTGTTTTTCTTGGTTATGCATTGCATTCTCGAGGCTTCCGTGTTTGGAACCTCGAATCCCAGCTGCTTGTCGAGACTTGTGAGGTTTCTTTTGATGAGTCCTTGCCTTCTTTGACTCCTTCTTTTGAGCTTTCTGGTGATGATGAGCTCGGAGAGTCCATCTTCGAGGAAGATGAGGATACTCCAGCTGCTGATGAGGGTGGGCCTTCTACATCCCCCGCAGAGCCCACACCTTCTGAGACTTCGACTGATGATGAGGGCGGACCTCTGATCACTTCTTCCACTTCGATCGAGCCCCCTCAGTCAAGTCCAGAGGTGCCAGCTGCTGACTCCGGTGAAGTGACTTCAGATCACCAGGGAACCCGAGTAGTTCAGCGTGACCATCCCTCAGAGCTCATCATAGGTGATTTTACTGAGAGGACTTTGCATTCTTCTGCCTCTCTCGCTGTGTTTGCTGAATCTGCGTTTGTTGCATCTTTTGAGCCCAGAGACATTTCTCACGCTCTTTCTGATTCTAATTGGATTAATGCTATGCAAGAAGAGCTTGAGAATTTTGTCCGCAATCGGGTTTGGACATTAGTTGAGCCGCCACCAGGATGCAACCCCATAGGCACCAAGTGGGTATTCAAGAACAAACAAGGTGAAGATGGGGTTGTGGTGCGCAACAAAGCTCGACTAGTTGCCCAGGGTTATTGCCAGAAGGAAGGTATTGACTTTGAAGAAACCTTCGCTCCTGTTGCCCGTCTTGAGTCCATTCGTATTCTTCTAGCTTTTGCCGTTTTGAAGGGTTTTAAGCTTTTTCAAATGGATGTTAAGAGTGCTTTTCTGAACGGGTACATAGAAGAGGGGGTCTATGTTAGGCAACCCCCCGGTTTTGAGAACCCTAAGTTTCCTCGACATGTTTTTAAATTGCATAAAGCTTTATACGGGTGGAAGCAAGCCCCCAGGGCTTGGTATGACCGGTTAAAGCAATTTTTGTTGGGGAAGGGCTTTGTGATGGGTTCTGTGGATAAAACTCTTTTCTTGCTCAGAGATGCTTCAGATTTCTTAGTCGCTCAGATTTATGTGGACGATATTATCTTTGGCGGTACTACTGATTCTCTTGTGTCCAAGTTCTCTGAGCAGATGCACAGTGAGTTTGAGATGAGCCTCATGGGTGAGCTTAAGTACTTCTTAGGGCTCCAGATCAAGCAGACCATGGACGGCACCTTCATCCACCAAGGTAAGTATACTCGTGACATGCTTAAGAAATTTGACTTTGGTGGTGAGTTGAAGCCGCAGATGACCCCGATGGGCACTTCTGGGGGTCTGGACAAGGATGAGAGCGGCGTCAAGGTCAATGAAAGGGAGTTTCGAGGGATGATCGGTTCGCTGTTGTACTTGACGGCAACAAGACCGGATATACAGTTCGCCGTGGGACTGTGCGCGCGTTTCCAGTCTTCACCACGTGTGTCTCATCGGCCAGCTGTCTAGCGTATCTTCAGGTATCTTACATATGCACCTGATCTTGGTCTCTATTATTCAGCATCATCATCTCTTGATTTATCTGGCTTTTCGGACGCTGACTCTGGTGGGTGCCGGTTGGATCGCAAGTCGACTTCCGGTACTTGCCAGTTTCTTGGTTCTTCTCTTGTCTCTTGGTCTTCTCGAAAGCAATCTGGAGTTGCTCTTTCGACCATAGAGGCTGAGTACGTAGCTGCTGCTAGCTGCTGCTCATAGTTGGTTTGGATGATTTCCACTCTACGAGATTTTGGGTTGTTTTTTCCTACCAGAGTCCCATTGTTTTGCGACAGCACCAGTGCTATTAGTGTAGGGAAAAACCCATGTCTCCATTCAAAAACCAAACATATTGATGTGCGCTTTCACTTCTTGCGGGATCAATATGAGAAAGGTGTCATTGACCTTGTTCATGTTGATACCCATCATCAGTTGGCTGATATTTTCACCAAACCCCTAGATCAGTCTACTTTTGAGCGTTTACGAGGGGATTTGGGTGTTGTGTATCCTTTTTAGGATATTTTGCGTCAGTTTTTCTTCTTCTTTATTCTTTTTCTTGAGTCTTTCTGTGTGTGTTCATATCTTGCATATTCACATATCACACTTTTAAGCTTGCTTCTGTTATATGATTGAACTGCTTTACTTATTCTAGCTGGTACATGCTTTTGATTACTTGTCAATAATCATGTTTTGCTTCAGTTCAAATGATGTGTCTGATATCTGTCATATGCATGGCTTTTATGCTTTAAAATTGAAAAATGATCACCATTGTTTCTGGTAACTAGCATGCGTAGGCTGAATGATCTTGCTATCTGTTACATGCCTTGTAGCTAGTTTCTGACTTAGATGCAAATATGCAACTTGGACATCTGTATGCTTTAAACATGGAAATGTGCTATAAAAATGATGAAAATTCGAGAACAATGAAAATTCCATGCCTTTTTGTGCATAACTTGAAAAGATCCAGGTGGGTTTGCTTTGTCGCATTACATTTGTTCTGGACTGCATACCATAGCACTTTGGTATGAACTAGGACAGTGTAGTGTATGCCAAGACCAGTGTCTTAAGCTTCTGATGGTCCAGATCTGGCCTAGGCTTGACTTGGTCGGTCAGCATAAGGTTTGACATGCAAATAACCCCTGGCAAAAATGAAAAAGGAAAAAGAAAAAGCTTGAAAATTGAAATGATAACAAGTTTGCTGAAGCACTTTGTTTTTGAACAAAGCTTATCTTGGTAGATATCAGTTAGCTTTTGCATCTCATGTCTTACCTTGCTTGTTTTACTGGAAAATGTGGTGATGCCTTTGTTGCCAAAACTGAAAAATGCGTGCTAATGACTTTCTTTAGATATCATCTGTTGCACTGATCATGCCATGAGTCTTCAGACAGTATCTCTTTTTGCTATACTTGTTAGATGCTGTAATTGCAGTCAATCATATTTGAGAAGCATGCTTTCTACACTCCTTCTGCACTCCAGTTGAATTTACTGCATATTTTGAGGGGGAGTTGCATTTCAGGGGGAGTCTTTGTCTCTTTTGAGTGCTTGATGAGTTCACTTGTCAACAAGGGGGAGAAAATTTGGGATCAGAGTTTAAGGGGGAGTTCTTACTCTGTCGATATCCTTGTTGTTCTGGAATCGCACTCATTTTGAGCTTTTACGTTTTGGTTAACCATAATGACCGCTTCTTGCTTTTATTCGGCTTTTGGTCATTAAGGTTAAACTTTTTACCTTATTTTTCTTCTTCTTTGTTTTCTTGTGTTTTGTTTTCGTGTTTCCACATTTGCTCGCAGGTGCTGAAGAGCTGAAGAAGAGGAGTGTTGACAATGCACTCATCAAGGGGGAGATTGAGGAGCCATGCTGAATAGCGTGGGCCTCATGGCTCCAGAAGTGATGAGTCATTGTCAACGATAGTCAAAGAGGACAGAAGAAGAAGAAGAGATCTGCTGTTTCATGGGCCGCGTGTGACTCAGGTACACGGGCAGCGAGCGACTGTCGGGCAGAGGAGGCTGCGAAGTCGGGCTGGCCCAATCCGGGTGCATGGGCCAGAAGCAGTAGAAGACCCACTGGGCTGTTGACCAGGGTTGACTCAGGTACACGGGCGGTGAGTGATTGCCGGGCTGAGAGAGCTGCGGAATCGGGCCGGCCCAATCCGGGTACCTGGTGCAAAGTCGGTGGAGGCTTTGTCAGTTTCGGCGCAAAACTGACAACCGTTGATCTTGTATCCGACTGTCCAGAAGAGAAGCCGTAGTCGCTACGAAAACTTAGCTTCCGGATAAGTCATCTGTAACTCTAGGCCCATAGTCAGTCTGTCGTGTCTGTAAAAATACATAAGGGCAGTAGAGTATTTTCCTTTATTCTTGAGTCTGTAAAAACCCTAAGGGGCTGGTAGAATATTCCTAGTGTTGGGCTGCCTATAAATAGGACCCCAATCCCTAGGGTTTGGACTACCCTTTTGGCTGAAATCTATTCCACTCTATTGGGTCACTTTTTGTCTCTTGCCTTGTCTCTCTCCTCTTTTTCTCTTGCTTGCGCCGCCAGGAGTTCTTGCCCCTGATTGTTGCTGTTTTGCATTTATTATTGAGGTGGAGTCTCTCTCCCTCGTGTGCAACAACATCAGAGTTTTTAATGGTTTAATTTCTTCTGCATAGCAAGTTTTCCCATAATTTTTGAGGCCTTGGAAGCTTCGGCTGGGTTTATTCTTCACGCAAGTAGTACTAGTTCTTGCTGTTGCAAGTAGTACTGCTTTACTGCAGCTACAGTGTTCTGTGCAGCTTTTTACCTTCTCTGCACTGCTTTTTGATCGAAGCTGACAGGTTCCAGAAACTTTTCTGGCTGTTTCTGGCGAAGCCATCATCTCAGTTTCGAAGCCCCTCAGCTCCGTGAGGCAGGCTTCGAACGTATACTCTCAGAGGCTTCGTTCGAACTTCGGACCGCATTTTTGTACTCTGTGTGTCTTGCTTCGAAGTATTTTTTTAAAAACTGATAGTGTCTCTACTTCGAACGTCTGTGCGAAGGTACTTCGACTTGAGTGCTTTGAAGTCCTCACTTCGACGGGTTTCGAAGCTGACTTCGGAGCTTGTTCCTCTGTTAAACTTCGCTTTGTTTTCTCTGACGCGTATCAGCCTTCGCCTCTCGGTTCGAAGCTTACTCCTTTCGAAGGTAGAGCTTAGGCTTCGAATTTGGTTTTCTGTCGTGTGACAGGCTTCGCTTCTTTCTTCGAAGGTAGTCCGTCTGTGTGTTGCTTTCGAAGTTTCCTGTTCGAGGGTTTAGGTTCGAAGTGCTCGGTTTCGAAGCTGTGTCCGAAGCCTTGCCTTCGAAGTACATACTTCGAAGCAGGCTCCGGCTCTGTCATACTTCGCTTCGAAGTATACTTCGCTTCTTGCCACTTCGAACTAGGCTAGACCAAAACACCTTCGGCATCTTCGACATGCTTCGCAACTGACCTCCGGAGCAGGCTTCGTCACCATCCTCCGAAGCAGGCTTCGACCAGCGAAGCAGTCTTCGTCAATCATCTCCGAAGCAGACCTCGACGGGCGAAGCAGGCTTCGCCAAGTTCCGAACAGGAGACAAACTTGGACAGTAACTTCTCATTCCACCTTACATGTACTTAGATCATTTCATTGGGAAGTTTTAGGCCTGACTTACTTTTGTTTATCTACCTAGTTGCACTTCTTTGATAGTACTCTGTTTGACAACAGTTGCTTCTAGGTTAAATACCTTTAGACTTAGGCCTTCTGTTTATTTTCTGCTGCTTAGTCTTTTGAGGTGCGTTGGGTATTGGGAACAGGCCATTGATTCGAAAGAATTTTTAAGGCGCCCATTCACCCCCCCTCTGGTCGCTACTTTCGGTCCTACACGCTTGCCGACCACCGCCGACCGCCGCTGCTCGCTGGCCTCCACTGCCCGCCGGCCTTTGCCGCACCCAAGTAATTTTTACCCCTAGCCTATCTAATTTGTGAATTATGAATTGATTTGTGAATTTTTACCCCTACCACTAGGTTGTAATGAATTGTTTAATTTGTTAGAAAAAAATTGAGGTCATGTGCAAATATCTTTAGAGTATGACTTATGATATAGTATGTTTTGTTTATGAGAAGTAAAGAAACAATGTGATGTTCATATGCAATATATGTTGTGATGTTAAAAAAATTGTTCATGTATTAATATTGTGCTTTTACATATGTTTCATATGCGATGTGCTTTTTCATATGCAATATATGTTGTGATATTATATATATATATATATATATATATATATGTTATTAATTTTATTCTTGTATTAATTTGTAGTTTGTTGATGATTTCATTAGGGTGATTAGTATTATATATATTGTTATATATTCTTTTAATATGCAATTTTTTATGTGACAAAAATGTAAGAAGTGTAACGAAACCTATGTGTCACTCGTTTCAGACCAACATTTCTCACACGTGTCATGTGTGTGAGATGTGTAGGTCCGGAATTTTCCCTTTTTTGATAGCATCGGAGTGGGCGACTGCGCGTGGTATTCATGATGAGCTAGGAGTCCGAATGAGATTTCAGTATTATAACCTTATTGTTCTCCATTGCACTATTATCAGGCATGCAATTTGAGAACAGCGGGGTTATGAAGCTGAAATTTCGTTCGGACTCATGGCTCATCATAAATACAACGTTCTGTCGGTTACTCTTGGGTGGGTGTTGGCGTAAAAGATTACGCTAACAGGTTTCTATAGATTAGAAACTAACAAACGAAGTGTTTGTGAAGTGAACTGTTCTAAGCCTCCGAAAGGATAATAACTTAGAATAGTTCGTATGTGTGTATTGAATAACTTGTATTCGGTCCCTATTACAGGGTGAAATGGGGGGTATTTATAGGCCCAAATATTAAGGAAAAGACCTATTTACCCCTCTATTACAACCGACATAGTGGAAACTATTCGGTACCCTTGATAGGGCTAAAATGGTAAAAGACTAATCTAATAATATAAAAGATAAATCTTCCATCTTAGCTGGCAATAAAGATCTCGCAGAACCTTAGTTCGAAGATGTACTCCGAACCAATGCCTATCTTCGTACTTCGAGCTTGACTCAGGGTATCTTCGAAGATGGACGTCTGGAAACCTTCGAATCCACTATCTGCTTTCATGCTGTTGCGGCAATAACACCGAAGATGAGATATTTTCCCCCAACAATAGCCCCCTCGAATACGCTTCTCCGTTTAACCTGTAATGTTAGGAGAGCAGTATACGGAAGGAAAAAATAACCAGACATAGGGGTTATTAGATTTCAATTCATCTCCGAAATGTACGAAGATATAAACTTCGAATCAGTCTTAAGATAATTACTTTTCGAACTATCTTAGAACCGACTTAGGAAGTTCGAAAGTCTTTTAGACTTAGAGGAAATATTCGTTAGCTTTCTGTTCCTAACGGAAACCGTAGGAAGCGTTAATTTCGGAGAAAAGTAACGGGCAGGAATGCGAAACGGCATGGACTAACGGTAAAAATGTAAAGTCTAGGCTATAAATAGATGGCCTAGAACTTACCCGGTTACCTTTTCACTGCTTTCTCGCAATCAAACACCTTCTGAGCCCTTTGAGTTCTTTGAGCCCTAGCCTCCATTTTCCCCAAAACAACCCAGTGACTGCAATGGTGAAGACCAAGGGTTCTGGAGCCCCTTCAGCCTTGGCTCGGCAGCAGGCGGCTGCAGCAGCAGCGGCTGCGACATTGGCGACGGCGCCTCCAGCATCGGCAACGACATCCATGGCAGCAGGAGGGAGAAATCCCCAAAATGTCGATGATCAAAGTCTCTGCCCGCCATCAACGAAGTACCTGGACCAGTCTTTCCAACTGGGATCTTCTACCTGCAAGAGGGAATCGTTGGCAATCGCAGTAGAAGGAAAGATCAGTACCGGAGTTATGATTCGCAAGCCCAGAAAAGAACTCATTCCGTCACCAAGGCCCGGAGAAGTGGTTGTCTTCGAAGCCTTCTTCGAAGCCGGCTTGGGCCTCCTAGCAGTTGACTTCCTGGCGAGGTACTCGATTTATTTCATGTCACCCTCCCTCAATTATCTCCGAACGCAGTAGCTCGACTGGCTATCTTCGAATGGGGCTTCATAGGGCTTCATGCCAGCCTAAAACCTTCGTAGGACCCGGAGGTGAAAAAGTAGTAGTAGCCTTCGGAAGCATCAATTTTAGGCTTCGGGACGAATATGCCCTACAATTTCCTGCTAAGGCCATCAATGCAAGATGGTACACTGACTGGGTTATGAGGTGGTTCTATGCCGAAGTTGGGGCGAGCAATCCTCTGGCCGGACCTTTGAAAGAGATCCAATTCCGGAAGGAAGCCTTAGTGCATCCCGGCCAAGGTCAGCTCGAAGCTCGTCTCAACCTACTTCAGAGGATCAGCCGAAGGTTGAGCATGCAAGACTTAGCCGAAGAGTTCCTTGGGTTACAAATTTCTCCCCTGATGGCCAACTGGCCTATCATCTTCGAAGAGGATTCGGAAGGTGGTCTTCGAAAGATCACCTTGACTTCGAGCCCTGCAGGTAACTTCGAAGACAACAGGTATTATGCATATTCATTCGAAGAAAAACTAACTTGATTTATTTTTTAGCTTCTTCAGCCCCTGTTACTTCGGAGCAAATCATAAGGGCTTCAGAGAAGATTTTGGGCGCTCCAACTCCGACCGAAAAAGAATGGAGAATCAAGTTGGTCGGGAGTTGGGAGAGATTTAACAGAGTATGGGGAATGCTGGAAATCACTCTGCCCCCTTTGATGGATTGGGTGCCTTCGGAGAAAGGACCCAAGAAGAGGAAAGCCGAAGCTGGGACTTCGAGCTCTGCGAAGACTCCGGTGAAGAAGGTGGCTCGGAAGCCAAAAAATCTTGCACCTTCGAATCCTGCACCTTCGAGCTCACGGTCTTCAGTTTCCGACTCCCAAGAGGAAGAAGGGAGATTGCTTGTGCGTCTAATAGAAGAAGATGAAACTCAAAGGACTGCACAAGCCGAAGTACCTGTGAACGTGCCGGAGTCCCGAGACAATCTTGATCAACCAAGGACTTCGACGGTTCAGGAAGATGTATCTCAGGACGATGTTCCTGTGAATGAGAGTGGGGTTGAAGTTACTATAGCTTCGATTCCCGAAGAAGCAACAAGGACTGCTCAGAACAATACTCCTGCAGTCGAAGACTTAACGGCTGATTCGGATGAAGATCTAGCCTTCGATCCGCCGAATAGTCCGATGATGACTCCTATGCAAAACGTCGAAGGTATACTTCGAATAACTTTTTCATGTTTATTTTGAATATTTATTCAATGTATAATACTTTTCATTATTTTTTATAGAGTCCACTCCTATGGAAGAAGTCCGACAGGAAGAAATAATTCCTGGACCTTCGACAACTTCGGAGCCAGCCCAGAGAGTTACTCAAAAGGGACCTGGAAGAGGCAAAAGACACATAGAGCCCCTCCCTGCTGTGAGTTCCGGATCAACTCCGTCTGATTCAACAAACGAGAGTCAATCTTCCGGGGAGGGCCAGTCTCCAGAGGCTCCGAAGATCACAGGCCAAAGCTCCGGTCCTTCGCTGAACGAAGATGACCAACAGGCAATAAGCATGCTCCCCTTGCTAGCTCTTTTCTTAGGGCAAACAACTGGTCTTCGGACTTTGCTCGAACCTTTGGATCGAGCTAGCCGTGACATAGGGGAGACCAATTTAGTAGCCATTTTGAGCAAGGCGGACAGGACGGAGCTTAATGCCGCTATAGAACGTGCAGCCTACCAGGTACGAAGCACCTACGAAATAACATAGAATTCATCTACGAATAAATATTTACCTTAGTTTTTTATTTTTGCAGCAAACTGTCTTGGCCCGAGCTGCGAATATATGCAATGACGAAGAGATCGCTCGTCTTTGGGAGGAAAATAGTGTCCTTCAAAGGAATCTTAACATCTTCGAAAGTCGAGTGGCTCAAATGGACAATATAGTGTCAACAGAGCGAAGGGCCAGACAAGGTTTGGAGGCTGCTAATAAAGAGCTCGAAGCAGAAAGAATTGTGCTTCGAGCAGAAGTTGAAAAGCTATGGGTGGAGCACGCTACTGCGGGGTCCGAGCTTGTCCGACTCCAAGAAGAAGCTAGCCAGCTGTTAAACCAAAAGAATATTTTGACTACTGAAAATGCTATACTTTCTGGGGTTTTGAGCGAAGTCACTTCGACGAAGGACGCGTTGAACGAAGACAAGCTGAAGTCTGAGAAGGTGGCTGTGGAAGTTATGAATCAGTTGTTAGATGTCCTGGAGTACTTTGGTACTACTGGGATACTTCCTTCTTATGATAACATCACTCTTCTGCGCCGGTTGAAAAGGATCCAAGGAGTGGCGAAGCAGATGAAAACAGCAGGCATTCGATACGGAGAACTCGCCGGACAAGTGTCTGCTGTCGGCCTACTTCGCTACTACGAAGATCTAGGCCGATCGATAACTCCGGACGCAGGAGGGGGCCCAATCACCTTCGACGACGAGCGACTTCTGACACCTTCCGAAGGTGTGGCTGCTGCCTGGCGAGCCTTCCAAACTTCATGGAGAGCCGAAGGTCGTTCCGCGATCAAGGCTTGGATCGACGAAGGCCAACGCCAGAAGCAAGTCCGGACCCAAGCTTCAAGCAGTCAGCCTCCTTCGAACTCGCAGGTTTAGAAATACCTTAGGATTTTTGGCTATGTAAAGCTTTATTCTTATAAACATTTATCAATGAAAATCTTGTTTGTCATATTTTTAGGCTTTGCCTCTTACGGAAGATATCGAAGTGTTAGACCTTAACGATGAAGTTCGCTCATTATGGACCACCTTCGATCTTCTAAAAGCTTATAAACGTCCTCGATTTCTAATTCCTCGAGATGACTCCGGTGTAATTGCGCCCGAAGTAATCAAAGATATACTGTCTTATATTAAAGAGGAAGAAAAAGAGGTTAACTTAAACACTTCGTCTTCTGAAGACGTTATATGGTCTGAAGACGAAGATGAAGCTCAAAATAAAAAGCCTGAAGAACTTGGAAGCTGGGAAAGGTGCCCCGAACGGCTTCGAACTTGGGCCGAGCTTCAACAAGAACAGAAGGATTTTATAGCTTCGAAGGGGGGCAAGAGAGTTAAACGCAAAGTTATTAGAACTCCCGGCGCTGGAACTAGTCGTTCCACCCCTAGCTCTAGGGACCGAAGAGGTCTTCGATTCCTTCTTGGTATAGATACCAATTTTTCATGATGTAATCTGTAAACACATTCATTTGAATAATGAATACCGATTTAAAATTGTCTCCATATTTACTAGCCCCTCTTTGGGTATAAGCAACTTCGAAGTGTATTCAAAGATGGTTATGCGCAAAGAAAAAACTTCGGAGTACAATTTTTTGGGGGTTCGGAGCCCCTCTGCAATTTAAAGATCTTTTAAAATCTTATAAAATGTCTTCGACTATTTGTAGTCGGAAGAATGGCAACTTAGTACCTTTGTTTTTTGAAAGAAATCATTTGAGATAACTTTCAAGATACCTTAGTATCTTAAATAATTTGTCGCTTGGGACTATGCTAACAGACATTCGAAGCTCATGGCTCAAACTCTGTTTTTCTTTAGCCACCTTCGGCTCTTTTTTGCGATCTCTGTCGAACCAATGGTTCGGAGTTTGCAATGGTCTCTTTGGACTCTTTTTACGGATGTCTACCAGCCAATGGCTTGGACTCCGTATATTTTGGCCACCTTTGGCTCTTTTTGCGGAAGTCTACCAGCCAATGGCTTCGACTTCGCAGGTTTTGGCCACCTTCGGCTCTTTTTACGGAAGTCTACCAGCCAATGGCTTGGACTCCGCATGTTTTGGCCACCTTCGGCTCTTTTTACGGAAGTCTACCAGCCAATGGCTTGGACTCCGTATGATGTGGTTTTGGGCTCTTTTACGGATGCCTACAAGCCAGTGGCTTGGACTCCGGATTATGTCAGCCCCCACGTCGGAAGCTTCGAACCAAAGGTTCGAAGTCCGAAAATACAATCCAGCTTCATGACACTTCCCTCTCGGTCGACCCCGCGGTTCTAGTGCGTCCACTCGGAAGCTGGAAGTCTATGAGGGGAAGGCATTATCAGGATCATATGCTTTATTAATTTAGAAGATGATTACAAGTGAATTACAAGGAGCCCTTATGCGAAGTATCGCTTTAGGTGCTCCGCATGCCAAGTATGTGCTAACTCTTCACCTTCCAAATTAGCTAACTTAAAAGAGCCAGGGCGTCCTGAACGAACAATTAGGTATGGACCTTCCCATTTATTCCCTAACTTCCCTGGCGCTATAATGCTTCACAGAACAAGATGACTCGGTCTTAGTTCATTGAGCTTAACCTTCGGGTCAAACCAAGCCTTCGTCTGCTGATGATACTTTGATAAATTTGCCACAGCTCGAAGTCTTGTTTCTTCTGATAAATCTAACGAATCTTGTCTTTCTTCTTCAATCTCCGGTTCGGTGCTGCGAAATGATCCTCCTTTGAGCTCCGTTGGAGTCATAGCTTCATCTCCGAATTGTAGTCTGAATGGAGTAAAACCTGTGGACCTTGTTTGCGTAGTCCGAATGGACCACAAAATCTTCGGAAGCTCTTCGGTCCACAGTCCCTTGGCTAATCCTACTATCCTTCGATTTAGCCCTGACAAAATATTTCCATTGGCTCGTTCTACGGCTCCATTAGACTGAGGATGCCTCACTGCAGCAAAACATAACTGAATGCCTAGATCTTCGCAAAACTTCCTGAAGGGTTCTGCGTCGAACTGTGTTCCATTATCAATTGTAAGTTGTCTAGGCACTCCGAACCAGCAGATGATGTTCTTCCACTTGAGATATACATCGGAGTAGAGGGGAACATACTCCGGCCTTGTATAAAATACCGTTGATTATTTGATAATTTCTAGCTCTAAGATTTAATCTTGAAAGTTGTGGCTCTTCGGGCAAATTTGTTCCTCCCTGTAAAAGTTCCATGATTGAATTTTTCCAATCTGCACTAGGAATGCAAAGAATCTCTGCAGAGGGAATTTGTGGCACCGAAGGTATATTGAGCTCCTCATAGAAAGCTTCTTCGGGCACATCCACAGCTCCGGCTGCAGCTTTTGCTAAGATGTCCGCTTGCACATTTTCTGCTCTTGGTATACTCCGAATGGAAATACCCTTGAAGTGTGCTTCGATTTTACGGATTTCTTCTAAATACTTTGCAAGCTGTGGATGCCGAACTTGGAAACTTTTATCTACGTGCCCTGCTACTATCTGAGAATCTGTCTTTATAATAATTCTTGTAGCCCCTAGAGCACGTGCTTTTCGGAGTCCCAATAAAATCCCTTCATACTCCGCTATATTATTGGTAGACTTAAAGTTGAGTCTTGCGGAGTACATTGCTCTTTGCCCTGAAGGTGAAATTAACACTGCTCCGATGCCTGCGCTTGATGCTTGGAAAGCCCCATCGGAGAAAACAGTCCAAACTCCGTCACTTGACTTCTCCGGAACCAAATTTGCAGGTGGAGTCCATTCTGCTACAAAATCTGCTAGGACTTGCGATTTGATTGCTGTCCTTGCCAAGAAAGATATGCCGAAGGGTGCTAGCTCAACTGCCCACTTCCCAATCCTTCCAGTGGAATCCTTACTTCGAAGCATATCTCCTAAAGGATACGAAGTTGGTACAATTACATTGTGTGCCAAAAAATAATGTCTTAATTTCCTCGAAGCCATTATCAGAGCATAAACGAACTTCTCAAGTTTGGAGTATCTTGTCTTCGCTCCTGATAATGCTTCAGATACAAAATAAACAGGATTTTGGACCAACTTCCCATTGAAATCCACTTCTCTGACAAGGACTGCGCTGACAGCAGAACCTGTAGCTGCAAGGTAAAGGAGTAGGGTTTCGTCCGCAGTAGGCACCGTGAGTGTAGCAAGATTACTGAGATACTCTTTAATATCTTCGAAGCTTTTTTGACACTCCGGTGTCCATGCAAAATCTTCGGACCCTTTCAATGCTTTAAATATAGGCAAGCTTCTCTCCGCAGACCTTGATAAAAACCTGCTAAGTGCTGCCAGATGCCCAGTCAGCTTTTGCACTTGCTTTAAATTTTCCGGAGGAACCATCTTTTGTAGCGCAGTAATTTGAGTAGGGCTAGCTTCAATTCCCCTGCTTGAAACTAAATACCCTAACAACTTCCCAGCCTTAGCTCCGAAGATACATTTTTCGGGGTTAAGACGGATCCCACATGCCCGAAGGCTATTGAATGTTTCTGCTAAGTCTAGGCTATGCTGGTGCTTTAAAGCACTCTTTATTACAATATCATCCATATAGGCCTCCACATTGCGACCTAGTTGATGACCTAGAGCCTTAGCAACTAACCTCGAAAAAGTAGCCCCGGCATTTCTTAAGCCGAAGGGCATTCTTACATAACAGAAGACTCCCGAAGGAGTTACGAAGCTTGTCTTGATCTCATCGTCGCGCTTCAACCATATTTGATGATAACCATAATATGCGTCAAGGAAGCTTAATAACTCCGAACCTGCGGTGGAGTCGACCAATTGATCAATTCGGGGCATGGGGTAGGGGTCACGAGGGCATGCTTTATTCAAGGATGTGAAATCAATGCACATGCGCCACTTCCCGGAAGACTTCTTTCTGACGAAGACTGGGTTGGCTAACCATTCTGTGTGAGCCACTCCTCTGATAATCCCAGCCTTCAACAATTTCTCAACTTCGTCTTTTGCTAGAGCAGCTCTTTCTGCCGACATTTTCCGGAGTCCTTGCCGAACAGGGCGGGCCTTCGGGTTTACAAGTAAACTATGTTCAATGATATCCCGATCGACTCCAGTGATATCTTCGTCAGACCAAGCGAAGACATCCAAATTCTCTTCCACCACCTTTTCCAAGGAGGTTGCAACTTCTGGAGGTAAATCTTTACCAAATTGAAATGTATATTCTTTACCATCTTTAACAATGACCTTCGCTGCAATCTCCCCTTCGGGACTTGGTCTCAGAAAGGATTTCTTTGAAGCTTCAGAAGGGGCTGAAAAAATTTCTTCGTTATCTTGTACATTGTTTACTTGTCTTGGATCAAGAGGGGGACCATGACCATATTCCGCTCTACGAGCGATAGCTTGATCTCCGAAGACAGTAAGGACTCCTGCTTGTGTGGGCATCTTCATGCACAAATAATTGTGATGCGCCACGGCTCCGAACTGGTTTAGCATGCCTCTTCCGAAGATGACGTTGTAAGCATACGGGGCATCTACAACATCAAAGATTACTTCCTCGGTTCGGGCCAACAAACCTTCTCCGAAGGTAACTTCCAGGCCTATTTGGCCAAGTGCATCAAGCGGAGGTCCTGCGAAGCCTTGCAAAGGACGAGCCGCTAGAAGGAGATGCTTTCTGGAGATGCACAATTGATCGAAGGCTTGAACAAAAATGATGTCTGCCAAACTACCTTCGTCAATCAACACCCTTCGAACTTCAGTGCCCGCAATATCAGCAGTGATAACAAGTGGGTCTGCATGCGGGAACTTAATACCAGCTGCATCCTCCGCAGAAAAGGATATCGATACATGAGACCACTTCGGCATTGCAGCTGCAAACGACGAAGTCCAAATATGGCCTACTTCTCTGACGTAGTCTCTTCGCTGTCTCTTTGACATGCTTCCGAGGGTACCTCCTCCGGAGATGGGGAGAACTACTCTCTTCCCTCGATCTTGCCCTTCCTCTTGCTTCGGAGGTGGCATAACATTGGCCACTGGAGGGTGTCTTGCGGCATCAAAGTTTTCTATCCGCGCCACAACCTGGACCGGCTCTGGGCGCGTTGCAGCTGGAACTAGGTCGGTAGTACCTCGACCCGAAGTTCTTTCTAGATACTCTCCCCTTAGGGTAAGTATAGACTTGCAAGTATCAGTTGCATGGCTTCGATTTCTCCATGGATGCAGCAGAAAAGGGTCTGGCCCTTGCTAGCCGTTTTCCCTGGCGGCCTCCAGCCGCTGGCCTTGTTCCCCGAAGACTGTGGAGCTCTCTTTGTAAACTTCTGTGGGGGTGCAATATTCATGACTTCAGAACGAGGGTGCTTTTGCCCTCTTCTCCGATCATGTTGAACTTCGAAGACTGGTTCTTGCGGCTGTGCCGAAGTTTTACTTCTACTTTAACTTCTTGCAATCTGGATGAAGTAGCTGCAGTTC
>JAAALK010000285.1:16811396-16880136 GCA_019279435.1 Zizania palustris | reverse complement strand
GATCTTTGTAAGGGGGATAGGTTTGTAACACCCCAAATTTTCAATACAATAAAAATATTATTAAATTCAATTTCCTGGAATATATATTTCTGAAAATACTTTAAATACCCTTTTATACCCAATTGAACTACAGCATAGAGTAGATGGCCAAATTAGGAGGTGAAACTTTTTGTATATGATCCTAAGACCAAGATATATTTTTGAGAATTTTTATAAATTTTTACCAAGCATGGAAGTAGCCCTATTATTTTAAATCAATTTCTGCAATTATTTTTAATCAGAAAATAGTTTCAAACAGTATTGGGCCCTCTCCCTCCTTTCTCTCTCTCCCGGCCGGCCCAGCCCATCACCCGCGCTCGCCTTAGGCTGACAGCCTGACCCCACCTGTCGGCGCCGACTGCCTCCCCTCGCGCGCGCGCCCGACGCCACGGCCCCACCCATCAGCTACCTCCCTCGCTCGTTCGCGCTCACTGGCGTGTGGCCCCCGCTTGTCAGATCCGTCGTCCCCGCGAGATATGCCCCCGGATCCCCCCCTCGCCGGCCGAAGCCCTAACTCCGCCTAGGATCCGCCCTCGCCGGCCCCCTCCCTTTAATCCGACGCCTGCAATGAATTCCCCTCAACGCGCCGACTGTTTCCCCCTATTAATCTCGCCCGATTCGCGTCCAGGTGCGTTGAACCGCGTTCAACCCAAGCTCGCCGGTGTCAAAGCGCATTTATCCCCGGCCACCATCGATTGCGCCCTCCCTGCCCCCGCCGGTACCCCCATATAAACCACGGCCCTCCACCGCGTTCGGTTCACGCACCCAATTGCACTCAGACCAAGCCGAGCGCCCACCCTTCGCCTTTTAGCGCAATCCCCCTATTTCGCCTCCGGCCACCACTCGCCGTCGCCTCGGACCGTCCCCGTCCGTGCCTCCGCCACCGTCGTGACCGCCGAGACCTCACCGACCTCGGCCACCACTCCGTCGACGACGAACCTCGCCGGATCGCCGTCGCCACCAAGGACCCGAGCACCGTCGCCGCCTCCGCTCATCGCCGGCCTCACCCCGTCAACCTTTTCTCACCGCCGAGGTACCCTCGTGATCCCCGTGGCACCCTCTTTCCATTTTAGGCCTTAGCTTCGACTGTCATCGCCCGCCTTGGCCCCTGGCCCGCTCGCCGTCGCCGGAGAAGACGACCGGCACGGGTCGAGTACCCGTGCCGTGTCGGATTCGATCCGCGTCGTGCGATCTGGATCTAACGGTACTGATTTAATCCCTCGTGCGGTTTAATCGGCGTCGTTGGATCTGTGCGAAGGGGTACGTTTTAATCTCGTGCGTCTGTTAGTTTTAAAACCCCGCATCGCATCTAAGCCATCCATCGCGTACCGGTTCGAATGTTTTAATCCTGGCCGTCCACATCACTTTAACTCCCCCGCCTCGCCCTCGCGCGTTGGATCTGGATCCGATGGTCCAGATCGACCCGGCGCACGCGCATAGTGCGCGGGTTCACCGTGGGCCTGGCTCACCGTGGACCCGAGAGGGTTTAAATTTGAAAATAAATTCCAGAAAAGGTTTAAAACTTGTAAAATTCATATCTGGCGCATTTGAACTCTAAAAATTACCATTCCAATTTCAGAAAATTCATGATATTATTCTTTACATGTTTATACAATAAAAACAGTAGGTTTACTTTGACTTTTTCATGTTTATTTAAATAAATATTCAAATGCCCTTAGAATTAAAACATGAATTCAAATATTTAAACTTCAGAAAAATTCATATTTATTCCTTTTCTGTTCATGTACTGAAAACCACTGAATTAACATGGACCCTTCATTTTAAAATTTATCAGGAAATCTAATAGGAGGCTATTCACATTTAAACACCCCTTTCTAAAAAGGACAACTTTTAATTCCTTTAAAATTTATTTATGAAATAAACCACAGAACCTTAACAATTGAATTTATCTTATTTTTAATCAAACCAACTTTAACTTATGTGCTTATAATGTAATGTTATATTGTTTGATTGAATGTTGTGTTCTTTTTATTTTACTTTACTATATCAAAAAGACTACAACGCCGTCGAGGAGCCGGAGTACTTCCCCGAAGTCCCTCCCTCTCCCTTTGCTGAACAAGGCAAGTCACCAAACCAATCTTTTGAGCATATTGAACCCATGTTTGATTAAACTATCGCTAAAACACATGGTTATATATGCATTAGTCAAATGAACCCTTACAATATATTTATTTAGGATCCCCCGACCTTGATGTGCAACCCAAGCCATGCTCTCTAGCCTAAACTCCTTGTCACCATATGATAAATGATATTAGCTAGTGTCCAATGTATCGACGCGATCGCTATAGGATAAAAATGAGTCGTAGTACATGGTTCTACTATATGATCCCCATTATTTCTTATCTATGGAATTATGTCGTTGTTGGAGTTGTGGTTGTGAGTGAATGCATGGTGTGTTCCGGGTGCAATCTAGGGCATTGGTCGGTAGCACCCGGGGCACTATAAGGACCGGTCTGAGGGATCCGTTGCAATACACTTACGTACTAACCACAAGTATAGTGGGTAAGTCCTAACTAAGGTATGGGTTGTTCCAAACCGAGGCCACCATTTGGAGATGGGTCAAGTTGCACCTGCGGGTGACTTGTACCAATGTGGCGCAAAAGGGGGTGCGACGTTAGCCGGGATGCGGCCCGGCGCGCCGGCAAAACCTAGAGCGGGTGGTTATCGCTTGGAACATCTCATGCTGAGGTTTTGGCACGAGTTCCCGTGGAATGGGTCATCTCGTTTGGGATGAGTGCGTGCCTTGTGGGTACAGTAGTACATCTCTGATCAGAGTCTTAAATCTTTTCGAAAAGTCGAGCCCACGGTCAAGGGCGGGTTGCGTGACATCCCCCAGTTAGTTTACTTTGGATATGTATGTGCATGATGGATTGACATGTAAGGACTGTTGTGCGAGGAGGTAAAACGTACTCCTCGAGTTAGTTGATGTTGTTGATATTCATGTTTACTTTTCCGCATGATTAAAATGTGGTTACACTAAATGCAATAACTGAAACTGTACTTTTCCGCAATGTTAGCCATTACCCTTCCTTGTTTATTATCCTGCATTACTACTTGCATTTGCGGTGGCTTGTTGAGTACTTTTTGTACTCATACCCGTTGGACCCCACAGAGGATGCTTACTATGAAGACGGTCTGGAGTAGCGACCCAGTCGAGAAGAAAGATCCTGAAGGAGATGTTCGTCATGCCGCTTTCTAATTATTATTATTACTGTTTTTACTAAAACTTTGATGTAATAAATATGGTCTGCGTACCATGGATGTTGTCGTATGTACGTTGTCGCATGATGAACCTCTTCTATTATTGTTTTTCTCATGAAATTCAATAATGTCTCGATTTGATAAATCGGGGCGCTACACCTAGCTAGCTTCCACTATTTATAGGCACTATTCAGCCCTGTGAATAGACTACTTTACCCCAAGGGTTTACACCGGTTTTGTCTCATCAGAACAGGGGGGTATAGCTGGTAGTCTAGTTTATTTGGAGGCTTCTTTTGTCAGCTTCGTAGAGGGGATAACATCAGCTTTTGCAGAGCAGACATGGTTAGCCTTTGCAGTTTTGGATCCTTCTGAAGCCCCCCTTCGCACGCGAGGGGTGCGGTAGCTTCGGTGAGAAGCCTTGAGCCTGACGGCCTTCGCTTCACCGAAGTCAGCCTTCGATACAGTGACGGTTTTGAGCCGAAGCCGTCAAAGCCCTTGGGCCTTCGCACCAACACCTTCGGAGTGGACCACCATGGCTTCGCAGCTTCTCCCAGCTTGAACTCCGTCAGCCCGTGTACCAAAGCCATGCATGGCCGAAGTACCTCAAGTCAGCCTCACTCCGGAGCCAGCCTCACTCCGGAGCCTGCCTCACTCCGAAGCCAGCCTCACTCCGAAGTCAGCGTCACTCCGGAGCCAGCCTCACTCTGAAGCCCCACCTTCGGAGTACCACCCTTCGAAGTCCCTCCTTCGTCCAAGGCCTCCGCATGAAGCATTCCATGAGCACTTCATCGCAGTGTCTCTCCCCGAGCACACTCCTCGACGATCCTCACCCGGACCATGCCTTCGATGCACCTCGACTTATGATACCTTCGTCGGGTATACCTTCGAGTGCCTCCCTCCGAATCACACTTCGAACGCCTTGCCTCATTGCTGAGGACTTAGTCCACCATACTTCGAAGTCACTCCATTCGGAGTACCCTTCGAAGTGCCTCGCCTCTGAAGACTTCGTCTCGGGGTACCATCACCCGGAGTCACACTCCGCACTTACTGCCTTCTCCTGGCGCACCTCGACCCAAGGTCGGACCTCGACCCCTTCGCAGCCTTCGTGATGGAGCTCCCTGCTCCCCTGGCATCAAGCCTCCCTCTTGACCCAGGTTCACCTGCTGCGAACCGTCTGTCACCTCTGAAGTCACCTGCGCACCACAGACAAGCAAACAAGTGTATCCAGTACCCCGGAGACCTCTCCGGATAAACAACCTTCGGCACACACTCCGGTGTACCGCCCAAAGTACCGAGACCCTTCGGTACAGCCATGTCATTGTGTACTGTCGAACCCCTCCAACAGGCACACTCCGCTGCAACAGATGCAGCAACTAGACCCACCGAACCCTTCGGTGAAACCACCTCCGAACCCCTTCGGAGGGACCCCTTCGAATCAGAGGGTAAAATCTGTCAATCACTCTTCACAGACTCTGAAACCAACCCTTGGTTTCTCAGCATGCTTTGTTCTTCAAATGAATTCAAGAAGGTTTTTGAGAAGAAAAGGCTATGTCGTGGAACATATCTAAAGCATTGATTTAGGGCCGATGGACATATCCGCTTGGCTAAACGCATGGTAAGACCTACACTTGTCACTTTATCTATATATACATTGTAATGCGACTAACTCATATCTACTAGAAGCTAAAATTGGTGTTGCGCCAAGTGACATCGAGGTTTATATCGGTGGTCATAAAGCAGTATATCCTTCACATCTAGATACATTGTGAAGTCAGTAAGCCACGGATCATTTGGTGAGATTAAAACAATTTTAAGAGTTTGCATAATTTTTCTCCGTCTAATTGGCATTGTTGGTTTTTTGCAAACGCGATATGGTCAACAAATGGTTCAAATCCATAGAGAGGAGTATGATTGGCGGAGGAAACCTATTGACCCAATGGTCATGTACTCTAGTAGAGGTAGAAAGAGCCATGGATGGTGAGACGATCTTTCTCAATGTTTTGTGTGTGATACTACAATGGTAACTAATTATTTCAATGTTGCGGGTATTCCATGTTCAATGGAGTTATTGACTCAAGGGTGGTGAGATATCAGAAGTCATGTTAGTCATCACAGGGCTCCTGAGGAGCTAACTCTCGCCGCTCAGAAGAAAACTCGCAAGTGCTTCAGCTGACGGAAGAATTGAGGAAATGAGACGAGGAAATGAGGCAGCGAGATGAGGCAATGAGGTAGCAACATGAGTATTATGTCGCTTGCTTAGCATAGCAGCACATGATGATGCAAGTAAGTTCAGTTTACTGCATTACAGTTATATAGAATTTAGAAATAGGTTTAAAACTAACTGATTGCATTACAACATGTATAGCAAATGGCCCAGCAACTTCATGGATTTGACATGTCGCAGTTTCAACCGATACCTGCCCCACCACCATTTTTTCCATTTGGTCCTCCTCCAGCAGCTGAAGGACCTCCTGATATGTTGTTACTTGCGTTTAGATGGTTATTTCAGTTGGTTTGTTAGTTGACATTTTTTCTCTAATTTTATCTATTGCTTCAGATTATCCGTACTCTCGATCAGGATGGACCCTCGGCTTCAAATGTGAATGATCCGAGAGGTAGTGGCGGTGATAGTGTTGAGTGAGTATGTCTTGTCTTTTTATGGATTTGAAAGCAACTTTTGATTTTGAACATGAATTTGAATGACTTGTGCTTGTAATGTTGATTTGTGACTTTGAATGATTATGTTTGTGAATGTGAATTCTTTGTGAAAGTGGACAATGTGAATGTTGAATAATTTGTGAATGTATTTGCGGAGGTGAAGATTGTGGATGTATTTGTGGAGTGATGTGATTTTGAATGGTTGAATGTGTTTGTGGATGTGATTTTGAATGTGTGAATGTGAATGTGTGATTATGTTTTGGATATGTGAATATGAAATTGCAATTTTATTGTTGGATGTGATTGTGAATAGGAGAACTAGAAAAACAAAAAAAATCCAAGTATCTTCCGTCGACTATGGTCAGCTGACAGAACTTATTGGGCATTAACTTCCATCGGCTTGACCATAGCCGATGGAAGTTATCTATTTTCGGTGACGTGGCAAAAACAGATAACTTTCGTCGGCCCTAGCCTGGCCGGTGGAAGTTATGGCCATTTTCGCTATCATGGCATGCGAAGCATATAACTTCCGTTGGCCACGTGGAGGCCTACGGAAGTTAGCTAACTTTCATCAAACCTCTTCCATCGGCCAGATGACAATGGAAGTTAGGATTTTTCCGATGGAAGTTGGCTTCTTCCGTCGGCTTTGGCCGACGGAAGTTTGCTGGATTCCTATAGTGTGTGCCTCATGCTTGGGTTATGGAAGAGGCTTTATCGATGGATCCGCCATGCTAAAATCCGTGTGCACCTTGCAAATCTTCACATCACCTCTCTCAATGATCTCGTGGATCAGGTGATATCGCTGAAGTATATGTTTAGACTTATGGTATGATCTAGGCTCCTTGGCTTGTGCAATGACACCACTATTATCAAAATAGAGGTCCACTAGACTGGACGCACTAGGAACAACACCCAGCTTAGAAACAAACTTTCTGATCCAAACGGTCTCCTTCGCAGCTTCTGAAGCGGTGATATACTTAGATTCTGTTGTAGAATCGACCACTATTTCTTGCTTAGAACTCTTCCAACTCACTGCGCCTCCATTGAGGCAGAACACAAAATCGGATTGTGATCGAGAATCATCTTTATCGATTTGAAAGCTAGCATCAGTGTAACCACTTACAGCGAGATCCTCTTCACCACCGTACACTAGGAGCATTTCCTTAGTTCTTCTCAAATACTTGAGGATACTCTTTACTACAACCCAGTGATATTCACCTAGGTTCGATTGGTACCTGCTCATAACACTTAGAGCATATGAAACATCTAGGTGTGTACATAGCATGACGTACATGATGGATCCAATTGTGGAGGCATACGTGATCACACTCATCTTCGCTAGCTCATCAGGTGTCGCAGCACACTGGGTCTTACTAAGAGAAATACCACGTGACATTGGCAGAAAACCCTTCTTGGAATTCTGCATTTTGAACCGTTTCAAAACCTTGTTAATGTACATACTTTGGCTTAATCCAATTAGCCGTTTTGATCTATCTCTATAGATCTTTATGCCCAAAATGTATACTGCCTCTCCAAGATATTTCATCTAAAAACTATTTTTCAATGAAGTCTTGACATCATTCAACAAAGGAATATCATTTCCGATCAATAATATGTCATCCACATACAAGACCAGAAACACAAGTGAGCTCCCACTAGCCTTCTCGTAAACACAAGGCTCTTCTTCATTCTTGATGAAGCCAAACCCTTTGACTACCTCATCAAAGTGAAGAATCCAACTCCGAGAAGCTTGCTTTAGTCCATAAATGGACTTCTGCAACTTACAAACATTCCAAGAACTTTCCAGATCATCAAGACCTTCATGTTGTGTCATGTACACATCCTCACTTAAGTTTCCATTTAGGAAAGTCGTCTTGACATCCATTTTCCATATCTCATAATCATAAAATGTGGCAATTGCTAGGATAATCCGAATAGACTTAAGCATAGTGATGGGTGAAAATGTTTCATCATAATTAACACCTTGAATCTGTGTGAAACCGTTCACCACCAATTGTGCCTTGTAGATGTGAACATTTCCATTAACGTCTATCTTTTTCTTAAAGATCCATTTATACTCAATAGTTTTTACACCATTAGGTGGATCAACCAAGTTCCAAACTTGGTTTTATAGCATGGACTTCAACTCGGATCCAATTGCTCCAAGTCATTTCTAAGAGTGTGGTCCCATCACTGCTTCCACATTGGTCTTTGGCTTGTCGTTGTCCAACAACACGTCGTGCTGCCTAGTGGTCAAAAACATGTACCGCTCTGTCACGTGACTCACCCTCCAGACCTTCATGGGGTTGGCGTCTCTACAATAGGCTCTACAACACCTTGCGCATCCTATTGTTGTTCAGTGGGATCTGGAACACCTTCTAGGGGCTCTCGAACCTCTTCGAGATGCATCGTACTCCCACTAACTCCTTTTGAGAGAAATTCTTTCTTAAGGAATACACCATTCCGAGCGACAAACAATTTGCCCTCTTCTCTACTATAGAAATAGTATCCTTTGGTTACCCTAGGATACCCGACAAAGAAGCACTTATCAGACTTAGGAGTGAGCTTGTCATACGTCAAACGTTTGACATACACCTCACATCTCCAAACCTTTATAAAAGATAAACTGGGATGCCTCCTAGACCACATCTCATACGGCGTCTTCTCTACTGACTTAGATGGAACTCTATTTATCATGAAAGTGGCAGTTTCTAGAGAGAGTCCCCAAAATGATAATGGAAGATCAGCATGACTCATCATAGACCGAACTATGTCCAACAAGGTGTGGTTCCTCCACTCGGACACTCCATTTCACTGGGGTGTGCCGGGTGGAGTCAGTTGTGGAAGAATTCCACGCTGCTTCAGATGAACACTAAACTCATGGCTCAAATATTCACCTCCATGATCAGATTGTAGAAATTAAATTTTCTTGCCCGTATGATTTTATACTTTATTTTGGAACTCCTTAAAATTTTCGAAGGATTCCCACTTATGTCTCATCAAGTAGACATAACCATATCTACTAAAGTTGTTGATAAAAGTGATAATGTACTGAAAGCCATTCCTAGCCGTGTGACTCATTGAACCACACACATCAGTATGTACTATGGCCAATAGCTCACTCGCCCTCTCACCTGCCTAGTGAAAGGTGTCCTTGTCATTTTGCCAAGTAAGCAAGACTCGCATGTGTATTATGATTCAAAATCAAATGACTCCAAAAGTCCATCACTATTGAGCTTATGCACGTGCTTCTCATTTATATGACCCAAATAACAATGCCAGACGCAGGTAGGATTCAAATCATTGAGTCGTTGTTTCTTATTACTAATGTTATAAACGTGTGCATCTTCAAGACTCAGAATATATAATCCATTCACTAGTGGACAAATACCATAGAGCATGTCATTCAAAAATATTGAACAACACTCGTTCTTAATTACGAATTCAAAACCATCTTCCTCTAAACATTAAGAAGAAATAATGTTTCTGCCTAAGGCAGGAATGAAATAACAATTATTCAACTCCAAAACTAGTCCTGAAAGTAGTGACAATGAATAAATGCTGACGGCCAACACTGCAACCTTTGCACCATTCAAAATGCAGACATCCAACTTTCCACTTGCACACTTTCTTACTCTACTCAAACCTTGCAACAATTTGCAAGTATGAATCATCGATCTGGTATCAAATACCCATGAATCATTTGGACGAGTAGTGAGATTAATTTCAATAACATTAATACCTAAAGTGGAAGCCGCACTTCCATTCTTGTTCTTTCGCTCTTCCAGGTACACCTTGCAATTGTGCTTCCAATGCACAGGCTTGTGGCAGTATTGGCACACATCAGAGCCAACAGGACCCGACTTTAACTTTCCAGTCGGTTTAGTCTTAGCCTTGCCTTTCATCTTTCTCTTTTTGCTCTCCTTCTGTACCATCATCACATGATTTGGAGATTCCTTGATTCTCTCCTCGGCAGTCTTGAGCATCCCATGCAACTCAACTAGTGTCTTCTCCAGTCCAACCATGTTGTAATTCATGATGAACGGCTCAAAGATTAGTGAGAGCGACTAGAGAATGACATCAATAACTAAGTATGGCTCATCGGGGTGGGGTTCCTCTAGAACATAATCCTTTTTCTCTTGTTTAAGAACGATTCTCAAATTTCGGTACCAATCCATATAGTTTGTTCCAGATAATTTCTCACGTTCAAGAATAGATATCAATTTAAAAACTAGAGTTCTCTTAATAGAAGGAGTAGTAGGTGCCATGATCTACAAAAGATTAAATGCAAGGTTTAGCACTATGCAATATTTATCTTCTATCTAATAAAAGATGTTCCACTATTTTAAAAATAGTCACTTTCTCTCTAATGACTAATAGTGGTGAAAGATCCATGTTCATTCTAACTCCTAGTGAGCTTTAGCATCACTACTAGAAGCTAGGTGACATAGGTAAGAAACGCTTTGCTAATCACATCGTATGTGACTCTTGTTGTTAGAGAAGCATCCAATTCTCTATGCTAACTCTATGTTCCAAAGCCCAAAACCGTTTTTATAGCCCTATTAAGAAAACCAATACTATGCATGCAGAAGTCCGACTTCCGCACTAATTGGTCAAGATAAAAGATAGCACCTTGCTTTGGTAGACCCACTATCGATGATTGAGATCCTTGGTGGGTGCAGCTATTGGAAAGAGCATCAATACTTAGTTTTCCGAGGGAAAACTATTCTAGCAAGGTAATGTCCCTATCACGAACGAAACATGCAAGAATAGTATAACAGGAACAAAAGAAAGCATCACAAGCAATCATATTAACTAGGACATACCATGGCCCTCTTCACATGGTGATCTGTTGGACCGAAACAGGCGACTAGAAGGGGGTGAATGGGAGATTTTAAAATTTTGTTCTGCTAAATAGGCTTCGAACACACCCTTCGAAGTGTCTAGTTTGGAGGTATCGAACACACTCCGATCATAGGCTTCGAATGGGGTAAAAGTTTGAAGTGCAGATCACTTTGCTCGCTCTCAAAAACCCAAAAACACAACTCTACAAAGATAGTGTAGACTCCGCACACGAGGTGCCTTCGAGCTGGCTTCACACTACTGTACTTCGCACGAGTATGTTTCTCTCTATGGGCTCCGAACAAATACTCTGCACTAGCAACTAGTACTAGGCTTCGTATTTCGGAGTGCAGAAAACAAACACAAATTGACTGCACTAAGGACTTCGTCTATGGGAAGATTACAAGCCTCGAAAGGACACTTTGCAAGGTGCTTCGCTAGTAAACAGTGAGGACTAGCCTCCGATTCATACAGAGTGAACACGCACGCACAGGAGACAAACACACTACGTTGAAACAGAGCAAAAAACTCTGGTTGGCACAAAACGAAATGAAAAGCAGAATTTTAACTAATGTAGTGCAAAAACACAGATACAAGTTCGAGCAATAGATTGAAAATAGAATGAAATTTCATTGCAAGAACAGGGAACACAAAAACTCACAAATACAGAGACCTCTACATCGTGGCTGGCCAGAGCTACAGGAAAATAGAGGGTTCTAAAAATAGAGTGCACAGTGTTGGCCTAGCCCTTAGCCTGCCTCTCCTTTTATATGCACTACTCTGACTTGTGAATAGACTACAACAACCCTAGGGTTTATAGTGATTTTGTCTCTGCCAGACACGGGGGTACAGTTGGTAGTCTACTTTATTGGAGGCTTCTTTTGTCAGATTCACAGAGAAGACAGTATCAGCTTTTGTAGAGCAGACACGATCAGCTTTTGCAAAGCAGAATCTTTTGGAGCCCCCTTCGCCCACGAAGTGTGCAGAGGCTTCGGTAACATGCTTCGAACCCGAAGGCCTTTGCTTCACCGAAGTTAGTCTTCGATATATTGATGGTTTTGAGCTGAAGCCATCAAAGCCCTTGAATCTTCGCACCATCACCTCTGGAGTGGATCACCACGGCTTCACAGCTACTCCCAGCTTGAACTCCGTTAGTCCATGTACCGAAGACATGTATGGCTAAAGTACCTCAAGTCATCCACACTTCAAAGCCCCTCCTTTGGAGTACCTTCGTCACCTTCTGAAGTACCTCCATCCAAGGCCTCCGCATGAAGCATGTCCATAAGCACCCCTTCGCAGTGTCTCAGCCCCAAGCAAACTCCACAAAGACCCTTATCCAGACCATATTTTTGATGCACCTTGACTTCTGAGACCTTCGTTAGGTGTCCCTTCGAGTGCCTCCAGCCGGAGCACACTTTGAACACCTTTGAAGTCACTCCTTTGAAGTGCCTCACCTCCGAGGACTTTGCCTCAGGGTACCTTTCTGCCTTCTCCTGGCGCACCTTGACCCGAGGACCGACCTCGACCACATGCAGCCTTCGTGACTGAGCTTCCCGCTTGCCTGGCATCAAGCCTCTTGCTTGGCCCAGGTTCACTTGCTGTGAACCGTCCATCGCCTTTGAAATCTCCTACACACCACCGACAAGCAGACAAGTGTTTTCAGTACCCCGGAGACCTCTCCGGTAAACAACCTCCAGTACACACTCCGGTGTACCACCCAAAATACCGAGCCCTTCGGTATAGACTTTTCATTGTATTCTACCGGACCCCCCCGATAGACATACTCTACTGCAATAGCTGTGCCAGCAAACATCGAACCCTTCGGTAAAACACCTCTGAACCCCGTTGGAGGGATCCCTTCGCCCAGAAGGAAACTTGTCAATCACTCATAACAGACTTGAAACCAAGGCACATCTCAACTTGGTTTCTCACGATCTCCATTTCCACGTATCTCGCCATTGAGTGCGTGCTCCCGGCCTCCATGAAGTGTACTAGTCTATCTAGCATAGCCTATACTATTTACATGGGCCAAAGCATCGTGGAAATGACATGCAAGTCGTATTTAATTTACATCAGCCTTGGGCTACAAATAACCATGACATGCAGACCATATTTAATTTACATTCATTGCATGCATATCATACATCACATTTATCCAAGGTCATTCCAGTCATAACATTCTCTGCAAAACAAAGTTAGGCGAAGAATCTACACGTGACTGAAATATGGATTTGAAAAACCTAGCTCAACAGGCTCAGGATATCAAATTTGAGTGGGTCGGAACTTCCGATCTAGCATTGGAACATCTGATCAATATCGGAATTCTTGGTAGCAACAATTTCTCTCTGTATCGAATCATTATTCGGTATCGGAACTTCCAATCCGCCACCAAAACTTCTGATTAGTATCGGAACATCCGATTTTCCGTGGACATAAATAGATCTAATCTATTTTTCCATCATGTATATCAATGCATCAGGGATCCAGATCAAACACTATGCATGTAGGCTCTGATACCACTTTTAGGGAAAGGGGAAGCTACGCTAGCCATAAATTTTAAAAATCACCCCAAAGCCCAAAAAGCATGTGAGTGTGAGATCATAGATTGGTACCTTCTAGCACAAGACACGCTAGGTGCAGCAGAAGAAGATGTTGAGGAAGCGCGTCCTTGCCTATCCTTGCTTCGTCCCGACCATTTCTCGTCAATCCAATCGATGAAGATGGACGTAGTTGTTCACGTGATGAAGTCCATGAGCATCACTATTGGAGAAATGCCTCCATGGTATCCACACGTCCAGGGATGGAATCCTTCCCATGTCGGTGTGCTAGCACCGCTTGTGAGAAAAGGGAGATCCTCAATCTCAACTTTTGAGATCAAGAATAGGAGGAGAGGAGTTCTTTGTGTCTAGGTCTAAACTATCAAAAGCTTATTCTCCAAGACCTCCTCCCCCTCTCTTTATATAGGCACATGATCCCCTGGTCACCAGCATCTCGAAACCAACAAATCGATTACACCTGATTTGTGCTCTAACATATCCAATCTGTTTTACCCACGTCAGAACTTTCGATCCTAGATCGGAACTTCCAATAGGGTATTTTTGGTCTCTCAATATAGTAGGATACCGTAACAGATCCAATCTGTTTTTGCCCACTTCAAAACTTCTGATACACATATCGAAACTTTCGATCAGTACAATTTTCCCTATTCCAAATTGGAACTTCCAGTTTTAACTCTCTATCTCTAATTAGAAATTATTGAAGCTTCCGATACCATATCTGTTGGCGCAAAGTTTACGCTAACAGGTTCTCTTATATCAAGAATGGACAAACAGTGAGTTCGCGCTTAAGAACTGTCTCAAGCCTCCGAATTGGATAATAGCTTAAGCAGTTCGAATAAGTGTATTGAATAACTGAGTATTTGATGCCAGTTACAGGGTAGAGAGGGGGGTATTTATAGGCAAATAAGTCTAAGGAAAATACCTATTTACCCCTAGATTACAACCGACATAGTAGAAATTATTTGGTACCCTGAGTAGGGTTAAAAGAGTAAAGTTATCTGGGACAGACGGATAAGCCAAACATCTTATCAATCTTGTCGCTCTGCTTCGAAGCCTTGTATTTTGCGGAGGGCTTCTCTGGACTTCAGATCGAGTAACCCTCCGGCTTAACGTATCCATCTTCGAGTAAGAGCCTATCGACTCCGAAGCTCAGTAAGTCTTTGAGTTATTAACTCTGAGTCCTGAAAGTGAAGCAATTTCCCCCAACAGTAGCCCCTCGAATACGCCTCTCCGAATTTAACATGTACAGAAGGGAGGCAGTATACGCAAGGAATATTTTCATATTCTAAGACTGAGAGAAATTTTGAATACATTACAGTCTTTCGAAGGATCTCAGGTCCAAGGCATTCAGACCCCGACTCCGAACTCTCGACGCTGTGTGAACACTCCATAAGAAGGAGAACCGCTCCGAATCCCAAATGCCGTGAGGGGCCATTAGATTATAGCCGTTACGGCGCAAGTAACCGTTACGCCCTGTAAAAGGTAACGGTCGAAATTTATGACAGTTTCTCACCGTTCCGCTTTCTGGACCCACCTGTCAGTGGCGGAAGTCGAACCTGCAGTGTGAATGCGATCAAAGCGTAGCAACAAGCGGACGGTTATAAAAGGAGGATTAGAAGTTACCTAAGACTTTTTACCGTACTCAGCACCTGCGATTCACTTTCTTCAACCCCCAATTCTCACAATCTCCCAATCCACCGAGCAATGGCGAGAACCAGCCACACCGTTCCGGCGGCGGCGGGCACTCTGGCGCAGAGGCAAGCGTGGGCCGCCTCGGCTGTGGCAGCAATGGTGGGAGCTCCGGGCGACGCCTGGCCCAAGAACCCTCGAGAGCTCCGCCCGCCATCCAAGAAGAAGATTCCTCAGAGCTTCCTCATCGGCCAGTCTACGAGCACCGCCGAGTCTATTGAGGAGGCAGTGGAAGGAAAGCTGGGGACCAGACTGAGGACTCGAGTCCCCGGGTTGGAATCAACCCCAAGGCCACGAAGCGGAGAAGTGGTGGTTTTCGAGGCATTCTTCGAAGCGGGCTTGGGACTTCTGGCCATTGACTTCTTGGCAGAGGTGCTGGACCTGTTTCACATTACGCTACCTCAATTATCCCCCAATGTCGTCGCCCGCCTAGCTGTCTTCGAGTGGGCGCTCCGGGTCGAAGGGTGCGAAGGACGCTCGGAGATCTTCTGCGCCACCCACGAAGCTATCTGCTAGCCTAAGCCACAGGACGGGCACGGGGACTCCAAGGTGATAACAGCCTTCGGCAGCGTCAACTTTCAGTTGCAGAGGGAGCATGCCCAACACTTTCCCGTGAAGGCCATCAACGATCGGTGGTACACCAACTGGATCCTTCGGTGGTTCTACGCCGAAGTCGGAGAGGACTCCCCGCTCGCAGGGCCTCTCCAGGAGATCTGGTTCCGGAAGGAGGCAGAGATTGCTCTGAACCCTAGCCTGCTCTCCACGCGACTAGGGCTGTTGACCTCGGTGGTGCGCCGCATGAGCATGCGTGACCTCACCTAAGAGTTCATCGCCCTTCGGATTCCACCTCTCGGGGCCAACTGGCCGATAGTGTTTCAACAGGCCTCGGAGGGTGATCTCCGAACCCTAGGTAAGACTTCAACTCCTGCAGTACTGTGTTAGATGATGAAAATAAAATACTTATAATATTCTACCCTTTTTTCCAGCGGCTTCACTGGCGCTAGCTCCGGAAGACATAGCTCGGGCCACCGAACGGGTCCTCGGAGCCCCTATGGTGGCTGAAAGACAGAAGAGGCTAGAGCTGGTGGGGAGCTCTCGGGATGGTGCCCCTCCTCTACCAGACTTTACCTCGACCAGAGCAGCCCCTCGGAAACAGAAGGCCGTCGCCGAGCCCCCCAAGAAAACCAGCAAGATGCCACCTAAGAAGAAAAAGGTGGCGAAGATCCCTCCGCAGCTGGCTCCTGCTTTGTCCGCTTCGTCCCTGGACGTTCAGAGCTTGGCCTCAGAGGAGTCCGAGGACTCCAATGCCCAACTAGCAATGACCTTCGAGAATTATCTCATAGAGGGCGACGAAGATGCGGCGGGAGTCCCAGCCGAAACTTCTGCTCGGGAGGTTGCGGAGGTAGACCCGACATGCACCCCCGTGCCCGCTGTTGTAAACTTGGAGTTGGACTCTACCACCCCCGACTCACCCGTAACCGGGGTGATCACGGCGGAAGTCGAGCCGCCAGCGGAAAACGCGCCGGAGAGGACTTCGGGAGATGACATCGACGATATCCTCCGGATGTACGAAGTTCTGGAGGATCCGACAATTTTGCCTCACAGACCTTCTGAAGAATCTATGCTACCTTGCAATATATTCATAATCGGAGCCCGCCAATCTGTAGCCAGAATGCACAGTATTTCTGCGGAGGGTAATTTACTAGCTGTGGGTTTCATTAGTTCTTCGTAAAAAGCACCCTCCGGGAGGTCCACCGCTCCGGCTGCAGCTTTTGCCAGAATATCGGCAAGCTGATTATCTACCCGAGGGATGCTCCGAACAGAGAATCCTTTGAATGCTGCTTCAGCCTTGCGGATCTCTTCAAGATATTGTGCTAGGTGCGGGTTCTTTGCTTGAAAGCTCTTATCAACATGCCCTGCGATGACTTGGGAATCTGTCTTAATTATTATCCTGGCTGCTCCCAGTGCCTTTGCCTTTTGGAGGCCTAGCAGGACCCCTTCGTATTCTGCGATGTTATTGGTGGTCTTAAAGTTGAGCCTCGCAGAATACATGGCCTTTTGCGCTGACGGTGATATGATGACTGCGCCAGCTCTGGCACCAGATGCCTGATAAGCTCTGTCAGAAAATATTGTCCATACACCTTCGGAGGGCTCCTCCGGAGCCCAAACTGCAGATGGAGTCCACTCTGCTATGAAGTCAGCTATGATTTGGGATTTGATAGCTGTTCTTGCCGTGAAGGAGATTCCGAAGGGGGCTAGCTCGACAGCCCATTTTCCAATCCTACCTGTAGAGTCTTTGCATCGGAGCATATCACCAAGAGGATACGAGGTAGGAACAATTAGGTTATGCGCCAAAAAATAATGTCTTAGCTTTCGCGAGTCCATTACCAGGGCATAAGCAAATTTTTCGAGCTCGGAGTATCTTATCTTAGCTCTGGACAAAGCTTCTGAAACAAAATAAACTGGGTTCTGCACCAGCTTTCCCTTAAGCTCAACTTCCTGGACCAGTACTGCACTTACTGCGGAGCCTGTTGCTGCAAGATAAAGGAGGAGTGTTTCTTCTAGGAGGGGCACAGTAAGTGTTGCCAGGCTTCCGAGGTATGCTTTTATATCATCAAAGCTCTTCTGGCACTCTGGTGTCCAACTGAAGCTTTCGGACCCCTTTAGGGCTTTGAAAATTGGGAGGCTTCGTTCTGCTGACCTGGCCTGGAATCTGCTAAGGGTTGTGAGCCTTCCTGCCAGCTTCTGGACCTGTTTCAAATTCCCTGGCGGAGCCATTATTTGCAGTGCACTGATCTGTGTTGGGCTAGCTTCGATTCCCCTGCTCGAAACTAAGTATCCTACCAATTTCCCTGCTCGTGCTCCGAATATACATTTTTCTGGGTTGAGGCGTACTCCACATGTTCGGAGGCTCTCAAACGTTTCAGCTAGGTCTAGGCTATGTTTGTGCTTTTGAGCACTTTTTATTACAATGTCATCCATATAGGCTTCGACATTTCGGCCTATTTGGTGACCTAGAGCCTTAGCTATTAAACGTGAAAAAGTGGCTCCGACATTCCGCAAGCCAAAAGGCATTCTTATATAACAAAATACTCCGGAAGGAGTTATGAAGCTTGTCTTGGCTTCGTCTTCGCGCTTCAGCCAGACTTGATGATACCCGGAGTAAGCATCGAGGAAGCTTAGTAATTCAGAGCCGGCTGTGGAGTCCACCAGTTGGTCTATTCGGGGCATCGGGTAGGGGTCTCGCGGGCATGCTTTATTTAATGAAGTAAAGTCAATACACATGCGCCATTTGTTCGAGTCCTTCTTCCTTACAAAAACAGGGTTAGCCAACCACTCGGCATGGTCTACCTCCCTGATGATGTCAGCCCTTAGCAATTTTTCTACTTCGGCTTTGGCAAGTCTTGCTCTTTTTGCAAACAGCTTGCGGAGCCCTTGGCGTACTGGCCTGGCCTTCGGGTTGACGAGCAGGCTATGCTCGATGATGCTCCGATTAACCCCGGTGATGTCTTCATCGGTCAAGGCAAAGACGTCCAGATTTTGCTTGACGACTTCTTCCAATGAGGAAGCTATCTCCGGGGATAGCCCTTTGCTGAACTGTACTGGATATTCTTTGCCATCTTTTGAAATTATCCTTGTCTCGACATCACCTTCCGGGCTTGGCTTGAGGGAGAGCCCCTTTGAAGGGTTCGAAGCCTCCGGTACCTCTTCTGTGCCCTCCACCACGTTGTGCACTTGCCGAGGATCCAACGGTTGTCCGTGCCCATACTCCGTTCTCCGGGCTATAGCTTGGTCTCCTGAAATAGTAAGTACTTCACATTGCGTGGGCATTTTGAGACAAAGATAATTGTGGTGTGCAATAGCCCCGAACTGGTTTAGCATCCCTCGGCCGAAGATTACGTTGTAAGCATAGGGGGCGTCGACAACGTCGAAGATCACCTCTTCTACCCTGGCCAAAGGCCCCTCTCCAAAAGCAACCTCGAGGCCTATCTGGCCGAGGGCATCGAGAGGCGGTCCTGAAAACCCTTGTAGTAGCCGGGCCACTGGAAGTAGATGCTTCCGGGATATGCACATTTGATCGAAGGCCTGGACGAAAAGTATGTCTGCGGAGCTTCTGTCGTCCACCAGGATCCTTCGGACTTCCACCCCTGCTATGTCTGCGGAAATGACCAGGGGGTCAGCATGGGGAAACTTTACCCCCGCGGCATCACTGGTAGTAAACAAGATGGGCACATGAGACCACTCCGGCATCCCCTCTGCGAAGCTCGAAGTCCCAATGTGCCCAACCTCGCGAACGTATTCGTGCTGCTGCCTTTTGGACATGCTTCCGAGGGTTCCCCCTCTGGAGATGGGCAGGACCACTCATTTGCCACGGTCCTAAGGGTCTTCCTGCTTCGGTGGTGGCATAATGTTGGCCACCGAAAGTCGCATGGGGGTTTCGAGGACACCGGCTCGGGCCATGATTTGCACAGGCTCGATCCGAAGTACCCCGCCCGGTACTTCGCCCAACGTAATCGCCCCGAAGGGCCAACACTGCCTTGCAATCCTTCGTGTCATGGCTTCTATTATCGCCATGCACGTAGCAGAAAAACTCTGGCGCTTGCCAGGTGCTCTCTCTTGAGGCTTCGGTGCTCCAGCCTTGAAGTGCTGCGCCTGCTGATAACTGGCAGGTGCCTTCGGAATGGAGGGTGCAATGCTTAGCACCTCCGAACGGAAATGTTTCTTCCCTCTCCTGTGCTCGTTGAAGCAGCTATCTTGAGGGGGTTGTAGAGGAGCCGAGGCTTCTGGCTCCATCTTAACTTCTCGGAGGGTAGGTGCGGGTGCTCCAGCTCACCGAAGATAGCCTTCCTCCGCCTTGGCATACTGTTCGAAGTATGCCATCAGCTGCGCCACAGACATCACCGACTTCCGATGGAGCTTGCTAAGGAGGTCGGGGTTTAGCACCCCTTCGCGGGCGGCGTCGACTACCGAAGAGGTAGATAAGCCCTTAATCTGTGACTTGTTGTGGGCAAAGCGCGTGAAGTACTCTCGAAGTGTTTCTCCCGCCCGCTGCTTCACCTGGAACAAACTCCATGTGGACATCGGGGCCACAAAGGTACCCTGGAAGTTGCTCACAAACTTCTTCTTCAACTGCTCCCAGGACCTGATCGATCCTGGCTTCAGGGACCAGAACCATCGGAGCGCCACGCCTTCGAGAGCGAGGGGGAAACACTTCGCCATCGTGTTGTGCACCCCTCCGCTTGCTTCTATCGCCAGGGCATATGAACGAGCAAACTCTCCGGGTTCTGACCCGCCGGAGTACATGTGCAACTTCGAGGCCTTGAACCTGGGATCAAAGGGCACTCTTTGCAAGTCCGAATGTAGCGGAGACTCATCATCAAAAGATGCGTTCTCAGCCTCCTCCGGGACTTGAACAACTTCGGGAAGGTTGCGCGCACCACCGTCTTGGGGCCCTTCTGGAGTCTTGGTAAAGGCTTGGGTGCGGAGGCGATCGGCGGCCTCTTGCCTCCACCTAGCTACTTCCTCCTGAAGCCTTGCTAATTGAGTAGCTTCGGTTCCAGGAAGGTCTTCGTCTTCGTCGGAGGGTAGCTCCGGGTCTTGAGAACAGATGTAATCAGTTCGGAGCACCATAGGAGGAGCTCGAGGGCCCCTGGGCACTCGATGCCCAACGGCACCCTCGGGAGTTGTTGGAACAGCTGAGGGTCCGGCCCCGTTGGTTCGAGGGGACCTTCGGAGAGGACCCGAGGCTTGGCTTCGCTTCGGAGGCATAGCTAGCAACGGAGAGGTCCAAAGACCGAAGACTTCGATTGGTTTGGGAAGGCGAGGAAAGACCTTCGAACCACACTAAGAAGCCCCTTACCGAAGGGTGCGCGGAATCTTGGGACTCCGAGGCTCCCTCCGTAAGTGCTCTTCGAAGTGTAGTCAACAGTAGAGAACAAGCTTCTAGAACTTGGATCCCCACGGACGGCGCCAACTGTTGGCGCAAAGTTTACGCTAACAAGTTCTCTTATATCAAGAATGGACAAACAGTGAGTTCGCACTTAAGAACTGTCTCAAGCCTCCGAATTGGATAATAGCTTAAGCAGTTCGAATAACTGTATTGAATAACTGAGTATTCGATGTCGGTTACAGGGTAGAGAGGGGGGTATTTATAGGTAAATAAGTCTAAGGAAAAGACCTATTTACCCCTAGATTACAACCGACATAGTAGAAATTATTTGGTACCCTGGGTAGGGTTAAAAGAGTAAAGTTATCCGGGACAGACGGATAAGCCAAACATCTTATCAATCTTGTCGCTCTGCTTCGAAGCCTTGTATTTTGTGGAGGGCTTCTCCGGACATCAGATCGAGGAACCCTCTGGCTTAACGTCTCCATCTTCGAGTAAGAGCCTATCGGCTCCGAAGCTCAGTAAGTCTTTGAGTTATTAATCTCTAAGTCCTGAAAGTGAAGCAATTTCCCCCAACAATATCAGAACTTCCGATTTAAGCTCTTGGTTTCACAAACCATAAATTATCGAACTTCTGATACCTTATTAGAACTTCCAATTTAAGCTCTCTATTTCCAATTCAGAAAATATTCGAAACTTTTGATTCCAAATTGGAACTTCCGATCCAACCGGAATTTTATTAGGCATACTTCCTTCAGGTAAGACCGGACACGTGCCATTGGTCAAAACGGCTATAAGCTGGCGGTTTGACCGGCGTGTTCCGACACAACCCGATCAGACTGGTGAATCACTGGCGATCGGACTGATGGCTACGGAAGAAAGTGCCTAGCTTGCTAGCAATCACCTTATCAATGACGGTTCAGTGCAGGGGCTTCTTGGTGATGAAGATGGATGTCTTGGCCCCTGTAAAACACGTGGGAATAGTAGCAATTCAGCATAGAGACCGAATTACTGGGGTAAACCGATAAAAACCAGTTACGGGGTGAGATGGACGATTCACAAGTGAATTGACAATGATTATCACGATTACGATGCAATGGACGGGAGGTTTACAATACAAACCAGCAAAGATGGACGAGCTATAGCTAAACCTAGGGCAAAAGTGCAGTAGATTGAAAAAAGAAAGATTCTACGGGGAGTAGATTAGATTGGATTGAAGTCCCTTTTTGAATCTTCCTTGCTCCTATATTTATAGGGGGTGGTATTGTCGTCCCTAGGCTTAATTCCTACTCTAGATTGATTAAGGTATGAGTCTAAGTCGTTAAAAATCAATTAGAGATAAAAATACCCCAAAACAAACTAAATTGGATCGGACTTTGGACTAGGCTGGTCTGACCGAGCATGGTCAGTCAGACCGAAGCAATACTACCGGTCAGACCGGCCAGTGCCAAAAACTACATATTTTGACCAAATTATACTAATTTTGACAAATTTACATTTTTTATCATTAATGCCATTTTTTGCTATCAACAATATACATTTTATTTGCATTCTTATGCTTTTGCATTGTTCTTTTATCCTTGATGCCTGCATTAACAAAGAGAGAAAATATGCATTTCCAAAGAAACAATTCATGTATAATGAACGAGGGAGAACATATGCTTTGGAATCTTGAACTTTGTGAGTTTTTGTCTTGTTTCTTCTTTATTCGAGATCTTGATTTCTTCATATGCAAGTGACATGTCCCGCTTTTTCTTGAGTTTTTGATCACTTGTTAGTACTTCACGTGCTTTCTTCAAACTATCTATTATTCTTAATTATGGTGTCAATGCACTCATCAAGGAGGAGATTGGGAAACCAAGTTCAGTTGTACCTTGGTTAGATTTATGATGAGTGATTAACATTTATGATATGTGAAACCAAGTTGAAGACATACATTGGTTAATTGAATGATAAGTGATTGACATATTTGAGGAATTACCTTTGGATTTAAGCTATCATATATTTTAGTTTGAAGTTTGAGTATAATTCGTTAGTAATAAAAGTTCATGTGCACTAGAAGGTCCGATGTTGGGAGAAACATATTTGCTTATCTTATGGTGTACACGACTTGGATGCTACTCGATGATCGACAATAGGTGATTAGGACCAAGTGGGAAGATTGTGCGGGATGATCAAGGAGGCTAGGTGAAGTCAAGAATGATCATAGTGGTACACATGAAGATTAAGCGAGTCATTGGATGAAAGTTGATGAAGACGGTGTGTTGACCAATTCAAGTGAAGGGAATGTCGGTGCAAGTGACAATGTGGCTCGAGGGATCGGGAGCAGAAGAGACTTGTCGGCAATCAATATCATAAGAAGGAGGACACGTGTCGACATCGGAACACTTGCTTGAACGAAAGCAAGATGAGTACAAGGGTTTCACGGTTTGACCGTAAAACTATGAGAGGCCAAGAGTCAAAAAGTGAGTTGGAGGCACAACCCACATCGAGTTCGAGTCCATCTCGTACTGCAGGAGAAGAAAGCACTAAAATCGTCTCCTAGGACGCACACAGACTCCGTTTTTGTTGGTCTGCATAGGGACAAAAAGCTAACTTTATAAGCTTTCCAATGAAACTAGATAAACATAAAAAAATCCTTCTAGATCAATAGGAATCATTGAAACAATTAGACATTTAGGATGTGCCAGATTTCTTGTGAGTCAAGCTAGGTTGGAAACTTGTAAGAGAAGTAGCCCTTGAGGCTTATAGAGAAAGTAAACTTGGATGACCAGCCTCCTAGCTTATAAATAGAGGGGAGTGGGTGGTGGTTTGAGCATCCCTTAGGGCCTGTTTGAGAGCCCACAATCTCAGCCCATTCCTTTCGGATGAGCTGTGATTTTAAAAATCCCGACTCATCCCCAAGGAATGGGTCGGGATTGTGGGCTCCTAAATAGGCCCTTAAAGCTCTCAACATTGTGAGAATTCCGTAAAAGGTTTTTTGAGAGGAGAGGTCTAGTCTTGTAAGAGTTGAAAGTTTTTCTTGTGAGAAAGTCTTATAATAGGGTTGATCTCATTGACTAATGAAAAATATTTTCTTGCATTTGTGAGTGATCTCCTCTTTCTAACATCTCTCCTTGGAATCCATTGTTTGATTCTTGTTTTGGATGCAAGTTCATCTTTTTATTTTTTATTTTGGTTTGAGCTAAAATTTTCAGCATCCTTGCAAGTCATTCTTTTTGTTGCTAGAGGCCTAAAAATTCAAACACACACACATACGTCATGTGGTTCAAGTTTTCATACATCTAGATCATTAACTTGAAGTATACTTGGTTGGAAACAATTTTCTCATGAGTTTTTTTCTTGTGACTATGACTAGTGTTCTTGTGCTTAATAGAACTTAAAGTTCATCTCACATACACTAGAATCACATTTTCTTATTAGCTTCTTTTAATTTCTTTTTGTGCTTCCGCTAGTTTTCTTTAAAGGAGCGTTGGGTGAAAGGAATAGACCATCTTTTGAAAATAAATTGTGGAGGCCCCTATTCACCACCCTCTAGTCGCCTGTTTAGGTTCTACACATTATGAAACACTTTCCCATAGGTATCCAAACATTACAGAAACAGGAGCTAACTACCAAGCAGAGCGGTAGAGTACTGGTTACCTATTGAGCAGCCCAAGGTGAAGAAAGAATAACAGAAAGTAGTGCTCAAACACCTACGATAAGCCTGAGGTAGAAATGCAGTGGAATGGTTGAGAGGCCATCAGTCCACCACACTATGCATCTAATATAGCTTATAGAGGGGTGACCTCAGTTCACAACACTGACATGGGTAGCATGTAGCACATTAACAGGCACTTTGCAATCCTCCGTAGAGCAAAATTCAGCACAAAAAAGTAATCTCACCACATAACTCCCGACCACTGATGTGCAGTAGGGCCCCACCCATAGTAAGTGAACATACCTCAGTACCTCAAAGTAAAAGGAACAAGACAGAGTGCACCTCTCTTGCAGCATTTGGAAGCCTCAGCAACAAAAAGCTGCATTGGAAATACTACAAATTTAAACCAGCTTGCTCCAAAATACATCAACTAAAAAATCATGATAAAAAAGGGAGTAGAACATGCAAACAACAAATCTAAAACATAACAGCAAATCTGGGGACATTGTGGTGAGCCGAGGCAAGGAGCAGAAAAGTACAAGTTGCTCGCTCGTGGGCTACTACTATTACGCACCTCGGCCATTCAGCAGATCATTGATGCATGTCGAGCTCAACACGATGCTAGCAGTGGAGATGAGGATATAGCCCCTACCTACCCTAGAAACACCATGATAGGGAAACAATTCGAGGCCGATGCAGAGAAGAAGCAACCAGATCATGGTGTGTCATGCCTAGGGAGAGACCATATGGTGGGTCATAGTGCATCGGTGCGCGTGTTGTCTCATCTCTACACCGACCAGAACGAGTTGTTTGAGCATGACAGTGGTAGTGAGGATAGCTGACCAGTGATCTGTGAAGGCGCTATCATTGTTGGTGGAGGCCGCATCGACCGTGAGTGCAAAGTGGTAGGGAGGAGCGATAGTGAATCTAGCCATAGGGTGGCGGAGCGGGGCAAATCTGGGACGTCATGGCGAGGCGAGGTGAGATCGGGTGGCTGAGCGTGACAAGGAGCACAACATCACTAGAGCAATGTCCACACAGGAGGAGAGCGCGATAGAGGCTGAGGACAGTGCACCAAAGCTCCACGAAGGTGAGGGTGTCACCATTGGAGGCCACACCGACCGACGTGAGCATGAAGGGGTAGGGAGCGTGGAGCAGCGAACACTAGACGGTGGCCAAGCTGATGTCATCGATGCCTCTTTCACTCATGGCGTTGCCTAGGGCGAGAGGAGAGGATAGGGAGAGTGGTTTTTAGATCTGGAAGGAGAGGAAGAGGCTGGATTAATTTCAGCAAAGCGGAAGGATGATTTTCTAAAACAACATCTCAACCCGCTTTGGTCCAATTTCACAAACACTAAACAATGTTTTTGCAAGGAAAGTGACATGGATTTTTATGGGAGCAAGAACGACCACCTCCTTTTAATATATATAATTTGCTAACGATGATTATATTCAAAATATGATCAATCAAAAAATTATGTTCAAATTGATGGCTTATTGGTAGTATAATATACTTGTCGCGAATATGATCCCGAGGTACCTCCCAAGTGGATTTGTGAGAACCGAGTGGAGGAGAGGTCAACAAACACAACATTAAAGATGACCGATCAATGGTCAACATCATCCAGCCTACGGGCAGTCGACAACACAAAGGCTCCTCGAGTCCAGCACTTGGGAGGCTTTCCTAACTGCAGGCACTCGGATGGTCGCTATCAGGAGTTAGGCTGCCCATTAAACTTCACGATATATAATTGCATAATTAATACGATTGTTATCGTCCGGAGTTATTTCGAACGAACTGATCGTTATTCTCATAATTGGCTAGATCATTGGGCATATTAATGATGATTTGTAACTCCTGATCTCTCATATATATAAAGGGATTAGGAGAGCCTTTTTAGGCACGCTTTTTAGGCTTTCACATTTTTCCCAATATTTCCAAGGCTTAAGTCTATTTTCAGTCCCTAAGCTTATACTACACCCACATGAGTAAGGTTATTATCCTCCGGGAGACCTGAACTTATCCTAAAACAACATTTTTCTCACCGTTTGAGATAACCATCGAGACTCATCCACAGAACTCGCCTTAGTATAATAAAAATCTTACTGCGGGTACCCTCGTAGTATATTATTGCTTCATGCACAATGACAATACCAAAGTGCTATTAAGAGATAGGTGCAGACATGAAGTAAGAAAGAGATTTATTTAATTTATTCCATATCTTGTACCCAACTCGTGTAACATATATAGTGTTTGTTGTTCAACAAGGAAGGCATGCAATGTGTGCAACTCTTTGATATGCTTTGGTTTTCATCATTTCTGGAGGAACTTCTTGAACCAATGGGCAGAGTTCTTGGGGTATCTCTTATTCCCGTCATTGTAATCCACAAAATTTATCCCAAAGCGAACTGTGTAGCCATTCACCCACTCGAAATTATCAAGCAGCGACCATGCAAAGTATCCCTTCACATTTGCTCCGTCCCTGTAAAAAGCATTTAGAGTATTGCATTGTCAACTAGCTTTATAAGTACTCTGATCAAAGCTGAGTGTCGGATTGATTTTCAGACCTTATAGCGCTTAGGAGGGAAAGAAGGTGTTTGTGATAGTATTCAATCCTTATGTCATCCTTCAAGGCTTCCTGGAGTGGTAAGGTCTTATTGTTCAATTCATCAACCCCTTACAATGCAGCAGAAAAAAAAACAGTAAGATTCATTTAGTTCTAGGAGAAGAGGTGGTACACACTAAGAAATAGGATAACCAATTAACTAGAACTCACCATTTTCAGTGATGTATATTGTAGGATTGCCATAGTTCTCCTTGACATAAAGTAGCAATTCACGGAACCCTTGAGGATAGATGAAAAGCCAAGGTGAAGCAGCCTAGATCATACATACATGCCATTTGAAAAATTCAATATCTCACATGGATAATTTAGCTGTCAAATTGTTTTGTGTGAAGAACAAAGTGCAGATTTACCTGAGGGCCTATTGGAAGACCGTTTCGAAAACCTGGTGTCGATAATAAGGCAAGGTCAGCATATATTCATAATTAAATAATATTTAATAATGCATGTGTTGTGTATGTTGTCTTGTGAATAAACTAAGGATATATTCAAAAAGACTGGACTAACTACACTTATTCTTTCTAAGCATTACATTCATTCCATGCATGCAGGTAAAGTGCAAAAAACACAGTTAATCTTGCATCAGAACTTATATCCACTCTTCTGAAATAGAAAGCATAATTGACAATGAAACTGATATCATAATGAGCTGACAAATTGCTTGTCAGAAATGCTACAGTCTGTTATTCTAGACAATTGCCATATCTTTATATTTCAAAGTTGAGAACACTGTAAATATAAGACGGGATTATAAATTCATTGACTTTGTTGACTCACCTGTAAGATTAGCTCGAGCATCAGTATTATAGCTGTTGTTAAGGCCATTTGATGGTGGAAGGTTATCGGCATAGTTTGTAGTGTAGTAGTTAAGTCCGATAAAATCAAATGCGCCCTTGACCAACTTAGATTGTTCTTTGGTGAACCGTGGTAAGCGATTCCCAACCAGTGCTCTCATGCTTAGGGGATAGTCGCCTCTAATGAGAGGATCCAATGACCTAGAACAGAATTCATAGTTATGGTCTTTGTCTTTGTCTGCTTTAAACTTTGATGATGAAATTGTGTGACAGAGATTTTACCATCCAAGCATGAAGTCTACAGCACGCTTTGCAGCATCATCATTGGACTTGGAGTGAGAGAAGGGAAGAAACCAATGTGAGACCAAAGTTATTCCAATCTTTCCCTTTTGTAAGGTCTGCATTGGACAAGCATTTTACTGTTCAGGTATGAGACCAGGTGAACATTGTTGAACTCAAATCCTTTGATTTCCCAAGCAGATTGTATTCTACTATGTGCTCTTCCCTTTATATTTCTTAACACGTGGTAATTCTTGAGTTAATTTTGCATTTCACGATCATCATTTTCATTCTGTAAGTTACTAATGAATCTTTGCCAACATCATGATCAGATTCAAAATATTCAATTTATAAGGTTTAAAACATATTATTATGCAGTAGATTGCATTTTAAATCAGACTAGTGTATTTGCATGTCTATGGATATAATAGGAATCCAATTCAAAATAGAAATTATGTATATGCCATTAAAAGTCTATGTGTTTTTCTTATATGCCACTTGCTCTCTCATTGACAGGTGGATAAGACTCACATGTTAGTGAAAAAGCAAGTGGACTCAGGTGTCAGTGAGAGAGCAAGTGGCATGTAAGGGATTGCGTAAATTTCCAAATACTCCATTAACTTGTAAATGACGCTATTGATTTTTCATAATATTTTACCATTTGTCTTATTCAAAAAAATTATATAAATATACAAAAATATAAGTTATACTTGAAATATCTTCAATACTAAAATAAATTATAACAAAAATGATATTTCCAAAAAAAAGTGAATAAAATAAATGATCAAATGTTAAGAAAGAAATCAACATCGTTATTTAAAAGTTAATAGAGGTAGTAACTATTCTATTAGTAAAGCGATTTGATAAATGATGTACTAATAAACTCTACCACCATGAACGAACCCAAACTATCCAAACAAAATACGTTTTGGATTATCAAACTCAAACCGGCAGATCTTGGATTGAAATTACTATAATGGAGGAATTGCAAATGCTCAAGGGATTCCCGAGTGACCTGATATTTCTCCTTATACAACCTAACGGTTTCGGCGTGAGCAAGTAGTTGATGATGGCATGCAAGGTAAGGCTCCCTTCCTGAATCTCCAACACTGCAATTCCCCTGCTCCCATGGCGAACAGCGACCCGGTGCAAAGGTACCAGATGCATAACCCCCGGAACAGAATGTCCAAGGCTCATTGAAGGTGATCCAGTGTTTAACTCTATCACCAAACTCTTTGAAGCAGATTTCAGCATAGTCCTTGTAGTCATTTCTGCAGCAAATTTTCAGAGTCAGTAACTTAGTTGAATATAATGCAGGATGTGAGTAGAGTACTGTTGTCGGTGGTTTCAGTGCTAAGCAGGGATTCGATCCTGTCCAAAGAAGAACGCATCCAAACTTGCCTTTCATCAGTCCCATTAAACAATATTCGCAACAAAATTTGAAAGAGGCCTCCTAAAGATATCGAAATTGAAATATTGGGTATTATATTGCCTAATTGGTGGCACGATGATGTTTGCAATAGTTTAAATGGTAGAGTATATGTCATGTATTAGTGTACAGTAGTAGTGATCATATTACATATATCACGTATACCATATATATCACGGCTAGACTCAATAAATCATTCGATATTCGCCGTAAATCACTTCTTCCCACTAACAATTCAACATTAAATGAAGCATGTAGCGTGGACCCTATTTTTTTATAAAAAAATAGACAGCTATAGACTTTTAGTACAAAGTACACTGTCCTATCTTACGCAATTAATGTTTATTGACCTAGTCAGTTTCCAGGTCAACATGGTTTATATAGTGATGCTGTTGAACAGAAAAAGATATTGAAGCATTGTTGGCTTACATAATATTAGGGCTAAGAAATCCGTTATATTTATCTTCCAATGCTTGAGGTGAGTCCCAGTGGAAAAGGGTAGCAAATGGTTGCACCCCTGCAAATGTGAAGCATTAGTTTACATCTAAAAAAAATGGCGTCAAAGGAATGGAACTAATGGGCACAGACATGTTGCATCTAGCCACTGAACTTTAATCAAAACACTGAAGACTAGATATGCGTACCTTTCGATAATAGCTCATTGATCAAATTGTTGTAGTACCTTATGCCTTCTCTGTTCACTCCACCGCTCAAACTTCCATCTGGCATGACAGTGAAATTTTAGTATATGCAAATTCTTGTACTTCAGAGCAAAAAATTGATCAGCTTCAGATAAGCTGGAGCAGTCAGTTGAACAGTGCATTCTATTTAGTCTTAAAAAAATTCAGAAAGATAAGGCCACGCACTTGGAAGAATTCTTGTCCATGAGATGGAGAACCTGTATGCATCCATTCCCATATCCTTCATGATGCGCACATCTTCCTGCATGTTTTTTCAAGTCTCTCGGGATAAGTACTAAATTGTTTTTCTTGAAAAAATTGTTTTCGTAAAAAGAAGGTTGGAATTAAAGCTTGAAGAGATTTTCATAGGCAATATCTACTAGACTACTACATTTAATAGAAGAACCTAACACACATCGGATTATACATGTAATTAGTGTCCATACAAAAATCAGTTAAAAAGTAATCTTAAATACTTGTAATTACTTGGAAATGCTAGTTTTTAATACCTTGTAGAGATGGTAAGAGTCTACCGCGACGTCCCCGTTGCTTCTGTCAGCGATCTTATCTGCCAAATCATAGAATGGTCAATACAAAAGGATGCGTCCTTGGCCGTTGTTTCTTGTCATTTACATAAATTACATGTGGGTCCATTTACTGTTCCCATTACATTAATTAAGCGTGTTTAAAATAAATAATTACAAAAGAAATTTGGTTAACCAGATTGAATATAAAAAGCAATTTGTATGTTTTTTTTTTTTTTTGAAATAGGCCACATGGGCCCGACCTTGTTTGAAGGCCATGGTGTGTCGGGGATGTGAACGAGAACTTCCCAGGAGGTCACCCATTCTGGTACTACTCCCGCCTGAGCACGCTTAATAATGGAGTTCTGAGGAGATTTGGTGCCAGCTAACTCACATCCCTTTTGTATGTATGTCACCTGCATAAAAAATATGTTGATTATTTTATTTTTGTAGGACATGTAATAATTAATATGCTAACATACAAAGAAAGAAATTAATCATTGCATGTATATGGATTCACACATATTAAAAGAAATGTTATATAATCTATGAGTCGTTGGATCATATGGATTAAAGGCTCTATGAAAATGGAGACCGTAAATTCTCCTTATACTTAGTTACGCACGGTTTATTCCTTCTACTTTTAGACTATGTGCACACTACATATAGCAGGTAGGTCAAGAATTCAACGCCTAGTTTTCTAAACTCGGCAGTGGGCACAGGAGGAACTAACGTGTGGACGAAACGGAATTCTAGAAGATGGCGACTGCCTGACTAATCGATTCGTCTGTATTTGGATTATGATTTTGATAAAAGCGACATGATTGATTGGATTACTAGGTCAAGATACTCGCTGAACTAATGAACTGCCATTGGAAGAGCAAGATCTTCCTCAGAACACAGCCTCCCTCACTAGTTGTCACGATCATTCGATCAATCAGATAATCACTCCATTGACAACGACAAATGTGGTCAGAAATGTATATGCAGGGTAGTATGATGTGGCTGTGTTTGCTAAATACGACTGGCTTTATTGTCCACATAACATAAATCGCACCTAATTACGCTTGATTAACAAAAATCTCTACGTATGATGGCAGGCAGAGGCAAACAAAGAGTAATTTTTTGACGCGAAAACATGGAGCAATTTACATGCCTGGATGCTGATGCGTGAAGGTGTCCCAGATGCTTGGTCCTCTTCCCCCCTCCGCCGCGCCACCCTCGTACTGCATGTGTGAAGCAATGACCAATTATTCAGGATTCAGACTAAAACAAAGTATGTCGAGATGAGATAGTTAATTGGCAACCGAATGCCAATTTGAGCATTTGGTTTCAATAGCATCGTGTATCTTTACCAAGGTCTTTTCCGTAGGGAAGTTGCACAAACTGTTGTAAATTTCCTCGTTTCTCATTCATAAATTTAACATGGTTTATTTTAAAGAGGAGGAAATATCCTATACAATCGTGCAATCTGATGCATCCAATCAAGATTTAATGATTACATATGAAACCTAGTACTTTTTCATATGTAACCGTTAGATTTTGATTGGATGCACCAGATCGCACGATTGCATGATTGCACTATTGCACATGATATTTCCCCTTTAAAGAGAATGTTTTTGAGCTTGAGAGAACTGAGCTTCGGTATCAGTCGCATGGAAGCTTTTCTTTACTGTAGGAGTGAAAGGGAAGTAAAGCTTTGACCTGATACGACGACGAGGCCGTGCCGAAGATAAATCCCTTGGGGAAGCTTCTCCGGCTGATCAGCGGCTCGTCGGCGCCATTGTAGGCGCCGGAAGCGACAGCCAATAGGAGGAACGGGAGGAGAAGGCCACCGGGCATCACCACCGACCCTGTAGCCGCCATCTTAAGTGCGACCCAGAGACAGAAAGAGAAACCAGATGTCTGCACAAAGAAGCTCAACTTCGCATCCCATATATAGGCCCGTGTCTGATGAAACGACACTGTTTTTTCTCCATTACAAGCGATGCAGGTGACCATCGTGACAGAGACCCAGTAGAAGAAAAATGTATACACTACTAGTAGTTTGTTATAGTTAGTAGGTGGCATGTGAACGCATTGGTTAATTTCGTACTCCTCCATGGTTCCATGGGACTGCCAGTCACCAGTGTGACATGACAGGTACCGCTTAATTATTGGTCGTTGCAATCGAGCCCATCAGTCCGGTCGCTGCACCGTCGGAGCTGGTTCATGGCTGTGTTACCAGTTGCCAACTTGTTCAGGTTCAGGGACACAGAGCTACAACTTGCCGTTGCTGCGTTCCAGAACCAAGAACTGGCGAGTTGATGAGCGAGCGGACCGACAGCGTGACAGCGAGTGGTGGATCATGCAGGCCGGGCAGCTCTGAAACAAAAAACAACGAGCTGGCGCCACCTGTTCTTGACACCTTACAGATCATTGCATGGACAGGGCCGCGAGAACCAAGAACTGCCATGGAGAAGGACGAGAAATAAGTTCTCAGATTCGCGTCGGCGGAAGCGACCAATTCGCGTCGGCGGAAGCGACCAATTGTGTCAAAGCGCGGAGGTGAAGCACTGAAGCGTGCCGGGTGCCCGGGTCAGAGCGCGGCGGTGGAGGAGAGGAGCATCCGTGCAGAGATGACCTGCCGCCGCGGAGGGTTGGGGTCTTGGGGAATCCGTGCAGAGCTGGTCGAGTTACTCGAGGAAGAAACTACCCTCGTCCACAAAATCAAATCGGCCTATTTGGCCGATCCCAATGGTGGCGTCGCAAAATATGGTTGGCTTTTCTGGCTGCTCCCGTTGGTAGCCGCCCAAATTGGGTGGACCTTCTTCGGCTACTTTCCTTTGTGGTGGGCCTTCTTCAGCCGCTTGCCTTGGTGCAGGCTCGTCATCAGGTAGGCCGTCTTAGGCAGCTCCCGTTGGTCGCCGCCTAAAACCAGTAGGTCTTACTAGGCTCCTGTCGTAGGTCGACATCCAGATTACCGTAGGATATCATGGGCCGTTCCTATTTGTGACGGCCCAAAATTATGTGTGTTATCTTTGGTTGTTCAGGTGGCTACCCTAAATCTTATCCAACTTAATGGGTACTAAATGTTGGACACGCTTGTAACAGTCCATTGCGGATGAGGAGCGTTATTGGCGTGCTTGCATTGATGTTAGTTTAACATAATTCTCCTACTCTTCTAAATTTTCAAAAATTTTGTACGCAAGAAGATTTCAGGGAATAATTACTATAAGTAGCAAAATGTCATGGCCACAGGACCAGTGGCGAATCCAGAAAAAATATAGAGGGTGGGCTAAATCAAATCTAAGTGTAATTAAGTTATATATATTAACATATGTTAAATATAATATATACATAATCAAATAAAAACATATGATTTAATTTGATAGTAAGATACACCAATAAGATATGAGTCAACGGGGACGACAAGTCGGTATGACAAACAACAGCTTATTATGTTCGTTGTAAGCAGCTAGTCCTTATGTTGTGCAGAGACGGAGAATATAGAGATGGAACAACAAAGTTAATCGGACATAGCAAGCCGATGTGGCAGTCCGTGCTCACTTATCCACCCATCTAGTTTCTCGCACTAGTCGCTCATCATAGTGTCGCTTGATACCAGTTCTAAGTTGATGAATGAGGATAGAAGATGGGCCAAGACATCCAGTGGATCTGCTAACCTATATTTTATCGAATTTGATCACTATGGACTAACTCATCCTGTATGTGTGTACTTAGGGGCTATAGGAGCAATTTCTTGCAAATTTTTGAGTATGTATGTGTGTGTTTTAATTGGGTTAAAATCTAGCCCCAAAATTTAATAGTTAATCCAATAACATGTTTTTCTAACTAACAAATTCTATTCCTCTTCTCTCATATCTTCCCAAGAGCCAACGAATTGTACTACGCCACTACATACCGCTGAAAATGTAGTATGTGTTTATATAATTCTATTATATTTTTTAGTCCTTTTAAATAAGTTCTCTTAAAAAAACATGGTAGTCTATGTTATACTTTTCTATGATTTGTTATAAAGGTGCCGTAAATTTTCTTATGTGGATTTGATCTACATGGTAACTATGCGTACCGTCTTAGGCTAGTTTTCTTTCTCTACAATTAGTTATTGTCTCTGATTATCTTCTCCATAAATAATCAATATTGTCATAGCTGCTTATCTATCCCGCTATAAAATGGTATATACACACACATATATATATACATACATATATTCTTATACATATATATATACATATACATACATATATATACATACATATATATATATATATATAATTTTTTTGGCAAAATTGGAGGGTAGGCTCCAGCCTGATGGAGCCTACCTGCTGGCTATGGCACAAAAGAATTTACATGAACCTAGTCCTAGATAAGCAAAGCAGACCAAATATCCAATTGAAAGCTCAACCCGGACTGCTAGCAATCAAATGCACATGTCAATGAAGCTATATATTTTCATCAACTAAGAGATCGATGTGTAAATAATTAAATATTATAATCACACAAAGCATGTCAGTATTAAGAGTTCGATGGAGCCCCTTTTCAACTGACAGAGTGACAGTCTAACATATATCTAGCTTAGGCTGCAATGAGTAAACATCATTTAATACAGGCAAGCATGCAACAAATATCTAGCTTTCAAACTTTTTTCTTACTCAGTAATATTTCTACAAATATTGTGTGGGGTCACATTAACTTCTTGCATTAACAAGTCTAGTCGTTGTATTTGCATCAATTACAAAAGCACTGCTCGGGAAAAGCTCCGCTTTCTTGTAAAAATACGGTTTGATATGATCACATTCTTGCCTACATCAGAAAACAATAACAAAACCATGAATTAGTTGCACGAATTTCCTATCTACTACAGTCTACAGATAGACATTCTTATCTCTAGTGTTGAGATCCCAAACAAAAAATATATATAAATGATAATTGGTTAGCTGAATATAGACTTCAGAAACTAAGAAAAGAAATGTTAATGTTGCCAACTATTATTTTGTATAATGATTATAAGAGCAACTAAGTAAGAAACATAAATTGACACATCTGCAAAGAGATTCCATCCACTTACTATTTCTCGTCTAACTGGTGTACCACAACCACCTCGAGACCTTGATTCATGGGAATGACCGAACGGGTCATACATACTTATTATACTTTTCTAAATTGCTCAACCCGACGCTTGATTTCTACGGTAGATAGCGGAGGTTTGTCATTAGACATGCTACAACATGCTGATACAGCCTTCCAAAAATGGACATTATTTCAACTAAGGATGTTGCCTAAGAAACCAAGTTCTAACATCAAGTCCATCTATTACAAGGAAAAGAAACATGAAAGAATACATGCCCTACTCTTCCAATAGCTAGATAAATGATATGGCATTCCATTTCCATTAACTACTTCTAGTACCTGTTGCTAGTTCATAAGATTTATCCTTTTTAGTTGGACTTTGAGTTGACAGAACTCTCAGTTTGCAAATCATGTCGATAGGATTTCCTATCTCTATTGTTTTTGACAGAAATCCCAATAAACTTTGAGCTGAAGTATCATAAGAGGACTAAAACAAACCCTCACCAAATTTAGCAAATGCATCTCACTCTCGTAATGATGTAAAATTTTGTATGTCACCATGTACAGACATGCATGCACATGTAAGAACTTGGATGATACAACAATAATAATATTGAAATCAGTGTTACAAAAATCGGTGATCGGTAGCTCATCGGTCGGCCAGTGAGTAGGGATTAATTGGGATTAACTGAATTAATCGGTTAACCAATTAATCGGTCGATCAAATAATTAAATAATATATTAGAGTGTAAATGGGATATAGTAATAGTCACTCCCCCTCTTTTTTATCTTTTTCTTAGGATGTGGCGTGTTGCCTGCCTCTTTTTATCATTTGTTGTGCTGCCAGCTACCCGCTGTGCGTGCTGGCGTGCATCCCGCTGCCCACTGCTGTGCTTTCTTTCTCTCTCTAATTCTTTCATTTGTTGGCTGCCCACCCACGGTATCCTCTATTCTTCTCTCTCATCTTTTCTCATAGGCTAGCCTCTTTCTTCTCCATCTCTCCAAAAAAAGCAGGTTCCGGCGGAAGGCGGAAGCTTCTGGTAGGCGGCTCCGGCAATACGTGGTCGGCGCGGTCGCACTGCTCGGCACGGATCCAGGCAATGACAGCAAGGATCCAGCAGCACGGATCCAGTAGCGACAGCACAGATCCGGTGGTGACGACGTGGATGGTGCGTGCTCGACTAGCGTCCGCTCTAGCTCGGCGGTGCCAGATCTGGCTCACACAAGGCTGGGCTGTGTCCATATCTAGCTGTGCGTAGGAGAGGGAAAGGGGAAATGTGCGGGGCATAGTTGGGCGCAGGAGTGTCCAGACCTCATTTTTCCAAGCTTTTATACCGGACCGATTAATCGGTTGGCACCGATTAATTGGGTTGACCACCCATTAATTGATTTGACCAACCGATTAATCGGTTCACCGATTTTGCTGAAAATTAACTGGATTGGGACCGATCACCGATTAATCAGTCGATCGGCCGATTTTTTCAACACCGATTGAAATTGTGTTAAAGGCTAACAGTTTATAAATCTGAAAAAAATAGTGAATCCAACAAAATAAATCAATGATTTTGGCATTTGAGAAAGCAAAATGGAGTTACAGTTGTTCACTTTTATCATTTACTAAAACTGTACATGAACAACATATATATTGTTGCCGAAGTATATGGTGCATCCTTTCTGGAACATGGTGTAACTGATCACAACTTTTTTTGAAAAAAAATTTAAAAATCGCACAAAATATATCTAGCAATTCAGAAATTTTCAAATATAAATCCAATCTTGTTTCTTTTGACTCCCATTTTGTTGAACTTGAGAGCACATTGTTTTGTGTTTGTTTAATCTGATGTATCCGTTCCTTAACTGTGTAATCAATCATTTTTCATATTGGTTGCTCTAGCAATTCATAAGTTGGTTGCCTGTGTGGCTTGTTCTGATAATGTTTTTGCTAAAAAGGAAAATGTTCTTAGTCAGAGTAATGAAATAAGCAAGGTCAGGCTATGTACTGTGGCTCATAACTATAGCAGAGATAATCAAGTCTAGCCCTTATCTTTTATTGGGCCAAATTGAATTGAAAGAGTTGAGCATGCCCAAAAGGCAGATCTTCAAAAGCAATAAGGGAAACAAAGCACCAAAACATAATGACATATGAAGAAATATTCTTTTTTCTTCATGCATAGAGACAAAACTTCCTGAACTAAGCAAACAGGAAGTACATAAAAAGAATGTCTTCCATATTGGTATGAAAAGTTTAAACAAAACATATGCCACTCAAAACATTGGATAAATTATACGGAGAATAACATGGCTAACCACCAAAGGCAACACTTATAGGGTTAATGTGGCCTCCCCCAAATGTTTCATGTAAGCTTTGCAAATCCAATATCTCCATCGTAAGCTTCTCCTAGTCCTTCCCTGAAAAAGGTTAGATGTGTAAATTATTGTGCCCTAAATGGCAAGAAGTAGGAAGCAATGTAAGAGTGGAATATGGGTTTAAATATCAATGTGTAATGCGATGAACTATACAATTCAACCATATTTTGTTTCAGGTATTGTGAAGAAATACAAAGAGATGAACTACAAATGATCACTTACGTATACTTGCGGAAACATTTATGAAACTTCAAACGTCTCTCCCTCGGAACTGCTCCATTCACATGCACCATTCTATCTATCAGTGCCCCATGGAAACTCCCAATATGTCTCCAAAATTTACCTCCAACAGTGTATACCTAAAAACACACCTTAAAAGAATTAATATGAGCTCCCAGATAGATGTGCAACTTTGTATGACATTAACAACACAACAGATTCACCGGTCGACAGGTTGAGCAATTTCACGTCTCCTATACTGCCACCCATGCAGAGCAATCCATTGCAAGAATTGTGCACGAAGAGGCTCCGTGAAGCCATGGGCCTAGTCAGCTGGTACATGAACCCTGTGTCATCTGCGAGCACCATGGTTAGAGACCTATCATTCGCGAAGAGCAGCAGTTTCTGCTAGCCTTTCTTGAGGTGCTCGTGAACGTAGTGCAAGGGTGATGGCCGGCAGACTGTGGAAGAGCTCTGCAAGCGCATCGCTGCAGAGCATCCAAGCATTCTCCTTTACCGCCCATGCATTCTTCTTCCCTCCCATCAAGCCTCCCTATTCTTGCATCCACCAGACAATCACAACAACATTTCAGCACAAAAGAAAGAGAATGCCTCCAAATCTACAAGAGCCTCCACACAATTAACCTTCCATACCTCTCATCCACCCCAGCGAGACCCCACAGCATCGTAGGGTAATCAAAAGCACGTAATTTGAGCACAAACGAAACAAGAAATCAACAAATCTAGAATTGTATATGATTTTCAAACAGCAAAAAATGTATTCAGTTGTTCATGAATCAAAGAAAGTCAACATGAAAAATAAAAAGTGGCATACTCCAAGTAGTTTGTGCCCAGTCGGAGGAGCCTTCCGGTGTGGCCTGTGACCACGCGCCCTCCGCTAGTGCCCGCTGCCACCCAAGCTGTGTGTGCCTGCGGTGGAGTCGAGGAAGCTTGAAGCACTTGTCGGAGGACAGCGACGAAGCGCACACTGCCGTGCCACTAGAACTTTGACTGGGTGGGAGTAGATTGGGGGCAGACGCCAGACGGGACAATAAAGAAAGGAATGACGCGATGCCTACAGATCTAGAATGTACCTGTGTTGCTCCCACCGTGGCGGGGTCACCGGTGCCGCGCTCACTACCAGCCACTCCATCGATGTGTTCCTATTCTAGATCGGTGCCACAGCACTGCGCCCAGCGTCGCTCCTTGACGGTGGCGGGGATGGACCACGGCTCTTGACCATCGCCAGCGATCTCGACGACCCCAGCTAGAAACGCCGGAGGTGTGGAAGCTCAAGGTCCGCTTGCTCGACCGGCTCCTGGACTGGGTGGAAGGGGGAATGGCGTGCAGGAGGGCTGCAGCGATCGGCACCGCGTGGCACTCAGCCGCATCGTATGGCAGCGAGTCCAAAGTGTAAACCGCAATGCAAAAGGGGAATGAAATCGGTTCGGCTCAGCCTCCTCGCTGCAGCAATGAAATCGGCTCGGCTCAGCTCTTCCAGCTATTATCTTCGTTGAATCTTCAACGCAGGTGTATATAGAAATAGATCGATTTTCTGTTGCTTCCGCCGCATAAGGTTTCTATCTGTTGCTTCCGCCGCACAAGGTTTCTATCTGTTCCTCCACGCCGTATTGCTCGTGTTCCTATGCCCACTGCACAGACGACGCCGCGCTCGTGACGCTGCCTGTCCTGTGCCACTCTGTCGGTGAAGCAACAGGGGAACATCCCTGCTCGCACCCCCGCCGTTGCATGCACCACGCCGGTGACACATCGCCTGTTCGTTATCCCGCGCCATGGCTCCCAGTCCTCCACGTCGCTCGGCTCCTCCTCCTTCCCGTGATAGCTTAGAAAATCACACTATCCAATTCATCTTTCTAGGATTGTCCAGCATGGAAGACAACATGTTGTCGAGTGTCCTTCATGCTGAAGGAGAAGACCAAATGACGTTTGTTTATGAGAATTCCAACATCGGTGATCAAGATGTAATGCAGGTATGGTTTCATCTTGATCTTTGATGATCTTTGTTTTGTAGCATAGTGATATTACTACTTGTTTATATGGTTTTAATTATTTAATCATTATATTACTGGTTATTAATAAAGTTGAGTGAACTTTGATTGTTCCAGGAGTTGGTAACGTCTTTTGAATCAGAGAATGAAGCTTATGACATGTATAACATATATGTAGGTCGTGTTGGATTTAGCATAAGAAAGAGTGACATAAAGCGTCGAGGAGATGACACTATCTATCTCAGACATATAGTTTGCAGTTGTCAAGGTCATGGGTCAACTGGGTCAACAAAGGACACTACAAGGACGGGTTGCAATGCTCGTGTTCAGTTTAATGTCAGCAGAGAGGGGGTTTGGAGAGTGCAAAAGGTTATTCTTGAGCACAATCATTACCTTGCTAGTCTAAATAAAAGACATAATCTGAGGTCCCAACGTAGTGTTCAAGAAGCGGACAAGAAGCTCATCGGCCAGACGAGGGAGAGTGAGATGAAGCTAGCCCATGCTTTCGAGTTTATGGTGCAATTTTATGGAGGAATTCAAATATCGATTGCAACAATGAGATAGGTCGGTTGCGCAAGAAGTACTTAGAATCGAATGACACACAAATATTGTTGGAATACTTAAAAAATAAGCAAAGAGAAGATCCAACTTTCTTTTATGCCATTCAAATAGATCCGTAAGATGGTAGGATGGCTAATTTCTTTTGGGCAGATGGTCAATCTATCATGGATTATGCTTGTTTTGGTGATGCCATATCCTTTGACACCACGTTTCAGACAAATAAATTTGAAATGCCTTTTGCTTCTATTCTTTCAACCAACCATCATAAACAGACAATTATATATGGAGCCGCATTATTATTTAATGAGACAATTGAATCTTTTGTTTGGCTTTTTGAAACCTTTCTAACAGCAATGTTAGGCAAGCATCCTAGCACAATTTTCAATGATCAAGATGCAGCCATGGCAGGGGCAATTGCTTATGTATTTCAAAAAACAAGCCATCGTCTTTGTTTGTGGCATATTTATCTAAACGCTGCTAAACATCTCAGACATGTGATTTATAAATATCCTGAGATGTTTCTTCTTGATTTTAAGAGATGCGTGTATGAAGACAGGTCAGAATTTTACTTCAAAAAGAAATGGGATGAATTATTGTGTGTGTATAACCTTGAGGACAATGAGTGGATTCTAAACCTATATAATTTGAGGGCAAAGTGGGCTATTGTGTATCGAGACTCGTTTACAGCTGATATGAACTCCACTCAAATGAGTGAAGGCATGGATAATGTATTTAAGAAAATATTTCGTAGAAAACTTGGTATTTCTGAATTACTTGCAGAATGTGACAAGGTGTCTGCTAGTTTTCGTAATAATGAGTTGCATGAAGATTTTCAATCTCGTCAAAATAGCTCTGTTACTTACATCCCAAGTTTTCCTTTGTTGAAGACCGCCGCTGAATCGTACACAAGGACGATGTACAAAGAGTTCGAGGAAGAATTTAAAGAACAATTTTTATTCTCTTGTAAATTGTTGTAAGAGGAGGGAGCAATTTTGACATTTATCGTCACACATATGCACTCTAACTAGTGAGCAAAGGTTGTATTCAACAAAACATATATTAGCATCACATGTCCTTGTAGAAAGTACGAATATGTAGGTATGTATACATATTTTAATTTGTAATAATATATTTTTAATTAAAATTGATGAAATATGCCATTCCATATCTTATAGGTATATTATGCAAGCATGCCCTCAAAGTCTTCAATGTCAATGATGTTTTTATTTTGCCATCACATTATATAATGAATAGATGGACAAAATATGCAAAGAGAGAATTTATATTGAGAAACAAAGATCTGAGGAGTAAAGTTTGACAACACATGTTGCATGTATCTCACGAAAGGCGACATCTGTTGCATTGAAGTGTTCACAATCGAAACAACTTCTTGATTATTTGGAGAAAGTCATAGATAAGTTGAACTTGGAAGCGGATAATTCTCTTATCAAAATGCGTGAAAATGCCAATGAGGTTGTGTCAATTGATTGTGACACAGACATATTGAAAGAACGAATATCATTTAGAATTTCGGAGGTGGTGAAAGGCCCAAAGAGTAAACTAGGAACCATCTCACTTGAAAAAAATAAAGGAAAGAAAAAGAAAACTAGTCGTAAGAAAGGTATTGATTGTACTAATTCTAAAATATTTATCGTATGTTGTATGACTTTAATTTTTCAGTAACAATAACCTTTTTATTAACATGTTTAAATACAAGACAAGATTCGAGAAATGCAGAAGAAAATGTGTATAAACGATATGCAAGCACTGAGTTAGAACAATTTATTATGTGCCATATGACTTGAACTTTTCATTAACAGATACATATTTGCTTACACAAAACTTTTTGTTAACATTTTCATCATCTTTGATACATGATCTCAATGATGATAATTATAGAATGCCAAACTTTACAAATGATGTGTATGGACAATCTTCAAGTATGATTGCTCCATATATTTAAGGAGGATATACAAATCTCTTGGTTGAAATTGATCGAGCTGCCACATTACAACCATCCGTAAAGAAATTAAATTTTGATGTAGTGCCAAATCAGGAAAAGATGTAACCTTGTTATATGTTTGGACCAGCTTTTGTGAGACAAACATAATTCTTGACATAACCATTTATTTATAAGTCAAACAAACATTACAAATTGTGAAACACCCATATGTATTACAAAAAGATGTTCTATACATTCATTCTGTGAAACTATGTACATATAACTTAGCACACATTTACATTGGAACCAAAGCCTGTCACTAAAACCATTTACAAATAGTCACTACACTAGACATCCATGAATCTACACATATTTATGCTTCTTGTTTTACATGTAGTTCACCCTGTAGATAGCTTACTACACAAAATAAACCTCAAGTAGTCACTTGCAAGATTTGTTGAATGCTCTGTGCTGAGTCAACTAGAAGCATCATTCTGTGAAACTGTGCTGAATCAATTAGCTGCTGACAAACCAATTGTGTGCTGGCATTGCCTCATAGTCAACATCCTATTTATTGTCACGGGTTCTTCTTTCGGCCTACCAGAATAGTCGAGTTACTTTTGGAGCCCTGAAAGATACAATGTCAGGTCAGCTAGAAAACTAGCAGGCATTCTAAATTGATATCTCTATAGTCAATTTAAAGGTCCCCAAACAATGCAAAGGTGAGGATCAAGATGTTATATGCGAGATCAAATGAAAAATTCAAGAAGGAATTGAATGGCATTCAGTTGGAACTGCAGGCTACCGAATGGCATTATCATGACTTTCATGATCTTGCAATATGAACTTGTCTATTGTGGATTTGTCTCATAAATTTGGTAGTGTGAGACTGCCTAATAGTTTGTGGGTTTGGTTCATGGCTTCCACCAGTAAACCCTGAAGATATTTGTGGCTCTGTCCTGTATTTTGTTGTTGCGCTCATAATATCACTTCTCAGAGGTTGAGAGCACAAGACACGGTGCCATGATAAATTAATTAGGAAAATGTGTTTCATTTAGTTCAATGTATTATGCCTAAAGAGTGATCAGTACAACAAGCAGACAAAAATAGTGCAAAACTGCAGACTCACCGAAAGAATCAGAGGAGGCTGTTGGGCTGTGGGGGAAGCAACGAAGAAGACATGAGTGGGGAATGCTGCCACAATGGTGAGGTCGAGCCCCCAGCGGCACCAACCGGCGGGACTTGGCGATCGATGTAGATGGCGGTGGCGATGACCTACGCTGTGGAGAGGTCCGGCGGAGTGACGATGAGGGCCGCCATGGAGGGGTTGAGCGAGGCGGCGGCGAGGGACATCGTTGAGGCGTTTAGGGATGAGAGGTTAGGCGAGGCAACGATGAGGGCCGGGGTTGGGCGGGACGGTGGCAAGGGACGCCGTTGAGGCGTTGAGGGATTAGGCAGGGTGGGGTTTACATAGAGCATTGGTGCGGAAGAGCTGAACCGAGCAGATTTCATTATTGCAGCGGGGAGGCTGAGCCTAGCCGTGAGCTGTGAATAGGATGCGGGCGTTACTATTTACACTTTGGACTCGCTGCCGTACGATGCGGCTGAGTGCCACGCGACGCCGATCGGAGGGAGGGCTGCAGGAAGTGGCGCCTAATGAGCCATGTTGAAGAGCATGGGCCTCATGACTCTAAATGTGATGAGTGATTGTTAACGGAACTCAAAGAGAAGATGAAGAGAAGACGAGACCTGCCGTGTCAGGGCCGCGTGTGACTCAGGTACACGGGCGGTGAGCGACTGCTGGGCAAAGGGGTTGTGGAGTTGGACCGGCCCAATCCGAGTACATGGGCTAGGAGCGGCAGAGGATCCACTGGTCTGTTGACCGGGATTGACTCAGGTACATGGGTGGCAAGCGATTGCCGGGTTGAGGGAGCCGCAGAATCGGGCCGGCCCAATCTAGGTACCCGGTGCGAAGACGGTGGAGGCTTTGTCAGTTTCGGCGCAAAACTGACGACCGCTGATCTTGGATCCTACAGTTCTGAGGCGAAGTCATAGCTGCTACAAAAGCTCCGCATCAGGACAAGTTATCTTTATTCAGGATTTTACTATTTTGCCTTTAGGCCCACAGTCTGTGTTAGTCGATTCTGTAAAAAACCCTAAGGGCATTTCGGTATTTTCCTATTTTTATTTTCAGTGTCTGTGTAATTTACCCTAGAGGTAAATTTGTTTTTTTCTTTTATTGGGCTGCCTATAAATAGGCACCAACCCCCTAGGGTTAGGGTTAACTCAACTATTGAAAAATCTGAGTTCCACTAAATTTCCCCATTCTTCTGTTTTGTGCGCCGCCGCATTTTTCCTCCGCAATCTTTCTTTCTCTAGCGATGGTGTTCTCTGGCGTTTGCCGCATGCAGTAGCAAGACTCTGGCTAGTAACCGAGCAGCAGCTGTCGGCGTGTTGGAGCTTGGCAGCAGCAGCACGTGCAACGCTGGCGTGATTAACGCTAGCGGGGAGCGCAAGGCACACGGGACTCCACGCAGTTGTTTTGGTGCCCACCGGATTGGCGCAGCAGCAGTAGTTGCGTCGTTCCACCAGAGGAGAACTTGAGGCACTGCAGCAGCACGACGTCAGGCACGTCAGCTGACGTGTAGAGCTAGCACTTCGGTTGCCGTGTTACGTGCATTCACACGGAGCCGTGGCATGCGTGGCGCAAGGAGCATGCAGATTGCAGCCGGGTGGAAAACACGAGGTGTGAGCTGTGATTTGACGAGTCACAGCAGAGGTTGCGTGGGATGATTTAATGCTGAGTAGCTGCCTTGTGGTCGCATGAAGAAGTGCCACACGCCTGTTCCTGAAGGCCTGATGCGCACATGCGAGGAGTTTGATACACACAATTGTTGGAAGCAGGAGATGCACGGCACGCACATGAGGTGTTCGGCAAAATACACAGGAGACAGCTGATGAATATTAATTGATTTCCTATCTCGTTTTCTGTGCACTATTTTATTTCTGAATATTCTGTAGTAGAAGAATTAAATCCATAGCATGTTTATTTCCTACATGTATTTTGTCAAGATTAAATATGATAAACTGTGATGTCTCTCACGTGTGGACTGCATGTGTACTGTGATTGGTTTGAACATGCTTGATGGATTATTAGTGTCTTTGATGAATCATTTGTAGAACTGTCATTTGTCCTACGAGTTAATCTGTTCTGCCTTTAAGCACTGTGTTGGTGTCTTTTCGTCTAGGACATCAGTCGTTTTTAGGCTAGATTACTTTTAGTACCTGTGATCTATTTTTGCTTCTGTTGATTGTCTGTTGAGGTGCGTTGGGTGTTGGGAGAAGGCCATTGATATGAAAGAATTTTTTAGGCGCCCATTCACCCCCCTCTGGTCGCTACTTTCGGTCCTACAAGTGATCATGACTTCCTCTGGCAAGGTCCCGTCCCTTGAAGTTTTTGGCTACACTTATTGGAAGACTCGCATGCAAGCCTATCTCATGAGCCAGAGCTCGGACATTTGGGATGTTTGTGTTCACGCTACTTTTACTATGCTTCCTATTGCTGAGCGCACTTCTCCTGAGATAGTCGCCTAGCATCAGAACAATAGCAAAGTTGTGAACATTTTATTTTTTGGTTTAGGTCTAAGTGAGTTTGAGCGTGTTAGTCATCTCGACACCGCTCGAGAGATCTGGGCTACCCTCTAGGCACAACATGAGGGGATAGCTTAGGTCAAGGCTAGGCTCTATCAGACCTACCGGTGTGAGTATGAAAATTTCTCACAGAAGCCAGGTGAGACTGTTGAATCCTTGTTTGGTCGCTTTCAATCGATCATTAACAAGCTTCGCCCAACAAGGTCAATCATGATCAGCTAGTCTCAGATCATGAATAGGCGCTCAAGGTTCTTCATACCTTGGACCCTAAGATCTAGGAGATCAAGGTATCCTCTATTGTTGAGAGCGCTTCCTATGATACCTTGATTTTCGCAGAGCTTTTCAGTAAGCTCAAGGCCTTAGAGGTTGACATCCAGTTGAGATCAAATCTCACTGGTTCTGGCTCAAAAACCCTGGCCCTTGCGACACCTTCTACTGATCCTGCTGCTTTGAGCTGTGCTGTGTTCTCTTTGATGTCTATCACCGAGGACCAGCTTGATTCGCTAGGAGATGATGATCTGTGTTTGTTTAACAACCGGGTGCGTCGTGTCTATGATAAACGAATGTTCAAAAGACACGGCACAAAATTCGAATGCTTTGAGTGTGGTGATCCAGGTTATTTTATCGCTAATTGCCCCAAGCAGAACAGTCACAAGAAGGGCACCACCGGTGGCTTCTACGACACCAGCAAGCACGACATCTCCACCTTCACAAAGGGCAAGCCCAAGATGAGGTTCTTTCGAAAAGCCCTGAAGGACTACCGGCGTGAGAACAAGAAGCGAGACAAGGTCTTCTTCGCCGAGATGGAGAGAAGCTACTCCAAGAGGTCATTGTGTTCTTCCTCGTCTTCAAGCTCAAGTGATGAAGAGATCGTGATCAAAAAGGGGAAGGACAAGGATGATCCGGCGGGCCTCTACTTCATGGCCTTCGGGGACAAGCTGAAGAGTCGCTCGCATCACAACCGAAGATCCCGCAGGAGCTTCTGCTCGATGGCTCTTGGGTATAAGGAAGAGAAGGGCTCCCCCGATAACTTCAACGATGACGACGATGAAAACATATCCTCCTATGAACAAGAAGTCGTTGAATTACTAGAAGAGAACCATCAGGAGTTGAGGTATCGGGAGAAACTGCTTAGAGGGGCTAAGAAGAGGATAGATGAGCTTGAGAGTGAGATTGCCATGGCCAATGGCAGGATTGAGAGTCTATCTTCTTCCCCTTGCTTGGGTGGTAGCAGTGAGTGCCCTAACTGCAAGATGCTGTTGTGTGACCTGACGACTCTAAAGTCCAGGTACATAGAGAGGGTAGATGAGAGACGCTTTGGCCACTGAGCTTGAGAGCGCTCAGCTGGAGATGAAAGATGCTCATGCCACTGTCGTCGTGCCCTGTGTATACTGCCCATCTCATCTAGCTAGTATAGCTGAGCTAAGAGCCAAGAGTGATGAGCAGTTGGGCAAGTTAGCGAGAGTCAGAACTGAGCTGGAGCAGACTAAGCTAGAGCTTGAGACATTTTCAGTTCCACCCACTGTTTGTGAGAACTGCTTGTCCCTGAGATTGGAACAGATCAAGCTAAAAGCTGAGAAGTCTGTCCAAGTTGATAGAGAGTGTGAGATCTGCGTGTCTTAGGTGGAGGTTCTAGCTTCCTTGAGAGAGGAGCTAGCTGATGCTTAGAACAAGAACTTTTACCTCCGTCAGATCCTGAGTTGGGTGAGTGCTAGAGAGCCACAGTTCAACATGATGATCCAGCAGTTCAAGAGGCAGGATGGATTTGGGGTAGGTTACACCTACACCAAGGCTGACTTTGAGAGTGCCATTAGCCGTGCAGTGGAGTGGAGTAAGATGACTCCAGAGAAAAGATATCCCAAGACTCACTTCACTGAGTCGTTTTAGACCTGTCAGCCCAAGGATGGAGTGTTCAAAGAACAACCTAAAGCTCCATCTAAGAAGCCTGTCTGGGTCCCAAAGCCCAAGCATCTCCACACTTCTCTTGACTCTCTACCTGGATCCTCTCACACCAAAGAGTCTACACCCAACTCCACCAAGCCCAAGAACCCCAAGCCTCAACCACATCCCAAGAATCCTACCTATCACTGTGAGTTTTGTCAGAGAGACGTGCATCTTGAGGAGTTTTGCTTCAGGAGGAAGTGGGTTGAGTGAGCAAAGAGAGGTCGAGGTGGGCAGGAGCAGCTCTACCAGTAGGGTGGTAGACAGAGAGTCCCTCGACACGACGAGAGGCTAGAGGCCAGGGCACGTCGTGTAGGTGGTGGTAGAGGAGACGACTTTCGTGCCCATGATCTAGAGGGAGGTTTTCGTTCCGGCAGAGCTCCAAGTCATTTGGGATACGACTTTGGACCTCGTGGCCGTGACTTTAGGCAGAATAGAGGACCGTGCTTTGAGATGCATTTTTGTCTAGACTCTTATGATTCCTTCTGCTTTCCTTCTTTTGAGCAGATGGCTCGACACTGGTTTAGCTCCTTTGCTAAACCTAGTGTCGGACCGGTTGCTCCCACTTATGACCATTGATCTTGCAGGATCGAGGACTGGAGGACGTGTGGATCAAGGATTCAGGATGTTCTCACCACATGATGGGGCATCGTAGATGGTTCTCCAACCTCACTTCCCCAAGCTCCAAGGAGTACATCAGTTTCGGGAACAGTGGTCAAGGGAAGGTACAAGGTATTGGCTCGATTCGAATCTTTGATCATTTCTCTTTGAAGAATGTTGCTTTGGTTGGAAACTTGAATTTTATTTTGTTCTCTATTTCGCAACTTCTTGAGGACGGTTTAGAGGTTCGCTTTAAGAAGGGCATGTCTTCTGTTGTTGATTCTAGAGGATCTTTGGTTTGCCAGATCTTAACTTTCGGTAAGGTTATTCGGGTTGATTTTTCTAGTTCTTTTGGCCCTTCTCGCAGTTTGATTGCTGGATCCTCCTTTAAGCTCTGGAAGTGGCATAGGAGGTTAGGTCATTTGAGCTTCGATCTGCTAGTCAGATTGAGCTCTATGGATCTTATCCGAGGATTGCCCAAGCTTAAGATGGAGAAAGATCTAGTTTTCCATCCCTGTCATCATGGGAAAATGGTTGCCGCTTCTCACGCACTTGTGACTCAAGTGATGACTTCGTACCTGGGAGAGCTGTTACACACGGATACTATTGGTACAGCTCGGGTACGCCCAGTCGGTGGGAAGTGGTACACACTTGTGATAGTTGACGACTTTTCTCGATTCTCGTGGGTTTTGTTTTTGGAGTCTAAGGATGAGGCTTTTCTGTTTGTTCATGACCTGATTTTGAAGCTGAAGAATGAGAAAAATGGTCGGATGTGAGCAATTCGCTCTGACAATGGCTCTGAGTTCAAGAATTCTCAGTTCGTCAGCTTCTGCAGTGATCAGGGTCTTGGGCACTAGTTTTGTGCCCCTTACACTCCCCCACAGAACGACGTCGTGGAATGAAAGAACCACATGCTAGTCAAGATGGTCAGGATGATGCTCGATGAGCATAGGACTCCTAGGCGCTTTTGGGCTAAAGCCATGAACATGACTTGCTATCTGGCCAACCACATTTTTCTTAGAGCTTACTTAGGTTAACTTCGAAGCCTTGAACCTGGGATCAAAGGGGACTCTTTGCAAGTCCGGGTGCAATGGGGACTCCTCATCGAAAGATGCGTTTTCGGCTTCCTCCGGGACTTGGACAACTTCTGGGGGGTTGTGAGCACCACCGTCTTGAGGCCCTTCGGGAGTCTCGGTGGAGGCTTGAGTGCGGAGGCGATCGAAAGCCTCCTGCCTCCACCTAGCTACTTCCTCCTGAAGCCTGGCTAATTGAGTAGCCTCGGTTCCAGGAAGGCCTTCGTCTTCTTCTGAAGGTAGCTCCTGGTCTTGGGAGCTGATGTAATCAGTTTGAAGCACCGTAGGAGGAGCTCGAGGACCCCTGGGTACTCGACGCCCAGCGACCTCGACGGGAATCGCCGGAGTAGTTGAGGGTCCGGCTCCTACGGTTCGAGGGGTCCTTCGGAGAGGACCCGAAGTTTGACTCCGCTTCGGAGGCATAGCTAGCCACGAAGAGGTCTTGGAGACGGAGGACTTCGAACGACTCGGGAGGTCGAGTGAAGGCCTTCGGGCTGCACTAAGAAGCCCTTAACTGAAGGGTGCGCGGAATCCTGAGACTCCGAGGCTCCCTCCGTAAGTGGTCTTCGAAGTGCAGTCAGCAGCAGAGAACAAGCTTCTAGAACTTTATCCCCACGGACGGCGCCAACTGTTGGCGCAAAAGTTACACCAATAGGTTCTCTGAGATCAAGAATGAACAAACAAAGAGTTTGTGCTTTAGGACTGCCTCGAACCTCCGAATTGGATAATAGCTCGAGTAGTCCGAACGCATGTATTGAATAACTTGTTCCGGGGGGCTCCCCTTTTACAGGGTATGGAGGGGGGTATTTATAGGTAAAAAGGCATAAGGAAAATACCTAATTACCCCTAGATTACAACCGACATCGTGGAACCTATTCGGTGCCAGGAACAAGGTTATAAAAGGTAAATACTACAAGGTAGATGGATAAGCCAAACATCTCATCAATCTTGTCCTTCAGCTTCGGGGCCTTTATCTTCCATTCGGAGGGTTCATCGAGGCTTCGCATCGCTGCACCCTTCGACTTGACGCCTCTACCTCCGAACGACTGCTCACCAGCTTCGGAGCTCTTCTTATCCTTTGAGGTATTAATCTTTAAGTCCTCAAAATGGAGTAATTTACCCCAACAATACCAGTTACTTGTTTAACTCTATGTTGTTCAGGAACTAGATATAAGTTAAATTTATGCTCTACGGTCATCTCCCAATCTAGGTATTCTTCAGCATCATATTCACCATAAAAACATGGGATGGTAAACTTACTTTTGATAGAAAAAACACTATTACCATGATTATGATTTATCGTACCTCCCATACCTCCCATGGTTAGTAGAAAAGGAAAAACACTAGGAAAAAATATTAGCCCTATCAACTATTAGGTAGTGGAAGGTGCTCTCGCTCACACTCAAGCGTCTTACCCCAATCTTACAAGGTTCTTACCATCACAAGGCAGTGGATGGACAATCTTGGTCGTGGCACAATTCTTGACTGGTTGGTGACTTCCAAAGAGAGTGGTATACGATTGCAAAGACTCAAGCTGCACCGATCAGAAGTATATATGTGGAGTCTAAGTGGTTAAATAAGAGTATTCTACATGGTGGAACACGATTCAGAAACAGATAGTAATATTAAATAAGTGTCCAGAGTACTCGTACTAATTGTTGGTCTGAATGTGATCCCGGTGACAACAAGGCTTATATGAGAGAGTGGTTGATGCTCAAAGGATGACTTATGTATTGACAAAATAAGCACAAAACAGTACCAAAAATAGCACCACTGAACACTAATATCTTTCAAACTTGTCCCTAAGTGCTCCTCTTTTTTTGATATTCTTCTCTTTTTCGATATTTTTGAACTCTTTTTTTGAACTCTTTTTTTACACTTCTTTTTTTGACTAGGAGCACAAAGAAGACAAACCAAGAAGATGTGATATAATTTTGCTGCAAAGAAGTGCTATGTATATAAATAAAGATGAGCTGAAAAATCTGCGCAAGAAAATTTTGGGCTGGAAAACTCGATCTTTCCGGCCTGAATTTGGAAAAACTAAAATCGGCGAACCTAGCTTGCTTGGAAAACTTATACCTAACATTTTCTGTAGATTTTGAAAATGTATTTGTTTGCCTTATTCCGAGTCCGTGTGTAGAAGATATGACTGTTTTATCAGAGGCGGTCTAAATCAAGGTTTTGAGGTTCTAGTTCGGATGCGAATTGCAAATCAATGGGGATTTATGGGTAGTGGCTAGTATAAGTGATTTAGAAAAATGGATCACAATACTAACCAGCAACCAAACTTTACAAAGAACACAAACTCAGTACTACGGACTCTGAAAGCAAAACGTGCAAAGGCTAGGGATGGTCTTGGATTGGGGAAAACCTACGACTACAAATTTTTTGTTGGATTTTTCGTAGACTATGGGATGAATATAAAATCAATGTAATCTAAGATACATGAACCTGACGGTAAACCAAGCTTTGATACCACTTGATGGAGGAGAGGGATGCCTGATCTTCCATCAGGTGGGGGATAAACAACGATTTGTGGAGAACTCGACGTTGACTATCCGGCTTTCGATCCACTGAGATCGGCCCTTGCAATCGCTACACCACTGCTCCATTGGTTATCAATCAAGCACAGCCTGATTGACCTCCCCAATAAGGCTAATCCTTGCCTGTGAATCAAAGAACACAAGCAAAAACGCAGAAAACACAATCGAACTAAAAATTCTATTGGAATCTGCGAATTGGGGTTCACTTACAAATCCAGCGAAGCAGTGGCTATCAAAGCAACATATAAACTAAACCCAAAAACCCTATATGGATGTAGAAACATCTTATATAGTAGTTTTGGACGCACCCTAATGGGCTCAACTAGATACATGGCCCAAAGGCCCAATAACGCAGAAAACAGCATGCTGACAGATTCTAGACTCTATCTTGTTTTGACGATTCCCATTGATATATAAGGAATTTTGAGATTAAACCAATGGCATTGGAAAGCTTATGAAGTTATCTTTTCGTGGATGGGTGGAACGTCAAAAACGGAGTCCGTATGTGGTCTAGGCGATGATTTTAGTGCACACTGCTCCTAGAATCCGAGTTGGACACGAATTGTAGTTGGATTGGACTCTCAAATTGGCTTGGATGTCCTTCCTGGTTCTTCTCCAACTCTTTATTTATCTCCAAGTGATTTTAATCATCTCCATGGTTCCTAACAATAATAATAATATTAGGTAGTAATTTATTCCCAAGATAATATACTAAGATATTTAGAAACGAGTTGACCTAGAGATTTAATCATCGTGCTCGAACTCGAATAATTGGATCTTTGTATTCATGTATGGTTGTATCATTGGTAGGGATGTCCTCATCATCCTCCCCTTCTTGATTTGGAGTCATCCTCGACTCAACGTCTATTAGTCCCCAATCAACTTCCATGATAATACAAGAGTTCCATATACATGCATCTCTTCTATTGATCCAAGAAAGTATTTCTGAAATTGAAAATGAACACATCTCATGGTGTAGCATCTGAGGTTCAAATATATAAAAATTAAATTTAACATAGAAAGCATGCACCTTAACTTGTTTCCTCATAATCATGATCCTATCCCAACTAGTGATGTTCTCATCATCTAATCACCTATTTAGGTCCTACACACACATATATAGACATTATATTTTTTCCTTTTTGTATATAAGGATCATTGGATACATCTAATGGATATATGCCTTATAGACAAGTTCTGGGGAACCGAAAGTTCTTATTGGATCTAATCTTTCAGGCTCATTCTGGTAACTAGTTCTGGAGGAACCTGACGTTCCGGTTGGAATGGAACTTTTAAGCCAGCCCTATAGGTGAATTCTAGATGAATCAGAAGTTCTAGGCTTCGATTGAAACTTCTATGTCAAAATAAATTCGATACAGAATGTTATTTTTGGAAGTTTCGATTGGACCGAAAGTTTTAGTTCAGAAGTTCTAGTTGAGCTGAAACTTCCGGATCGAAATAAATTCAATACAGGATGTTATTTTTCAAAAGTTCTAGGCCTTGGTCAGAACTTCTAGGCTAAACGTGCAGATTAGTTCTTGTGGGATTTAATATTGATTAAAGGCACATGAGTGGGCTATATATTAGGAGAGGGGAGGAAAGGGGAAAAAGGTAGTTGAACCTCCCCTAACCCTAGCCACCACCTCTCGCCTGGCCACACCTGCTCGCATGGTTCCTAGGCAGACATGGTAGAGAAATTTTTTTGTGCTAGCGTAGCCTACCCGTACTCCAATAGTAGTCTTAGAGACTACATGCATAGTGTTTTATGTGGATCATACACATATGAGTGATATGTGGAGGAAATAGATTATATCTATTTTTCTTGTGTTGGATTTTTAGAAGTTCCAGGCTCCTGCCAGAACTTCTGGGCTGAAATAATCTTGAATAGTACAATATTTTTGGAAGTTCCGAGCTTCAGCCGAAACCTTCGAACTTAAAAAATTTCGTTACAGAATATCATTTTCGGAAGTTCTGATTACACCAAAAGTTCTAGTTGGACCAAAAGTTTTGGGAAGAAATAAATTTCATACCGAAGGTTATTTTCGAAAGTTTCGGATTTGATCTGAAAGTTCTGGGTCGAAATAAAATTCATACAAAAGGATATTTTTGGAAGTTCTGGTTTGACACAAAGGTCCTGGGCCAAAATAAATTCGACGTAGAAGATTGATTTTGGAAGTTCTGGACTTTAGCCAGAAGTTTTGGGCCTTCAGCGGAGTGTTTTTTGATGCCCTTACCAATATCTACACCTACAAAGGTTTTTAATCATTGTATGGTAGGTCTGACAAAGCGGAGTGTCATCCTTTATCTTAACTAGTTAGGGTGGATGTTAAATGTCCACAATCATAGTATTTTTTTGCTTAACAAAGCTATCAAAATGGTTTGGTGCATTGGGGCATGGAGTTGGGCGTCAAGGCATAGGATGGCACCCCAATGAAAAAGAGTCACATAGGGATGTGATTAGCAAAGTATTGCTTACTTATGTCACTAATTTTCTACCAGTGATGCCAAAGCTCACTAGAAGTTAGATAAATATAGATCTTACTATTTATAGAAAAACTGGCATTAATGGATGGAAATTGTGAAAAAGTCAATTTTGGTAATTTGGGCCATAGTAGGCCAGTCAAACCGTCCATGTAGGCCAGGTCAGACCAGCCCAATGGGTCCGGTCAGACCGTCCTAGTCCGAAAATTATAGATAAGAGTTGGTTTCGGGTTGTTTTGATCTCTAATTAAATTTTAAACACTTTTGGTCGAATCCCACTTGATGTAGACGCCAGGGAGTCTAAGTCCAACCCCTATAAATATAGGGGGAAGGCCGATTCATGGATTTATCTCCACAGATCAACTCAAAACCCTAGTTTTGAATTGCAATTTTATTTCAATCTACTTTCCTTACCCTAGGATTAGACATAATGCCCATCGTCATGGGTTTGCGCTGAAACCCCTCTGTGCATCATGTCGTAATCGTGGTAAGCCTTGTTGATTCACCCGTGAATCTCCCGTCTCATCCACGTAACGGATTTCTATAGTTTTATCGGTTTTCTTGATCACACTTGAGAATTCGGTCTCTAGGCCAAATTGGTGCTTGATTTTGGTATTTATTGCACACGTCCATCCTCATCTTCAATGGCAAGGCCTTATACACGGAGCAATTCTCCTTGAGAAGGGCATCGAAGGGGTGAAGTAGATCGGATCTAGGCCATCGGTCTGATAGGCGGCTAGTTCCCAGTCCGACCGGGGTGTGCCATGCTGGATCGTGATGTGATGTGCCGGTAACGCAAGGCGCTCCCTTTTTTCTCTCGTTGGTTCGATCGGTGGCCCTTGTCAGTGTGACGGGATCGTGCTGCCCCGTCACTAGGTGTACTAGCAGGGTCCAAGCAGGTGCCCTCCACAGGCCTGGTCTGACCGGCGGCGTCGCGTAGGTCTGACCACATCGTGTCAACACGCTCCGGTCTGGCCGGTCCTCATAGGCCGGTCCGACCACCCTTCACTGCAAATTGGAATCAGCCGTAATTAGGCTGGTTTAATTATTTTCTACAACACTTCGGCTAATTGAGCTTTATTTATGAATATTTGTTTGATTGCCTGGCAACTCTGTTTCCCCTTACCACTGATTGAGGGTTGTCGGAATGTGACATCAGCGTCTTGTGGCGTTTTAGGGTTTATCCTTGAAATGTCCGCACGCTTTTGGATCATCGAACCGGCCCAAGTGCAGGGGCATATTTTCGTGTCAACACACTTTTTGGCGACTCCGCTGGGGAAAATGCCAACATGACGAGTATATCTACATCGGCTGTGAGTACCTCTACAATGAATCCTACGTCTACAACTCCGATGAGTACCATGGGGGCACGGAGATCGACAGCTGCAACATCATGGCACCCACCCTTGCAGATATCCCCGAGGAAGGTCGGGTGGAGATCGAAGCAAAAATGAAAGAACTCCAAGATCTCATGCTCGGGAACTACGTCAAGACACGCGTGGGCTTCATCAAGCGCGACGTCGACATCCCTCACCTCTCCCGAACTCAGGTAACACCATTGTTACCTCCTTTATCTTCCTTAAAAATTTAGCAGAAAATAGCCACGTCTATAAACCAGGTCGTTAGCACTTCGCTAGCCAATCGTCTAGAGTCAGCGGTTAACTCTTAGGTAGAGGCAATGTTTAGAAGGTTCAGCTTTACTGAGGCCGCTCCTCCAACACTGATTACTAGTATACCCCCGATAAATCGCATTTATAGCAGAACTGACAGGAGTACTGGCAAAGCTATCGCGTCTCCAGCCTCAACGTCTACGGCCGAGGCCAACCACTACACTTACAGCCAAGCTAGCCCTACTTATTATGCGCTGCCTCCACCTACACATGCGCCAGCTTTTCCCATGTTGCCTGTGCCACATGCTCCTATTGGGGAATAGGGGAGCTACGTTAGCCGACAAATTCAAAGTTTCTGCCCTATGGCCCTAGGCTCATGCGCGTGTGAGATCATAGATTGGTACCTTCTAGCACTTGACGCGCTAGGTGCAGTGGAAGAAGATGTTGGAGCAGCGCGTCTAGCCTCTCCTCGCTTCGTCCTTGTCGTCCTTCGCCGATCCAATCGATGAAGATGACGTAGTCGTTCGCATGTAGATGTTTGTGGATGTCGCTATTGGAGCAACGCCTCCATGGAGTCCACACGTATAGGGATGGAGTACCTCCCACATCAGCGTGCTAGCACCGCACATGAGAGACGGGGATCATTGACCTCAACGTTTGAGATCAAGAATGGGAGGAGAGAACTCTTGGGTGGCTAGGTCTAATCTGGGCTTATTGCCCTGTCCAAGACGTCCTCCTCCTCTCCTTATATAGGACTGAGGGCCCCTAAGTCGTGCTTATCCCGAAACCATAATAGATCCAATCTGCTTGCCTGCGTCGGAACTTTCGATCCTACATCGAAACTTCCGACAGGGTATTTCAGGTCTACTGAGATAGTACGACACGCAACAGATCCAATCTGTTATCGCCCACCTCAGAACTTCCGATACCATATCGGAACTTCCAATCAGTAAAAATTCCTCTGATTCCACATCAGAACATCTGGCCTGTTGGAACTTCCGATACCATATCAGAACTTCCGAAGCAACAATTGCTCTCTGTATCAGAAATTAACTGTAACTTCCAATACTACCTATCGGAACTTCCGATCTACGGAATTTTCTTGAGCATATCCTTTAGCTCCTACACACCCGCATAGGACTGAGCACGCCATGTACCCTGAGCCAGTATGAGAGGAGGAGCCCCACAACCAACACACAGATCTACCACCATGTGTCACGCCCCCACACGAGAGATGTGCCCAAGCAAGAGGCCACGACGACATTGAGGAGCAGATCCACGCGCTGTTTAGAGAGTGTACTGGCTTCATGCCTCGGGATTGGGCTAGGGTCTACTGAAAGTCGTACCTTGATCACTTTGATATCATTCCCTACCCTCGCGGCTATAAAGTCCCTGAATTCACCAAGTTCAATGGCGAGGGTAACAAAATACACTAGAGCATGTTAGCCAATTCTTAGCGCAGTGTGGTGAAACTAGTGGGTCGGACGCAATCAAGCTTAGATTATTCCCTGTTTCGCTTTCCGGCACCGCCTTCACCTGGTTTTTAGCAATACCAGCGAACTTCATCCAGACGTGGGCCCAGTTAGAACAAAAAATCCATGACTATTTCTATACTGGCGAAATAGAACTTAGGCTATCGCACCTAACATCGGTCAAGAAGAAATCTAGTGAGAGTGTCTATGAGTACGTCAAGCACTTTAGAGACACCAAAAACCGATGCTTTAGTCTCAATATTTTAGAGAGAGATTTGGCGGATCTAGCTTTTAACGGATTGTGTTTTGTAATTAAGGAGATGTTAGATAATCAAAACTTTCTAGAGGTCAGCCAAGTCCTGCAATAGGCTCTAGTCTAGGAAAGCCGAGCCAAGGATAAAAAATTCATTAAAACATTTAACAAACCTAAAGCTGAAGTTCACATCATGGAGCACTCCAACGAGAAAGAGACGGAAGAAGAAGATGATTCGACCGATATATATGCGGTCGAATGGGCCTAGAACACTAAGACCAAACCTATCACTTGCTCCGAGCTACGGTCGTCTCCCACTAAGAGTCGACCCAATGAGGTTAAGTACTCTTTTTATGTGACTAAATGCGACAAAATATTTGATTTCCTCTTGAAGAGACAACTTCTCAGGTTGCCCAAGGGCCAGGTCATCCCAACCACCGATCAACATCAACAACATCAACAAAGCCTTTTAGTCCCAAGCAAGTTGGGGTAGGCTAGAGTTGAAACCCAACAAGAAGTCACCAAAGAGAGAGAGAGAGAAAGGGGAGGGGAAAAGCTTTTAAGAGCACTAAAAGGAAAAAGGCCTAATCACGGTTCGGGCACGTGGATAGCTTCTTTCCAAGCCCTTCTATCCAAACACAACTCCTTTGGGATATTCCATTCCTTCAAGTCCCTTTTGATTGCCTCCTCCCATGTCAAGTTTGGTCGCCCTCTACCTCTCTTCACATTATTGACCCGTCTTATGATACCTCTGTGCACCGGTGCCTCTGGGGGTCTCCGGTGGACATGCCCAAACCATCTCAACCGGTGTTGCATAAGCTTTTCTTCAATTGGCGCTACTCCTAGCCGATCGCGTATGTCATCGTTTCTCACTCGGTCCAATCTTGTGTGCCCACATATCCAACGCAACATACGCATCTCTGTGACACATAGTTGTTGGATATGCCGCCTCTTAGTAGGCCAACACTCAGCCCCATATAACATAGCAGGCCTAATCGTCGTCCTGTAGAACTTGCCTTTCAACTTCTGTGGCACTCTCTTGTCACATAGGACTCCCGATGCTTGACGCCATTTCATCCACCCCGCTTTGATCCTATGGCTAACATCTTCATCAATATCACCATCTCTCTGAAGCATCGATCCCAAATAACGGAAGGTGTCCTTCTTTGGTACTACTTGGCCTCCCAAGCTTACGTCTAACCACCGATGAACTAAAGAAATGCCCCTACTATAAGTGGCATGTTTCGCATCATCATTATACTAATGATTGCAATGTTTTCCATCGGCAGGTTCAATCGGCCATAGAAGAAGGACAATTGAAAATAGATTCTAGTCTGAAAATGAAGTTGTACAAAGACCCCTTTTCCATGACCAACGTCAACCTCGACGAGAAGGTGTTGATTCGGTCGGAGCTGGCTGAGTCATCTAAAGGGAAAGTGGTCATTATTGGAGAGCCCCACACATGCACGCTCGTACCAAAGAATCCTAAAGGGGGAGTGTGAAAAAATAACATCTATGTGTCATCTTCGGTTGGGGCTAACAAGAAGCCGAGGGTAACATACCAGATGTTGGGGGAAAATATCTCATCTTCAGGGTTATTGCCGAAGATGCATGAAGGCAGTCAACCAGTTCGAAGATTTTCCGAAGATCATCTTCGAAGATACCCGGAACCCCGTTCGAAGCCCGAAGACAGGCATTGGTTCGAAGTATGCCTTCGAACTAAAGCCCTTCAAGATCTTTTCTGCCAGCTAAGATGGAAGACTTATCTTCTTTCTTATTAGATTAGTCTTTTACCATTTTAGCCCTATTAAGGAAACCAAATAGTTTCCTTAATGTCGGTTGTAATAGAGGGGTAAATAGGTCTTTTCCTTAATGTTTGGGCCTATAAATACCCCCCATTTCACCCTGTAATAGGGACCGATTACAAGTGATTCAATACACACTTTCGAACTATTCTAAGCTATTATCCTTTCGGAGGCTTAGAACAGTTTGCTTCGCAAACACTTCGTTTGTTAGTTTCTTTTCTACAGAAACCTGTTAGCGTAATCTTTTACGCCAACAGTTGGCGCCGTCCGTGGGGAACCTAGTTCAAAAAACTTCGTTCTCTACCAATTTCTTGCATCATGCCTCCTAAGCGGAGCGCACCTCGCAATCCCACTCGGAGGTCCTCTCGGATCTCCGGAGAGATACCCTTCGACACAGTCGAAGTCGGAGGGTCTTCGACTATCCCTCCACCTCAAACTCCGCAAGGGGCTTCTATCCCTCGAGGATACGAAACCTCTCCACCAACCCTTTCCATACTCCGACCGCCCGGAGCCACTCTGCCACCCTCCATTCCGATTCGAACTGATCATACCAGTTCTCAAGACCCGGAAGGTCCTTCCGGAGGAGATGAAGATAGCCTTGGAGATATGGCCACTCAAATGGCCAACCTTCAAGCCGAGGTAGCGAGGTGGCGGCAAGAGGCTGCGAACAGGCTTCGTCCTCAAGCCACCCCAGCTATCCCCGAAGTGCATGAAGACGACGATCTTGATTATCCCGAAGCCCCGGAGAACGCCTCTTACGACAGTGAATCTCCGTTGCATCCCGAGCTTCAGAAGGTTCGCTTCGATCCGAAGTTCAAAGCTTCGAAGCTTTGCAAGTATACCGGAGACGAAGATCCCAGTGAGTTTGCGCGTTCTTATGCCCTAGCAATTGAGGCTAGTGGCGGAGACAGAGAAACTATGGCGAAGTGCTTCCCGTTGGCTCTTCAAGGAGTGGCGTTGAGATGGTTCTGGTCTTTAAAGCCAGGATCAATCGCTTCGTGGTCACAGTTGAAGAGGAAGTTTATAAGTAACTTTCAGGGCACCTTCATGCCCCCCATGTCTACAGGAAGCCTTTTCCAAGTGAAACAGCTCCCCGGAGAAACATTGAGGCAGTACTTCAAGCGCTTCGCTCACACGAAGTCGCAAATTCGGGGGCTGTCCACATCTTCGGTGGTTGATGCAGCTCGGGAAGGCGTCAGTCATAAAGGCCTTCTAGATAAACTGCATCGGAAGAGCATCACCACAGTATCACAGCTGATGTCGTACTTCGAGGAGTACTCGAAGTCGGAAGAAGGTTGGCTTCGGAGGACTACTGCTACTTCGACAGTGTTGACAGAAGTTAAAGCAGAGGTGAAGACTTCGGCTCAGCCGCAAGAGCCAGTCTCCGAAGTGCAACATGATAGAAGAAGAGGGCAAAAGCACCCTCGCTCTGAAGTCTTAAACATTGCACCCCCGCAGAAGTTTGCACCAAGAGCTCCACAGTCTGCGGGGAAACAAGTCCAGCGGTTGGAGGCCACCAGGGAAAACGGCCGGCAAGGGCCAGACCCTTTTTTGCTGTATTCATGGAGAGAATCGAAGCCATGCAACTGACACCTGCAAGGCTATTCTTACCCTTCGGGAGAATACTTGGAGAGAACTTCGGGTCGAGGTAGTACCGACCGAAGTCCAGCAGCAGCAGTGCGCTCGGAGCCGGTCCAGGCTGTGGCGCGGATAGAAAATTTTGATGCTGCAAGGCATCCTCCGGTGGCCAATGTTATGCCACCTCCGAAGCAAGAAGAAGGGCAAGATAGAGGGAAGAGAGTAGTTCTCCCTATCTCCGGAGGAGGTACCCTCGGAAGAATGTCCAAGAGACAGCGAAGAGAGTACGTTCGAGAAGTAGGCCACATTGGGACTTCGTCATCTGCAGCTGCAATGCCGGAGTGGTCTCATGTTCCAATATCTTTCTCTGCGGAGGATGCAGCTGGTATCAAGTTCCCGCATGCAGATCCATTGGTTATTACTGCTGATATTGCAGGAACAGAAGTCCGAAGGGTGCTAATTGACGGAGGTAGCTCGACAGATATCATATTTGTACAAGCCTTCGATCAGTTATGCATTTCCCGGAAGCATCTCCTTCCAGCGGCTCGTCCTCTGCAAGGCTTCGCAGGACCTCCGCTAGATGCACTCGGCCAGATAGGCCTGGAAGTAACCTTCGGAGAAGGTTTACTAGCCCGAACTGAAGAAGTTATCTTCGATGTGGTAGATGCTCCGTATGCTTATAATGTCATCTTTGGGCGAGGCATGTTGAATCAGTTCGGAGCTGTGGCGCATCACAACTACTTGTGCATGAAGATGCCCACACAGTCAGGAGTTCTGACAATCTTCGGAGATCAAGCCATAGCTCGAAGGGCAGAATATGGTCATGGTCCTCCTCTTGATCCGAGGCAAGTAAACAGTGTCCAAGATAATGGAGAAATTTTTTCAGCCTCCCCCGAAGCTTCGAAGAAGTCATTTCCAAGACCAAGTCCCGAAGGAGAGATTGCAACGAAGGTCATTGTCAAAGATGGTAAAGAATACACTTTTCAATTCGGTAAAGATTTACCTCCCGAAGTTGCAACTTCCTTGGAAAAGGTCGTAGAAGAAAATTTGGATGTCTTCGCTTGGTCTGACGAAGATATTACCGGAGTCGATCGGGATATTATTGAGCACAGCTTGCTTGTAAACCCGAAGGCCCGGCCTGTTCGACAAGGGCTCCGGAAGATGTCCGCAGAGAGAGCTGCTCTAGCTAAGGACGAAGTTGAAAAACTGTTGAAGGCTGGGATTATCAGAGAAGTGGCCCATACAGAATGGTTAGCCAACCCAGTCTTCGTCAGGAAGAAGTCCTCCGGAAAGTGGCGCATGTGCATTGATTTCACATCTTTGAATAAAGCGTGCCCACGTGACCCCTACCCCATGCCCCGAATTGATCAACTAGTTGACTCCACTGCAGGTTCGGAGTTACTAAGCTTCCTCGACGCGTATTCCGGTTATCATCAAATATGGTTGAAGCGCGAAGATGAAATCAAGACGAGCTTTGTAACTCCTTCGGGAGTCTTCTGCTATGTAAGAATGCCCTTCGGCCTAAGAAATGCCGGGGCTACTTTTTCAAGATTAGTTGCTAAGGCTCTAGGTCATCAACTAGGTCGCAATGTGGAGGCCTATATGGATGATATTGTAATAAAGAGTGCTTTAAAGCACCAACATAGCCTAGACTTAGCAGAAACATTCAATAGCCTTCGGGCATGTGGAATCCGTCTTAACCCCGAAAAATGTATATTCGGAGCTAAGGCTGGAAAGTTGTTAGGGTACTTAGTTTCAAGCAGGGGAATTGAAGCTAGCCCTACTCAAATAACTGCGCTGCAGAAGATGGCTCCTCCGGAGAATGTAAAGCAAGTGCAAAAGCTGACCAGACGTCTAGCCGCACTTAGCAGGTTTTTATCAAGGTCTGCGGAGAGGAGCTTGCCAATCTTTAAAGCTTTGAAAGGGTCTGAAGATTTTGCATGGACACCGGAGTGTCAGAAAAGCTTTGAAGATATTAAAGATTATCTCAGCAATCTTGCTACACTTACGGTGCCTATTGCGGACGAAACCCTACTTCTGTATCTTGCAGCCACAGGCTCAGCAGTCAGCGCAGTCCTTGTCAGAGAAGCTGATATCAATGGGAAGTTGGTCCAAAATCCTGTCTATTTTGTATCCGAAGCATTGTCAGGAGCGAAGACAAGATACTCCGAACTTGAGAAGTTCGTTTATGCTCTGATAATGGCTTCGAGGAAGCTAAGACATTATTTTTTGGCTCACAATGTAATTGTACCAACTTCGTATCCTTTAGGAGATATGCTTCGAGGCAAAGATTCCACTGGAAGAATTGGAAAGTGGGCAGTAGAACTAGCACCCTTCGGCATATCTTTCCTGGCAAGGACAGCTATCAAATCTCAAGTCCTAGCAGACTTCGTAGCAGAGTGGACTCCACCTGCGAAGTTGACTCCGGAGAAATCAGATGACGGAGTTTGGACTATTTACTCCGATGGGGCTTTCCAAGCATCCGGAGCAGGCATTGGAGCAGTATTAATTTCACCATCAGGACAAAGAGCAATGTACTCCGCAAGACTCAACTTTAAGTCTACCAATAATATAGCGGAGTACGAAGGAATTTTATTGGGACTCCGGAAAGCACGTGCTCTAGGAGCTACAAGGATAATTATAAAACAGATTCTCAGATAGTAGCAGGGCACGTAGACAAAAGTTTTCAAGTCCGACATCCACAGCTTGCAAAGTACTTGGAAGAAATTCGCAAGATCGAAGCACATTTCAAGGGTATTTCCATTCGGAGTATACCAAGAGCTGAAAACGTGCAAGCGGACATTTTAGCGAAGGCTGCTGCCGGAGCTGTGGATGTGCCTGACGAAGCTTTCTATGAGGAGCTCAATATACCTTGCGGTGCCACAAGTTGCTTCTGCAGAGATTCTCTGCATTCCTAGTGCAGATTGGAAAGATTCAATCATAGAACTCTTGCAAGGAGGAACAAATTTGCCCGAAGAGCCCCAATTGTCAAGATTAAAGATCAGAGCAAGAAACTATCAGTTAATCAACGGTATATTATACAAGGCCGGAGTATGTTCCCCTCTACTCCGATGTATATCTCAAGCCGAAGGCCAAGAAATTCTTCGAGAAATTCACGAAGGCCTTTGTGGAAGTCATTTAGCCCCTAGAGCTCTGGCAGGAAAAACACTTCGCCAGGGGCTTTATTGGCCCACAATAACAGCTGATGCGGAGAGCTTGGTCCGCACTTGTCAAGGATGCCAGTGGATGGGTCGACGGAGTCATCGCCCACCAACAGCTCTTCAAGTCATTGCTCCGTATGGCCTATGGCCAGATGGGGTATGGATCTAATTGGTCCCTTTCCGTTAGCAAAGGGAAATCTGAAGTTCGCAGTGGTAGCTATCGAATATTTTTCTAAGTGGGTCGAAGCAGAGCCCTTAACAGCTATCACTTCGAATAATGTACAGAAATTCTTCTGGAAGAACATTATTTGTCGGTTCGGAGTGCCCAGATATCTCACAGTTGATAATGGAACACAGTTCGACGCAGAACCCTTCAAGAAGTTTTGCGAAGACCTAGGCATTCAACTATGTTTTGCTGCAGTAAGACATCCTCAGTCAAATGGAGCAGTTGAGCGAGCCAATGGAAATATCTTATCAGGGCTAAATCGAAGAATAGTAGGACTATCAAAGGGACTGTGGACCGAAGAGCTTCCGAAGATTTTGTGGTCCATTCGGACTACGCAAACAAGGTCCACAGGTTTTACTCCGTTCAGACTGCTATTCGGAGATGAAGCTATGACTCCAACGGAGCTCAAAGGGGGATCATTTCGCAGCACCGAACCAGACATCGAAGAAGAAAGACAAGCTTCGTTAGATTTGTCAGAAGAGACAAGGCTTCGAGCTGTAGCCAATTTATCAAAGTATCATCAGCAGACGAAGACTTGGTATGACCCGAAGGTTAAGCTCAGCGAGTTAAGGCCGGGTCATCTTGTTCTACGAAGCATTATAGCACCAGGGAAGTTAGGCAATAAATGGGAAGGTCCATATCTAATCGTCCGCTCGGGACGCCCTGGTTCATTCAAATTAGCTAATTTAGAAGGTGAAGAGTTAGCACATACTTGGCATGCGGAGCACCTAAAGCGATACTTCGCATAAAGGCTCCTTGTAATCTGCTTGTAATCACCTCTAAATTAATAAACATACACCCTGTGGTTTAACCTTCCCCTTGACACTCCTAGTTTCCCGAGCGGACGCGCTGGGACGGAAGTTCGATCGAGAGGGAAGTGTTATCAAGCTGGGAGGTATTTCCGGACTTCGTACCCATAAAGTCGAAGCCTCCGTGTGTGGTGGCTGAAATCCATCCGGAGCCCAAGCTAATACCTGTAGGCATCCGTAAAAGAGCCAATACCACATTCTACGGAGTCCAAGCTTCGGCTGGTAGACTTCCGTAAAAAGAGCGAGGTGGCCAAAATCTGCGGAGTCCAAGCTGCAGCTTGCAGACATCCGTAAAAAGAGCCGAAGGGTGGCCAAATTCTGCGAAGTCCAAGCTCCGGCTGGTAGACTTCTGCAAAAGAGCCCAAGTTGGCCAAATTCTGCGAAGTCCAAGCTCCGGCTGGTAGACTTCTGCAAAAATAGCCGAAGGTGGCTACAAATTCTGCGAAGTCCAAGCTCCGGCTGGTAGACTTCTGCAAAAATAGCTGAAGGTGGCTACAAATTCTGCGAAGTCCAAGCTCCGGCTGGTAGACTTCTGCAAAAATAGCCGAAGGTGGCTAAAGCAAAACAGCATTTAAGCCATGAGCTCCGAATGTCTGTTCATATAAGTCCAAAGTGACAAATTTCTTAAGACACTAAAGTGTCCTTGAAGTTATCTTAATTGATTTCTTTCGTAAAGCAAACAAGGTACCAAGTTACCATTCTTCTGACTACAAATAGTCGAAGATATTTCATAAGATTTCAAAGAATCTTTAAAATAACAGAGGGGCTCCAAACCCCCAAAAAATTGTACTCCGAAGTTTTTCTTTGCGCATAACCATCTTGAATACAGTTCGAAGTTGCTTATACCCAAAGAGGGGCTAGTTAGTATGGAGACAATTTTAAATCGGCATTCATTATTGAAACAAATGTGTTTACAGATTACATTATGAAAAATTGGTATCTATACCAAGAAGGAATCGGAGACCTCTTCGGTCCCGAGAGCTAGGGTGGAACGACTAGTTCCAATATCGGAAGTTCTAAGAACTTTACGTTAACTCTCTTCCTCCCCTTCGAAGCTCTAAAATCCTTCTGTTCTTGTTGAAGCTCAGCCCAAGTTCGAAGCCGCTCAGGGCTTCTCTCCCAGCTTCTAAGATCTTCAGATCTCTTATTTTGGGCTTCACCTTCATCTTCGGACCAATTAGTGTCTTCAGAAGACGAGGTGTTTGCACCAATCTCTTTATCTTCCTCTTTAATATAAGACAATATGTCTTTGATTACTTCGGGCGCAATAACGCCGGAGTCATCTCGAGGAATAAGAAATCGAGGACGCTTATAACTCTTTAGAAGTTCGAAGGTGTTCCACAATGAACGAAGTTCGCTGTTAAGGTTCTAACACTTCGATATCTTCCATAAGAGGCAAAGCCTAAAAATATGACAAACAAGACTTTCATTGATAAATATTTACAAGCATTACCTTTACATAACCAAAAAATCCTAAATAATCCTAAACCTGCGGGTTCGGAGGAGGCTGACTGCTCGAAGCTTGACTCCGAATTTGCTTTTGGCGTTGGCCTTCATCAATCCAAGCCTTGATCGCGGATCGACCTTCGGCTCTCCACGAAGTCTGGAAGGCTCGCCAAGCAGCAGCTACACCTTCGGAAGGTTTGAGAAGTCGGTCGTCGTCGAAGGTGATTGGACCTCTTCCTGCGTCCGGAGTTATTGATCGGCCCAAATCCTCATAATAGCGAAGTAGACCAACAGCAGACACTTGCCCGGAGAGTTCTCCGTATCTAATGCCCGCTGTCTTCATCTGCTTCGCCACCCCTTGGATCCTTTTTAACCGGCGCAAAAGGCTGATATTATCATCAGAAGGGAGAATTCCGGTAGTACCGAAGTACTCCAGGACTTCTAACAACTGATTCATAACCTCCGCAGCCACCTTCTCAGACTTCAACTTGTCTTCATTCAGCGCATCCTTCGTCGAAGTAACTTCGTCCAAAACCCCAGAAAGCCTAGCATTCTCAGTGGTCAAAGTGTTTTTCTGTGTCAACAATTGGCTAGCTTCCTCTTCGAGTCGGACGAGCCTAGACCCTGCAGTAGCATGCTCTGCCCGCAGTTTGTCAACCTCCTGCTCGAAGCACAATCCTTTCCGCTTCGAGCTCTTTCTTTGCAGCTTCCAAGCTTTGCCTGGCCCTTCGCTCTGTTGATATATATTGTCCATTTGAGTTACTCGACTTTCAGAGATATTAAATTCCTTTGAAGAGTGCTATTTTCTTCCCGAAGCCGAGCGATTTCTTCGTCATTGCATAGACTTGCAGCTCGGGCCAAGACAGTTTGCTGTCAAAATAAAAACTAAAGTAATATTTATTCGAAGATAAATTCTATAATAATTCACAGTTGCTATCGTACCTGATAGGCTGTACGTTCAATAATGGCATTAAGCTCCGTCCTGTCAGCTTTGCTCAGGATGGCCACTAATTTGGTCTCCCCTATGTCACGGCTAGCTCGATCCAAAGGTTCGA
>JAAALK010000285.1:16692489-16811296 GCA_019279435.1 Zizania palustris | reverse complement strand
CAGCGCTGCTCCCCGTCTGATTACTATAGCATAGCAGAGTGGCTCGCGGATGCGCTCGGACATCGCGCGCCTTGCGCGCCTTTAGGGCCATGGAGAAAGTCACCTTGGATTAGTCGCCACGCCGATTGCAGAAGCTCAGAAATGCGAATAAAATCTTGAGCACAAAAGGATTGCGGCGGCGAAGGAATAGAACAACAGGAAAGATAGGAAATTTGTGAACTCAAATTTTTCTATTTGGTGAGTTGAGAAACCATAGGGGATTAGAGCTCTATTTATAGGCAGCCCAATAAATTAGGAAAAACCCAATATACTCCTAGGGTTTTTTACAGACGCGGAAATAAACTGAAAAATACTAAAATGCCCTTAGAATTTTTACACACTATACTAACACAGACTATGGGCCTAAAAGGAAAACTAGTAAAATCCTAACTAAAGTTAACTTGTCCTGATGCAGAGCTTTCGTAGTAGCTACGACTTCACTTCAATGCCGTCGGATCCCCGATGAACGATCTGGATAGGTGCGTCGGTTTTATGCCGAAAACAACAAAGTGTCCGTTGTCTTCACACCGGGTACCTGAATTGGACCGGCCCGATTCTGCGGCTCCCTCAGCCCGGCAATCGCTCGCTGCCCGTTTACCTAGATTGGGACGGCCTGACTCTGTGGCCCCTCTGCCATGCAGTCGCTCGCCGCCCGTGTACCTGAGTCACACGTGGCACAAGACACGACAAGTCTCATCTCCTCATCGTCTCTCTCTTCTCGTTGACTTCTGTTGACAATCAATCATCACTTCTGGAGCCATGAGGGCCATGATCTTCAACATGGCTCCTCAACGGCAAGTATTTGAACAATAAATATGTATCTAGTAGGAAAATTAGTGTAACACCCCTAATTTTTAAAAGGTAAAAATAATCCTTAAATAATGAATTTCCAAAAAGATTATTTTGATTTTCTTTAAAGCTGAAAATATCAAAATAAATAAAATCCAAAGAAATAACTCTAGTCATGGTCTAAGAAAATTTTATTATGGTCTTAAGACTAAGATATATTTCGAGAAGGTTTACACATTTTTAGAGCCCTTGCAAGTAGCTCAAAATTTTTAAACTAATTTCAACAAATATTTTTATTTATAAATGAATTTAAACAGTATTGGGCTACCTCCTTCCTTTCTCTCTCTCCAGCCGGCCCAACCCATTCACCCCGCAGCCCTCTCACTGACATGTGGACCCCACCTGTTGTAGGACCGAAAGTAGCGACCAGAGGGGGGGTGAATGGGCGCCTAAAAATTTCTTGCTAAACTATGTTTCAGACCCAACACCCAAACGAGCTGTTCCAGACAAATAATATTGGCAGAGCAGATTACTGGAATTAAAATTGTTTAGCCTAAAAATGATCGGTATCTTGATCTAAAAGATATTAAAGATAAACTAAATAAAAATATTGCGGTAAATAAAAATACTTAGATAAAATTCGAGATATTAATATTTCAGTCTAGAAATAAGGTACTAATTAAATTTAAACAGAAATGGATTAATAACAAATAATTCACAGTAAAGCCAAAAAAAAATTATTGCATGTAAAAACTAGTATATAAAAAAAGATTTCGAAATAAATTTTCGGTTAATTAATTAATGGATGATTATCACTAAAACTTGATCTACTAAAAATAGGAAACTAACTTGCATAATTTTTAAATTCTTGTTGCATGACTTTTCAACGAACCGTTCTTCCGCACGATGTGATCTCCTCTACACCTTCCACCGGACTGGCGTGGATTCCTGCAATGGCAAGCAAAAAATATTTCTGGCGATGGCTTCGTGCGGCTAGCATGTGCTTTACCTAGGGCTGCGGGAAAATGTGAAACAACTGGCTCCTTGCTGCCTTGGGAGAACGTGCTTGCAGGAGGACAGCAAAGCAGGACTTCTTTTTCCTCCAGCAGGCTGTGCTAACGCAGAGCTCCTCGTCGTGGGGCCCGCCCGCATGGCAAAGGCTGCCGCTCGCACAGAAAAAGAGCCACCGGCGGTAGAAAAATTTAACCGGTGACGTGCTGCTGCGTGTCCGCCGGGGAGATCGCAGAAGAACACCGGTGGTGAAAATTTTCGTAGATCCAAAAATACTGTATGTGGACTGTAGATTAATAATTGAAGAAAACAGTCATCTATCCCCAAGGGGATAGGGGCCTTTTTATAGGCAAATCCTAATACATGAAAAGACTACTTTACCCTCGGGTAAAATAACCTAACTCTAAAATAAATTCCGAAAATTACTAAAATATTCTTAAAAAAATTAACTGACTCGAATAAAAATATTCTAAACTTAAAAACTAATTATTAATATCCTAAAAACGAATTAATGATAGATTGTCAGTTTTACGCCGAAACTGACAAAGCGTCCACCGTCTTCGTACCGGGTACCCGGATTGGGCCGACTCGACCCCGCAGCTCCCTCAGCCCGGCAATCGCTCGTCGCCCGTGTACCTGAGTCAAACCCAGTCAACAGACCAGTGGATCATCTGCCGCTCCTAGCCATGTACCCGGATTGGGCCAGCCCGACTCCGCAGCTCCTCTGCCGGCCATCGCTCACTGCCCGTGTACCTGAGTCACATGCGCCTCAGACTCGGCAGGTCTTCATCTCTCCCTTCCATTTACTTCCGTTGACAATCACTCATCACATCTGGAATATCAAAACCATATTCTTCAACATGGTTTCTCAATCTCCCCCTTGATGAGTGCATTGTCAACATCCTTTTCAGCTCATCTCCAGAACCTGCAAAACATGTGGAAACAAGAAAACAAAGACAAAAGAAAATAGAAGAAAGAAAATAAAAGTTTAACCCTAATGACCAAAAACCAAATAAAGCACGAAAATGGTCATTATGGTTAACCAAAAATAAAGCCTCAAAAACAAGTGCAATCTCAAAATATTTAAAATTACCAACAAGAAAACTAAAAAGAAAACTCCAAAATTTCTCCCCCTTGTTGACAATTGGACTCATCAAGTGAGACTAAATGCACTTAAAAGAGACATAAACACAAACTCCCCCTGAAATGCAGCTCCCCCTCAAAATATGCTATGAATGCAGATGGGGTGCAGGTGGAGTGTGAAAAACATGCTTCTTAGATATGATTGACTGCTATTACAACATCTAACAGGTATAGCAAAAGATATACTGTCTAAGATACATGACATGATCAGTGTAACAGATGATATCTAAAGAAAGTCATTAGCACGCATTTTTTATTTTTTTTTTTGCAAACAAAAGCATCACCACATATTCTAGTTGACAAGCAAGGTAAAACATGATATGCAAAAGCTAACTGATATCTACCAAGATAAGCATTGTCCAAAACAAAGTGCTTCAGCAAACTTGTCATCTTTTTTAATTTTTCATTTCTGCCAGGGGTTATTTGCATGTCAAACCTTATGCTAACCGACCAAGTCAAGCCTAGGCCAGAACTGGACCATCAGAAGCTTAAGACACTGATCTTGGCATACATTATACCGTCCTAGTTCATACCAAAGTGCTATGGTAAGCAGTCCAGAACAATGCAATGCGACAAAAGCAAACCCACCTGGATCTTTTCTGATAATCATAAAAATGCATAAATTTTTATTTTTCTGACTTTTTATCATTTTTATAGCACATTTGTCATATTTAAAGCATGTAGATGTCCAAGTTGCGTATCTGCATCTAAGTAAGGATCTGGCTACAAGGCATGTAAAAGATAGCGAAAGCATTCAGCCTACACATGCTAGTTACCAGAAGCAATGGTGATCATTTTTCAATTTTTAAAGCATAAAAGCCATGCATGTGACAAATATCAGATATATCATGTGAACTGAAACAAAACATGATCATCGACGAGTAATCAAAAACATATACTAGCTAGAGAAAGTAAAGCAGATTAATCATATAACAGAAGCAAGCTCAAAATGTGATAGATGATTATGCATGATATGAACGCACACAAAAAGACTCAATAAAAAAATAAAGAAGAAAATAAAAAACTGATACCAATGAAAAGCTGACTCAAAATATCCTAAAAAGGATACACAGCTCCCAAAACACGATCAATAATCATGAGTGGGACCAAACGGTCCAATGCCAGGTTTAGTAAAAGTGTTGAACCAGTGTCGAGCCATCTGCGCGTATGTAGGAAAGCAAAAGGAATCGTATGAGTCTGGACTGAAGCGCGGATCAAAGCGCGGTCCTCTGTTCTTCCTAAAATCACGGTCGCGAGATCCAACAACGTATCCATGATGATCTGGAACTCTGCCGGAACGAAAACCACCATCCGAAGCACGGTAGTGAAAACCGTCTCCTCTACCACCACCTACACGACGTGGCCTGGCCTCTAGCCTCTCTCCACGTCGAGGGACTCTCTGTCTACCATCCTGCTGGTAGAACTGCTCCTGCCCACCTCGAGCTCTCTCTGCTCGCTCAACCCGCTTCCTCCTGAAGCAAAACTCCTCAAGATGCCCGTCTCTCTGACAAAACTCACAGTGATAGGTAGGCTTCTTGGGATATTGTTTAGGGTTCTTAGGCTTGGTGATGTTGGGTGTATCATCCTTGGTATGAGAAGGTCCAGGTAAGGAATCAAGAGAAGTGTGGAGAGTTTTAGGCTTTGGGACCCAGATCTGCTTCTTAGGTGGAGCTTTCGGTTGTTCTTGGATCACTCCATCCTTGGGCTGACTATCCTTAAAGGACTCAGTAGAGTGAGTCTTGGGATATCTCTGTTCGGGAGTCATCTTACTCCACTCCACTGCTCGGCTAATAGCACTCTCAAAATCAGCCTTGGTATAGGTGTAACCTACCCCAAAAACATCCTGTCTCTTGAACTGCTGGATCATCATGTCGAGCTGTGGCTCTCTAGCACTAATCCAACTCAGGATCTGACGGAGGTAAAAGTTCTCGTTCTGAACATCAGCTAGCTCCTCTCTCAAAGAAGCTAATGCCTCCACCTGTGACAAGCAGATCTCACACTCTTTATCAACCTGGACAGACTTTTCGGCTTTCAGCTTAATCAACTCCAATCTAAAAGACATGCAATTCTCACAGACAGTGGGTGGAACTGACAGTGTCTCAAGCTCTAGTCTAGTCTGCGCCAGATCAGCTCTCACTCTCTCCAAATCACCCAAATGCTCATCGCCCTTGGCTTTCAGCTCAGCTAAACAAGCTAGATGAGATGGACAATCGGCACAGGGCACGACGACAGTGGCTTGAGCATCTTTCAGCTCCAGCTGAGCACTTTCAAGCTCAGTGGCCAAAGCGTCCCTCTCATCAACCCTTTCTGTGTACTTGGATTTCAGAGTCGACAAGTCACACAGAAGCACCTCACACTTAGGGCACTCACTCCTATCACCCAAGCAGGGGGAAGAAGATAGACTCTCAATTCTACCGTTGGCCACGGCAAGCTCACTCTCTAACTCATCTATCCTCTTCTTAGCTCCCCTAAGCAATTTTTCTCGATATTTTAACTCCTGACGATTGCTCTCAAGTAAATCAACGATTTCGCGTTCATAGGATGATACCTTTTCGTTGTCGTCGTCGTCGGAGTCATCGGAGGAGCCCTTCTCTTCCTTATCCCCAAGAGCCATTGAGCAGAAGCTCTTGCGGGATCTTCGGCGTTGATGTGAACGGCTCTTCGGTCTGTCCCCGAAAGCCATGAAGCAAAGGCCTACCGGATCGTCCTTGTCCTTCCCCTTCCTGATGATGATCTCCTCATCGCTCGAGCTCGATGAAGAGGAAGAAGACGTGGACCGCTTGGAGTAGCTCTTCTCCATCTCGGCGAAGAAGGCCTTGTCGCACTTCTTGTTCTCTCGCCGATAGTCCTTCAGGGCCTTTTTGAAAAATCTGGTCTTTGGCTTGCCCTTGGTGAAGGAGAAGCTGTCGTGCTTGCCAGGAGACGTCATGGTCGCTACTAGGTTTAGAATCGGTTAAGATATTAGAAAACCCTAACCTCGCTCTGATACCACTTGTAGGACCGAAAGTAGCGACCAGAGGGGGGGTGAATGGGCGCCTAAAAATTTCTTGCTAAACTATGTTTCAGACCCAACACCCAAACGAGCTGTTCCAGACAAATAATATTGGCAGAGCAGATTACTGGAATTAAAATTGTTTAGCCTAAAAATGATCGGTATCTTGATCTAAAAGATATTAAAGATAAACTAAATAAAAATATTGCGGTAAATAAAAATACTTAGATAAAATTCGAGATATTAATATTTCAGTCTAGAAATAAGGTACTAATTAAATTTAAACAGAAATGGATTAATAACAAATAATTCACAGTAAAGCCAAAAAAAAATTATTGCATGTAAAAACTAGTATATAAAAAAAAGATTTCGAAATAAATTTTCGGTTAATTAATTAATGGATGATTATCACTAAAACTTGATCTACTAAAAAATAGGAAACTAACTTGCATAATTTTTAAATTCTTGTTGCATGACTTTTCAACGAACCGTTCTTCCGCACGATGTGATCTCCTCTACACCTTCCACCGGACTGGCGTGGATTCCTGCAATGGCAAGCAAAAAATATTTCTGGCGATGGCTTCGTGCGGCTAGCATGTGCTTTACCTAGGGCTGCGGGAAAATGTGAAACAACTGGCTCCTTGCTGCCTTGGGAGAACGTGCTTGCAGGAGGACAGCAAAGCAGGACTTCTTTTTCCTCCAGCAGGCTGTGCTAACGCAGAGCTCCTCGTCGTGGGGCCCGCCCGCATGGCAAAGGCTGCCGCTCGCACAGAAAAAGAGCCACCGGCGGTAGAAAAAATTTAACCGGTGACGTGCTGCTGCGTGTCCGCCGGGGAGATCGCAGAAGAACACCGGTGGTGAAAATTTCGTAGATCCAAAAATACTGTATGTGGACTGTAGATTAATAATTGAAGAAAACAGTCATCTATCCCCAAGGGGATAGGGGCCTTTTTATAGGCAAATCCTAATACATGAAAAGACTACTTTACCCTCGGGTAAAATAACCTAACTCTAAAATAAATTCCGAAAATTACTAAAATATTCTTAAAAAAATTAACTGACTCGAATAAAAATATTCTAAACTTAAAAACTAATTATTAATATCCTAAAAACGAATTAATGATAGATTGTCAGTTTTACGCCGAAACTGACAAAGCGTCCACCGTCTTCGTACCGGGTACCCGGATTGGGCCGACTCGACCCCGCAGCTCCCTCAGCCCGGCAATCGCTCGTCGCCCGTGTACCTGAGTCAAACCCAGTCAACAGACCAGTGGATCATCTGCCGCTCCTAGCCATGTACCCGGATTGGGCCAGCCCGACTCCGCAGCTCCTCTGCCCGGCCATCGCTCACTGCCCGTGTACCTGAGTCACATGCGCCTCAGACTCGGCAGGTCTTCATCTCTCCCTTCCATTTACTTCCGTTGACAATCACTCATCACATCTGGAATATCAAAACCATATTCTTCAACATGGTTTCTCACCTGTCAGCACACTCAGCCACTCGCTAGAGCCCTAGGCCCACCTGTCAGTCCCCTCCCCTCTCTCTGTGTGTGCCAGGCCCACCTGTCGGCATCGACCGTTGCGCCCTCGCCCTCTCAGACGTCGCTGACCGGTGGATCCAACCTATCAGCTTCGTCTTCCCCATGACCTCGTTCCCCTAAAATCCCTAGTTGCCGCCCTAACTCCCGAATCCACCTTCCTGGCCCCCTCCCCTCGAATTGATGCCCATACTTTATTTACCTTAATGCCGGTGATCATTTCCCCCTCGGATCCCCTCGCATTAAGCCCCACGACGCAGTAATTGGCCAAATTAAACCTCGCCAGAGTAAAACACCTCTCTCTTGGCTTTCATGGCACACGCCCCCCCCCCCTTCACTGACCAATGCCCTATAAAACCCCCCTCCGACCACCGCATTCATCCATCACACCCTCGTGTAAGCCCCGCATGATCAGAGCCCGGCATTGCATTTTTGTGCCACCCGCCACTGCTCGCCCACCAGTCATCGCTCACCATCATCGGAGTCCGCCATCCACCTCGCTGTCGACCTCGTTGTGACCATCGTCGCCTCCCCAACACCGTCCACCCCTCCGTCCTGGCTGAAGATAGCCAAATGTCATCCCTGCCGATGACCCGAACCACTTCGCCGTCCCCGCTTGTCGCTGGCCTCGCCCCGACAACCCTGAGCCCCATCTCTAGTACCCTCGTGATCGCCGCACTGTTCTGGTTCTATTTTATCCTTTAGATCCGGTTGTCGGACATCACAATCGCTGCCGTGACCACAACTAGCCCCTGCCATCGCCGAAGACGATGACCAGGACCAGTCTGACACAACGCGTGCCGGATTGAATCCAAGTCGTTTGATCCTAAGCGACCGGTCCAGATTAAATCATGAATCAAGCGCTCGGATTAAGCGAGGCCTACGTTGACCTGTATAGTGAGATCCTAGCTGTCGGATTTCATTTAACCGCCCACTTGCATCTGGATCTCTTGATCATACCCCTTCGTCGAGCCGCTAGTTTCTATTTAATCACCCCGCTCGTACTGTGACCGCCCATTCTCGATTCGATGGTCTACCTTGATCTGGCTCACGCGCATAGCGCGTTGGTTCACCGTGGACTCGGTTCACTGTGGACCAGAGATTGTTTAAAGGTTTAAAATAAATTCCAGAAATGGATTTAAACTTCAAAAATTCATATCTTCCTCGAATTAACTCCAAATTTGACCATTCAAATTTCAGAGAGTTTATCTTTTTATTCTCTTCATGTTCATCCAGAAAAATTTATATGTTTACACTGAACATTTTATATTGTCTTAATTGGACTTTAAAATAAAATTGGAGCAATCATTTTAAACTTCAAAAATTCATAACTCCTTGGAATTAACTCTAAAAATTACCATTTCAATTTCAGAAAACTTGTCTTTTATTATCTTCATGTTTATCCAATAAAATTCATATGTTTATACTGAACCTTTATATGGTTTTAATTGGAATTAAACTAAAATCCTAGAAATTGTTTTAAACTTCAAAAACTCATAACTTCTTTAAATTAACTCTAAATGTGGGCATTCAAATTTCAGAAAGTTTATCTTTTTATTCTCTACCTTTTTAGCCAATAGAATTTGTATGATTGTACTGTTGATTCCGTTGTTTTTAATTGTTTATTCTTCTTGTTTTACGTACCTAGAAGAATACGACCTCGTTGAGGAGCCCGAGTATTTTCTCGAGGTTCCACCTTCATCGTTTGCAGAGCAAGGAAAGTCACTAACCCTAATTTTGAGCATATTAAACCTAGTTTTTAATTAAATATCGTTAAATGCACAGGTTAAATTGCATTAGTCCAATCAAACACCTACAATATATTTATCAGATCCCCTACCTTGATGTGCAAACCCAAGCCATGCTATCGAGCCTGAATTCCTTGTCACCATGATACTTATTATATTAGGAGTGTCCAATGTATCGACACAACTGTTATATGATTAAAAACGAGTCGTAGATACTTGGATTCTGATATATGATCCCCGTATTTCTCTCACCCCTGGTATTCTGTTGGTCTTGGAATTGGCTAAGTTTGTTAGCATGGTAGGTTCCGGGTGCAACCGAGGGCATTGGTTAGTCACACCTGGGGCACTATAAGGACCGGTCTGTGGGATCTGTTGCAATACATTTTCGTACCAACCACAAGTCTAGTGGGTAAGTCTTAACTGGAGGTATGAGATGTTCCAACTCAATGCACTTTGTGGAGAGGGTCAAGTAACGCCTGCGGGTGACTTGTACCATGTGGAACAAAAGGGGTAGCGACGTTGGTCCAGTGCACTGGCGCGCAGGCGAAACCTATAGTGTGTGTCATTGGGTTGGAGCGCTTCATGCTAACGGTTTCGGCATGAGTTCCTGCGACTTGGGTCATCTAGACACACTGCGGCGTGCGGGAATGAGTTCCTTGTGGGTATAGTGGTACGCCTCTGATCAGAGTCTAAATCTTTTCGAAAAGTCGAGCTTACAGTCAAGGGCGGGTTGCGTGACATCCCATAGTTAGTATATGTTTGAGAAGTGTTGTAGGTTGATTGGTCATGTAAGGACCATTGAGCGAGGAGGGCTGACTATACTCTTTGAGTTATAAGTTGTTGTATCATCCATGATTTAATTACTTTGCATGATTAAACCTGACTCACATTAAAGGCTGCAAGATAAAAATGTACTTTTCCGCACTTCAAACCAGTATTTTGCCTTATTATTACCTTGCATTATTACTGCATTCCTCGGTGACTTGTTGAGTTCTTTTGTACTCATCCCCGTTGGAAAACCCACTTCAGAGATGGCGTACTATGATGAGGACGGTCTAGAGTAGCGACCTAGTAAAGGAAGCAACACTAGATAAGATGTCCATCTAGATTATTATTTTCTTTGTTTCTTTATATTAACATCTGTGTAATAATGTGGTCTGCGAACCACGAATGACTGCTGTATGTTCGTTGTCGTGTGATGAACATCTTGTGATTATTGATTTTCTCTGGAATTTCAATAAAGTCTGGGTTTTATTAAATCTAGACGCTACAAGATGGTATCAGAGCCGACTTGACTATAGGAAGCCAAACGGACCCACCTCATACTTAGCTTTACAAAAATCTATTTCGTAAAAATCTACTTCATATTTTTCTTCTCTCCCTTACACTTGAAACTTTGTCTTATTTGTAGATGCTAGCTCACCACGTGCACGGATACCTTTGGGACCGTGATGGATTCATAAGCGGGCTTCATATGCTTGTGATCTTCCTCGGATTCATCCACGAGCCCCAGTTCCACGGACTCTACCTAGAGGATTTCGCAGGCGCTTGCGATGTCACCATCACCATTAGTTCCTTAGGAGAGCACCCCCCCCCCCCTTCTTCATATCAGCTGTCGGAGGCCCAACCTTTGAGGTGGCATGTCAGCGCGCTGCTTTCTAGGCCCTCACAGAGTTGAGACTGATCTACAACATTCAGCTCCGAGACAACTCCTTCCGCTTCATACCAATGCGTACTGTGGGAGCCCACCGTAGCATCTACGTTAGTATTATTTTAGACCATGACACTGTCATAGCCAGGAGCACTCGTCTTCTTCAGGCCATGGATTATCTTCACACTGAGGTCGTGCTTGAAACCGGCGATTAGTGTGATACTATCGACTTCTATCACCAGACGGCAAACGGTTTGATCCGAGAGAATAGGGAGTTGCAGCACAAGGTCATCGATCTACAGCAGAGTGTCGCCAAGAACGCAGAGATTCGGCTCTAGATTCAAGAGCTTAAGAAGGATGTCGATGAATTGGCGCCACTGCCTCCTCGCAGGAAGAAGGCCATCAGGAAGCGGATCACCCCGCCTCCGACACCCTTCGGACCTCCCTCCTCTAGCACATCTGCTCCGGGACTGGTCATCACTTGGGACACCATGATAGAGAACTTCATCGAGCCCAGTGTTCCCCGAGACGCCCATGGATCAGAGAGCACCGAGACTGCCTCTGATGGCGAGTAGTTGTGCTAGACGCTAGATTATGGATGATTGTTTTTCTTGTTTGTGGTACCATCCATAGCAACTTGTGCTATGGGTGAGATAAAAATAAGAGCTGAATTGTAATGAACTACTTTGTATCACATTTAATAAAGAATCCGTGAATTATTTTGGGTACATATCTCTAAGTCTTTTCTTATGTTCTTGGGGTATTATCACCTCCAGAATGGCTAATGACCAGAACCCATCCCCCACCCCCAACCTATCGAACAATGTGGTACCGAACGGAGAAGCTCCAGGGCAATGTCTGACCAGGGCACCCATCACCAACATCCCTAAACTGGCCGAGATGATGGTCAACCAGAACCAACTCATCACCGCTCTATTAGCTCAGATGCAATAGTAGCAGGCCCATATGGATGAACAACAGGCTCAGATAAATCGTTTGTAGCAGCAACACAACTTGGAGCTACCTCCATGCCCTCAAGCCCCCGCACCGGCCCCCGCCACCCAACTTTCAGAGTTCCTATATGTGTGACCTCCCACGTTCTCAAGCACGACCAACCCAATGGAGGCAGGGGATTGGTTGAGGACCATGGGAAAGAAGTTGGATCTCCTCCCTTGCTCTAACGTGGAGCGAGTGGCTTTCGCATCCCACCAACTCCATGGCTTGGCTACTGAGTGGTGGGAAAACTACCATGAGACCATCCCAAGGGTCACACAGTGACTTGGGTGGAATTCTCCACCTCCTTTCGAGCCGCCCACGTTCCTGCTAGAGTTGTGGCCCAGAAGCAACAAGAATTCCATGACTTGCAGCAAGAAGGAAAGTCAGTCATGAAGTATCTCCACGAGTTCAACCGTCAAACCAAGTTCCTCCGGGGACTGAAGGACGAGATGTCCGTCCATCTTGTCGCAGTGGACTATGCCAACTTTCAACAGTTGGTCAACAAGGCTATCGTCCAGGAAACCGAGCAAAACCAGTTGAACTTAAGAAGAGGAAGATGATATCCTTCAGGCACAACCAGGGGATCCTTTAGAGATCCCGCTTCACTCCCTTGGCCCATGTGTCGAGCCATCATCCTCGCCCTGCCTTCAGGCCGCAGTACAACTCCGGCGGTTCGAGCACCGGACAACCCCGTCCAACTCCACCTGCTCCACTAGCTCCACCAACTCCATCAGCTCCATCAGCACTGGTCGCTAAGGCCAACACTCTAAGGGATCGGAACGACAGGCCAGTTGTATGCTTCAACTGCCATAAGGAAGGGCACTACTCCCATTAGTGCACTCACCCCAAGCAATCCCAAGGAGCTGCTCCCAACCCAGCAATCCTTGCCCACATCAACCACATCATCGCAGGAGAAGCCTAGGAGGCTCCAGAGGTCTTCCTCGGTATGTTTACTGCAAACTCCATACCTGCAGTAGTCTTATTCGACTCGGGAGCAACCCACTCTTTCATATCCAAAAACTTTGTGATAAATAATGGACTAGAAGTACTCCAACTACCCAAACCCTAGGTAATTGCCACCCCCAGCAACAAAAATCTAGCTACCCTGTTTATTCCAAGGACAATGATAGAGATCCAAGGGGTATTATTTTGGGCCGACCCAAACCTTATAGATTGCAAGGGCCTAGACCTCATCCTCGGTATGGACTGGTTGATGAAACAGAAGGGAATGATAGACTGCGCCAGCAAGTCTGTCACCGTAACCAGTGAGGATGGAATCACCATCACCTTTAAGATGGCCACCCACGGTTTGAGAAGGACTTCCCTCCACCAGATGGCAGTAGAAGAAGTACCTGTAGTCTGAGAATATGCGGACGTTTTTTCTAGAAGAACTACCAGAAATGCCACCCAAGAAGGACATTGAATTCAGGATCAAACTCATCCCTAGAACCACGGCCATCTCCAAGTGACCGTATCGGATGGCCACAAACAAATTAGCCGAAGTGAAGAGTAACATTGAAGAGCTCGAGCAGAAGGGATATATTCGACCGATTACCTCGCCTTGGGGTGCACCGGTCATATTCACCATGAAGAAGGATAAGACAAAGAGGATGTGTGTGGATTATAGGGTTTTGAATGATGTAACCATCAAGAACAAGTACCCTTTACCACGAATTGACGGCCTGTTTGATCAACTCAAAGTATCCTCAGTCTTCTCCAAGGTCTACCTCCAATCAGGCTACCATCAGCTCAGGATCATAGAGGAGGAGATCTCCAAGACCACATTCACATCTTGATATGGCTTATATGAGTATACAGTGATGTCGTTCGGACTCACAAATGCGCCTGCATTCTTCATGAATATGACGAACAACGTCTTCATGGAATTCTTGGACAAATTCATCGTAGTGTTCATCGATGACATCCTCGTCTACTCCAAGAACAAGGAAGAAAATGAAACCCAACTCCGTCTAACGTTGGGAAAGTTATAGGGGCATCAGTTATATGCCAAGTATAGCAAGTACGAATTCTGGTCATCTAAAATGAAATTCCTAGGGCATGTCATATCTACCGGAGGGATAGCCGTGGACCCAACCACCGTGGAAGCAATAACAAACTTGTTGCAGTCCAAGAATGTATTGGAGATTATGAGTTTTCTAGGACTGGCCGGATATTACCGGTGGTTCATCAAAAAAATTTCCAATATCGCCAAGCCCATGACTAGATTGCTTTAGAAGGAAGTAAAGTTCGAATGAACTCTAGCCTACGAAGAAATCTTCCAAACCCTCAAGAAGAAGCTTGTATCAGCCCCAATGTTGACACTGCCGGAAATCCGGAATACTTCCATGTCTACTACAATGCATCTCGCCTTGGATTAGGGTGTGTTCTCATGCAAGATGGGAAAGTGGTATCATACGCCTCTCGGCAATTAAGACCGCACGAGATGAACTACCCTATGCATGACTTAGAACTGGCAGTAGTAGTCCATGCGCTGAAGATATGGAGGCATTATCTTGTTGGCAACAGATGTGATGTTTTTACCGACCACAAGATCCTCAAGTACATATTCACCTAGCCCGACCTAAACCTCAGACAAAGAAGACAGTTGGAATTAATCAAGGATTATGACTTAGGCATCCACTACCACCTAGGCAAGGCAAATGTGGTGGCCGATGCTCTAAGTCATAAGGGATACTGCAATGCCCTCGCAATACGACAACAAGCCCCTCTACTATATCGAGAAATGGAAAGGCTGAACTTAGGGATCACTACCAGAGCATACCTCGTTGTCCTAGAGGCAAGATCTATCTTAATGGACTAAATCCATGAAGCGCAGAAGGAAGACCCCGACATAGCAGATATCCGAAAGAATATGAGGAAGGGAAAAGCCCCAGACTTCTCCGAAGATGAAGTTGGCACTATATGGATCGGAAACTGACTGTGTGTACCCAACCAGCCAGAGCTAAAGGTCCTTATCCTCAATGAAGCCCATGAGACCCTATACTCCATACATCCGGGGAGTACTAAAATGTACCAGGACTTGAAGGAGAAGTACTAGTGGGTCAGTATTAAGAGGGAAATCGCTGAAAATGTAGCCATATGTGATACTTGTCAACGAGTCAAGGCAGAGCACCAGAGACCTACCAGTCTATTACAGCCCCTCAAGGTCCCCGAATGGAAGTGGGAAGAGGTAGTAATGGACTTCATCACTGGACTACCCAGAACCCAAACCGGATATGACTCCATTTGGGTGATCATTGATCGGCTCACTAAGGTAGCTCACTTCATCCCCGTCAATACGACTTATAGTGGCCCAAAGACGACTATATAGCACGGATCGTGTGTTTACATGGAGTCCCAAAGAAGATAGTATCTGATCGAGGTAGCCAATTCACCTCCAAGTTTTGGAAGAATCTTCTAGAAGAGCTCGGCACCCGACTAAACTTTAGTACGACATACCACTCCCAGACGGATGGTCAACCTGAAAGGGTAAATCAGATACTATAAGACATGCTCAGAGCATGCGCCATAGATTTTGGCGGAATGTGGGATAAGAGCTTGCCCTATGTAGAGTTCCCATACAACAACAGCTATCAAGTCAGTTACAGATGTCCCCTTTCGAGGCATTGTATGGACGAAAGTGTTGGACACCGCTACTATGGGATCCGACTGGTGAATCTCGGTTTTTCGGAATGGACATTCTGTGAGAGGCCGAAGAGAAAGTCAAGATCATCAGAGACCAGATGAAGATAGCACAGTCCTGCCAAAAGAATTATGCTGACAATCGACGTAGAGATTTGGCAGTCGAGGAAGGAGATTATGTCTATCTTAGAGTCACTCCCCTTCGAGGCACTCAGAGGTTCAACATGAAGGGAAAGTTATCTCCCCGTTATGTTCATCCCTTTCTGATCCTCCATCGGCAAGGAGAAGTTGCATATCAGTTGGAGCTACCACCCTCCTTAACCAGAGTACATGATGTATTTCACGTCTCCTAGTTGAAGAAGTGCCTACGGGTACCCACCGAACGAGCATATCTTCAGCAAATCGACGTCCAAGGAGACCTGACCTATATCGAAAAGCTCGACCAGATCCTAGAGGTCAAGGAAAGAGTAACCAGGAATCGAGTAGTCCGTTTTAGCAAGGTTCAGTGAAATAACCACCCCGTCGAAGAGGCCAATTAGGAAAAGGAGGACCTAAAAACCCAATACCTTGATCTATTCTAGGAGCTTTCTGAATCTCGAGGACGAGATTCTCTGTAAGGGGGATAGGTTTGTAACACCCCTAATTTTTAAAAGGTAAAAATAAATCCTGAAATAATGAATTTCCAAAAAAGGATTGTTTTGATTTTCTTTAAAGCTGAAAATGTACAAATAAGTAAAATCCAGATAAATAACTCTAGTCATGGTCTGAGAAAATTCTATTATGATCTTAAGACCAAGATATATTTTTGAGAATTTTATAGATTTTTAGAGCCCTTGCAAGTAGCTCAAAATTTTTAAACTAATGTCAACAATTATTTTTATTCAGAAATGAATTTAAACAGTATTGGGTCGCCTCCTTCCTTTCTCTCTCTCTTTGGCCGGCCCAACCCATTCACCCTGCGGCCCTCTCACTAACATGCGGACCCCTCTTGTTCGTGCACTCAGCCACTCGCCCGAGCCCTAGGCCCACCTGTCAGTCCCCTCTCCTCTCTCCGCGTGTGCCCGGCCAACCTGTCGGCGCTGCCGTTGCACCATCGCCCTCTCAGACGTCGCTAACCGGTGGAGCCCACCTGTCTGCTTCGTCTTCCCCATGACCTCGCACCCCCGAGATCCCGGTCGCCACCCTAACTCCCGAATCCTCCTTCGCTGCCCCCCTCCACTCGAATTGATGCCCGGACTTCATTTACCTTAATGCTAGTGATTGTTTCCCCCTTGGATCCCCTCGTATTAAGCCCCACGATGTTGTAATTGCCTGAATTAAACCTCGCTAGAGTAAAACCCCTCTCTCGACTTTCATGGCACATGCCCCCCATCACTGCCCGACGCCCTATAAAACCCCCTCCGGCCACCGTGTTCAACCCTCACACCCTCGCATAAGCCCCGCGCGATCAGAGCCTGGCCTTACATTTTTGCACCACCACTCGTCGTCGCCGGAGTCCACCATCCACCTCACCGTCTACCTCGTTGTGACCGTCGTCGCCTCCCCGACAATGGCCACCCCTCCGTCCTTGCTGAAGACTGCCGTAATGTCGTCCCCACCGATGACCCGAACCACTTCGCCACCCCCGCTCATCATCGGCCTTGCCCCGATGATCCCGAGCCTCGTCTCTGGTACCCTCATGATCGCCGCACTGTTCTGGTTCTATTTTAGCCTTCAGATCTGGCCGTCGGCCATCACCGTCACCAGAGATGATGACTAGGACCAGTCCGACACAATGTGTGCTGGATTGAATCCAAGCCATCCTATCCCGAGCAAATGGTCAAGATTAAATCGTCAATCAAGCGCTCGGATTAAGCGAGACCTCTGTTGACGGGTATCGCGATATCTTGGCCGTCGGATTTCATTTAACAGTTCGCTTGCATCTGGATCGCTAGATAGTACCCCTTCGCCGTGTTTTAATCTCAACCGCTGGTTTCTATTTAATCACCCCGCGCGTACTATGACCGCCCAATCTCGATCCGACGGTCGACCTTGATCTGTCTCACACGCACAGTGCATTGGTTCACCGTGGACCAAAGTTTATTTAAAGGTTTAAAATAAATTCGAGAAAAGGATTTAAACTTCAAAAATTCATATCTTCCTCAAATTAACTCCAAATTTGACCATTCAAATTTAAGAGAGTTTATCTTTTTATTCTCTTCATGTTCATCCACAAAAATTATATGTTTACACTGAACATTTATATTGTCTTAATTGGACATTAAAATAAAATTGGAGAAATCATTTTAAACTTCAAAAATTCATAACTCCTTGGAATTAACTCTAAAAATTACCATTTCAATTTCAAAAACTTGTCTTTTATTATCTTCATGTTTATCCAATAAAATTCATATGTTTATACTGAAACTTTATTTGGTTTTATTTGGAATTAAACTAAAATCCTAGAAATTGTTTTAAACTTCAAAAACTCATAACTTCTTTGAATTAACTCTAAATTTGGCCATTAAAATTTCAGAAAGATTATCTTTTTATTCTCTACCTGTTTAGCCAATAGAATTTGTATGATTGTACTGTTGATTTCGTTGTTTTTAATTGTTTATTCTTCTCATTTTACATACCTAGAAGAATATGACCTCGTCAAGGAGCCCGAGTATTTTCCCGACATTCCACCTTCATCGTTTGCAGAGAAAGGCAAGTCACCAACCCCAATTTTGAGCATATTGAACTCAGGTTTTAATTAAATATTGCTAAAATGCATAGGTTATAATTGTATTAGTCCAATCAAACACCTACAATATATTTATCAGATCCCCTACCTTGATGTGCAAACCCAAGCCATGCTATCGAGCCTAAATTCCTTGTCACCATGATACTTACTATATTAGGAGTGTACAATGTATCGACAGAACTGCTATAGGATTAAAAACGAGTCGTAGATACTTGGATTCTGATATATGATCCCCATATTTCTCTCACCCGTGGTATTTTGTTGGTCTTGGAATTGGCTAAGTGTGTTAGCATGGTGGGTTCCGGGTGCAAGCGAGGGCATTAGTTAGTTGCACCCGGGGCACTATAAGGACCGGTCTGTAGGATCCATTGCAATACATTTTCGTACCAACCACAAGTCTAGTGGGTAAGTCTTAACTAGAGGTATGGGACGTTCCAACTTGAGGCACTATGTGGAGAGGGTCAAGTAGCACCTGTGGGTGACTTGTACCATGTGGCACAAAAGGGGGCGCGACGTTGGTACAATGCGCTGGCGCGTCGACGAAACCTATAGTGTGTGTCACTTGGTTGGAGCGCTTCATTCTAACGGTTTCGGCAAGAGTTCCTGTGACTTGGGTCTTCTAGCACACTGTAGTGTGTGGGAATTAGTGCCTTGTGGGTACAGTGGTATGCCTCTGATCAGAGTCTAAATCTTTTTGAAAAGCCGAGCCCATGGTCAAGGGTGGGTTGTGTGACATCCCACGGTTAGTATATGTTTGAGAAGTGTTGCAGGTTGATTGGTCATGTAAAGACCGTTGAGCGAGGAGGGATGACTGTACTCCTCGAGTTAGAAGATGTTTTATCATCCTTAATTTAATTACTCGGTATGATTAAACCTGACTCACATTAAAGGCTGCAAGATAAAAATGTATTTTTCGGCACGTCAAACCAATCCCTTGCCTTGTTATTACCTTGCATTATTACTGTATTCCTCGGTGGCTTGTTGAGTACTTTTGTACTCATCCCCATTGGAAAACCCACTTCAGAGACAACGTACTATTACGAGGACGGACTGGAGTAGCGACCTAGTCTAGGAAGCAACCTTGGAGAAGATGTTTATATAGATTATTATTTTTTTAGTTTCTTTATATTAACACTTGTGTAATAATGTGGTCTGTGAACCACAAATGACTGTCGTACATTCGTTGGCATGTGATGAACATCTTGTGATTATTGATTTTCTTTGGAATTTCAATAAAGTCTGGGTTTTATTAAATCCGGGCGCTACAATTAGAAACACACAACTACAACTACAAAACTACTCTTAGTGCATCGCCACCCTTGTTTATTCAAGGTTAATCCTAGCGGGACTTGGCACTTGGAGCTGGGATAAATCGTTCCGATCTCCGGTGAAGAGGTGAGTCCCGCCACCCCGGTGATTGTATCGACTAAGTTGGTGTCGTTCAAATCTTTATCGCTTCGATCTCTTGTGTCGCTAGTGCGGTCGGTATAATCATTGGTTTATCTTGGTGTACTAGATAGGTTTGAGGTTACATCATTACGATCTCTTAAATCGATGTAGATTACATACTGTAGTTCAAAGCTTCATCGGTTAAGTTCAACATTTTGATCTATTGTGTTTGGTTTATGTTGTACATCATTCATCTAAATAAATTATGCTCGATGTGTTGAAAGATTGTTAGTCATTCGTGATTTAGCAACTATCTTGGTTAGGTTCGATCTTGCTATCATGGTGATTTAATAGTATAGAAACACTCTCTAGTATATGAAATTTGGATTCTATCGGAGTACAAGCCAATAGGTTACCTTTTAATTCCACGTTGCATGTTATCGGCATCGGGGATTACTGATCGGCTCGAGCATATAGCGCACTGCTTTCCCCGTCATCGGTCCGATTGTGCGGGCGTTATGTATCTGCCGATCACCTAATCACTCCCGATGGACCTTCACTGATACGTGCGTATCATGTCCATCGGATTAATGGCTGATTGGCGTTGTTACTAACAATTTTCCATACCTTATCAATTGTAGGGTCAAACTGATTGGTATGCTCAGAACCCTGAAAATTTAGGACCTACACTGGAGTTAAACAGATCTCCCAGGCCAAGCATGTGAGCAAAAAAGTCACCAACAAAACCACATGTCACCCTACATGCAAATGTGGGACCCACTTGTCAGTTTTATTATTATAAAAAATACAAGATAATCCATAGTTTTATTAATATAAAAAATACAAGATAAATCATGGGAGCAAGTTTTTCCACTTTGATAGCTGTTGGGGGAAAATATCTCATCTTCGGGGTTATTGCCAAAGCAGCATGAAGACAGCCAACCAGTTCGAAGATTGTCCGAAGGTCATCTTCGAAGATGGCTTGGAACCTGGTTCGAAGCCCGAAGGCAGGCTTTAATTCGAAGTATGTCTTCGAACCAAAGCCCTTCAAGATCTTTTCTGCCAGCTAAGATGGAAGACTTATCTTCTATCCTATTAGATTAGTCTTTTACCATTTTAGCCCTATTAAGGAAACCGAATAGTTTCCTTAATGTCGGTTGTAATAGAGGGATAAATAGGTCTTTTCCTTAATGTTTAGACCTATAAATACCCCCCATTTCACCCTGTAATAAGGACCGATTACAAGTAAATCAATACACACTTTCGAACTATTCTAAGTTATTATCCTTTCGGAGGCTTAGAACAGTTTGCTTCGCAAACACTTCGTTTGTTAGTTTCTTTTCTACAGAAACCTGTTAGCGTAATCTTTTACGCCAACAGTTGGCGCCGTCCGTGGGGAACTTAGTCCAAAAAACTTCGTTCTCTACCAACCTCTTGCATCATGCCTCCTAAGCGGAGCGCACCTCGCAATCCCACTCGGAGGTCCTCTCGGATCTCCGGAGAGATACCCTTCGACACAGTCGAAGTCGGAGGGTCTTCGACTATCCCTCCACCTCAAACTCCGCAAGGGGCTTCTATCCCTCGAGGATACGAAACCTCTCCACCAACCCCTTCTACACTCCGACCGCCCGGAGCCACTCTGCCACCCTCCATTCCGATTCGAACTGATCATACCAGTTCTCAAGACCCGGAAGGTCCTTCCGGAGGAGATGAAGATAGCCTTGGAGACATGGCCACTCAAATGGCCAATCTTCAAGCCGAGGTAGCGAGGTGGCGACAGGAGGCTGCGAACAGGCTTCGCCCTCAAGCCACCCCAGCTATCCCCGAAGTGCACGAAGACGACGATCTTGACTATCCCGAAGCCCCAGAGAACGCCTCTTACGACAGTGAATCTCCGTTGCATCCCGAGCTTCAAAAGGTTCGCTTCGATCCGAAGTTCAAAGCTTCGAAGCTTTGCAAGTATACCGGAGACGAAGATCCCAGTGAGTTTGCGCGTTCTTATGCCCTAGCAATTGAGGCCAGTGGCGGAGACAGAGAAACTATGGCGAAATGCTTCCCGTTAACCCTTCAAGGAGTGGCGTTGAGATGGTTCTGGTCTTTAAAGCCAGGATCAATCACTTCATGGTCACAATTGAAGAAGAAGTTTATAAGTAACTTTCAGGGCACCTTCGTGCCCCCCATGTCTACAGGAAGCCTTTTCCAAGTGAAACAGCTCCCCGGAGAAACATTGAGGCAGTACTTCAAGCGCTTCGCTCACACGAAGTCGCAAATTCGAGGGTTGTCCACATCCTCGGTGGTTGATGCGGCTCGGGAAGGCGTCAGTCATAAAGGCCTTCTGGATAAATTGCATCGGAAGAGCATCACCACAGTATCACAGTTGATGTCGTACTTCGAGGAGTACTCGAAGTCGGAAGAAGGTTGGCTTCGGAGGACTACTGCTACTTCGACAGTGTTGACAGAAGTTAAAGCAGAGGTGAAGACTTCGGCTCAGCCGCAAGAACCAGTCTCCGAAGTGCAACATGATAGAAGAAGAGGGCAAAAGCACCCTCGCTCTGAAGTCTTAAACATTGCACCCCCGCAGAAGTTTGCACCAAGAGCTCCACAGTCTGCGGGGAACAAGTCCAGCGGTTGGAGGCCACCAGGGAAAGCGACCGGCAAGGGCCAGACCCTTTTTTGCTGTATTCATGGAGAGAATCGAAGCCATGCAACTGACACCTGCAAGGCTATTCTTACCCTTCGGGGAGAATACTTGGAGAGAACTTCGGGTCGAGGTAGTACCGACCGAAGTCCAGCAGCAGCAGTGCGCTCGGAGCCGGTCCAGGCTGTGGCGCGGATAGAAAATTTTGATGCTGCAAGGCATCCTCCGGTGGCCAATGTTATGCCACCTCCGAAGCAAGAAGAAGGGCAAGATAGAGGGAAGAGAGTAGTTCTCCCTATCTCCGGAGGAGGTACCCTCGGAAGCATGTCCAAGAGACAGCGAAGAGAGTACGTTCAAGAAGTAGGCCACATTGGGACTTCGTCATCTGCAGCTGCAATGCCGGAGTGGTCTCATGTTCCAATATCTTTCTCTGCGGAGGATGCAGCTGGTATCAAGTTCCCGCATGCAGATCCATTGGTTATTACTGCTGATATTGCAGGAACAGAAGTCCGAAGGGTGCTAATTGACGGAGGTAGCTCGGCAGATATCATATTTGTGCAAGCCTTCGATCAGTTATGCATTTCCCGGAAGCATCTCCTCCCAGCGGCTCGTCCTCTGCAAGGCTTCGCAGGACCTCCGCTAGATGCACTTGGCCAGATAGGCCTGGAAGTAACCTTCGGAGAAGGTTTACTAGCTCGAACTGAGGAAGTTATCTTTGATGTGGTAGATGCCCCGTATGCTTATAATGTTATCTTCGGCCGAGGCATGTTGAATCAGTTCGGAGCAGTGGCACATCACAACTACTTGTGCATGAAGATGCCCACACAGTTAGGAGTTCTGACAATCTTCGGAGATCAAGCCATAGCCCGGAGAGCAGAATATGGTCATGGTCCTCCTCTTGATCCGAGGCAAGTAAACAGTGTCCAAGATAATGGAGAAATTTTTTCAGCCTCCTCCGAAGCTTCGAAGAAGTCATTTCCAAGACCAAGTCCCGAAGGAGAGATTGCAACGAAGGTCATTGTCAAAGATGGTAAAGAATATACTTTTCAATTTGGTAAAGATTTACCTCCCGAAGTTGCAACTTCCTTGGAAAAGGTCGTAGAAGAAAATTTAGATGTCTTCGCTTGGTCTGACGAAGATATTACCGGAGTCGATCGGGATATTATTGAGCACAGCTTGCTTGTAAACCCGAAGGCCCGGCCTGTTCGACAAGGGCTCCGGAAGATGTCTGCAGAGAGAGCTGCTCTAGCTAAGGACGAAGTTGAGAAACTGTTGAAGGCTGGGATTATCAGAGAAGTGCCCCATACAGAGTGGTTAGCCAACCCAGTCTTCGTCAGGAAGAAGTCCTCCGGAAAGTGGCGCATGTGCATTGATTTCACATCTTTGAATAAAGCGTGCCCACGTGACCCCTACCCTATGCCCCGAATTGATCAACTAGTTGACTCCACTGCAGGTTCGGAGTTACTAAGCTTCCTCGACGCGTATTCCGGTTATCATCAAATATGGTTGAAGCGCGAAGATGAAATCAAGACGAGCTTTGTAACTCCTTCGGGAGTCTTCTGCTATGTAAGAATGCCCTTCGGCCTAAGAAATGCCGGAGCTACTTTTTCAAGATTAATTGCTAAAGCTCTAGGTCATCAACTAGGTCGCAATGTGGAGGCCTATATGGATGATATTGTAATAAAGAGTGCTTTAAAGCACCAACATAGCCTAGACTTAGCAGAAACATTCAATAGCCTTCGGGCATGTGGGATCCGCCTTAACCCCGAAAAATGTATATTCGGAGCTAAGGCTGGAAAGTTGTTAGGGTACTTAGTTTCAAGCAGGGGAATTGAAGCTAGCCCTACTCAAATAACTGCGCTGCAGAAGATGGCTCCTCCGGAGAATTTAAAGCAAGTGCAAAAGCTGACTGGACGTCTGGCCGCACTTAGCAGGTTTTTATCAAGGTCTGCGGAGAGGAGCTTGCCAATCTTTAAAGCTTTGAAAGGGTCCGAAGATTTTGCATGGACACCGGAGTGTCAGAAAAGTTTCGAAGATATTAAAGATTATCTCAGCAATCTTGCTACACTTACGGTGCCTATTGCGGACGAAACCCTACTTCTGTATCTTGCAGCCACAGGCTCAGCAGTCAGCGCAGTCCTTGTCAGAGAAGCTGATATCAATGGGAAGTTGGTCCAAAATCCTGTCTATTTTGTATCCGAAGCATTGTCAGGAGCGAAGACAAGATACTCCGAACTTGAGAAGTTCGTTTATGCTCTGATAATGGCTTCGAGGAAGCTAAGACATTATTTTTTGGCTCATAATGTAATTGTACCAACTTCGTATCCTTTAGGAGATATGCTCCGAAGCAAAGATTCCACTGGAAGGATTGGAAAGTGGGCAGTAGAACTAGCACCCTTCGGCATATCTTTCCTGGCAAGGACAGCTATTAAATCTCAAGTCCTAGCAGACTTCGTAGCAGAGTGGACTCCACCTGCGAAGTTGACTCCGGAGAAATCAGATGACGGAGTTTGGACTATTTACTCCGATGGGGCTTTTCAAGCATCCGGAGCAGGCATTGGGGCAGTATTAATTTCACCATCAGGACAAAGAGCAATGTACTCCGCAAGACTCAATTTTAAGTCTACCAATAATATAGCGGAGTACGAAGGAATTTTATTGGGACTTCGGAAAGCACGTGCTCTAGGGGCTACAAGGATAATTATAAAACAGATTCTCAGATAGTAGCAGGGCACGTAGATAAGAGTTTTCAAGTCCGACATCCACAGCTTGCAAAGTACTTGGAAGAAATTCGCAAGATCGAAGCACATTTCAAGGGTATTTCCATTCGGAGTATACCAAGAGCTGAAAACGTGCAAGCGGACATTTTAGCGAAGGCTGCTGCCGGAGCTGTGGATGTGCCTGACGAAGCTTTCTATGAGGAGCTCAATATACCTTCGGTGCCACAAGTTGCTTCTGCAGAGATTCTCTGCATTCCTAGTGCAGATTGGAAAGATTCAATCATAGAACTCTTGCAAGGAGGAACAAATTTGCCCGAAGAGCCCCAATTGTCAAGATTAAAGCTCAGAGCAAGAAACTATCAGTTAATCAACGGTATTTTATACAAGGCCGGAGTATGTTCCCCTCTACTCCGATGTATATCTCAAGCCGAAGGCCAAGAAATTCTTCGAGAAATTCACGAAGGCCTTTGTGGAAGTCATTTAGCCCCTAGAGCTCTGGCAGGAAAAACACTTCGCCAGGGGCTATATTGGCCCACAATAACAGCTGATGCGGAGAGCTTGGTCCGCACTTGTCAAGGATGCCAGTGGATGGGTCGACGGAGTCATCGCCCACCAACAGCTCTTCAAGTCATTGCTCCGGTATGGCCTATGGCCAGATGGGGTATGGATCTAATTGGTCCCTTTCCGTTAGCAAAGGGAAATCTGAAGTTCGCAGTGGTAGCTATCGAATATTTTTCTAAGTGGGTCGAAGCAGAGCCCTTAACAGCTATCACTTCGAATAATGTACAGAAATTCTTCTGGAAAAACATTATTTGCCGGTTCGGAGTGCCTAGATATCTCACAGTTGATAATGGAACACAGTTCGACGCAGAACCCTTCAGGAAGTTTTGCGAAGACCTAGGCATTCAACTATGTTTTGCTGCAGTGAGACATCCTCAGTCGAATGGAGCCGTTGAGCGAGCCAATGGAAATATTTTATCAGGGCTAAATCGAAGAATAGTAGGACTATCAAAGGGACTGTGGACCGAAGAGCTTCCGAAGATTCTGTGGTCCATTCGGACTACACAAACAAGGTCCACAGGTTTTACTCCGTTCAGACTGCTATTCGGAGATGAAGCTATGACTCCAACGGAGCTCAAAGGGGGATCATTTCGCAGCACCGAACCAGACATCGAAGAAGAAAGACAAGCTTCGTTAGATTTGTCAGAAGAGACAAGGCTTCGAGCTGTAGCCAATTTATCAAAGTATCATCAGCAGACGAAGACTTGGTATGACCCGAAGGTTAAGCTCAGCGAGTTAAGGCCAGGTCATCTTGTTCTACGAAGCATTATAGCACCAGGGAAGTTAGGCAATAAATGGGAAGGTCCATATCTAATCGTCCGCTCGGGGCGCCCTGGTTCATTTAAATTAGCTAATTTAGAAGGTGAAGAGTTAGCACATACTTGGCATGCGGAGCACCTAAAGCGATACTTCGCATAAGGGCTCCTTGTAATTCGCTTGTAATCACCTCTAAATTAATAAAGCATACACCCTGATGGTTGCCTTCCCCTTGACACTCCTAGTTTCCCGAGCGGACGCGCTGGGACAGAAGTCGATCGAGAGGGAAGTGTCATTAAGCTGGGCTGTATTTCCGGACTTCGTACCCATAAAGTCGAAGCCTCCGGTGTGGTGGCTGAAATCCATCCGGAGCCCAAGCTGATACCTTGTAGGCATCCGTAAAAGAGCCAATACCACATTCTACGGAGTCCAAGCTTCGGCTGGTAGACTTCCGTAAAAAGAGCCGAAGGTGGCCAAAATCTGCGGAGTCCAAGCTGCAGCTTGTCAGACTTCCGTAAAAAGAGCCGAAGGTGGCCAAATTCTGCGAAGTCCAAGCTCCGGCTGGTAGACTTCTGCAAAAAGAGCCCAAGTGGCCAAATTCTGCGAAGTCCAAGCTCCGGCTGGTAGACTTCTGCAAAAAAGAGCCCAAGTGGCCAAATTCTGCGAAGTCCAAGCTCCGGCTGGTAGACTTCTGCAAAAAAGAGCCCAAGTGGCCAAATTCTGCGAAGTCCAAGCTCCGGCTGGTAGACTTCTGCAAAAAATAGCCGAAGGTGGCTACAATTTCTGCGAAATCCAAGCTCCGGCTGGTAGATTTCTGCAAAAAACAGCCGAAGGTGCCTAAAGCAAAACAGCATTTAAGCCATGAGCTTCGAATGTCTGTTCTTATAAGTCCAAAGTGACAAATTTTTTAAGACACTAAAGTGTCATCGAAGTTATCTTAATTGATTTCTTTCGCAAAGCAAACAAAGGTACCAAGTTACCATTCTTCTGACTATAAAGGTCGAAGACATTTCATAAGATTTCAAAAGATCTTTAAAAATGACAGAGGGGCTCCGAACCCCCAAGAAAAATTGTACTCCGAAGTTTTTTCTTTGCGCATAACCATCTTTGAATACAGTTCGAAGTTGCTTATACCCAAAGAGGGGCTAGTAATATGGAGACAATTTTAAATCGGTATTCATTATTGAAACAAATGTGTTTACAGATTACATCATGAAAAATTGGTATCTATACCAAGAAGGAATCGGAGACCTCTTCGGTCCCGAGAGCTAGGGGTGGAACGACTAGTTCCAACATCGGAAGTTCTAAGAACTTTACGTTTAACTCTCTTCCTCCCCTTCGAAGCTCTAAAATCCTTCTGTTCTTGTTGAAGCTCGGCCCAAGTTCGAAGCCGCTCGGGGCTTCTCTCCCAGCTTCTAGGATCTTCAGATTTTTTATTTTGGGCTTCACCTTCGTCTTCGGACCAGTTAGTGTCTTCAGAAGACGAGGTGTTTGCGTCGATCTCTTTATCTTCCTCTTTAATATAAGACAATACGTCTTTGATTACTTCGGGCGCAATAACGCCGGAGTCATCTCGAGGGATAAGGAATCGAGGACGCTTATAACTCTTTAGAAGTTCGAAGGTGTTCCACAGTGAGCGAAGTTCGCTGTTAAGCTCTAACACTTCGATATCTTCGATAAGAGGCAAAGCCTAAAAATATAACAAACAAGATTTTCATTGATAAATGTTTACAAGCACAAAGCTTTACATGGTTAAAAATCCTAAAACATTCCTAAACCTGTGGGTTTGAAGGAGGTTGGCTGCTCGAAGCTTGGCTTCGAACATGCTTCTGGCGTTGGCCTTCATCAATCCAAGCCTTGATCGCAGATCGACCTTCGGCTCTCCACGAAGTTTGGAAGGCCCGCCAAGCAGCAGCTACACCTTCGGAAGGTTTGAGAAGTCGGTCGTCGTCGAAGGTGATTGGACCTCTTCCTGCGTCCGGAGTTATTGATCGGCCCAAATCCTCGTAATAACGAAGTAGACCAACAGCAGACACATGTCCGGAGAGTTCTCCGTATCTAATGCCCGCTGTCTTCATCTGCTTCGCCACCCCTTGGATCCTTTTCAACCGGCGCAGAAGGCTGATGTTATCATCAGAAGGGAGAATTCCAGTAGTACCGAAGTACTCCAAGACTTCTAACAACTGATTCATAATCTCCGCAGCCACCTTCTCAGAATTCAACTTATCTTCGTTCAGCGCATCCTTCGCCGAAGTAACTTCGTCCAAAACCCCAGAAAGCCTAGCATTCTCAGTGGTCAAAGTGTTTTTCTGTGTCAACAATTGGCTAGCTTCCTCTTCAAGCCGGACGAGCCTAGACCCTGCAGTAGCATGCTCCGCCCGCAGTTTGTCAACTTCTGCTCGAAGCACAATCCTTTCCGCTTCGAGCTCCTTCTTTACAGCTTCTAAGCTTTGCCTGGCCCTTCGCTCTGTTAATATTATATTGTCCATTTGAGTCACTCGACTTTCAGAGATGTTAAAATTCCTTCGAAGAGTGCTATTTTCTTCCCGAAGCCGAGCGATTTCTTCGTCATTGCATAGACTTGCAGCTCGGGCCAAGACAGTTTGCTGCCAAAGTAAAAATCAAAGTAAATATTCATTCGAAGATAAATTCTATAATAATTTGCAGTTGTTTCATACCTGATAAGCTGTACGTTCAATAATGGCATTAAGCTCCGTCCTGTCAGCCTTGCGCAGGATGGCCACTAGTTCGGTCTCCCCTATCTCACGACTAGCTCGATCCAAAGGTTCGAGCAAAGTCCGAAGACCAGTTGTTTGCCCTAAGAAAGGAGCCAGCAAGGGGAGCATGCTTATTGCCTCTTGGTCATCTTCGTTCAATGAAGGACCGGAGCTTTGGCCTGCGGCCTTCGGAGCCACTGGAGTTTGAGCCTCCCTGGAAGATTGGCTCTCGTCTGTTGAATCAGACGGAGTTGATTCGGAGCTTATAGCAGGCAGGGGCTCTATTTGTCTTTTGCCTCTTCCAGGCCCCTTTTGAGTAATTCTTGGGGCTGGCTCCGAAGTCGTCGAAGGTTCAGGAATTATTTCCTCCTGACGGACTTCTTCCATAGGAGTGGGTTCTGCAAAGTAATCAAAAGTATTATACATAGTATAAAAATTCAAATAAATACAGAAGTTCTTCGAAGTTCACCTTCGGTAGTCCGTGGAGGAGTCGTTGTCGGACTGATTGGTGGATCGAAAGCTAATTCTTCATCCGAATCAGCCGTTGAATCATGGACTACAGGAGCATCGTCCTGGGTAGTCCTCGCTGCTTCTTCGGGAATCGAAGCCATAGTGACTTCAACCCCACTTTCATCCACAGGAACTTCGTCCTGAACTACATCTTCTTGAACTACCGAAGTCCTTGGTTGATCAACATTTTCTCCAGACTCCGCTCTGGAGCTCGAAGGTAAAGGATCTAAAGGTGCGAGGTTCTTCGGCTTCCGAGCCACCTTCTTCACAGGAGTTTTTGCTGAACTTGAAGTTCCAGCTTCGGCTTTCCTTTTTTGAGGCCCTTTCTCCAAAGGCGCCCAATCCATCAGAGGGGGAGGAGTGAGTTTCAGCATTCCCCATACTCTGTTAAATCTTTCCCAACTCCCAACCAGCTTAATTCGCCACTCTTTTTCGGTCGGAGTTGGAGCACCCAAGATTTTTTTCCGAAGCCCTTATAATCTGTTCTGAAGTAACAGGGGCTGAAGATTCTACAAAATAAATAATTCAAGTCAGTTTTTCTTCGAAGTAAATATGTTTAATGCATGTTGTTTTCGAAGTTACCTGTAGGACTTGAAGTCAAGTTAATTCTGCGAAGACCACCTTCGGAATCATCTTCGAAGATAATAGGCCAGTCAGCCATCAACGGAGGAATTTGAAGACCGATGAACTCTTCGGCCAAGTCCCGCATACTGAGTCTTCGACTAACTTTTTCAAGCAAGTTCAGACGGGCTTCGAATTGGCCTTCGTCAGGACGCACCAAAGCTTCTTTTCGGAACTGGATTTCTCTAAGAGGTCCGGCCAGAGGATTGCTTGCCCCGACTTCGGCATAGAACCATTTCAGCACCCAATCAGTATACCATCTAGCATTGATGGCCTTAGCAGGGAATCGCAGAGCGTATTCATCTCGAAGCCTAAAATTGATGCTTCCAAAGGCAACCACTACTTTTTCACCTCCGGAGCCTATGAAGGTCTTCGGCTGACAAGTTGCTCTGTGCAATGCTGCGAAGATTTCAGCCCTCCCCTCACAACCTTCGGCTCTCAGAGCCCACTCGAAGATAGCTAATCTAGCTACAGCATTCGGAGACAGCTGGGGGAGGGTTACATGAAACAAGTCAAGGACTTCAGCCAAGAAATCTACAGCAGGGAGGCCCAAGCCTGCTTCGAAAAAAGCTTCGAACACTACGACTTCTCCGAGTCTTGGTGATGGGATTGCTTCTTTCCCTGGTTTTCGAATCATAACTCCCGCACCTATATTTCCTCCTACTGTCATTGCCAGGGACTCTCTTTTGCAGGTTGAAGATCCTAATTCAAAAGATTGGTCCAGATATTTGGTCGATGGAGGGCACAGACCTTGATCATCGGCGATTTGGGGATTTTTTCCCTTTGCCGCCATGGAAGTTGTCGCCTGGATCGAAGGCATCGCCGTCACTGTTGCCGCTGCCGCTGCCGCAGCCGCTTGTTGACGAGCCAAGGTCGAAGGAGGTGCAGAGCCTTTGGTCTTCGCCATCGCAATGACTGGATCGATCTGAGAGAGTGGGGATTAGGACTCTAGAACTCGAAAGCTAAGGCTCAAGATTTCAAAGGGCTCAAAAGACTTTTGACTGAGAACAAGCAGTGAAAAGGTAATCGAGTAAGTTCTAGAGTTCTTTATTTATAGTCTAACTTTCCGTTTGTTACCGTTTGGGCTCTGCCTTTTCGCATTCTCGCCTGTTATTTTCCTCCGAAAATAACGCTTCGTATAACTCCGTTAGAAACAGAAACTAACGGTTATATTTTCTAAGTCTAAAAGACTTTCGAACTTCCTGAGTCAGTTCTAAGATAGTTCGAAAAGTAATTACCTTATAACTGGTTCGAAGTTCATATCTTCATGTATTTCGGAGATAAAACAAAAATCAATAACCCCTATGATTGGCTATCTTTTCTTTCCGTATACTGCTCTCCTAACGTTACAGGTCGAACGGAGAAGCGTATTCGAGGGGCTACTGTTGGGGGAAAATATCTCATCTTCGGGGTTATTGCCAAAGCAGCATGAAGACAGCCAACCAGTTCGAAGATTGTCCGAAGGTCATCTTCGAAGATGGCTTGGAACCTGGTTCGAAGCCCGAAGGCAGGCTTTAATTCGAAGTATGTCTTCGAACCAAAGCCCTTCAAGATCTTTTCTGCCAGCTAAGATGGAAGACTTATCTTCTATCCTATTAGATTAGTCTTTTACCATTTTAGCCCTATTAAGGAAACCGAATAGTTTCCTTAATGTCGGTTGTAATAGAGGGATAAATAGGTCTTTTCCTTAATGTTTAGACCTATAAATACCCCCCATTTCACCCTGTAATAAGGACCGATTACAAGTAAATCAATACACACTTTCGAACTATTCTAAGTTATTATCCTTTCGGAGGCTTAGAACAGTTTGCTTCGCAAACACTTCGTTTGTTAGTTTCTTTTCTACAGAAACCTGTTAGCGTAATCTTTTACGCCAACAATAGCTTAATCCAATTGCGGGTGGGGCCACAGTAACATTAAAAGGAGGGATCGAACCTGAGACCTCCTGTTTGGAGGCCAACAACTGTAGCACTGTGCCATTTTAATTACGCTAAGAATAGAGCTTGTACCATTGTTTTGTACCATAAACCAGACGTAGCTAATGAAAGCAAATCGATGTTTAAATTCTCATTTAAATTTGAAACTTTTTTTACAATCAAAATACAGCATAAATTATATAATATAAATTTTGGTATTTTTCGGGGTCAGATTACTATTTTTAACTCATTAAGTGATTTTCTAGAATTTAATTGAAATAGGTCAAATCTGAACTAAAAGTGTAAATAATGAACAAACATGGCACTCAATGGTTTTTTAATTCTAAAAAAATCAAATGAAGTCTAAAAAAGATGAGACTTGTCATTGTGTTATGATATGATACTTATATGTTGTGATAAAAATTTAAAATTGTTTTGAGAAATTTTTTATGTAGGATGTTAAGAAACTGAAGATTTTCTAAGAATGAATTAGGTTTTAGGGAAGGAATTAGGAAGGCTTGAAAGAAAATCGATAGTTAAATTCTCGTTTGAACTTGAAACTTTTTTACAATCAAAATACAACATAACTTATCTAATTTAAAAAATAGTATTAATACAACATAACTTATATAATTTAAAAATTAGTATTTTTCTGGGTCAGTTTATTATTTTAATTCATTAAGTGTGTTTCTATGATTTAAATTGAAATAAGTGAAATTTGAACTACAAGTGCATGAAATAATTAACCAGAATTTATAGAAAAATCATATTAATGTTTTTGAGTCTATTTTTAGTTATTATCCAATAAATTTATTGATATTATGAAAAATCTAGGTTGCGACACTCGATCAGCAACATGGAGCTTTATAGTTTTTTCATTCTAAAAAATCAAGTGAAGTCAAAAAAAGACGAAACTTATCATGGTGTTATGATATGATACATAGATGCTATGATAAAAAATTAAAAATGTTTTGAGAAAATATTCATGTAAGATGTTAAGAAACCAGAGATTCCTTGAGAATGGATCATGTTTTAGAGAAGGAATGAGCTAAGTTTGAAAGCAAATCGGTAGTTAAATTCTCGTTTGAACTTGAAATGTTTTTACAATAAAAATACAACATAACCTATCTAATGTAAAAATGGTATTTTCTCGGTTAGTTTACTATTTTTAATTCATTAAATGTGTTTCTACGATTTAAATTGAAATAAGGGAAATTTGAACTTTAAGTGCTTGAAATAATGTACAAAAATATATAGAAAATTCATATTAATGTTTTTAATCTATTTTTAGCTATTATAAAATAAATTTATAGATATTATGAAAAATATAGGTTGCGACACTCGATGGGGAAATGGAGCTTAATAGTGTTTTAATTGTAAAAAATCAAATGAATTCTAAAAATACGAGACTTGTAATGTTGTTATGATATGATACGAAATGTTGTGATAAAAATTTTTTAAAAAAATTAGAGAATTGTTTAGCATAATTTCAATTTCTAGAAATTATTAAAACAAAAAATACAATTCTCAAATTCTAGAAATAAAAAGGAGATCTTCCTACATAGAGGCCCCAACCTGGGCCTAGGCCGGCGCAAACTCTTCTTTCTTGGGCCGGTTCTGGTCCACGAAATCCTGGACATCCATGATGATCGATGATTGGGCATCAATTACGGTGAAATAAAAAACTCTCGTCTACGCCAAAACCATAGGCCTAAACTATTCTTCCCCTGACGTGTTGGATCTATCCCTGTGGTGGTAGAGGAACACTGGTCTGATATGCCATAAGCTCAGCATCGCCACCTCACCACCACCACCACAACCACGAGCAGCGGCGGATTTGGGGCCAATGGGCTCTATCCCACGGGGAGGCTATCTCTCGCACCATGTGGTGTGAGGGAGAGATGGGGCGAAAGGAGCGCAACGGTGGCCGTGAGGGGCTCTCCCAAGCGCCACCTCCATGTCACCTCGCCATTGCCTTCGAGCCTCCTCCCCACCGTCGTTGTAAAACCAAGGGTGGTTTCAGTCTAGATGATGAGTGATTGACAAGGATGAGCGTTTGAGAAGATCGACTGACGGCGTGACTGTTGGTTGAGTGCATCGAGGGGTTCGATGTAGAGTGGAGGAGTGTGAGCCGAGAGTTTCGGCGGTGCGTCATGTTCTTGTTTTGGCTTGTCTTGGTTGTGCAGGGTGGAGATGTTGACCGACCGTCAACGGCGAGTGATCGAGGGTCAAGTGGGGAGCTCGATGCCGGAGGATCAGGGAGGCCGAGCGAAGTTGAAGAAGATCTCAAGAGTGCACGAAGAGACCAAGCAAAACTTGGACGGATGGATGAAAGCGACGGCGTGACGACCGGGTCTGCGAGAGGAAGGCCAGGGCAAACATTCAGGCGGCTTGAGGGGATCGAGAGAGGAAGTGGCTTGATGGCGCTCGGAGTCGCAAAGCGGTGTCGCGAGTCGAAGGGTTGAGAGGCTTTGTCGGTTTTTGCTGAAAACCGTCACAAATCAATTTTTGTTAATTTCAATAGTTTGGAGTTCTTTTTGCTTTGAGTCAATGTGTAATAAAAAGTTGAGAGTCTAGAGTAATTGTACTCTTTTGGTATATTTTTCAGAATTTCCTAATTCTGAAAATATATTACAAGGAATAGGACTTTTGTGTAATTTTTAATTCTAGAGGGTTCTTTTCAGAAAATACCCCCATGGTTGTCCTATAAATAGGGGACCATATCCATGGGCAGGTGGGAGATTTTTGGCTGTTCTTTTGGATGAACCAAATATCAATTTTATACAAATTTCTGTTGTTTTGCATCTAGTTTCGAATACTATTCACAATCAGAAAAAGCTACACTAAATCAGGAGGAACAAGAAAGTTTGGGCGCAGGTATGATTTTGTGGCAGAATTTGATTTTGTGAGCTCTTTTCTGGTGAATCCAGTGTAGAACTTGATATATATGTCTACGTAACTTTTGTTGAGGATGATTTGAATGATCCATTTTTAAAAGTTGCAAGTGATTTATGCAATATCTTTTTGATCTTTTTGTTGCTCAAAAGAGGCACCACAGCTCTGAAAAATTCTATAGAGAACTTATTTCAGTTTTTGGTTTAGCCTTCTACATGTTTGATGAAATGTTTCTTCAATTTTTCATCATCATCTTAGTTGTTTCTTGAGGGATTTCATGGTAGAAGGATGAACAAATTATTTTGGTGTGAGGATCAAGTTTTTATTACTGTGATTCAACTAGAAAATCTGAGAAGTTTGTCTCTATTTTGAAATAGAGTTATGTGGTTCAGTTTAGTGCCTAGTTAACTCATTCTTTGTTTTGATGTGTGAAACTAAGTTGGAACAGAGGTTGAGTTGGTAAAGTTCAAGACAAATTTCTGTGAACCTTGTTTTGATTGAGTTTTTTTCTGAAAATAGGAGTACAGAGGTTATATTGTCAGTAATAGCAGTGTTTATTCTATAGAAGACTGAATCATTTCAAGTTCTGAAAATTATGTTCTAAATTTGATTGATATGTGAAGAGTTGAATATGAAATAGTCTCTGAAGTTATTTTGTGATCAATCTCATTCTGAGTAGCAAGTTTTGGTTGAAGTGACAAGATTTCAGAAGTGACAAGAACTGTTTTAACTTAAAATTAAATTTGCTAGTTCAGATCTATTCTCTGGAATCTCTATTCAGTTTTAGTTCTGTTTCAGATCTGAATTCTCCATGTGAATTGTTGTAATTGAATTTTGTCTTCATTGTCCAAATGCAAAATTGTAGTACTGTTTTTTTGAACTTGCTGATTGAATTTCAGGTTGAGTCAGCCATTCATTTAAAAACTCTTTGAATCTGTTGCTGCTGAGTTGTCATATGAAATGGGTTTTGAAATTAAAACCTGAACAGAACTCCATATCTGTTCTGAAAAGATTAACACTATTCAATTTCTTACTGATTTCAGAAGTTGATTTAGGAAATCTGAACTGAGTTAAACTGAAATCTGAATTCTGATTTGGTATACAACTGAAATCTGAATTGAATCAAAACTGGTTTGTACTGTTCTGCTTCTTCCTGTTTTTTAGAAGTGCTACTCTGAATTTTTGAATACAAGTGTGAATTGCAGCTGCTGAGTTTTGATTTTAAAATTACTGAACTCTGAAATTTGAATCAATTTGATGTTTTGAAGTGAACTGATTTCAAGTAATCTGTTTTAAGCCTGAACAACAGTGTTTCAGTTCTTGAGTTTGCAAAGTTTAAATGAAAGAATTGTGGGGTCAAGTAAACTACCAAATCATAGAGTTCTCAGTTCAGAAAATCAGTTTGGTTTCCAGTAGCTGTTACAGCGGAACATTCTTTGAAAAGTTGATTTGACAGAGAATGGCAATCTGAATTTTGAAACTGAAGTTGAGTCTGAAATTTGTCTGAAGCAGTTTGAACAGTTTTGAAATTAAAATCTGAATTCATAACTGTTTTATTGTTCAGTTTCTGTATTGCAATAGTATCTGCAATTTGAGTTCAGGTTTACATTAATTTGGTTGTAATCAACTTTGTTTCCTGAAGTTTGTTTTCAAATTGTTGTGGGTATTAATCACTTTGTAATCATCGTGCTTCTTCAAGATATTTTCAGAAGTGTTATGTGGTATTGATTGAAATCTGATTTGAAAGTAATTAGGTACTATTCATCGTTCACGATTTTTCAAGAGTTGTGAATTGAAACTGAAATTCATTTGAAGCAATCAAAATTAAAATCAATTGAAAGATATTATCCTGTGTTTTCTATTGAGTTTCAAAATATGAATTGAATCCATTTTGAATATGCTGCAATATGTTTTCTGAATTTTAATTTAGTAATTACTGTTCATCATCCTGGAATTTTCAGAAGTGTTTATCTTCAACTGAAAATCATTTGAAAGGTGTCTGTTTGAAATAAGCAACTGGATTGATACTAGTTTGACTGATTTGATCACATGTTATTGTCTAGTGTTGGTTCAAAGTGACAAGTGAATGAGTTAAGAGAGTTTTCTGAACATTTGATCTATTTCAGAGTTCTGATCATCGATTTATACCTGTCAACCATTTAGTTACCGATCTACTAATTGTAGTTTGAAATTTCGATTGTCGACAGAGTGCTTCGATACTTAAAACGCCGATCAAGATTGACTTCTGAATTTGAATTGTTTTGTTGCTCTGATTCATACTGATTGGTTTAAATTTGAATTTGAAATTATTAGAGGTGCGTTGGGTGATCTGAATAGGCCATCACATCCACGATAATTTGTCGAGGCGCCTATTTTCACCCCCCTCTAGTCGCCATTCCGATCCCACAGTCGTCTCTTTTGTCGTCGCCGCCATTGGTGAGGACAAGTCCTTTCATGCCGCTGCCTCAACTCCGTCGTGCTCCTCTTCTACCCGGAGATATCCACCAGCATCCCCTCCATGTGAGCCCCACCAGCATCTCCACCATGTGCACCTCTGTCGGTCATCTAGTTGCTTTGCATAAGGTTCTATGATACCTGGTAGAATCTAAATTATTGTCTTAGGAACATGATATGTATATTTCTGCTTTTTTGTTGGGTTGTAGCAGATTAATACAATATCATTCGCTCAAGTTATCTGCTACATGTGTTGTATTCTGACCGTTTTTATTCTTTTGCAATGCAGAGTTAATCATTTCTTTCAGCCATGGCTAATTAGAAGTATATTTGGTTACTACAAAACTTAATCACTGCTAGTGTTTTGTATGAATATTATGGAAATTTGAGATGTGTGATCTAGTGTATGGGAGTGCAATGATATGGAAATTGATGGAAATTATGATGTCAATTTCTGGATTTGTGATGGTGCAAATGTATCTATGTTGAAATTATTGCAAATGTAAAATCTGTGATGTTGTAATCTGGGCTTTAAATTTGGCCCAGCCTAAATTCGGTCAAAACTGAAGCAAAATGGGCCTAGCCCAAACCAAATTGCCTATGAAATAGGGCCCGACTCGATTAGAATCGCCTCTCATAATGGGCCTAGCCTATTTGAAAATAGACCTAATATACAGTGGTCTGGCCCAATGTAATTTGATCCATGTCACATGCCATGTCATAATCCACATCACATGCCACGTCATACGTCCAATCATTCTACCTACAATTTAGATTGTCATAAATTTGTGACATTTTCCACTTGTTCGTCACATAAGACATTTAGAGATGCATGTTCTATGACAATCTATTTTTCATCACCACATCGTCACAAATTATACTTGGTATATAAAACTCTCTCTTTATGAAAACTACTAAATGTCATAGAGGGTCACATATCTTGTAGTGTGTTTATCATCAGGTACATAATTTTATTTATACATCCTCCTGAAGTTGTTTCACTTATTGTTGGACCGGAAACGGCGATCAGAGGGGGGGTGAATGGGAGCTTTTAAAATTTCGGGCTAAAAACTTAGCCTTCGGTTCAGTTCTGTCTTCTGCGGAACAGGCTTCGAACACTACCTTCGAAGGTCTGGTTCGGAGGTACTTCGACAGCTCCGAACACAGGCTTCGGAGGAGCAAAAGTTCGAAGCCAAGAAGACTTCGCTCCACTTACAACCCTCGGAAATCTACTCTGCTGAGTCTGTGCAGGCTCCGCACGTGAGGTGCTTCGAGCAGGCTTCGCACTACACCCTTCGCAAGAGTGGACAGCCCTCTGAGGACTTCGACCAAGTACTTGGCGGCAGCAACCGGTGCTGGGCTTCGTACACGAAGGTCTACACGCACACAAAACGGACTACGCTAAGGGCTTCGATACAAGAAGCACTACGGGAAACGAACAGGGCTTCGCTAGTAAGCAGTGAGGTCTTGCCTCATGTTACACAGAGCGACAGCACACTGAAAAACACACTTCGCAGGAAAATCACCCTTCGCCAAGACGGGCTTCGGTGAACTGAAAATTAGCGAGGTATGCAACGCGAGCTCAAGCAAAAAGCACAATGAAAACAGGGCTTCGCCGCTTGAACAAGGAACACAGAAAATGAACTCTCTGGATGTATTAAATCGAAGTGTGTGGCTACAGGAGCTCAACAGTAAATGCTCAAAGTGTTAAATGTTACCTACCGAGCCCCCATATTTATAGCCCATAGTTCACCCAAAGGAATTGACTACTTTACCCCTAGGGTTTACATTGGTTTTGTCTCTACAGAACTAAGGGGTACAAAAGGTAGTCCACCTTTATTCTGGAGGCTTCTCTGTTAGGTGCAGAGGGGACAGTGTCAGCCTTTTTCAGAACAGACAGTGTCAGCCTTTACAGTGTTGACTTCTGGAACCTCCCTTCGCACCGGAGGGTGCGGTAGCTTCGGCGAGAAGCCTGCAGCCTGTTGGCCTTCGCTCCGCCGAAGAAGTCCTTCGATACAGTGACGGTTTTGAGCCGAAGCCGTCAAAGCCCTTGGGCCTTCGCACCACCACCTCCGGAGTGGATCACCACGGCTTCGCAGCTACTCTCAGCTCGAACACCGTCCGTCCGTGTACCGAAGCCATGCATGGCCGAAGCACCACAAGTCACCCTTCCTCCGGAGCTAGCCTCGCTCCGAAGTCTTCCTCCCTTCGAAGTCCCTCCTTCATCCAAGGCCTCCGCATGAAGCATTCCATGAGCACTCCGTCGCAGTGCCTCTCCCCGAGCACACTCCTCGACGAGCCTCACCCGGACCATGCCTTCGATGCGCCTCGACTTCTGAGACCTTCGTCGGGCACCTTCGAGTGTCTCCCTCCGGAGCACACTTCGAACTCCTTGCCTCCGCAGAGGACTTGATCCACCAACTCCGAAGTCACTCCATCCGGAGTACCTTCGAAGTGCCTCACCTTCGAGGACTTTGTCTCGGAGTACCTTCAGCCGGAGCCACGCTCCGCACTCTCTGCCTTCACCTGGCACGCCTCGACCCGAGGACCGACCCGGACCACCTTCGCAGCCACCGTGACGGAGCTCCCCGCTCCCCTGGCATCAAGCCTCCCGCTTGACCCAGGTTCACCTAGCTCGAACCTTGTCCGTCGCCTCCGAAGTCCCTGCGCACCACAGACAAGCAGACAAGTGTATCCAGTACTCCGGAGACCTCTCCGGGTTATCAACCTTCGGTACACACTCCGGTGTACCGGCCAAAGTACCGAAGCCATCGGTACGAACCCTGTCATTGTGTACTGTCGGACCCCTCCGACAGGCACACTCCGCTGCACAGCTGCAGCAAGCAAACACCGAACACCCTTCGGTGAAACCACCTCCGAACATCCTTCGGAGGTCCCACCTCCGAAGCCCCTTCGGAGGTACCCTTCGAACAGAGGGTAAAAAGCCTGTCAATCACTCATCACAAAACACCGAAACCAATCCTTGGTTTCTCACTTATACATCCAACACTGTAAGTACCATTGCCACGACCACAACCTCGTTGTTCCTACTATGCACCATGGGCAGTGTTGTTGCCACCTCGACCACCATTATTATAGACTACATGGTTTGTAAGATTGGTAGTACCTTTTGAGCTCCTTGATACGAGAGATTGATGTGCTTCATAGTTTAAAACCTATGAGTAAAGTTCTCCAATCGAGTTCGTTTCTACTCTTGCACAAATGGTAGAGACCACCTCGCTAAAGTTCTCACTAAGTCTACTAATGATGTACTGAACAAGTTCTTCATCATCTAGCGACTGTCCTCCGCCGTTGCCATCTTGTCTCCAAGGGCCTTCATCTTTGCAAAGTACTCACTACAAAAAAATGATAAAATTTTGTTGGTCATTTTAACTTCCGTCGAACCGCTTCCTTTGGATAGATGCCGACGAAAGTTAGGCTTTGTCGATGGAAGTTGGCTTGTTCCATCAGGAAAGGCCTAACTTCCGTCGGGTTTGATCGACGAAAGTTTTCTAGTTTCTTCTAGTGACTCTAAGATGGACACATCACCTTTCTCGATTGTAGTGAGTGCAATACGAGTATTAATTGCTCGTGCTTGAGTATGTGATGAATACATATGTTAGATGAGTTTCCATGCATCGACTGTTGTTTCACATGTAGATACCTATATAAGCATATCCCAAGATGTAGATTACAGAAGATAACCCAAAACCTGCCAATCTAAAGCCTCCCAATCTTCAAAGGTTGGATTTCTTTTTCTACTCCTTCCATCAATTATGATGATAATTTCTGCATTAGGTAGCTTGATGTTAGATGTCAGATGTCCTTGTAGATGCACTCCATGTATAGCAGTACTAATTCATGCCTTCCATAGTGTATAATGGGTCTTCCCAATTTTTTGCAAGATTGGGTTATCGTGAAAATAGTTTGTAGTAGTCGGGCTTCAAGAGGACAACATTCTCTCCCCACTCAGCGCTAGATTGGATTAACATGCTAGATCCAATTGGCATGCCTGGACAACACACCTTGAACGACATGACTAGATCCAAGTCTATGTGGATAACATGCTTTGATGATGGAGGACGATGCCCACCAACGAAGACGCACGGTCAACAGAAGGTCAAGGAAGATCCGGTCAAAGAAAGTCAAAGGAGTCCGTCCGCAACAACTGCATGATCAGAAGGGGAGCCGATGGAGATAAGAGCAGAAGATAGTTACAGATTCATTCGGGATCGGCTGGATAAGTTACTTGGACAGCAAGTCTACGAATAATAAATATGTATCCCTTAGGTTAGATTAGTTAACTCTCGTTCAATCAATCAATTGGTGCATCGCCACCCTTGTGCCCAAGGTTATCCAGTGGGACTCGGGCGCTCGGAGCTGGGCTGCATCATTTTGATCTAGGTCTGATAGTTTGAGACTTCATTGGTTAAGTCCGACATCTCTTGCTATTGCATCTTTTTCATGCCGTATACTGTTCATCTAAATAAAGTTTTCTCGATTTGTTAATATATTGTTCAGATCATCATGACAAGCTACTGTCTCGGTTAGGTCCGATCTTGTTATTGTGATGATTTCCATGATATAGATATGTTATTTGGCATGCTTTATTTATTTCTATCAGAGTACAAGTTGATAGGTTATCTTTAATTCATCTATGTATCATGTTCACCGTTGAAGGGTGCATATTGTCCTATATGCATAGTTTGTCTTTTCTATCGGCTGATGGCACGCTCCCTCGATTGGGCCAACTTGAGCTATCGACCATATGACCGATCGGCACACTGGTTCATGGATTTATCCTTTCTGCCACAGCCATCAGCTTGCCAGCCGATCGGCTATGCTACTAACGTCTATCTTTTCCAATCCCTTATTAGTTGTAGTGTCAAACTGATTGGCACACCTTGAACCCTTTTCTAAGACGTAGGAACTGCATTGAAGTTAAGAGAATTTCCCAGGCCACACATGTGTCATTGTGTGACCAAAAAACACGCCAACAAGAATCTAAACAAACTATAACTAAATGCTAACGCTTGGCCATCTATTGAAGCTACCTTACAACAGACAACCTCTCACGAAGATATGATGACATAATAACATAGTGTCTTGGAGACATGACCTCACCTATTCTTTTCTTTATCCTTCACCTGCCAACTATGGGACATGGTTTCTCATTGCCTGCACATTGCGGTTAAGCCAAGAAACTAAGTGGATCCGGCAAACTGTTGCAGTTACTATCATAATATAATGCCAAAAATCGATCATTGATCTTGCGATGAAATCTTAATTATCATTTTTTGAATGGTGTGGAAGGAACGCAATGCATGTAGCTTTGATGGTGTTACTATTTAGTCATATACTAGTGGAAGTCTCTTGATCTGTCTTGGAGGAGTGGATGATAAGCATCATGTCTTGTAGGTGCATCTCTTTGTAAAGAAACCTGATGCCTTTATATAGTCTTACTGAGTTTTTTAGTCTAATCAATTTGATGTGATAATGAGTTTTTTTCTAATAGTTGTGTCAAGTTTGTATCATTTCAACTGTATTTATTGTCCAACTTATATATTTTTTCTAATCTTAAAATTTTGACTCATACTTTGCTAGTCCTAAGTTCCCTAAATAGAACGACACTCAAAAACATAGAGTTAGCCGAAAACTTGGATGTTCAGACATAGAACCATTCAAAAAATTCTAAGAGGCACCGTTGAGAAGGTGCTACAAAGGTGGCTTCAAGGGGAAGCCTTGACTTCATGTTTAAACGCAGTCGGTACTGAATTATTACTCTCTTAGATTCAAAACACATCGATCTCTTGCACTATTCTCAAAAGATAACATGCCGCTTCATGGACTACTTGTTTGAGCAGTGACATGTTGGATTTGGAAAGAGATATATGCTCATGATTTTGACAACCTATCAAGAGAGCCCCATCGTCTAGTTGAAGTGATTAGGGGAAAATTGTGGAAGAGGTAGTCTGTTAATTTTTTATTGTAATCGAGAGGTCTAACTCGTGAATTTTTCTCAAAGTTAGTCAAGAGTAGTGGGGACAGGAGTAAGGTACCATGAGTTTAGTGTCCCTCTCCAACTACATATTGTTAGTCTTATGTATATATGTAACCCATACTTCTCCTCTTTTACTAATATTTAGCTAGAAATATTTTGAATGGTACATATTTAGCGCAAAAAAACAAAGTTTGGAATCTCCACAAGATGGTAATTAATATGAAGAGTACTTGCTAGATCCAAGTTGCCCGTTATGTGGTGGGTCAACATGTAATCGATGATAGTGCCTTACTAGTCTTCATTGTTGTAGTTTTGTCAGAGGCGAGCAACACGTAGTATTGCTAAGATTTTGTGCACGTTTTGTTATACATGAACATTTTTTATTTTGTCACATGAGTTATAGATTCAGGTCTATAACAACATCAAGAATGGTAATAGATATGAGGGATATGACCCATAGGTGCCCTCACATTGGGCTTATCAGTTTAGACTGAGAGTAAGACAAGCTTGGCATTAAAGTCTAGTATGGTCTATAAAGAGGGTTCACTTCTCTGATAGAGAAGATTTGGTCCCTATTCACGAACCAAATCCTAGATCTGGTATAAAGAGATATCTTTGTACCAAAATTAGCACTTGAGTTTGGTATATGATCTTAGATATCAAGGCAACTGACTCGATGTAGAGTCTTGGGTTGTGAGGCTTACCCCTTGAATATATAAAAGGGCGAGGCACCTCAAAAGTTGTAGAACCAGGAGTAGCGACCAGAGGGAGGTGAATGGACGCAATAAAATTTTCACGCAATGAAAACACATATAAAATTAGTGCTATCACCCTTCTGTCAGATATGATGAGAAGCGACAGTCTAAAAGATCACAAGCACTACAAAAATAATCTAGTCTTCAAAAAACAACCAGTGTCCTAATTGAAAAGAAACTCATACAATGCTCAAAGGCAGATAAGCACTACTCACAGATAAGATAGACAGATAACCAAGCATTTCAATAGTTCATAGGCATTTCATCAAGTTCATGGCAAATACATAGATTTTATAGATTTTTAATCACAGTACATTGAACAGGCTAAATGAGTAAAGATCATAGATGAATCATACTAAACATCACACATTCACAAACATATCATTAAACTCATAAAGTACTGAGATCAAGCAGATGATTTAGTTACATGTTGTAGCAATGGAAGAAGATGGCCTGATGAAGTAATTCCGAGGACGAGCAGTGAACACCAGAGAAAGCACTTGGGTCGTCGAAGCGAGGATGCAGGCGGTGGCCGACATTTGTGTAGTCAGCAAACCAGGTAGTAGACTAGCCGAGCCTGTCCGTGCAGCACTGGCCATAGGTGTTGCCTAGGATTAGGGATGGATATGGATGTCAGAATATCCGAATTATTTGTATTTGTATTCAAATTACTGTAAATATGGATATCCGTATTCGTATCCGAATTAAATATGGATGACATTCGGAAATATCCAAATTTGTTTTACAAATGTGGATATGGAAACGGATATCCGAATTCTGCTGAATGTGGACATGAAAATGGATATATCCGTATTCGTTTTAGGATTTCACACAGATTAAACTTAGACTCAAGATAATATATTATCACTATATTAATGGTTTATTTATTATTTATATAATTATGGAATACTTAAGTTAGTGAATATTAATAAGTTATGGTTTAAAATAAATTGATGGTTAAATATTTGTTTGAATTTTAATTTTTTTATAATCAAAATACAACATATCTCATTTCATATATTTTTTTGTATTTTTTTAGATACATTTTCTATTTTTAACTCATTAATTGTGTTTCTAGGATTTAAATTGAAATATGTGAAATTTGAAATGCAAGTACCTAAAATAATGCACTAAAATTTATAGAAAAATTGCATTCACTATTTTGTGTCCATTTCTAGTTCTTATCCATGAAATTTAAAGAAATATTAAAAAAATTATGTTACGACACTTCATCGGTAATATGGAGTTTAAGGGTTTTTTAATTATGAAAAAATCAAATAAAGTCTGAAAATACGAGACTTATCACAGTGTTATAATATTATACGTAGATACCATGATAAATTTTTGAAAATGTTTTGAGAAATTTATCATATATAATGTTAAGAAATCTGATATTCTCTTGAGAGGAAATAGAGTTTGAGAAAGAATAGGCTATGGTTTAAAGTAAATTGGTGGTTAAATATTTGTTTGAACTTGAATTTTTTTATATAATCAAAATAAAACATATCTCATACCATATAATTGTTTTGTATTTTTATAGATCCATTTGCTATTTTTAACTCATTAATTGTATTTCTAGTATTTAAATTGGAATATGTGAAATTTGAACTGCAAGTACCTAAAATAATGCACTAAAATTTATCGAAAAATTACATTCACTATTTTGTGTCTATTTTTAGTTCTTATACACTAAATTTAAATAAATTGAAAAAATATATGTTACGACACTTCATCTGTAACGTGGAGCTTAAGGGTTTTTTAATTATAAAAATCAAATAAAGTCTAAAAAATACGAGACTTATCACAGTGTTATAATATTATACGTATATACCATGATAAAATTTTAAAATGTTTCGAGAAATTTATCATATAGAATGTTAAATATCTGAGATTCTCTTGAGAGGAAATAGAGTTTTGAGAAGGAATAGGTTATGGTTTAAAGTAAATTGGTGGTTAAATATTTGTTTGAACTTGAATTTTTTATATAATCAAAATACAACATATCTCATACCATATAATTTATTTTGTATTTTTCTAGATTCATTTGCTATTTTTAACTCATTAATTGTGTTTCTAGTATTAAATTGGAATATGTGAAATTTGAACTGCAAGTACCTAAAATAATGCACTAAAATTTATAGAAAAATCACATTCACTATTTTGTTTCCATTTTTAGTTCTTATCCCACTAAATGTAAAGAAATTTTAAAAAATTTATGTTACGACACTTCATCGGTAACGTGGGGCTTAAGGGTTTTTTAATTATAAAAAATCAAATAAAGTCTAAAAAATACGAGACTTATCACAGTGTTATAATATTATACGTAGATACCATGATAAAATTTTGAAAATGTTTTGAGAAATTTATCATATAGAATGTTAAGAAATCTGAGATTCTCTTTAGAGGAAATAGAGTTTTGAGAAGGAATAGGTTATGGTTTAAAGTAAATTGGTGGTTAAATATTTGTTTGAACTTGAATTTTTTTATATAATCAAAATACAACTATCTCATACCATATAAAGTTTTTGTATTTTTCTAGATCCATTTTCTATTTTAAGTCATTAATTGTGTTTCTAGTATTTAAATTGGAATATGTGATATTTGAACTGCAAGTACCTAAATTAATGCACTAAAATTTATAGAAAAATCACATTCACTATTTTGTGTGCATTTTTAGTTCTTATCCACTAAATTTAAAGAAATGTTAAAAAAATATGTTACGACACTTCATCGGTAACGTAGAGCTTAAGGGTTTTTTAATTATAAAAAATCAAATAAGTATGAAAAATACGAGATTTATCACAGTGTTATAATATTATACGTAGATATCATGATAAAATTTTAAAATGTTTCTAAAATTTTATCATATAAGATGTTTAAGAAATCTGAGATTCTCTCGAGAGGAATTAGAGTTTTGAGAAGTAATAAGCTATGGTTTAAAGTAAATTGATGGTTAAATGTTTGTTTGAACTTGAATTTTTTATATAATCAAAATACAAAATATATAATATAATATAATTTTTGTATTTTTCTAGATCTATTTATATTTTTAACTCATTAATTGTGTTTCTAGTATTTAAATTGGAATATGTGATATTTGAACTGCAAGTACCTAAAATAATGCACTAAAATTTATAGAAAAATTACATTCACTATTTGTGTCCATTTTTAGTCATCATCCACTAAATTAAAGAAAATTTAAAAAAAAATTATGTTACGACACTTCATCGGTAATGGTGGAGCTTAAAAGTTTTTTAATTATAAAAAAATTAAATAAAGTCTAAAAAATACTATACTTGTCACGATGTTATAATATTATACGTAGATACCATGATAAAATTTTTAAAATGTTTCGAGAAATTTATCATATAGGATGTTAATAAATTTTTGAAAATGTTTAATTTTTAAAAATAATAAAATCCAGCCAATTATTTCTAAATTGCGCCTATTTTTTCTGCATTGACATGCCTAGACTCAATTTTTGTGTTCTTGTTGGTTGAATATATGATGAATTTTAGTTCAAGAATGTAGTTCTTGTTGGTTGTTGTGTATGATGAATTTTAGCTAGTGTTGTTTAAAAATTAGTTTGTGTATGGTTTATTGTGTATCATTGTTTCTTATTAATTATTCTAAATTGGTATATTGAACCCTTTTGAATTTTGGAAAATTTGTGAAACAACGAACATTTGGAGTTAAACCGAGTAAACATCCGAATACATATTCGTATTCGAAACATTCGTTTTGTATTCGTATTCGAGAACATCCGAATATGTATTCGTATTCGAATTAAAATGTGGTAAATAGTGCTATCCGGATTCGTTTCCATCTGTATCCAATCCGAATCCATCCCTACCTAGGATTAGGACCAAGCGACGGCTTCCAGGCACATGCTGTCGGCAACTTCGCACGGGTCCCAAAGACATAGAAGCAGACATCGACATTAATTTGAATGATACAGGGGGGCTAAATTTTAGCCTATATTATATCGAATGTTTCGACATTAATTTGAAGAATTAAACGTGAATTAATTATAAAAATAATTGTAGAATCGGAGGCTAAATCGTGAGATGAATTTGTTAAGCCTAATTAATCCAGAATTAGCAAATGTTTACCGTAGCATCACATTATTAAATCATGGTGTAATTAGGCTCATTAAATTCATCTCGTGAATAATCCTCCGCTTATAAATGAGTTTTATAAATAGTCTACATTTAATACTCCAAAATAGTATTTAAACATTGGAGTCTAGGTGGGAAGAAAAAAATGGCGCAGTAGCAGCAGGAAAAACCAGAAGAAATTTTGAGACTCTCGATGAAAACAACCGAAGACACCACAACAAAAACAATCGTAAACAAAAAATGATCGGCATGATATGAAGGCTGCAGCAATGACGCGTCGATCGAAAACGAAGAACGCAGGAGACCGAAGAAATGAGAGACGACGCCCGATAGTTCCAGAGAAAAAGAATCCACAAATGTCCACTCGGAGAACATGACCGACGGCGACTTCACTCGAAGAAAACTACGGCACTGGCGCAAACAGGGACAAAGAAGGAAAAAACCACAAAAAAAATAACTCAAATTTGTGAATTAGAAAAGTGTATTTCAGAATGGGTGGTTCAAAATAAAATTACAAAATTACCGCTAGGGTATTTTCTCACAGACGTGAGCCCAACGGGCAAAATAGTAAAATCATATTCTAAATAGTTTGCCCTGACATAGAGCTTTCATAGCAGTTACGTTTCATAGCAGTTACGGCTTCACATCATGACCGTCTGATTCTTGATCAACAGTACAGGTGGGATTACGGTTTTAAGCCGAAACAGACAAAGTACTCGCCATTAAAGACCGATCAGATCTCTCAATGACCTGACAATCCTCACCACCACCTAGGAAGAGGTGGTAGGTCCTATGCAGCCACCACCCCCATCGCCTAGGGATTAGTGACCCTCACCACAGATGATACTACATACATCATTAAGAGTCAGTTTAATAGTATAGCTAGTTGTTGGCTTTATATTTGTGTTATGTCACATGTAGCTAATCTAATAGCCAACTCATATAATAGTTAGTTGGCTATATGTATCATGCATTTAATGTGTAACATATTACACTATCTCATAATGTTCATTGGAACTTGTATATGAATTGGCTGTTAACTAGTAGCCCACTTTTATTCTCTCTCCTTTCTTCTCTCCTACACCTCACTACTAATCTGATGTGGTAAGTTTTGTAGTCTGCTTACATAAGCTTATTATACTTGCTTTAAGTCTTCTTCACCAGCTACCACCGAAGCCGACACCATGGCAAAACCCATGACTTCCACGGCAAGGGGCTCAATCGTGTCTCCCTTGGTAACCACCAGTTACAAGGCCTCAACCGCTATAGTAAAACTAGCGAGCATGACATCATGGTCAAGGACGAATCGGAGGACAAAAATGCAATAAGAAGATTATGGCACAATAGGATCGAAACTCACCTTGGCACTAGTTGGAAGGAGCATGTGAGACAGCACCTCATCGCTCCCTTTCTAGGGAGAGGAACCAAGGCTAACGAGGCATCATAGATCATGGCATCCTCCTCACCCTAGACTCCTCTAAGGCATCCAAAATCAAATGCCACTTATTGAGCAGCATAGCCCCAGCATTCCCAGTCTCAACCAGCTCTGAGCATTTGCTTGTACTAACCAATTCATCCTCCCTACTCTTCGGTAGCTAAGGAGGTGAGTCGGAATGACTCGAGGGCTGCAAGCGTCGGGGCGAGTCCACACTCGCTATGTTCTCTAGGAGTAGTTGCTGAGAAAAGAACGCAATGTGACCCTGTGGCTTGATTGTGTCACACCACACGTGTGGCCAAACATCAGCAAAATTCAAATACAATAACAAGGATCAAGGAATCGACAACAAAACTTACCGATGGTCGAGGGTTCATGATGCAATACATTACCCATGGTCTACTGGGAAGGAAGGCTTCCCGCTGAAGAAATATGTCATGAACCCGGCGTCCCAGGAAGTGACGGATGTGCTACAGGAGGAGCCTGGAGACGTTGGCGGGAGAGGGGCGCGCGCCAGGAAGGCCAATGTCCGTTTCTGTGGGCCAGAATGGGCCACTTGAGTCATTGTATTAGCCCATGTAAGCGTGGAGAGTATAAATACTGCGCTGGTTGAACGCTGTAAGAACGGGGAAGAACTGGGCGGCGGCCGGCTTGGCGATTGTGGCAATCGTTCAAGAGATATCACCCAAATTTCGAGTTGAGTTCGTAACAATCTGGTATCAGAGCTCGCGTATTGATCCATATCCTCTTGGCTTGGCTGTAAAATTCCTGGGGAGAGGTTAGAATCCGCAAGAAATTGTGGAATCTGTAAATAATCCCTCGATCTGGTTAGCTAAGCTCGGAGGGATCAACACGAGTTGCGATCCTGGAGAAGCCCACGTATATTACCAGGCAGGCCGCGAAGATCATGGAGACGGAGAGCAAATTTGATCTCCTGCTGCAGAAAATGGAAGATCTCCTGTCGCTCAAGGCTTCGGTTGAGACTTGGATGCCTGATGTTGAGAGGAGGATCGAAAACCTGCAGGCTACGGTGGACAAGCTTCAAGTTAAGGTGGAAAAAATGGAAGGAGTCAAGGAATCAAAGGAAGATCGAGGAATTCCTTCAGGTGATTCGCATCGCAGTTCACCATCCACTGGAGGGAGTACTGATCTGATCCGCAGAGGAAGGGACGAGGGTGATCGTCGAGAGGTAACCCTAACTACTCCTCCAGTGGGTAATTCGATTCCTCGGCAAGGTTTCACGACAGGCGCATTTACTGGGGAAGCACCAGTTTACATGGGTTCAGGAAGTATGGGTATGGGAACCCTGCCGGCCATGAATTGTCCTCAGTTTGACGGAGATAACCCCCAGATGTGGCGTTGCAATTGCAAAAATTATTTTGAGACATATGGAATTCATCCTGGAAACTGGGTACGTTTAGCTACTCTCAGCTTTGTGGGTAATGCAGCGTTCTGGCTACAATCTGTGAGGTCTCAGATTGTTGGAATTTCTTGGGAATCACTGTGTGAACGTGTGTGTGCTCGATTTAGCCGTGATAAGCAACAATCATTGATAAGGCAGTGGTATGTTGTGCACCAAGAAGGAACGGTAGCTGCTTATGTTGAGAGATTCAATGCTTTAATGCATCAATTGATGGCTTATGACAATGCTCTTACTCCTATATATTTCGTGACACGATTTGTGGAAGGGTTGAGGGCCAATATTAGAGCTGCAGTCATGATGCACTGGCCACCGGATCTGGATGCCACCTGTGCATTGGCATTCTTGCAAGAGGAGGCATTAGAAGGAGTTAAACAGAGGGAGTATGCCAGAAATAGCAACAACCATTCAGTTAGAACATATGCAAAAGGGGGGCAGTCTACTGGCACCAACAAGATGACACAATCTGGAACTCATGAAGATAGTCGGGGCACTGATGGCCATGGATTAGGGCAAAGGGAAGACCGAATCTCATCTCTGCGAGCATACAGGCGATCCAAGGGGCTCTGTTTTGTTTGTGGTGAGCGTTGGAGTAAGGATCACCAGTGTTCATCATCTGTCCAACTCCATGTGGTGGAGGAACTACTTCAAGCAATTCAGGACGAGCCTAACGATCACTTACTGGAGAACCAACCTGTTGATCCTCCAGAAGATACCTTGATGGCCATATCATATCAGGCTTTGGTCAGTACTGAATCATCACAGACTATCCGTGTTAGGGGATGGATTCAGGGAATTGAGTTGCTTATGTTGGTGGATTCGGGGAGCACACATTCATTCTTGGATGAGCAACTGGGCATGAAATTTAAGGAAGGCATTACTTTACCTAGGCCAGTCCAGGTTCGGATAGAAGATGGTGGATACCTATCATGTTCACAAGTAATTACCAGCTGTCAATGGAGTATGCAGGGGCAAGTATACTTGACTGATTTCAGGTTGATTTCGTTGGGGAGTTATGACGCAATCCTTGGTATGGATTGGTTACAGCAATACAGCCCCATGAAGATTGATTGGGTGCAAAAGTGGCTTGAATTTGATCATCTCGGCAAACGCATACGAGTGCAAGGAATTGTTCCTCAGTTATCAACTTGTCACAGTATTACCAGTGAGCAAGTCAGGGAGTGGTACCATCAAGAGACACTAATGTATATGGTCAGTTTATGTGTTTGGAAGCTAGAATGTGAAGATAACACTCCACGGGAGATGCAACAGTTACTTGATGGTTTCCAAGATATCTTTGAAGAGCCGAAGGGACTTCCTCCTAGGCGCCACTGTGATCACAGCATTCCCTTGATGCCTGAAGCTAAACCAGTAAACATCAGACCTTACAGGTATAACCCTGCCCAAAAGGATGAAATTGAGAAGCAAGTGAAGGAAATGCTGGAATCCGGTGTCATTCAGCACAATACTAGTGCTTTCTCTTCCCCAGCATTGTTGGTTCGGAAAAAAGATGGAACATGGAGGATCGTAATAGATTATAGGCAGCTGAACCATATCACCATTAAGAGTAAGTATCCACTTCCGGTGATAGACGAGCTCCTAGATGAGTTGCAAGGATCTAAATATTTCTCCAAGTTGGATTTAAGATCGGGATACCACCAAATTCGACTGGTTGAAGGAGAGGAACATAAGACCGCATTCCAGACGCATATGGGACATTATGAATACAAGGTCATGTCATTTGGTCTCACAGGCGCCCCTGGAACATTCCAAGCCGACATGAACCGTACCCTGGAACCGGTACTCAGAAGATATGCCCTGGTTTTCTTTGACGATATCCTGGTTTATAGCCCCGACCTTAAATCCCATGTTAAGCACTTGCAGCATGTTTTGACGCTTTTGCGCCAGCACCAATGGAAGGTTAAGCTCAGCAAGTGTTCATTTGGCCAATTAAGCCTTTCTTATCTGGGACATGTGATCAGCTCGGAAGGAGTCTCCACTGATCCTAGTAAGATAACAGATGTTGTCAAGTGGCCGAGGCCTGAAACTATCAAGCAACTACGGGGATTCCTGGGATTAGCTGGGTACTATCGTAAGTTTGTACGGGGTTTTGGAGTTATAAGTAAGCCACTAACGCAATTGTTGAAGAAAGAATCAGACTTTCTCTGGAATTCAGACATGGAGCAAGCTTTTGTAGCCTTGAAGGAAGCACTTGTTAATGCGCCTGTACTCGCCTTACCGGATTTCACGAAAATGTTCATCATTGAGACCGATGCTAGTGAAGTGGGCATTGGGGCGGTTCTGTCTCAGGAGGGTCACCCCATCGCATACATTAGTAAGGCACTGGGACCGAGAACCAGAGGGCTATCTGTTTACGAAAAGGAATGTTTAGCTATATTACTCGCTGTTGATCATTGGAGATCATACCTTCAACCTGCTGAATTCCTTATCTATACGGATCACAAAAGTCTAATTCATTTGTCTGACCAGAGATTAACCACGCCATTGCAGCAGAAGGCATTTGTTAAGTTGCTGGGATTACACTACCGATTATGTTATAAGAAGGGTAGTACAAATACTGCAGCTGATGCTCTGTCCCGAGTTGGTAACAGTGAAATGATTGAATTGGTGTCCATGACGAGCTGTCATCCCCAGTGGCTGGAAGAGGTAAGTAAGGGGTACTTAACTGATGAATTCAGCACTCAATTGATAACCGAATTATCTATTGATCCAGATGCTCGCAAAGATTTTTCCTATAAGGAGGGACTTCTTCGGTACAAGGGCAGAATATGGGTGGGAGCTAATCCAGAATTGCATAGCAAATTGATTACTGCCCTCCATGATAGTCCTATGGGTGGTCACTCAGGGTTCTTCGTTACTTACCACAGACTCAAGAAGTTGTTCGCGTGGAAGGGGTTGAAGAAGGCAGTTCAACAACATTTGCAACATTGCACGGTATGCTTGCAAGCTAAGCCGGAGAGAACACGATATCCTGGATTATTACAGCCCCTACCCGTGCCGGAAGGATCTTGGCAACTCGTTACTCTTGACTTCATTGAAGGGTTACCAAAATCGGAAGGCTACAATTGTATACTAGTGGTAGTTGACAGATTCTCGAAGTATGTCCATTTTATACCACTGCATCACCCATTTACCGTCAAGGAGGTTGTGAAGGAGTATATGAAGGATGTATACAAACTACATGGAATGCCTAGAGCGATAGTATCTGATCGAGATAGAATTTTTACAAGTATGTCCTGGCAGCAACTGTTTGAAAATTCTGGCACTGCACTACACTTGAGTACCGCTTACCACCCGCAAACCGACGGCCAAACTGAGCGAGTGAATCAATGCCTTGAAATATACCTGCGCTGCTTCACTCATTCTTGCCCTACCAAATGGATGAAATGGTTGTATCTCGCGGAGTATTGGTACAATACTAGCCCCCACTCTTCACTTAAGAAAACTCCATTTGAAGTGTTATATGGTCATTCCCCCAGACAGTTTGGCATCGATGACAAATCTTGTTCGGTTCCAGATTTAGTTTCTTGGTTGGCATACCGATCATTAATGAATCAATTACTGAAACAGCAATTACATCGCGCTCAGCATCAGATGAAGGTGCAATCGGATAAGAAGAGGAGCTTCAGGGAATTCCAACAGGGTGATTGGGTCTTTGTCAAGCTACAACCTTATATTCAAAGTTCAGTACAGAGGAGGGCCAACCACAAGTTGTCATTACGTTACTTCGGTCCTTTCCAAGTGGTTGCACGGATTGGTGTGGTAGCTTACAAGTTGCAGTTGCCTGAAACCAGTAATATACATCCTGTGTTTCACGTATCCCAATTACGGAGGGCGCCTGGAGCTCCAGAGGATTCGTCCAGGCAGCTCTCTGCTGAATTTACTAATCCTTTTCCTTTTTAGATCCTAGACTACAAGGTTGATGACACTAGTGGCAACTCTGAAGAGAAGGTTTTGGTGCAATGGAACCAGAGAGAAGCTACTGAAGCTACGTGGGAAGACTTGGAAGCTCTTCGGCATCAATTTCCGGAGGCGTTGGCTTGGGGGCAAGCCAAACTTCAAGAGAGGGCGATTGTCATGAACCCGGCGTCCCAGGAAGTGCCAGATGTGCTACAGGAGGAGCCTGGAGACGTTGGCGGGAGAGGGGCACGCGCCAGGAAGGCCAATGTCCGTTTCTGTGGGCCGGAATGGGCCACTTGAGTCATTGTATTAGCCCATGTAAGCGTGGAGAGTATAAATACTGCGCTGGTTGAACGCTGTAAGAACGGGGAAGAACTGGGCGGCGGCCGGCTTGGCGATTGTGGCAATCGTTCAAGAGATATCACCCAAATTTCGAGTTGAGTTCGTAACAAAATAGTGCAGGTACTTGATGACTTTCGCTCGTGGCATCACTCGGCCAATACGCTATTTAGGTCTAAGCACCCAAACATTTCATAGGCCGACGTAACATGGTCCTATAGCAGGAATACCTGCAGCATCAAGAAACATGCAGTGGCACTAATCTTGTTTAGCCATCGGCATCGGAGTTGCATCACAAGTCTTGCCAGCTCCTAGACCTAGTCCTTCTCGGATGCACTACGGGAGAACCTTTGTTCGCCGAGTGCCAAAAGCACTCGGCGAAGCCTTGTTTACACTCGGCAAAGGTTTCGTCGAGTGTTGCATTCAGCGAACGACGCACGGCAAAAATGTTATCGGCGAACAACACTTTGCCAAGTGTTTTTTGTCGGGCACCTCGGCGAACATGTGTTACCGAGTGTAAAAGTTGGCACGCGACGAAAAAAAGAGACAAACAGAATGGTAAAACTTGATGGTCGGTTTGCCGAGTGCCAAAAGAAAGCACTCGGCAAAGAAATTAGTGTAAAAAAAAGTTGGGCGCGCCACGGGCGCGGGCGCGGGCGTGGCCGCGGTGCGGGCGACGGTGTAGGCGACGGCGCGGGCGCGGCGTGGGCAACGATGCGGGCGCGGCGTGGGCGACGACGCAGGGGCCGGGCGGCGCGCGCCGGGGCGGGGGCCGGGCAGCGCGCGGCGAGGCAGGGTGACGGAGCGCGGCGCCAGGCCAGGGCAGCGCGCGGCGTGGCGGGGCGACGACGTGGTGGGCAACGGCGCGCGGCGAGGCGGGGCGACGACGCACGACGCTGTGGAGGGGCGGCCCGTGGCGACGGGGCGACGGCGGCGACAGCGCGGCGACGGGGCGACGGCGGGGACGGCGCGCACGGCGACGACGGCGATGGAGGAGGAGGGAGGAGGAGGGAAGAAGAGGAAGGAGGGAGGAGGAGGATGGAGGGTGGGTGAGAGTATTTAAAAAAATGTGAAATTTTTTTAAAAAATTGGCGCCAACATTGAAATTTTGCGGGATAGGAGTGCGGGAATGAATTTTTTTGTTTGCCGAGTGTTGCACTCGGCAAACACCAAATATTTGCCGAGTGCCTCAAATTTGGCACTCGGCAAAGAATTTTTTTATTTTTAAAACTTTGTTTAATTTGTTTTACATTCTTTTTCTCAATATAAATTATAAAACTATAGTGCATAAGGACTAAAAATAAACTCAAAAATATAAATATAATTTTTTTGAATAATTTAGTTTATTATTTTATGCACTTTTAGCTCAACTTTGATATGTTTTAATTTAAATCCTAGAAATATAATTAAAGAATTAAAAATAGCAAACTGAACTAAACAAATATGAAATTTTTACATGGAATAATATACATAGTATTTTTAATTTTAAAAAAATTCAAGATCAAATAAAAATTTAATCATTAATTTGTTTTCAAATCTATCTCATTTCTTCTCTAAACTCCAATTCCTCCTCTCAAAATATCCAATTTGTAAACACTATACGTGATAACTTTATCGAAACATATTTAAATTTTTATCACAGTATCTTCATATCATATCATAACACCATCTCAAGTATAATATTTTTGAGAATTGTTTTGAATTTTTTATAATTAAAAAACTATTAAAGTCTATGTTGTCGATAGAGTGTCGCAACCTAGTTTTTTCAAACTTTATTTAAATTTATTTCATAAGAACTCAAAATATAGTAAGAATTATGAATATGCTTTTTCTATAATTTTTGATTCATTATTTTAGGCACTTGTAGTTCAAATGTCACATATTTCAATTTAAATATGGAAACATACATAATGAATTAAAAATAGCAAACTGAACTAAATAAATGTTGAATTTTTACATGAGATAATATATTTTGTATTTTTAGTTCACAAAAAATTTCAAGATCAAACAAAAATTTAATTATTAATTTGTTTTCAAATCTATCTCATTTCTTCTCTAAACTCCAATTCCTCCTCTCAAAATATCCAATTTGTAAACACTATACGTGATAACTTTATCGAAACATTTTTAAATTTTTATCACAGCATCTTCATATCATGTCATAACACCATCTCAAGTATAATATGTTTTAGAATTGTTTTTAATTTTTTAGAATTAAAAAACTATTAAAGTCTATGTTGTCCATAGAGTGTCGCAACCTAGTTTTTTCAAACTTTATTTCAATTTAGTTCATAAGAACTCAAAATATAGTAGGAAATATGAATATAATTTTTTTTTATAATTTTTGATTCATTATTTTAGGCACTTGTAGTTCAAATGTCACACATTTCAATTTAAATCCTAAAAACATACTTAATGAATTAAAAATAGCAAACTGGACTAAATAAATGTTGAATTTTTACATTAGATAATATATGTTGTATTGTGAGTACAGCAAAAATTTCAAGCCAAAACGAAATTGCAAACAACATATAGACTTGAAACAAGGTTTCACACAAAATAAAAAAATATGTTTGCCGAGTGGTTTTTGAAAAACACTCGGCAAACCAAGTGTCTTTGCCGAGTGTTTTTCAAAAAGCACTCGGCAAACTCAAAAAAAAATTATCCACTCAAAAACGCCGTCGTGATGCCCGTTAGTCTCTAGCTTTGCCGAGTGTATTTTTTTGTGGGCACTCGGCAAAGAATTGATTCGCCGAGTGTTTAAAGTTTGCCGAGTGTTTTTTAAATAACACTCGGTAAAGTATCCTTTGCCGAGTGCCCGGGATATTGCACTCGGCAAAAGAGAGGACACTCGACAAACTTTGAGTTTCTGGTAGTGATGTGTGGCCCTAGTCGATCCACTAAGGGGAAGGCTCTGACTTCCGATTGATCTTATCTTGGATGATGGGACGGTGGTTTGTGCTATAGAAGCACTCTGCGTGTCGCCCCTTGTTCGAGGTTGTCAGTGGCATCTCTAGGTATTCTTTCGCCTTGCCATCATGGAATTGGAGCATGGCGCCGCCAACCACATTGGTCCACATCGATCGGTAGAGAAGGAAGATGTACCTAGAAGTGGGTCCAATGAGGATTCACTCCCATGCACACTTCACACGGATGTACAAAAACGACTATCTAAAGGATGGAGTTGGGGTGAGGTTGATGAGGAAGATTCCATAGTGGTGAAGAAGGCCTCAAAGAAAGGGATGAATGGGTATGCCAAACCTACGAGTGGTGAAGGACTCAAACATGACCACCTCGTTTGTGTTTAGTATCAGGAACACCTCTCCTGCCACCGTGCACTAGCCTAAGATCGCTTGGGCTGATAAAAGCTATGCCTTCTTGAGCATCGATCTAGAGCCTTGCTGGTGTCATCAGCGATGCCTCTCACTCCTCAGAGAATGATGTAGTTTTGGGGGCCATTTGCTTCAACTAAAATAGGTGGCGAGTTATTTGATGGAAAACGACACAACCGTAGTGGTGGCCTAGTCAGTGAGGAGTCAATGGGTGAAGAAGAAAAGCAAGAAGAAGAAAGTAAGGATGAGCAGTTGCACAAGATAGAAAAGGATCCAAACTAACATCATGTGAATGTGCAACAAGGCAAGCAACTTAAATAGTAGTGGTATCATCACCACAACATCAATCGTGATCATTGCGAACAGGCGTCACCTCAATTGTCATGCAAATTACGATTAAGTTGGCGTTATAGCTCCACCTCTATGTTTGTTCTCAATGCCAATGCCCATGCCAATCAAAAACGGAGATACCTACATGTTCCCTCAACTACAACATATTAATTGTGGACAAAGCGAACCAAAAAACAACTTTTGCCCTGACTTCAAAAGAAACTAGCAGAGCTCATGTCGTTTGAGGTCCTTAGGAACCTAGGGGCTCATGCACCCAAGGCCTTATGTGCTCGAGGGCTCAGGCCTCAAAAGTTGAGCGCTCAGGGGCTGGGGCTTAGGGTCTTGTAGTCTGTTGTGCCCGATGTTGGCTAGCACTCAAAACCTCGACAGATGGCTTTGCTCAACAAGTAAACTTTATCCGAGTGGTAGCGACTCCGAAGGGCAAGACATGCATATGGTTTATTCTCTCATTGTTTGATAACTTCAAAGTATTACCAAGACCGGGACTTTAGAATACTTCACTTCAAATACTTTGTTACCCTCGAGCCAAATGTTCCATTTAACTCGAGGCTCAAGGGCTACACCATGCGGATGCACCTATGCGGTGCACATCACACCGAGAATATGACTAAGGTTTTTCAAGATTTTTAGATTCTAGAGAAACATAAATACTAAAGTTCAAAGATGAGCTTCTCCTAGCTTGATCAACCAAAGAGTTTAAACCAAGCTAAGAAGAGCTCAACGACTACTATCGGGGATATGACCATCAAGTACCCCGTGTTGGGCTTATCAATCTAGACCAAGAATAGGTCAAGCCCAGTATTGGAGTCCGATATGGCCCATGAATGGGGTTTGGTCCTGATAGGGAAGATTAGATCCCAATTTGGGAACCGAATCCTAGATCTTGAATAAATAGATATGTTTGTACCAAAATCCTTGTAGTTAGAGAATTAGCACTCGAGTTTGGTATATGATCTTATGTATCAAGGCAACTGACTTGGTATAGAGTCTTGGGTTATTGGGCTCTCCTCTTGAATATATAAAGGTGGTGAGGAACCCCCTACAGGCAACTTATTCATCTTACTTTTGAAACCTTGCTTACACACCATATAATACACCAAAATACTATATGTAGGGATATTATATCCTAGAAGGCCTAGGCTTGTATAAATCTTAGCTCTTGTTTCCTAGAGTTGATCATCGGGTTCAAAAGTTTTGCGCTTCTCTAAACATTTATTCACCACATCAAGTAATCCCTTGGGTGGACTGCTTAGTGATACACCGATAATAAGTTAGATACCTCTAGGTTTTGTCCTTTCAAACCTGAACTCGCAAGACTTTGCAAAGTGAAAAGAGACCCGACACCTGAAACCGTGGATGTATATGACAAAATAAAAGAGAGCACCTCTCCTTAGCCAAATACACCATTATATTTCACACTTAACTAAATTACATTATAAGAAAACACTTCGAACTATATAAGGTGTGTTGGACTTAAGTTGTAAAAGTCTTGTATAGTCCTATAAAGGCACACATGGACCATATTCATGTACCCATGCATATCCATGGGCATAATTTGGACTCCAAACTTATTCTAGTTTTTTTGGTCTACCCATATGACATTTGTGGTACCTGAATGTACCGATAATGTTGACACATGTAAACAACATTGTTGGAACGACGGATCGGACCAGCAGGTTTTCTTAGTGGAAATGAGAGTGGTGCATTCAATGCTCCTTGAGCTTGTCCGTTACAACTACGGTTGAGGGGTATTTATAAGGCGCCCCGTCCAGAGAGCCAAGCGCCTCTGGACCGCCAACGGCTACACGATCAACGGCCGATCAACAGTACAGACAAATGGACTATACATAGTACAGACAGGAAAATTCGACTCTGACGGCGTATCAGCCGTGTCGGCGCTGCCTACGCCGCCCGACACGGTTCACAGGATCGTGATCCTGTCCCCCCCGTGTACTTGTCCAGTCCTTTTCCCGCCAACACTCCCTTTGGGTTCACTACTGCGGGCCGAGGGAGGGCCTCCGGCAATTCCCCCCCGGAGGGCGGCCTCTGGCAGCCTTCTCCCAGAGGGTGGCCCCCGGCGTCCTTCTGCCGGAGGGCGGCCTCCGGCGTCCTTCTCCCAGAGGGTGACTGTTGGCGTAAAAGATTACGCTAACAGGTTTCTGTGGATTAGAAACTAACAAACGAAGTGTTTGCGAAGTGAACTATTCTAAGCCTCCGAAAGGATAACAACTTAGAATAGTTTGAATGTGTGTATTGAATCACTTGTATTCGGTCTCTATTACAGGTTGAAATGGGGGGTATTTATAGGCCCAAATATTAAGGAAAAGACCTATTTACCCCTCTATTACAACCGACATAGTGGGAACTATTCGGTACCCTTGATAGGGCTAAAATGGTAAAGACTAATCTAATAATATAAAAGATAAATCTTCCATCTTAGCTGGCAATAAAGATCTCGAAAAGCCTTAGTTCGAAGATATACTCCGAACCAATGCCTATCTTAGTACTTCGAGCCTGACTCAGGGTATCTTCGAAGATGAACGTCTGGAAACCTTCGAATCCACTATCTGCTTTCATGCTGTTGCGGCAATAACCCCGAAGATGAGATATTTTCCCCCAACAGTAGCCCCTCGAATACGCTTCTCCGTTTAGCCTGTAATGTTAGGAGAGCAGTATACGGAAGGAAAAAATAACCAGACATAGGGGTTATTAGATTTCAATTCATCTCTGAGAAACCAAGGGTTGGTTTCGGTGTTTTGTGATGAGTGATTGACAGGATTTTACCCTCTGTTCGAAGGGTACCTCCGAAGGGGGTTCGGAGGTTGTACCTCCGAAGTGTGTTCGGAGGTGGTTTCACCGAAGGGTGTTCAGTGTTTGTTTGCTGCAGCAGTGCTCGTCGGACGGGTCCGACAGTACACGATGACTGGGTTCGTACCAAAGGCTTCGGTACTTTGGGCGGTACACCGGAGTGTGTGCCGAAGGTTGCTAACCCGGAGAGGTCTCCGGAGTACTGGATACGCTTGTCTGCTTTTCTGTGGTGCGCAGGGACTTCGGAGGCGACGGACAAGGTTCGTAGCAGGTGAACCTGGGTCAAGCGGGAGGCTTGATGCCAGGGGAGCGGGGAGCTCCGTCACGGTGGCTGCGAAGGTGGTCCGGGTCGGTCCCCGGGTCGAGGCGTGCCAGGTGAAGGCAGAGAGTGTGGAGCGTGGCTCCGGCTGAAGGTACTCCGAGACAAGTCCTCGGAGGTGAGGCACTTCGAAGGTACTCCGAACGGAGTAACTTCGGAGTTGGTTGGATCAAGTCCTCTGCGGAGGCAAGGAATTCGAAGTGTGCTCCGGAGGGAGACATTCGAAGGTGCCCGACGAAGGTCTCAGAAGTCGAGGCGCATCGAAGGCATGGTCCGGGTGAGGCTCGTTGAGGAGTGTGCTCGGGGAGAGGCACTGCGACGAAGGGCTCATGGAATGCTTCATGCGGAGGCCTTGGACGAAGGAGGGACTTCGAAGGGTGGTACTCCGAAGGTGGGGCTTCGGAGGGTGGAAGGCTTCGGAGCGAGGCTAGCTCCGGAGCAAGGTTGACTTGAGGTGCTTCGGCCTGCATGGCTTCGGTACACGGACGGACGGAGTTCGAGCTGGGAGTAGCTGCGAAGCCGTGGTGGTCCACTCCGGAGGTGTTGGTGCAAAGGCCCAAGGGCTTTGACGGCTTCGGCTCAAAACCGTCAGTGTATCGGAGACTGACTTCGGTGAAGCGAAGGCCAACAGGCTCAAGGCTTCTCGCCGAAGCTACCGCACCCTCGCGTGCGAAGGGAGGATTCCAGAAGGTCAAAGACTGCAAAGGCTGACACTGTCTGTTCTGTAAAAGGCTGACACTGTCCCCTCTGCAAAGCTGACAGAGAAGCCTCCAGAATAAAGGTGGACTACCTTTTGTACCCCTTAGTTCTGTAGAGACAAAATCTTTGTAAACCCTAGGGGTAGTGTAGTCATTTCCTTTGGGTGAACTGTGGGCTATAAATATGGGGGCTCGGTAGGTAACATTTAACACTTTGAGCATTTACTGTTGAGCTCCTGTAGCCACATACCTCGCTGTATTCATCCAGAGTTCATTTTATTTGTGTTCCTTGTTCAAGCAGCGAAGCCCTGCTTCTTGTGCTTTTTGCTTGAGCTCGCTTTACATACCTCGCTAGTTATAGTGCACCGAAGCCTGTCTAGGCGAAGGGTGTTTTGTGCGAAGTGTGTTTTTCAGTGTGCTGTCGCTCTGTGTAACTTGAGGCCAGACCTCACAGCTTACTAGCGAAGCCCTGATCGAGGCCCGTTTTGCTTCTTGTGTCGAAGCCCTTAGAGTAGTCTGTTGTGTGCGTGTGGACCTTCGTGTACGAAGCCCAGCACCAGTTGATGCCGCCAAGTACTTGGTCGAAGTCCTCAGAGGGTTGTCCGCTCTTGCGAAGGGTGAAGTGCGAAGCCTGCTCGAAGCACCCTGTGTGCGGAGCCTGCACTGACTTAGCGAACTCGTTTTTCGAGGGTTGTTAGTGGAGCGAAGTCTTCTTGGCTTCGAACTTTTGCTCCTGCGAAGCCTGTGTTCGAAGGTGTCGAAGTACCTCCGAACCAGACCTTCGAAGGTTGTGTTCGAAGCCTGTTCCGCAGAAGACAGAACTGAAACCGAAGGCTAGTTTTTAGCCCGAAATTTTAAAAGCTCCCATTCACCCCCCCTCTGGTCGCCATTTCCGGTCCAACAATCTCCAAAATGTACGAAGATATAAACTCCGAATCAGTCTTAAGATAATTACTTTTCGAACTATCTTAGAACCGACTCAGGAAGTCCGAAAGTCTTTTAGACTTAGAGAAAATAGCTGTTAGCTTTCTGTTCCTAACGGAAACCGTAGAAAGCGTTAATTTCGGAGAAAAGTAACGGGCAGGAATGCGAAACAGCATGGACTAATGGTAAAAATGTAAAGTTTAGGCTATAAATAGATGGCCTAGAACTTACCCGGTTACCTTTTCACTGCTTTCCTCGCAATCAAACACCTTCTGAGTCCTTTGAGTTCTTTGAGCCCTAGCCTCCATTTTCTCCAAAGCAACCTAGTGACTGCAATGGTGAAGACCAAGGGTTCTGGAGCCCCTTCAGCCTTGGCTCGGCAGCAGGCGGCTGCAGCAGCAGCGGCTGCGGCGTTGGCGACGGCACCTCCAGTATCGGCATCGACATCCATGGCGGCAGGAGGGAGAAATCCCCAAAATGTCGATGATCAAAGTCTCTGCCCGCCATCAACGAAGTACCTGGACCAATCTTTCCAACTGGGATCTTCTACCTGCAAGAGGGAATCGTTGGCAATCGCAGTGGAAGGGAAGATTAGTACCGGAGTTATGATTCGCAAACCCGGAAAAGAACTCATCCCATCACCAAGGCCCGGAGAAGTAGTCGTCTTCGAAGCCGGCTTGGGCCTTCCTGCAGTGGACTTCTTGGCGGAGGTACTTGACTTATTCCACGTCACTCTTCCTCAATTATCTCCGAACGCAGTAGCTCGACTGGCTATCTTCGAATGGGCGTTGAGAGCCGAAGGTTGTGAGGGGAGGGCAGAGATCTTCGCTGCGCTACATAGAGCCTCATGCCAGCCAAAAACCTTCATAGGTCCCGTAGGTGAAAAAGTAGTGGTATCCTTCGGAAGCATCAACTTTAGGCTTCGGGACGAATATGCCCTACAATTTCCTGCTAAGGCCATCAATGCAAGATGGTACACTGACTGGGTTATGAGGTGGTTCTATGCCGAAGTTGGGGCGAGCAATCCTCTGGCCGGACCTTTGAAAGAGATCCAATTCCGGAAGGAAGCCTTAGTGCATCCCGGCCAAGGTCATCTCGAAGCTCGTCTCAACCTACTTCAGAGGATCAGCCGAAGGTTGAGCATGCGAGACTTAGCCGAAGAATTCCTCGGGTTACAAATTTCTCCACTGATGGCCAACTGGCCTATCATCTTCGAAGAGGATTCGGAAGGCGGTCTCCGAAAGATCACCTTGACTTCGAGCCCTGCAGGTAACTTCGAAGACAACATGTATTATGCATATTCATTCGAAGAAAAACTAACTTGATTTATTTATTTTTTTAGCTTCTTCAGCCCCTGTTACTTCGGAGCAAATCATAAGGGCTTCGGAGAAGATTTTGGGCGCTCCAACTCCGACCGAAAAATAATGGAGAATCAAGTTGGTCGGGAGTTGGGAGAGATTTAACAGAGTATGGGGAATGCTGGAAATCACTCCGCCCCCTTTGATGGATTGGGTGCCTTCGGAGAAAGGACCCAAGAAGAGGAAAGCCGAAGATGGGACTTCGAGCTCCGCAAAGACTCCGGTGAAGAAGGTGGCTCGGAAGCCAAAAAATCCTGTACCTTCGAATCCTGCACCTTCGAGCTCAAGGGCTTCAGTTTCCGACTCCCAAGAGGAAGAAGGGAGATTGCTTGTGCGTCTAATAGAAGAAGATGAAAATCAAAGGACTGCACAAGCCGAAGTACCTGTGAACGTGCCGGAGTCCCGAGACAATCTTGATCAGCCAAGGACTTCGGTAGTTCAGGAAGATGTATCTCAGGACGAAGTTCCTGTGAATGAGAGTGGGGTCGAAGTTACTATAGCTTCGATTCCCGAAGAAGCAACGAGGACTGCTCAGGACGATGCTCCTGCAGTCCAAGATTTAACGGCTGATTCGGATGAAGAACTAGCCTTCGATCCACCGAACAGTTCGACGATGACTCCTCTGCAAAACGTCGAAGGTAGACTCCGAATAACTTTTTCATGTTTATTTTGAATATTTATACAATGTATAATACTTTTCATTATGTTTTATAGAGTCCACTCCTATGGAAGAAGTCCGACAGGAAGAAATAATTCCTGGACCTTCGACAACTTCGGAGCCAGCCCAAAAAGTTACTCTAAAGGGACCTGGAAGAGGCAAAAGACATATAGAGCCCCACCCTGCTGTGAGTTCTGGATCAACTCCGTCTGATTCAACAGACGAGAGCCAATCTTCCGGGGAGGGCCAGTCTCCAGAGGCTCCGAAGACCACAGGCCAAAGCTCCGGTCCTTCTCTGAACGAAGATGACCAGCAGGCAATAAGTATGCTCCCCTTACTAGCTCCTTTCTTAGGGCAAACAACTGGTCTTCGGACTTTGCTCGAACCTTTGATCGAGCTAGCCGTGACATTGGGGAGACCAACTTAGTGGCCATTTTGAGCAAGGCGGATAGGACGGAGCTTAATGCCGCTATAGAACGTGCAGCCTACCAGGTACGAAGCAACTGCGAAATAACACAGAATTCATCTACGAATAAATATTTACATTAGTTTTTTATTTTTGCAGCAAACTGTCTTGGCCCGGGCTGCGAATATATGCAATGATGAAGAGATCGCTCGTCTTCGGGAGGAAAATAGTGTCCTTCAAAGGAATCTTAACATCTCCGAAAGTCGAGTGGCTCAAATGGACAATATAGTGTCAACAGAACGAAGGGCCAGACAAAGTTTGGAGGCTGCGAAAAAAGAGATCGAAGCAGAAAGAATTGTGCTTCGAGCAGAAGTTGAAAAGTTGCGGGCGGAGCACGCTACTGCGGGGTCCGAGCTTGTCAAACTCCAAGAGGAAGCTAGCCAGCTGTTAAACCAAAAGAATATTTTGACTACTGAAAATGCTAGACTTTCTGGAGTTTTGGGTAAAGTCACTTCGACGAAGGATGCGTTGAACGAAGACAAGCTGAAGTCTGAGAAGGTGGTTGTGGAAGTTATGAATCAGTTGTTAGATGTCGTGGAGTACTTCGGTACTACTGGGATACTTCCTTCTAACGATAACATCACTCTTCTGCGCCGGTTAAAAAGGATCCAAGGAGTGGCGAAGCAGATGAAGACAGTGGGCATTAGATATGGAGAACTCTCCGGACAAGTGTCTGCTGTCGGCCTACTTCGCTACTACGAAGATCTGGGCCGATCAATAACTCCAGACGCAGGAGGGGGCCCAATCACCTTCGATGACGAGCGACTTCTGACACCTTCCGAAGGTGTGGCTGCTGCCTGGCGAGCCTTCCAAACTTCATGGAGAGCCGAAGGTCGTTCCGCGATCAAGGCTTGGATCGACGAAGGCCAACGCCAGAAGCAAGTTCGGGCCCAAGCTTCAAGCAGTCAGCCTCCTCCGAACCCGCAGGTTTAGAAATACCTTAGGATTTTTGGCCATGTAAAGCTTTATGCTTATAAACATTTATCAATGAAAATCTTATTTGTCATATTTTTAGGCTTTGCCTCTTATGGAAGATATCGAAGTGTTAGACCTTAACGACGAAGTTCGCTCATTATGGACCACCTTCGATCTTCTAAAAGCTTATAAACGTCCTCCATTTCTAATTCCTCGAGATGACTTCGGTGTAATTGCGCCCGAAGTAATCAAAGATATACTATCTTATATTAAAGAGGAAGAAAAAGAGGTTAACTTAAACACTTCGTCTTCTGAAGACGTTATATGGTCTGAAGACGAAGATGAAGCTCAAAATAAAAATGGTGAAGAACTTAGAAGCTGGGAAAGGAGCCCCGAATGACTTCGAACTTGGGCCGAGCTTCAACAAGAACAGAAGGATTTTAGAGCTTCGAAGGGGGGCAAGAGAGTTAAACGCAAAGTTATTAGAACTCCCAGCGCTGGAACTAGTCGTTCTACCCCTAGCTCTAGGGACCGAAGAGGTCTTCGATTCCTTCTTGGTATAGATACCAATTTTTCATGATGTAATATGTAAACACATTCGTTTGAATAATGAATACCGATTTAAAATTGTCTCCATATTTACTAGCCCCTCTTTGGGTATAAGCAACTTCGAACTGTATTCAAAGATGGTTACGCGCAAAGAAAAAACTTCAGAGTACAATTTTTTGGGGGTTCGGAGCCCCTCTGCAATTTAAAGATCTTTTAAAATCTTATAAAATGTCTTCGACTATTTTAGTCGGAAGAATGGTAACTTAGTACCTTTGTTTTTTGAAAGAAATCACTTGAGATAACTTTCAAGATACCTTGGTATCTTAGATAATTTGTCACTTTGGACTGTGTTAACAGACATTCGAAGCTCATGGCTCAAATTCTGTTTTGCTTTAGCCACCTTCGGCTCATTTTTGCGATCTGTGTCGAACCAATGGTTCGGAGTTTGCAATGGTCTCTTTGGACTCTTTTTACGGATGTCTACCAGCCAATGGCTTGGACTCCATATATTTTGGCCACCTTCGGCTCTTTTTTGCGGAAGTCTACCAGCCAATGGCTTGGACTTCGCAGGTTTTGGCCACCTTCGGCTCTTTTTACGGAAGTCTACCAGCCAATGGCTTGGACTCCGCATGTTTTGGCCACCTTCGGCTCTTTTTACGGAAGTCTACCAGCCAATGGCTTGGACTCCGTATGATGTGGTTTGGGGCTCTTTTACGGATGCCTACAAGCCGGTGGCTTGGACTCTGGATTATGTCAGCCCCCACGTCGGAAGCTTCGAACCAAAGGTTCGAAGTCCAAAAATACAATCCAGCTTCATGACACTTCCCTCTCGATCGACCCCGCGGTTCCAGTGCATCCACTCGGAAGCTGGAAGTCTATGAGGGGAAGGCATTATCAGGATCATATGCTTTATTAATTTAGAAGATGATTACAAGTGAATTACAAGGAGCCCTTATGCGAAGTATCGCTTTAGGTGCTCCGCATGCCAAGTATGTGCTAACTCTTCACCTTCTAAATTAGCTAACTTAAAAGAGCCAGGGCGTCCTGAACGAACAATTAGGTATGGACCTTCCCATTTATTTCCTAACTTCCCTGGCGCTATAATGCTTCGTAGAACAAGATGACTCGGTCTTAGTTCATTGAGCTTAACCTTCGGGTCAAACCAAACCTTCGTCTGCTGATGATACTTTGATAAATTTGCCACAGCTCGAAGTCTTGTTTCTTCTGATAAATCTAACGAAGCTTGTCTTTCTTCTTCAATCTCCGGTTCAATGTTGCGAAATGATCCTCCTTTGAGCTCCGTTGGAGTCATAGCTTCATCTCCGAATAGTAGTCTGAATGGAGTAAAACCTGTGGACCTTGTTTGTGTAGTCCGAATGGACCACAAAATCTTCGGAAGCTCTTCGGTCCATAGTCCCTTTGCTAATCCTACTATCCTTCGATTTAGCCCTGACAAAATATTTCCATTGGCTCGCTCTACGGCTCCATTAGACTGAGGATGTCTTACCACAGCAAAACATAACTGAATGCCTAGATCTTCGCAAAACTTCCTGAAGGGTTCTGCATCGAACTGTGTTCCATTATCAACTGTGAGTTGTCTAGGCACTCCGAACCGGCAAATGATATTCTTCCAGAAAGATTTCTGTACATTGTTCGAAGTGATAGCTGTTAAGGGTTCTGCTTCCACCCACTTAGAAAAATATTCAATAGCTACAACTGCGAACTTCAGATTTCCCTTGGCTACTGGAAAGGGTCCAATTAAATCCATACCCCATCTGGCCATAGGCCATACCGGAGCAATGACTTGAAGAGCTGTTGGTGGGCGATGACTTCGTCGACCCATCCACTGACATCCTTGACAAGTGCGGACTAAGCTCTCCGCATCAGCTGTTATTGTAGGACAGTAAAGCCCCTGGCAAAGTGTTTTTCCTGCCAAAGCTCTAGGGGCTAAATGACTACCACAAAGGCCTTCATGAATTTCTCGAAGAATTTCTTGGCCTTCTGCTTGAGATATACATCGGAGTAGAGGGGAACATACTCCGGCCTTGTATAAAATACCATTGATTATTTGATAATTTCTAGCTCTAAGCTTTAATCTTGACAGTTGTGGCTCTTCTGGCAATTTTGTTCCTCCCTGTAAAAGTTCTATGATTGAATTTTTCCAATCTGCACTAGGAATGCAAAGAATCTCTGCATAGGGAATTTGTGGTACCGAAAGTATATTGAGCTCCTCATAGAAAGCTTCTTCTGGCACATCCACAGCTCCGGCTGCAGCTTTTGCTAAGATGTCCGCTTGCACATTTTCTGCTCTTGGTATACTCCGAATGGAAATACCCTTGAAGTGTGCTTCGATTTTACAGATTTCTTCTAAGTACTTTGCAAGCTGTGGATGCCGAACTTGGAAACTTTTATCTACGTGCCCTGCTACTATCTGAGAATCTGTCTTTATAATAATTCTTGTAGCCCCTAGAGCACGTGCTTTTCGGAGTCCCAATAAAATCCCTTCATACTCCGCTATATTATTGGTAGACTTAAAGTTGAGTCTTGCGGAGTACATTGCTCTTTGCCCTGAAGGCGAAATTAATACTGCTCCGATGCCTGCTCCGGATGCTTGGAAAGCCCCATCGGAGTAAACAGTCCAAACTCCGTCACTTGACTTCTCCGGAACCAAATTTGCAGGTGGAGTCCATTCTGCTACAAAATCTGCTAGGACTTGTGATTTTATTGTTGTCCTTGCCAAGAAAGATATGCCGAAGGGTGCTAGCTCAACTGCCCACTTCCCAATCCTTCCAGTGGAATCCTTACTTCGGAGCATATCTCCCAAAGGATACGAAGTTGGTACAATTACATTATGAGCCAAAAAATAATGTCTTAATTTCCTCGAAGCCATTATTAGAGCATAAACGAACTTCTCAAGTTCGGAGTATCTTGTCTTCGCTCCTGATAATGCTTCGGATACAAAATAAACAAGATTTTGGAACAACTTCCCATTGAAATCCACTTCTCTGACAAGGACTGCACTGACAGCAAAACCTGTGGCTGCAAGGTAAAGCAGTAGGGTTTCGTCCGCAGTAGGCACCGTGAGTGTAGCAAGATTACTGAGATACTCTTTAATATCTTCGAAGCTTTTCTGACACTTCGGTGTCCATGCAAAATCTTCGGACCCCTTCAATGCTTTAAATATATGCAAGCTTCTCTCCGCAGACCTTGATAAAAACCTGCTAAGTGCTGCCAGACACCCAGTCAGCTTTTGCACTTGCTTCAAATTTTCCGGAGGAGCCATCTTTTGTAGCACAGTTATTTGAGTAGGGCTAGCTTCAATCCCCCTGCTTGAAACTAAATACCCTAACAACTTTCCAGCCTTATCTCCGAAAATACATTTTTCGGGGTTAAGACGGATCCCACATGCTCGAAGGCTATTGAACGTTTCTGCTAAGTCTAGGCTATGTTGGTGCTTTAAAGCACTCTTTATTATTACAATATCATCCATATAGGCCTCCACATTGCGACCTAATTGATGACCTAGAGCCTTAGCAACTAACCTCGAAAAGTAGCCCCGGCATTTCTTAAGCCGAAGGGCATTCTTACATAACAGAAGACTCCCGAAGGAGTTACGAAGCTTGTCTTGATCTCATCTTCGCGCTTCAACCATATTTGATGATAACTAGAATACGCGTCAAGGAAGCTTAATAAGTCCGAACCTGCGGTGGAGTCGATCAATTGATCAATTCGAGGCATGGGGTAGGGGTCACGAGGGCATGCTTTATTCAAGGATGTGAAATCAATGCACATGCGCCACTTCCCGGAAGACTTCTTTCTGACGAAGACTGGGTTGGCTAACCATTCTGTGTGAGCCACTTCTCTGATAATCCCACCTTTCAATAATTTCTCAACTTCGTCTTTCGCTAGAGCAGCTCTTTCTGCAGACATTTTCCGGAGTCCTTGCAGAATAGGGCGGGCCTTCGGGTTTACAAGTAAACTATGTTCAATGATATCCCGATCAACTCCGGTGATATCTTCGTCAGACCAAGCGAAGACATCCAAATTCTCTTCCACCACCTTTTCCAAGGAGGTTGCAACTTCTGGAGGTAAATCTTTACCAAATTGAAATGTATACTCTTTACCATCTTTAACAATGACCTTCGCTGCAATCTCTCCTTCAGGACTTGGTCTCGGAAAGGACTTCTTCGAAGCTTCGGAGGAGGCTGAAAAAATTTCTTCCTTATCTTGTACATTGTTTACTTGTCTTGGATCAAGAGGGGGACCATGACCATATTCCGCTCTCCGAGCGATAGCTTGATCTCCGAAGACAGTAAGGACTCCTGCTTGTGTGGGCATCTTCATGCACAGATAATTGTGATGCGCCACAGCTCCGAACTGGTTTAGCATGCCTCTTCCGAAGATGACATTGTAAGCATATGGGGCATCTACAACATCGAAGATTACTTCCTCAGTTCGGGCCAACAAACCTTCTCCGAAGGTAACTTCCAGGCCTATTTGGCCAAGTGCATCAAGCGGAGGTCCTGCGAAGCCTTGCAAAGGACGAGCCGCTGGAAGGAAATGCTTCCTGGAGATGCACAATTGATCGAAGGCTTGAACAAAAATGATATCTGCCGAACTACCTCCGTCAATCAACACCCTTCGAACTTCAGTGCCTGCAATATCAGCAGTAATAACAAGTGGGTCTGCATGTGGGAACTTAATACCAGCTGCATCCTCCGCAGAAAAAGATATCGGTACATGAGACCACTCCGGCATTGCAGCTGCAGACGACGAAGTCCCAATATGGCCTACTTCCCTGACGTAGTCTCTTCGCTGTCTCTTTGACATGCTTCCGAGGGTACCTCCTCCGGAGATGGGGAGAACTACTCTCTTCCCTCGATCTTGCCCTTCCTCTTGCTTCGGAGGTGGCATAACATTGGCCACTAGAGGGTGTCTTGAGGCATCAAAGTTTTCTATCCGCGCCACAGCCTGGACCGGCTCTGGGCGCGTTGCAGCTGGAACTCGGTCGGTAGTACCTCGACCCGAAGTTCTTTCTAGATACTCTCCCCTTAGGGTAAGTATAGCCTTGCAAGTATCAGTTGCATGGCTTCGATTTTCTCCATGGATGCAGCAAAAAAGGGTCTGGCCCTTGCCAGCCGTTTTCCCTGGCGGCCTCCAGCCACTGGCCTTGTTCCCCGAAGACTGTGGAGCTCTCTGTGTAAACTTCTGTGGGGGTGCAATATTCATGACTTCAGAACGAGGGTGCTTTTGCCCTCTTCTCCGATCATGTTGAACTTCGAAGACTTGTTCTTGCGGCTGTGCCGAAGTTTTTACTTCTACTTTAACTTCTTGCAATATGGATGAAGTAGCGGCAGTTCTTCGGAGTCAACCCTCTTCTGACCTCGCATACTCCTCGAAGTAAGACATCAGCTGAGAGACCGAGGAGATACTTTTCCGATGAAGCTTATCCAAGAGGCCTTGATGAGTGACGCCTTCCCGAGCTGCATCAACTACCGAAGATGCAGACAACCCCCGAATTTGTGACTTCGTATGAGCGAAGCGCTTAAAATATTGCCTCAATGTCTCTCCGGGGAGTTGTTTCACCTGGAAAAGGCTTCCTGTTGACATGGGAGGCACGAAGGTGCCTTGAAAATTGCTTATAAACTTCTTCTTCAGCTGCCCCCATGAATTAATTGATCCTGGCTTCAAGGACCAGAACCACCTTAACGCCACTCCTTGAAGAGCTAAGGGGAAGCACTTTGCCATGGTGTCTCGAACTCCTCCGCTAGCTTCAATTGCTAGGGCATAAGAACGAACGAACTCTCCGGGATCTTCATCTCCGGCATACTTACAGAGCTTCGAAGTTTTGAACTTTGGATCAAAGCGAACTTTCTGCAGCTCAGGATGCAGCGGAGATTCATTATCGAAGGAGGCGTTCTCCGGGGCTTCGGGATAATCGGGTTCGTCGTCTTCGGGCACTTCTGGGATAGTTGGGATGGCTTGAGAGCGAAGCTTGTTCGCAGCTTCCTGTCGCCACCTTGCTACTTCAGCTTGAAGGTTGGCCATTTGAGTGGCCATATCTCCAAGATTGTCTTCATCTCCTCCGAAAGGATCTTCCGGGTCTTGAGAACTAGTAGGATTAGTTCGAATTGGGATGGAAGGTGGAGGAGGGACTCCGGGTGGTCGAAGTATAGAAGGGGTTGGCGAAGAAGCTTCGTATGTTTGAGGGATGGAAGCCCCTTCTGGAGTTTGCGGAGGGAATGTCGAAGGCCCTCCGACTTCAACTATGTCAAATGGTATCTCTCCGGAGATCCGAGAAGACCTCCGAACGGGATTGCGGGGTGCGCTCCGCTTAGGAGGCATGATGTAAGAAGTTGGTAGAGAACGAAGTTTTTCGGACTAGGTTCCCCACGGATGGCGCCAACTGTTGGCGTAAAAGATTACGCTAACAGGTTTCTGTGGATTAGAAACTAACAAACGAAGTGTTTGCGAAGTGTTCTAAGCCTCCGAAAGGATAACAACTTAGAATAGTTCGAATGTGTGTATTGAATCACTTGTATTCGGTCTCTATTACAGGGTGAAATGGGGGGTATTTATAGGACCAAATATTAAGGAAAAGACCTATTTACCCCTCTATTACAACCGACATAGTGGGAACTATTCGGTACCCTTGATAGGGCTAAAATGGTAAAAGACTAATCTAATAATATAAAAGATAAATCTTCCATCTTAGCTGGCAATAAAGATCTCGAAAAGCCTTAGTTCGAAGATATACTCCGAACCAATGCCTATCTTAGTACTTCGAGCCTGAGTCAGGGTATCTTCGAAGATGAACGTCTGGAAACCTTCGAATCCACTATCTGCTTTCATGCTGTTGCGGCAATAACCCCGAAGATGAGATATTTTCCCCCAACAGTGACCTCCGGTGTCCTTCTGCCGGAGGGCGGCCTCCGGCATCCTGCTCCCGGAGGGTGACCTCCGGTATCCTGCTCCCGGAGGGTGGCCTTCGGTGTCCTTCTGCCGGAGGGCGGCCTCCGGCATCCTTCTCCCGGAGGGTGACCTCCAGTATCCTTCTCCCGGAGGGTGGCCTCCGGTGCTAGGCCTCGGACCCCCTGGTTGTGGGCCCCCTTTAGCCGTCGGGATTGTCTCCCCCAACAGTAGCCCCTCGCTTCTTTCCTCTCGGGAGAGCTGCGTTAAGAGAGGGTGGAAGCGCACACGATAATTCCGACAACTTTCATAAGGACGTAACTTACAGTGGGGTGCCGAGTCTGGCCGCAGCGCGGCCCTCTTCGACGGATGCGGAGGAGCTCCGAAGCAGGGAGGCGTGACTGGGCCCGGAGGTTGAGGACCGCTTCGGATCCTCTCTCCGACGGGTCGAGAGGAGTTTGACCGGGCTCGCGGGATGCACGCACACCTTGACCGGGGGCCTCTGGCCCCGAGGAGGCGGCCAGGCGCCACCGGAAGCAGTTAATGCGTGCGCAAACGGCATCGGGGAGGCGAACCGTCAGGGAGCAGCCGTGCCCCGATGCGCTGGTTGGCCTTAAATGCGGTGCCATGCAACCGTCGCGTTCACACGCCGATCGAGCCGGAAGAGGGACCGAGGGTCTTGCTCTTAAATATAACTCGCTGCGCGGCCTCCTCTCCCTTCTTCACCTTGTTGCGCCCATTCTAGCCACTTCATCCATCATTCGTCCCGCTTCCTGAGCTCTAAGCCCCCTCTCGTCTCTTTGAGCAATGGTGAGGAGCGCCGTCCCGGCAATGGCGATGGACCCGCGCTTCTTGCAGCGCCAGATGGCAGCGGCGGTGGCGGCGATAGCGACGGACTCGTCGGAGGCACGCGGTGCGCGCGAGCTCTGCCCCGCCTCAGAGCAGTTTCGAGAGGAGACCCTGGAGCTCGGGCCGTCCGCGTGCACAGAGGCGTCGATCGAGCAAGCAACCAGGGCCCACCTTGGTCCTGAGACGCTGGCGAGGAAGCCTGGTCGGGAGACGGCCCCGCAGCCGCGAGAAGGCGAGGTCGTCGTCTTTGAAGCTTTCTTCGACGCGGGGCTGGGGTTCCCCGCTTCGGAGCTCCTCGCCGGGGTGTTGGACGCGTTCCACCTGGAACTCCCGCAACTATATCCCAACGTCGTGGCCCGCCTCGCCATTTTCGAGTAGGCCATGCGCGCCGAAGGCTGCGAAGGGAGGGAGGAAGGTAGGCGACGCCGATGGGGGCCTCTCTCCTCGCCGCCCCCCCAAGAAGAAGAAGATAGTGAAGGGGCCAAGGCAACTTTCTCCAGGACGCTCCTCCGCCTCCCACTCCGAGTGCGGAGGTTCTAGTGACGGGGCCCAGTCGGAGTCGGGAGACCCCTCGATAATTCCGGACCCGACCCCGTCGGTTCGGCCGGGTTCTAGAAGGAGCAAAGACGCTCCCCCTCCCTCGGGTCCGACGGAGCCCGCGTCGGGGGCTAGGCAGGAGGCGCCTGTCATCGGAGCGATGCCGCGTCCCGAGACCGCTCCCTCACGCCGTTGACCCGCGGGGGACGGACAACTTGGACCGCGGGGGGCTGGTTGACCCGCTCGGCGCCGTTGAGAAGAGTGCCGACATAGAGGCCGAGCTCGCCGCAGTGTCGGCAGGCTCCCCGGTGAACTCCATCGACATCCTCTTCTACCGCCCGAGCCCGTCGGGGCCCATCTAGCTTCCGGAGGACCTTGCCGACGCTGCGGACGAAGGTACGACAGCTTACCCATCCTTTCCTTAAACGTTGAGGCCTTCTCGGCCTTAGCTCTTGCTCGCCTGCACAAGCACATCGGCCCGGGGCGTCGAGCCAGTCGCACCGCTCCCTGACGATGCTCCGAATGCGAGGTCCGGAGCCCCTGTCGGCACGAGGGAGGCTTCGGGCCAACAGGACGGAACGGAGTCCGGAACCTCTGAAAGGGCCTCTCCGGAGGCCGTCGAAGACGTAGAGGTCCGGCCTCAGCCCCCTTCCGACCCTCGAGGCACGCGCGCCACCGTGCCCCTCCTGCGCCCCTTCTTGGTGGATGGTGAGGACTTCGCATCCAGGGTGGCCCCGGTCCACGATTATTACTTACGGCTGCGCGAGGCCCCGGTAATAGACGAACTAGGGCTATCAGACGGCCTGGACCTTGGCAGGGCCATCGAGACTGCAGCGAGACAGGTATTTTCTTGGAGTGCATTTGATGAGCCCCTAGCTCTTCTTCTGATCATCTTCCTTGCGTGCAGGTGGTTGCATTGGCGCAGGGGCAGCTGATGGCCCTGCTCTCCGAACGCCAACGTCGTGAGGCGGACGTCGCGGAATTCGCGGCCCGAGTGGCTACTGCGGAGAGGCTGTCTCGCGAGCGGTCATCGGAGGTCGAGGCCCTCTGGCTCCAGGCAGCAAGGGTCGAAGCGCTCGAGGCCCAAGTGGCAGAGATGGACTCCCTCAAGACCCGCGTCGCGGATTTGGAGGGGCTCCGCGCTCGGGCCGCCCGAGCCGACGAGCTGGAGGCGGAGATCGACGCCCTCCGAGCCCGAGCTGCCGAAGCAGAGGGGCTTCGGTCCCGGGCCGCGGAAGCGGAGCGGCTCGAGGGGGAGGTGTCCGTGCTCCGGACCCAAGCCTCAGAGGCGGCAGCTAACGCCGAAGCCCTCGAGACCCGGGTGGCCCAGATGGAGCGGGTCGAGGTGGACCTCAACGCCCGGAACGGGGAGGTGACCGAGGCGCTTGCCGAGGCCGGGAAGACGGCGGCTGACGCCGCGGAGTCCCTCCGGAAAGTGCTGGCGCGCTACGGCACTAGCTGCGGCACGTTTGACATCGCCCGGGAGCCCCTGGTCCGTCGGGTGAAGTTTATCCAGTTCGCCATCTGGCAAATACACCTTACCGTGGCGCAGTACGTCGAGGTGTCTGCTCGGGTGGCCGCTTATGGGATCCTTCGGCATCTCGAAGCGTCTGGGCTTCCGCTTCCTTCGTCTTCGAGCCTGCATCCGGTCACCTTTGTGGGGGATCACCGCCGGACGCCGAGCCTTGCGCTGAACTAGTCCTGGAGGGTGCTCAAGGCGGTCTGGCAGACCGAGGGTCCTGAAGCGATCAAGGCTTGGCTGGAGGAGGCGCTCCGCACACGTGGTCCTCCGGCTCCCTCGAAGCCTTTGGTCTCGGCCCGTCAGCTGGACCCGAAGGTGTAGCTTCTTCAGAGTCTATCGTTGTCTTAGCCTGTAATAGCTTAGGAAACTTAATCCTATATTAATAAAGAGTACTTTCTGGGGCTCACTCAGGGTGTCCGTGATTGCGACTTCGACGTCGAAGTGCTTGAATTTGACGACGCCCTTCGACATCGATGGGCTATCTTCGAGGTTCTAAGAGCGAACTGGTCTGCGCGCTTCGTTCTTCCCCGTAGCAGTGACGGGCGCGCGGACCCTGACGTCCTCCGAGGGGTTCTAAACCATGTCAAGGAAAAAGAAAGAGGGCCCCGCTCCCTGTCTTCGTCTCCCGAACCAGTTGACTGGTCTGATACGGACGCCGGCTTGGACGAAGCGCCCCCCGGGGGGGCGATCTGCGTAGCTGGGCCCAACTTCAAGAAGACCAGAGGGCCTTTCGCGCCCAGAAGAAGGAGGAGGAGCGAAGGAGGAGGAAGGAGAGGTCCGTGCGAACCGCGCCCAGGCCTTTGACCGAAGCGTGCTCTGGCTCGGGTGGCCCCTCAGACCGAGGGGGCCTTTGGTTCTTGCTTGGCTTGGATGAGAACTTCTCTTGATTCCTCTCTTCTGTCTTTGATTTGTAATAAACATTGTACGCCCTCCGTGTTTCCAATACGTGCAATTAAAGTCTTTCGCCTTGCTCCTTCCCTTCCCCCTGTTGAAGTCCTTCGCCTTGCTCCTTTCCTTCCCCCCTCCTTAGCGGGTAGTCGGTTTGCCGGCTAGGCGCTAACCAGCTAGGAGGAAGGCACGGTGAATGCATCTCGTAGACGGGGGCGGCATACTTCGGACGGGACCTAGGAATCCGAGTGCGAGGGTGCGTCGAGCCGGAGCTCGGAACCCAAGAGCGAGGGTGCATCGAGCTAGAGCTCGGAACCCGATAGCGAGGGTGCTTTGAGCCGGAGCTCGGAACCCGATAGTGAGGGTGCGTCGAGCCGGAGCTCGGAACCCGGTAGTGAGGGTGCGTCGAGCCGGACCTCGGAACCCGATAGCGAGGGTGCTGCGAGCCGGAGCTCACAACCCGATAACGAGGGTGCTTCGAGCCGGAGCTCGGAACCCGGTAATGAGGGTGCGTCGAGCCGAAGCTCGGAACCCGATAGCGAGGGTGTTGCGAGCCGGAGCTCGGAACCCGGTAATGAGGGTGCGTCGAGCCGGAGCTCGGAACCCGATAGCGAGGGTGCATCGAGCCAGAGCTCGGAACCCGATAGCGAGTGTGCTTCGAGCCGGAGCTCGGAACCCAGTTGCTTCGGTGAAGCGAGATTCTTAGAGTCGTTGCGTGTTTCGTTCGGGGCAAAAACACTTGTCTGGTGATTTTATTACGCAATTTGGATACAAAAGCGGGTACCAGCGGCCGCTATCAGAATACACGGATGAGACTACGGAAAGTAACGCTTCAGGTGCTCCGCGTGCCAAGTATGCTTCAGCTCCTCGCCTTCTAGGGTGGCGAGCCGGTAGGAGCCCGGTCGCCCGGACCTTGTTACAATGTACTGCCCTTCCCATTTGTTGCCCAACTTGGTGGGAGTGACCACCGTGTGAAGGACGAGGTGCCCCGGTTGGAACTCATTGCGCTTGACCTTGGGGTCGTACCATGCCTTGGTCTCCTTCTGATACTGAGAGAGGTTGGCGACGGCTCGGAGCCGTGTCTCTTCGGCCAGGTCGAGGGAGACGGTGCGCTCGTCGTTGGCCTCGGGCGCTGTGACGCGTAGCGAACCAGCTCGGAGCTCCGTTGGGGTCATTGCTTCGTCGCCGAACAAGAGGTGGAATGGAGTGAAGTCGATGGACCAGGAAGTGGTTGTCCGGATGGACCACAAGATCTTCGGCAGCTCGTCGGTCCATGACCCTTTGGCTAAGCCAACGATGTGTTTATTGAGGCCTGAGAGGATGTGCCCATTAGCTTGCTCCATGGCCCCGTTAGACTAGGGATGCCGCACGGCGGCGAAGCAGAGCTGGACTCCCAACTCGTCGCAGAATGCCCGGAAAGCCCCAGCATCGAACTACGTTCCGTTGTCCAATGTGAGCTGCCTGGGTACTCCGAAACGACACACGATGTTCTGCCAGAAGAATTTTTGGACGCTTCAGGATGTGATGGAGGTCAATGGCTCCGCATCGACCCACTTGGAGAAATACTCGACGGCGACAACAACAAAGCGCAGGTTGCCTTTCGCTCTAGGGAGTGGTCCGATAAGGTCCATGCCCCAGCGGGCCAGAGGCCACACGGGGGGATGGGTAGCAGGCTTGCTGGGGGTCGGTGACTGCGCCGCCCCATCCACTGACAGCCTTGGCAGGTGCGGACGAGTTCTTCGGCGTCGGCAACGATAGTGGGCCAGTATACGCCCTGCCGGAGAGCTTTGCCTGCGAGGGCCCGTGGTGTCAGGTGGCTCCCGCACAGCCCCTCGTGGATTTCTCGGAGCATGGCCACTCCGTTCGAGTGCGAGATGCAATGGAGTAACGGGGAGCATACTCCGGACTTGTATAGAATGCCATTGATGACTTCGAATGACCTCGCACGGAGCTGGAGGCGAGCTTGGCCTGGGCTAGGGTGATCATCTTCGCTACCTGCGAGCGTGCGCAGGATGGGCTCCCGCCAATCGGTATCAACCGTACACAGGACTGGAGCTGGCCGGGGTGGCGGCGGGGGCTCGTCCGAGGGGGCCTCGCTGTGAGGGGGCGCCGAAGGTTGGGTGATCTCCTCGAAAAAAGCCCCCGGCGGCAAGGCTTGAGCTCCTGCCCCAGTTTTGGCGAGGGCGTCAGCTTGGCCGTTTTCGCCTCGCGGGATGTTTTGGATGGATATGCCCTTGAAGGATGCCTCGAGCTTGCGGATGGAGCCGAGGTAAGAGGCAAGGTCTGGATGCTTAGCTTGGAAACTCTTGTCGATGTGCCCGGCGACTACTTGGGAATCGGTCTTGACAACCACACGCGCTGCTCCCAGCGCGTGCGCCTTGCGGAGACCCAAGAGGACCCCTTCGTACTCGGCGATATTGTTGGTGGCCTTGAAGCTTAGCCGAGCAGAATACAGGGTCTGCTGGCCGGAGGGGGAGATGATGACTGCTCCGGCCCCAGCCCCTGAGGCCTGGTAAGCTCCGTCCGAAAAGACGGTCCAGACCCCCTCGCTTGATTCGGCACCTGCGCGCTCGGGGGCCATCGTCCACTCCACGACGAAGTCGGCGAGGATTTGGGACTTGATGGCTATCCGGGCGACGAAGGGAATCCCGAACGGGGCCAATTCCACCGCCCACTTTCCGATGCGGCCGGTGGCGTCCTTGTTCCGGAACATGTCGCCTAGCGGGTAGGCAGTCGGGATGACGACATCGTGAGCCAGGAAGTAGTGTCAGAGCTTCCGGGATGCCATGACGAGGGCGTAGGCTACCTTTTCGAGCTCGGAGTACCTAGCCTTAGCGCCGGCGAGGGCTTCGGAGACGAAGTAGACGGGGCGTTGGATCAGCCTCCCGTCGAGTTTCTCCTCTTGGACTAGAGCCGCACTCGCTGCATTGCCGGAGGCGGCGAGGTAGACCAATAAAGGACTGTCGGCCTGGGGTGTGGCGAGGGCCACAAGGCCGGAGAGATATTCCTTGATCTGCTGGAAACAGTCCTGACACTCGGGGGTCCACTCGAAATGCTTAGAACCTCTGAGCGCCTTGAAGATGGGCAGACTTCGCTCTGCTGATTTTGCTAAAAATCGCCCGAGGGCTGCCAATCGCCCGGCCAGCTTTTGCGCTTGCTTCAGGTTCTGAGGGGGAGACATGTTCTGCAATGCCTGAACTTGTGTTGGGCTGGCTTCAATGCCCCGGCTGGAAACGAGGTACCCAAGCAGCTTCCCTGCGCGTGCTCCGAAGACACATTTTTCTGGATTGAGCCGGATTCCACACCGTTGGAGGCTATCGAAGGTCTCCGCTATGTCCGAGTCGTGGTGGCTCTTGGTGGCACTTTTGATGACGATGCCGTCCATGTATGCTTCCACATTACGCCCCAACTGATGACCCAGGGCTTTGGAGATTAGTCTTGAAAAGGTGGCCCCTGCATTGCGGAGGCCGAAGGGCATCCGGAGGTAGCAGAATACTCCGGCCGGGGTGACAAAACTTGTCTTCACCTGGTCCTCGGGCCTTAACTAGATCTGGTGGTATCCGGAATAACCGTCGAGGAAACTGAGGAGTTCTGCGTCGGCTGTGGAGTCAACTAGTTGGTCAATGCGAGGCAGGGGGTAGGGGTCACGGGGGCAAGCTTTATTCAGAGAAGTAAAGTTGATACACATGCGCCATTTGCCACATGTTTTCTTCTGGACAAACACTGGGTTGGACAACCAGTCAGTATGACTCACTTCCCGGATGACCCCTGCTCAAAGCAGCTTCTCCGTCTCGACCTTGGTGAGCTCGGCCCATTCGGTGGAAAGTCTTCGGAGCCCCTAGCGGACTGGTCGTGCCTTCGGGTCGACGGCCAGTGAGTGCTCGATGATCGAGCGGTCGACGCCGATAATGTCTTCATCGGACCATGCGAAGACGTCGAGGTTGCCGCAGATGATGGCTTCGAGCTGTGCCGACACCTCTGGTTCCAGAACCCCTCCAAACTTGATCGGGTACTCCTTCCCTTCTTGGGTCAAGATCTTGGTAATGACTTCCCCCTCCGGGAGAGGTTTGGCGGGGCGGCCCTTCTGCCCGGGGTCTCCGCCTCCTGGGAGGTCGGCTCCTTCGACGCCTTCGCGGACACTGTGAATCTGCCACGGCTCCAACGGCGCTGAATGACCGTACTCAACCCGGCGGGCTGCGGCCTAGTCACCTAGGACCGACAACACCTCTCCAGGAGTCGGCATCTTGAGGCAGAGGTAGTTGTGGTGGGCGATGGCTCCGAAGCGATTGAGCATCCCCCTTCCGAAGATAGCATTGTAGGCGTACGGAGCGTCGACCACGTCGAACAGGATCTCTTCGCAGCGCTGGAGGGGGGAGTCGCCGAAGGTCACCGCCAGCATGACCTGGCCCAGGGCGTCGAGCGGGGGGCCCGCAAAGCCTTGGAGCGGATGCGAGGCTGGCAGTAGGTGTTTGCGCGACAGGCACAACTGATCGAAGCCTGCACGAAGATGATGTCAGCAGAACTCCCTCCGTCGACCAGTATGCGACGCACCTCAACTCCGGCGATGTCTGCTGAGATGACGAGGGGGTCGGCGTGCGGGAACTTGACTCCGGAGGCATCTTCAGCGGTGAAGGTGATGGGGACATGAGACCACTCCGGGAGGGTCGCGGGGCCGGACGTGCCGATATGTCCGACCTCCGGAACGTAGTCCCGGCGTTGCCGCTTGGAAAGAGCCCCCAAGGCTCCCCCTCCGGATATGGGGAGGACCACTCGCTTCCCCCGATCCGGCGCACCCTCGAGCTTGGGGGCCGCGACCCCACCGAACTCCGGGGCCAGGGTCAAGGCTTCCGGCTCATCGCGGCGCCCAACTACCTGGACCGCTTCTGGGTGAGGGGTAGGGACCCCCTGTCGGTGGAGCCGTGGCCGGCGTTGCGCTCGAGGCAGTCACTGCGAAGGGCGAGTATGGTCCGGCAGGAGTCGGTGTCGTGGCTCCGGTTCTCGCCGTGGACGCTGCAGTAGAAGGCTTCTCCGGAAGGCGCTCGGGGCAGAGGCTTGGTTCCGATCGGGCGGCTTCCACCGGGCGTGTGCAGATGCTTGGCGGGGGCTCGGGGGGTAATGCTGAGGACCTCCCCCCGAAGATTCTTTCGGCCCCGTCGAGAGTCCCGATGGATGGAATCCTGCCGACCGGGCTCCTGGTGGCGGAAGTCAGAAGCATGGCGCGCTCCCCTGCTGGGGTCCACGGGGGCTTCATATGTCCTGGCACTCGGGGCCCGGACGGGGACTATCATCGCTTGCCGGCGCTTCTGGCCCTCCTCGGACCGGGCGTATTCCTCGAAGTACGTCATGAGTTGTGCCACCGAAGAGATGGGCTTCCAGTGAAGTTTGTCGAGGAGGCCTGGGTGGGTGACGCCTTCTCGGGCCGCATCGATGATGGAGGAAGCTGAGAGCCCCTTGATCTGGGCCTTGGTGTGTGCGAAGCGCTGGGAATACTGCCGCAAAGTTTCCCCGGGTTGCTGCTTCACTTGGAAAAGGCTCCCGGTGGACATGAGGGCCACGAAGGTCCCTTGGAAATTGTTGACGAATTTCTTCCTCAGCTGCACCCATGAATGGATGGTCCCGGGTCGGAGCGACCAGAACCACCGGAGGGCGATCCCTTCGAGCGCCAGGGGAAAGCATTTAGCCATGGTGTCCCGGCTCCCTCCAGACGCTTCTATTGCCAGGGCGTAGGAACGGGAGAACTCCCCAGGGTCGGAGTCCCCGGAGTACTTGGGAAGCTTGGCGGCGCGAAACTTTGAGCCGAAGCGCACCCTCTGAAGATCCGGATGCAGAGGGGACTCTTCATCATACGACGGGTTTTCTTCGTCCGCTGGATCTTCGTCGTCGCTCAGCGCCACGGCCACAGCTTTCGCGGCGCGGAGGGGCTCCGGAGGGCGAAGCGACGCCTCCTGGCGCCACAAAGCCAGTTCCGCCTTCAGCCGAGCGTTCTCGGCGGCCAGGGCGTCGGCTTGGATCCCGCTTCCTCCTGAAGCGGTGTCGGGGTCCCGTGAGCGGGCGTAGTTGGTCCAAAGGGACACCACCGGGGGTCCGCCTGGAGCATGCTGCTCTGGCAGCTCCTCTGGCAACCCTGCCAGGTTGACGGAGGTCGGCTCAGGTATGCCGACAGGGCCTCTGGCCTCGGGCGTCCCTTCCGGCGCTTGGGTTGGCTCCAGGGAGGGCGCTCCGACCGGCGCAACAGCAGGGGCCGAAGGACTGGGGTCGGGGATCGAGGCGGGCTCGACCCCGGCGGTGCGGGCTGACCGGTGCGGGGGAACCGTGCTTGCTCCCTTTCAACTTGACATGCTTTTTGGTGAGTGGGTGTAGAGGACGCTAGCTTCTTGAACTAAGGTTCCCCACAGACGGCGCCAACTGTTGGAACGACGGATCGGACCAGCAGGTTTTCTTAGTGGAAATGAGAGTGGTGCATTCAATGCTCCTTGAGCTTGTCCGTTACAACTACGGTTGAGGGGTATTTATAAGGCACCCCGTCCAGAGGGCCAAGCGCCTTTGGACCGCCAACGGCTACACGATCAACGGCCGGTCAACAGTACAGACAAAATGGACTATACATAGTACAGACAGGAAGATTCGACTCTGACGGCGTATCAGCCGTGTCGAGCGCTGCCTACGCCGCCCGACACGGTTCACAGGATCGTGATCCTATCCCCCCGTGTACTTGTCCAGTCCTTTTCCCGCCAACACTCCCTTTGGGTTCGCTACTGCGGGCCGAGGGAGGGCCTCCGGCAATTCCCCCCCGGAGGGCGGCCTCTAACAGCCTTCTCCCGGAGGGTGGCCCCCGGCGTCCTTCTGCCGGAGGGTGGCCTCCGGCGTCCTTCTCCCGGAGGGTGACCTCCGGTGTCCTTCTGCCGGAGGGCGGCCTCCGGCATCCTTCTCCCGGAGGGTGACCTCCGGTATCCTGCTCCCGGAGGGTGGCCTCTGGTGTCCTTCTCCCGGAGGGTGGCCTCCGGTGTCCTTCGGCCGGAGGGCGGCCTCCGGCATCCTTCTCCCGGAGGGTGACCTCTGGTATCCTGCTCCTAGAGGGTGGTCTCCGGTGTCCTTCTCCCGGAGGGTGGCCTCCGGTGCTAGGCCTCGGACCCCTTGGTTGTGGGCCCCCTTTAGCCGTCGGGATTATCTCCCCCAACAAACATGTATATGGCAAGATTCATGAAGTATAAAGTATTGGAATTTTAGGATAGAGCCACATGAATATTTTAGAAATTCCTAAATGAATCTCAAAGGCCCATGCCCTGCAAAGGGACACCGTGAAGTCGGGGATTAGGGTCACTGCTATCAGCACTAAATCTGACCCAAAGACTTGGGGATCGGTGGTCAGCACTATTAGTGTCGGACCCAAGCGAAGGACTCAGGGGGCGGGGGTCGGCCTAACCAAGTATGACCCTACATCCACCGAAGTATGACTCCTCGTCTTTCGGGGACGCAACTTCCTTTTCGTCGTTCCGATTTTTTGGGAACATGATGGATTATATGGGATATGGAAACTGACTTGATTTAGATCATGATTGTGACATAAGATCAAGTTGCTCACATATAAATACATGTCTATCTGGCCATCTCCAAATACATAATATAGAGATAACGACGGGAAAGATCATATTAGAACAGAACCAAAACCGAGCTGGGGTTTTTCCTATCTTTTCTCTTTGTTGTAGTTCCACCGTAATCTACTCCATCCCACCCGCTGGCGTGCTTTGGCAAACGGGAGAGCAGGTCTATAGAACCTATTGTTTTTGTGATCCTGTACTAGGAGAGGGCGAATAAAGTTTTTGGGAAGTATTCCGCATGACTACTCACATTTGTCATCATGACGTGCCTTCCATCTATGTCAATTGTCGGTCGTCGTCGCCTGCGGTCCGACACCAACAGGGATCATTCTACATCAGCCATGGCCTTATCGTCTACTACTATATGGTACGTGCTCTATGTCCTTTTATGGTTCTTAATCATGTTTAGTGAGATCATGATTGTCATGTTAATATTTACTTGTATGTTAGATGTGTATATGCTAGTTCTTGTGGTTGCCATGATTTATCTAATTCGGAAATTAACATTGCAATTGCCTAATCTTCCAAGATAAACATCAAGTTACGGAAAGACCAGTGACGTCATCTATAAGACCAGTTCACTGGGTACTCAATTATACGTGAAAGTGATATGTAATATGTAGTCACACATATTATTTCTAAACTTGGATCATTTTTATAGTTCCACCATATCTAGCATGGTAAAAGAGCACTACCTACACTAGAGCAAAGACAAGGTGTTGTAAGGGATAGGACATGCCATTCCAAAAAATTCAACAAAATAAAAATATGTAGGTTACAGTTTTACAAAATATAACTTCACTTATGTTGTCTTAACAGAGCAAATTCTAAGTCATGATAAAGGAGGGGATGGTCCCTTTCCTCTAAAAAGTTATGATAAGTTTGGCAAGCTAATAAAAATCTAGCCACTTATGAAATAGAGATGAAACATAAGATTATGTTTCAACTCTAGTCTATCTATCCTAAGATACATCAAATTAATAAGGATTGTTTATGATCACGATTAAAAGAAGTCAATGTCTTACCTCTTATGAGGTAATAGACCATCCTGATTAAAAGAAATTGATGTCTTACCTTCTAAGAGGTAATATGTCACCTTATTTTTTTTCTAATAAATAATTGAGATTAATTTTATCTATTAGGTAAGATATGTACCATAAAAGTGCTCACATATAAATTTATCTATTCCTTAAGTTGTGCGCATAGAGTTAAGAGATAGATGCAATCACAAATTAAGAGAAACAAATTTATTTAGATTATTCCATCTCTTGTGCCCAACTCGTGTAACATATATAGTGTCTTTGTTGTTCAACGAAGAAGGCATGCAATGCGTGCAGCTCTTCGAAATGACTTGGTTTTCATCATTTCTGGAGGAACTTCTTGAACCAATGGGCGGAGGTCTTGGGGTATCTCTTATTCCCATCATTGTAATCCACAAAGTTTATCCCAAAGCGAACTGTGTAGCCATTCACCCACTCGAAGTTATCAAGCAGCGACCATGCAAAGTATCCTTTCACATTTGCTCCACCCCTGCAAAAAACATATAGAGTATTGCATTGTCAAATAGCTTCACAAGTAGTGAACTCAAAGCTGAGTGTATGATTGATGTTCAGACCTTATAGCACTTAGCAGGGAAAGAAGGTGCTTGTGGTAGTATTCTATCCTGGTGTCATCCTTCAAGGCTTCATGGAGTGGTAAGGTCTTATTGTTCACTTCATCAACCCCTTACAATGCAGGAAAAAACCAGTAAGATTCATTATCTTCTAGGGGAGGATATTGTATATTTTGTTTCTCTTCAGATAACTAGATTGGAAGGTGTTACAGTAGCACAAGTTACACAGTGAGAAATAGGATAACCTATTAACTAGAACTCACCATTTTCAGTGATGTAGATTGTAGGATTACCGTACTTGTCCTTAATATAAAGTATCAATTTACTAAACCCTTCAGGGTAGATAAAAAGCCATGGTGAAGCAGCCTGGATAGATACATGCCATTTGAAAAATTCAGTATCTCACATGAATTATTAACTGTTAAGTTATTTTGTGTGGAGAAGAAAGTACGGATTTACCGGAGGACCTATGGGAACACCGTTTCGAAAACCTAGGATAATCAGGCAAGGTTAGCATATATTGATAATGAAATAATACTTAACAATGCATGTGTTGCGTATTCTGTCTTGTGAACAAACTAATGATACATTGAAAATGACTACCCACACATATTTGTTAGGAATATTAAAGTGCGAAAAATACAATTGATTTTTCATCAAAACTTATATCCTCCCTTCTGAAACAAAGAGCATAATTGACAGTGAAACTGATGTCATAATATGAGCTGACCAAATTCTTGTCCGAAATGCTATGGGTCTTACGGATATTTCTTGCCAGGCGCTTGCCATATCTTTATATTTTGAAGTTGAAAACAATGTAAATATGAAATAGAACTATAAATTCATTGGCATTATTGACTCACCTGTAAAATTAGCTCGAGCATCAGTATTATAGCTGACGTTAAGGCCATTTGACGGAGGAAGGTCAATGGCATAGTGTGTAGTGTAATAGTTAAGTCCAATAAAATCAAATGAGCCCTTTACCAATTTAGATTGTTCTTTAGTGAACTGCGGTAAGCGATTCCCAACTAATCCTCTCATGATTAGAGGATAGTCGCCTCTAATGAGAGGATCCATAAACCTAAAAGAGAATTCATAGTTAGAACCTTTTATCTAGTTTCTTATTATTAGGTCTTGTTTGTAGCACAACAAATATGTTTATTGTCAAACACATACATATATATCCTACTATTAATAAAATTTGACCAGTACTTTGCCGATCTAGTCAAAAAGAGAGAATTTTACCATCCAAGCATGAAGTCTAAACCACGCTTTGCTGCATCATCATGGGACTCAGAGTAGGGAACATACCATTGTGTGACCAAAGTTATTCCAATCTCCCCCTTTTGTAAGGCCTGCATTTGATAAGTATTTTATTGTTCAAATATGAGACAGTGAACATTATTGAACACAAATCCTTTGATTTCGCAAGCATAATATATTCTACTATGTGCTCTTACTTTTATATTTCTTTATACATGATAATTCTTGAGTTAAATTTGCATGCACAATCGGGATTTTGCCAACAACATGATCAGATTCAAAGAATTCAGTTTATAACGTTTAAAACATATTATTACGCAGTAGATTGCAATTATTATTACGGATGAACTGCAAATTAATGCTCCCGGGATTCTTCAGCAACCTGATATTTCGCTTTGTACAACCGAACGGTTGCGGCGTGGGCAAGTAGTTGATGATGGCATGCAGTGTAAGGCTCCCTTCCTGAATCTCCAACACTGCAGTTGCCCTGCTCCCATGGCGAACAGCGACCTGGTGCAAAGGTGCCAGATGCATAACCCCCGGCACAGAAGGTCCAAGGCTCATTGAAGGTGATCCAGTGTTTTATTCTATCACCAAACTCTTTGAAGCAGAGTTCAGCATAGTCCCTGAAGTCATTTCTGCAACAAATTTTCAGAGTCAGTAACTTTAGAGTCTTGTTTTTTTTTCATGTCAAGTAAGTTTAGACATTTTAGCTGAATATGATACATGGGTTCAGTCCTGTCCAAAGCAAAACACGTCCAAACTTAATTTCCATCAGTCCCAGTAAACAATATTCACAAGAAGATGTGAAAGAGACCTCCTAAAATACTGAAGTCGAAATATTTTGTACTATAGTAATTTACGGAGTTAATGTTTATTGACCTGATTGGTTTCCTGTTCAACTTATCCAGGTTTATATAGTGATACTGTTAAACAGAAAAGGATACTGAAGCATTGTTGGCTTACATAATATTAGGGCTAAGAAATCCGTTATATTTATCTTCCAATGCTTGAGGCGAGTCCCAGTGGAAAAGGGTAGCAAACGGTTGCACTCCTGCAAGTGTGTAGTATTAGTTTGCATCAAAAAAATCTGGCGTCGAAGGAATGGAACTAATGAGCGCACACACACATGTTGCAGCTAGCCACTGAACTTCAAACAAAACACTGAAGACTAAATATGCGTACCTTTCGATAATAACTCATTGATCAAATTGTTGTAGTACCTAATGCCTTCTCTGTTGACTCCACCGCTCAGACTTCCATCTGGCATGACAGTGAGATTTTAGTGTTTAGTGTTTGATCAAAGATATATGCACCAAAAAAATTCAGATAGATATGCCCACGCACTTGGAAGAATTCTTGACCATGAGATGGAGAACCTGTAAGCGTCCATTCCCATATCCTTCATGAGTCGCACATCTTCCTGCATGTTTGTGCAAGTGTCTCGCGATAAGTGTTAAATAGTTTTCCTTGAAATTTTTGTTCAAAAAAACTGTGTTCTAAAAGGGCTGGGATTAAAATTTGAAGATATTGGGATAGGTACTATCTCCTAGATCTAATCGAACACAACTCGGAGTATACCTGTAAATCCTTACAAAAATTATTTTTGAAAAAAGTACAAAAGATACAGGAAAACGCTAATTGTTAATACCTTATAGAGATGGTAGGAGTCCACAGCGACATCCCCGTTGCTTCTGTCAGCGATCTTATCTGCCAAATCATGTAATGGTAAGTACAGAAGAATGCGTCCTTGTCCGTTGTTTCTTGTCATTTGGATTACTAGCAAAATGCCCATGATTTACTATGAACAAAAGAAAAACTTTGTAACGTTGTTTAAAAAAATATTTTTATATGATATATGTTATTCACTTTTAATTACATATGTCAATCTATCTTCATTAGTGTATTGTGTAATATTAAATAGTACCAAAGAATAAACTATATAAATTACAATAGAAATAGGTGGTCGGCGGATTCACCACCGCTTAGTTCGTTTTAAAGGAATGTAGATGATAATACACTTTTAGTGATGAGCCATTTTGGACACGTTAGTGATGTTGCTTTATTAGTGACATGTCATAATGTGGTTTGTTACTAATGATGGGACACCCATATTAATGATGAATCGAATTACCACTCGTCACTAATGGGTGTGACGAATGTCACCTATTGTCCATCACTACTTATCCAATGATGGACGGTAGTGTCCACTCTCTACTAATGCCTTGATCATTAGTGACGGGCTAAAAAAATACCTATCATTTTGATGATGTCTATGGCTAGATAAGTAGGCGGTTCCCGAAGTGAGTCAACACGTTTTCATATCGCCCAAACCTACTAACCCTAGCCTCTCATCACCGTCATCATCTTCATCGTGCTCCTCGCTAGCACCACCTTGGTTCATTCTGTCTCGATCGTCCATTCAATCCCACGTGGGCTTCATTCCACTGTTCGTTTTGTCACTGTGACCTCCATTCTGTTGTCCTTCTATCGCGCCTGGCTGACACTATTCACCGCCACCTCGGTCGTATCCTCCTCCTCCAACATGTCTATGGATAATTTATTGCATTGTGAAATATTTGCTCGATGAAGATGATGCGAGTAGTATGAGGATGTGTGTGACAATTACTTGATCATTTTTTATTTTCACAAGTTTGTTCATGCAATGATCTCTCATTATGTATGTGCTAATATTGTTGTTTCTACATTTTATTCATACAATGTTCTTTCATTATGTGTCTTTTATAGTTTCGTTACATGCTTACTCTTATTAATGCATAGTAATGTTGCTTAATGAATTAGTTGTCACACACCTATGAATTAAATTATAGCCTAGTGGTGAGGAGACCATTAAATTCACAGCCCGACATCTAAGAGCAATCATGTTTAACATACATTAGGTTACATTCATATGGTATTATTGTATTTTTTTCATTGTTGTCAAATATAACATGAATTAGGAAAATCAACAGGGCACTCCCACCGATAGTAGACGGATCCCTATGGTACCAACTTATATTCCTGACAGTTGCCTCATAAAGATTAATCATCTAGTTAGCGGGGGGTATCACTAGGTTTATATATTGTACATTGCATATATTGTTTGTGTGTTAATAAAACTAACAAACTGATGCAATATTATCTTAATGTTGTAGTTTTTATCAAAAATATTTGGTGATATCAATAACATTTGTGCTGGTGACACAATTAAGATATTGAAAAGAGATGGTTGCACTAGTGAGGTTAAGGTTGTGAGTTGTGAATGCAGGATATGCCTTCACAAAGGGTGACCCAAATTTAGTCATAGAGGTAGCCTCACACAAGGGGATTATGTGGTAATAACAATGGCATAGACCTCATTGACAATTATGGCCAAATTTTACACTAATTTTAGTGATGAGAAGACCCCAACAACCATAAAAATATAGAAAATAATAGTGGCATATATATAGAACTGACATTACTTACTATACATATGTGTTTTGTTTATGTGCTTCAATTGGTTTCATTACAATATCAAGGCAAGATCCTAGCAATGTTGTAGAAATAAGGGGAAGTAGATAGCCAGGGAGGTCAACACCAACTAAAACACATCTATTATTTTGACAATCCAACATATGTAACTACAATAAGGAATACTCTCCTACAAGATATCTTGACATATTTATCTTGCGAGACTCGGTTATATGTCTACACAATAAATAATTTTAGGGAAATTTGTAAAAATACAATTACAATTTTCTATAATTTGAAAAAATGCCACTATTAGTGACTGTGGTAGGTCCCATCTGTCAATGACACACCGATGGTATATTTTGAAACTGTGAAAACTGTAATGGCATAGAAAAATTTGGCCCAGAATTTATCATCGATAAGAAGTCGGTGGTAAGCTATTTGCACATGTTGGTTGTTAACTAGATTGTGTATGTATTTGGCCTTATTTAACTAGCTTTGTTTAAATTTTATTTTCAAAGTATTTTTCAAGACAATGTTATGAGAAGTACATCATACCTCAACTATACCACCAGACTACCGAGATTCAAGTGGCAGTAGCAACGTCTAAGGCAGTCTCAATTGTGGTGCATAAAACCACGAATGGATAGTGATACCTAACTACTTGTTTTGCCAATTTGTTTGAGATAATGCGTTAGAAGTTGACACGGTATGTGTCTTCCATTTCAACATCAACAATGGTGCAATTGAAGTTGTCATGTATGTAATGTAAGCCTGAGGTACGATGTTTTCCTATCTATATTCCTTTTTGCACATATAACCATTGTGCATTCTGTATTAACTTATTTTTCTTTAGGAAGAAGGAATCTAGGGTGACAATAAAAGAGACTACAAAATTAGACATGTACAACCTTGGTGACTATAAAAGTGGATGCAAAACTAGACATATACAACCTCGGTTACCAAAAAAGAGGCTGGAAAACTAGACATGTATAGCCTTAAGCAATTTATGACGGGTAGATAGAGAGAATCTTCATAGGATACTACTCAAGCTTTTATATAAGTTAGAAGTCAGCTATAAGTTAATTACAAGTTAGGGAATGATGTTTTTGTAGATCTTTGTTTTAGCCATGCAATTTTTTCGAGATAACGAGTTAGAAGTTGATATATGTGATATTAATTTGGTTATGAATATCATGTGTTCATTCTGTGATGAGTTACCTGTAATGTGCTTTAGAATATAATGTTGGATGTGATTCAGGATGCAACCTACAAACTATTGTTTTTTTCAAAATGACTATAATATTAGAGACGGGTAACAATAATCATCCATCACTAAAGAGAACTTTAATGACGGGTGTCATTCTAACCTATCACCAAAAAGCCATAGCGCCGATAGACCCCTCTTAGTGATGGGTGAATATTGTCACCCATCACTAATAATGTTACATCATTGACATGACAAGAGTGACCGGGAGACTTGCCCATTACTAATAAAAGTTATCTATCACTGCTAGGATTTCTATGGCAGTGATAATCACTCCATTGTAAATAAAACACACCAACATGGACAGTGAAAATGTAGCCAGACTTAGAAATGGATTTTTCAACTGTACCATGTGTATATGTCGGCCAGTAAAAAATCCCTTAGGGCCCATTTGGTTCGATAGATATCTATGGATGGGATAGGGCCATCCCATTTAGTCAGTTGTTTGGTTGGAGAGCGAAGGTGAATGGGATGGCCACCGAGAGGAATATTCCTTCAATATATTCGATGAAGGGATTCAGAAAATTTTTCTAGATGAGCTCATCCAGTATTGGATGAGATGACGTGTGATCTCCTGAATGGTTATTACGTATTTAATCTTTCATTTATAAATATTCAAATAACTTTTACACTCAAATCATTTATCCAGTTTATGATTTAATCACATCATTATATTGATTACAATTTAATCTATAAAATAAGATCTCATATAATTATATTTTTGTTAAAATATATATTTGACAAGTAAGTCTTACAAAATTTAAGCTTATTTCATCTAAATTGTATACATCTAACCAAATAAAAAATTATCTCATCTCGTCTATTCAACCTGACATCTCACATGTATCATTTTATCCCTAAATCTATAAATGTCATCATCCTAACCATCCTCGACCCTAAACCAAACTGACCCTTAATTTCTCTCTTACATCGTTGGAGGAATATCATGTGCATTCACTCATTTGGTGTAAGCGTGCAATCAAGCGATCTGGTGCATCCAATCAAGCGATCCAACGGTTACATATGAAAGGAGTTAAAAGTAAAAAAAGTATTAAGTTTCAGCCTCTTTTATATGTAACCGTTGAATCGCTTGATTGGATGCACCAAATCGCTTGATTGCACGTTTGCACCAAATAAGTGATTGCACAGGATATTTCCCCTACATCGTTCGAGTGGTTTGGTTTGCCAAATATGACTGATTTTATTCTCTTGTCCACATAACATAGGTTACATGTAATTACACTTGATTAACACAAATCTGTGCTTTTCATCTGAAAAACACACAAATCTACGTGTCACGGCAGCCAGACGAAAAAGACAGCAATTTTTTGACGCGAAAACAGGGGAGTAATTTACATGCCTGGGTGCTTATGCGTGAAGGTGTCCCAGATGCTTGGTCCTCTTCCCCCCATTGCTGCGCCGCCCTCGATCTGCATGTGTGAAGCGTTAGGTTTCAGTCCAAAACGAAGCATGTCGCGATGAGACAGTTAATTGGCAGTCGAATGCTTAATGAGTAGGCCATGCTTTCCTGCATGCCAATTTGAGCATTTCTTTTCAATAGAATCGTGCGTCTTTACCATGGTCTTTTCGGTAGGGAAGTTGCACAAACTGTTGTAAATTTGCTCGTTTCTCATTTGTAACTGTGTTCTTCGGACTTGTTTTTAACGAGAACGTTCTTGAGCTTGAGAGAACTGAGTTACGGTAGAAGTTGCATGCAAGCTTTCTTTGAGGATTTATTTCAGTTTGAAATTAAGTTAGATTGGAGTATCTTATTTAATCGTCATAATCTATATTTTAGATTATAATAACCTAGTATGATAAATTGATATATTTATTTCAACTTACATAAATAATATAGATTATTATAGTCGTTCAAACAAATAAACCTTTAATCCAGCAGCCTGAAATTTTAGAAATGAACTAGCGTTCACAACAAATGAGCCGATATTTCAGCCGTCAAACTAGTCTTTTCTGTAGGAATGAGAGGGAAGTATGAAGCTTTTGACCTGATACGACGACGAGGCCGTGCCGAAAATGAACCCCTCGGGAAAGCTTTTACGGCTTATCGGCGGCTCGCCGGCGCCATTCAAGGCGCCGGAAGCGACATCCAAGAGCAGGAGGAACGTGAGGAGAATGCCACCGGGCATCACCATTGCCCCTGTAGCCGCCATGTGAAGTGTGACCCAGTCACCCAGAGACACAATGAGAGACCAGATGGCTGTTGTACAAAGAGGCTCAACTTAGCGTCCCATATATATAGGCCTGTGCGGCTGTGCCCCATGAAACAGCACTGTTTTTTTACTCTCCATGCATGTCAGCATGTGGTACACGACGTAATCATTCACATTTAATATATGAGATTTAAGACAACAGTACTACAATTAGGCAAAAACAACCGATAATCATCCCATCTATATCACTTTTTAGAAGAATTCTAGAGTAATTAAAAGCAAACTAGAATAAAGTGACGAGCATCGGGTATAGATTTGCAAATGGACCAAGCCTAATGGGTGGTGCTGTGGCAGGACACTAGCATGGCTTGGTCTTATCGGTATAGGGCTAGTGTTGACTCGGCCTTGTGGATAGTGTAGTAACTAAACCATTACCTCGGTACGTAGTGCTAGTCAAAACGACACGATTTTCGGCTAGCCTGACGTCAGCACGATGCCACCGCCGTAGTGGTTCGATCCCCCACATCCTCAGCTTTGGTACCTTGGATCAAGAGTTGGGAGTTGAAATATGAGAATGAAATTGAAATATATGTATGAAATCTGATTATTGAATTGTGAATGTTGCAGTGTGAAATCTGTGAATGAAATTAAAATCCATGTATGAAATCTGATTTTTGCAGTGAAATCTGCACTATAGTACATATATGGATGGCAATCCTACCCAATTACTCGTTTACCCACGAGTAAAAACCTTATTAGGGTCAGGTACATTCTTGATATTATACCCGATACGTAAACGGATACGGGTATGATATTAATTATCCATACCCATTTACTTAATTATATTTAATATAAAAATAAATCATAAACCCTAAGTACTCTCTTTCTTCTTCTATTTCCTCTCTTCCCTCTCACCTCAGCCGCCACTCACTTGAAGGCCAAATCCCACTCTCTCTCATTACTTGCCCCCAGATCTGCTAATGCAGCATCCGGGTGGCCAGGCGAGCTCACACATGTGTCCAACGCCACCCCACGCTGACGTCACGAGTGCCATCCCGCATCGGCGTCCTGAGCACAGCGCGACCCTAAGCCCCGAGCGCCGCTCCACATGCCTCCCTGCGCCGATGTTCAGCACGCTTCCCCGCATCGTCGTCCCGCGCACAGCCTTGTGCTGGCGTCCCGAGCGTCGCCCCGCGCTAGCGTCCAAAGCACGGCGCGATGCCGCCCCGAGCACCGCTCCCAGTCTCTATCGCCTTACGTTGCGTCTGTGTGCAACATCTCCCCCGTTCCCCTCCTTCCTTTTGTTTTCTATTTCACGAGTAAACTTATATCCATGGGTAAGCGATGAGTATGGACATAGATTTGTACCCGTCGAGTAAACAGGTATGACTATGAGTATGCACTACCCGTACCCGCTAGACGCGATTGCCATATCACTAGTAGTGAAAATGCTAGCAATAGCATGCTAGATAATAGTGTCATAGCCATGCCTGCCAATGGCTCTAGCACGATGTGCGGGCATGATACAAGATGATTAGGTTAAAATTTTCTCAAACACATACTCACGTGTGTAAAATATATTCATCGGGTAACCCATACCATAATAATTATTGGGAATCACTAAAATCAATGGATGGCTGTTGAGTCACTAGAGTCGCCTGACGCTTGAAGTCACTACTGGTCCGTTAAAGGACAATGGTGCTGATCACGTGTAGCGTACTCACGTGGAGGCAATGGAGCACTAGCGGCGACCGACACTAGAGGCTAGAACGTTAAGGCAGTGTAACACACGCATCTAACGATGGCCTGCACCGGACATCTCATCTCAGGTTTTTTGTAGTCAAGACTAAGAAGTGAGTAAGAGTAGAGGCACACATCATTGGCCACCGCAGGACTTGGCAACTAGGAGTTTGGAGAGAAGCAATGACCGGCGAAGAGAAATTAAAAAGATTAAAGTAAACTTAAAGTTTTTAATGGATCGGAGTATTGAATTGTGCTACAAATAAATAGTTCATTATAGGTGAAGGGTATTCATTGGGGGATGAGCATGAATAGTATAAAATATAGCTATACTCGCATACCTATCAGATTTTAGTTTGCCTCGTTAATAGAATCATATTTAAATAATTTAACTCGAATATATACTCTAATAAAATAAAATCCATCGGCCGTTTTTTTGGACGGTGGCTTTCTTATTGCGATCAAACCACGAGCAGTTCACAAGGTGTTCTTTAGCCTTCCAGCAATGAGAGATAAAGAAATTAAGTCTTATTGTGGGTAGCCGTACCAACCGTGAGCCACCGAGGCAAAAAAACATTGAATGTGGAAACTATGAAAATATAGTATTCTCTTTGTTCTCCAAGGTAACTCATATTTACTATATTCATTTATAGATCATTGAATCTAAATAAATATATGTCTAGTTTTATTGATCTATATATAAATCTGATAAATAGAAGAATGACTTACATTAAAGATTTTTTAAAAAACATAATACCGTAATAATCCTTTAGGATGGGTTAGTATATAAGGTCAATTAATAAGTACTAAAATTGATAAATAATATGTGTACTTTAAAATAATAATATATTATTATCTATAAAATAAAGTTTAGAACTACACGTGTTTTAATTAAGTAGTAGGCTAACAGGATAGCCATTCTAGGGATACACACGCACCTTCTCTCACTGATAAGGCACAACTTGTAAATGTAAATATAAAATTTCTAGATGCACATGCACATGCATCCTAGATTTAGTTAAAAAAGTACGCATATATTAGACTCCCTAGATGTAGTTCTAAAAGTACACATATATTGGACTCCATTTCCGCTACCTTTTTGTTCTAGATGCACATGCATTCGGATGTATTGGACTCCGCCCCTAATGCTCGACAGACCAGCCAAAAGAAAAACGTGTACAAGACTATAGTTTATTCGTACTCCTGTTGCATGAGGTGGTAGGCAGCATGTGATTGGTTGATCTATACTCCATGGGGCTGACAGATACTGCTTATATATTCATTTGCAAAACAAGATCGAGGAGAAAAGAGAGAGAAGACAATCGAGGCATCAATCTAGCACCGTAGGAGCAATCTTGTATGTGTTACTGTCGTGACCAACTTGTTTATGCTCAGTTTCAGAGCTACAACTTGTGTTCCTGGTATTTAAGTGGCACCCATATCTAGGAGCTAAAAAAATAGACCGAAAATCAAATACCAAACCAAACCACGCCTAACAAGATCAAAATTTAAACCTATTGGGTTTTTACAAGAATCTAATTTTTTTTCAAGGAAGTTTGGTTTTCGGATAGTTCCTAGAGTTAAAAAATAAATAATTTATACTTTCTAAAAATCATATCTTAATAACTTGATTTATCAAATTATGATATAATTTTAGTATTATTTAACAACGAGGAAGTTTCAATTATCTAATATTCATATCTTAATAAGCTATTATTCTGCTATATCAAATTATGATGTCATTTTTATTTTATATAGATTATCAAATTATGTGAGTACAAATTTAATACCCATGTTTATTAGGTCGAATGCCGATAAGTACCTAGTACCCGAACCCGTAAATAAAAATATAATGTAATATATCCATCGAGTAACCCATACCATAATAACTATTGAGAATCACTGAAATCGATGGATGGCTGTCGAGTCACTAGACTGGCCTGACGCTTGAAGTCACTACTGGTCAGTGAATGACAATGGTGACGATCACGAGTCGAGGCTAGAATGTTAAGGCAGTGTAACACATGCATCTAACGATGGCCTGCACCGGACATCTCATCTCAGGTTTTTTTCTAGTCAAGACTAAGAAGTGAGTAAGAGTAGAGGCACACATCATTGGCCACCGCAGGACTTGACATCTAGGAGTTTGGAGAGAAGCAATGACCAGCGAAGAGAAATTAAAAAAGATTAAACTAAACTTAAAGTTTTAATGGATCGGAGTATTGAATTGTGCTACAAATAAATAGTTCATTATAGGTGAAGGGTATACATTGAGGGATGAGCATGAATAGTATAAAATATAGCTATACTCGCATACCTATCAGATTTTAGTTTGCCTCGTTAATAGAATCATAGTTAAATAATTTAACTCGAATATATACTCTAATAAAATAAAAATCCATCGGCCATTTTTTTGGCCGGTGGCTATCTTATTGCGATCAAACCACGAGAACCGCGAGCAGAGTTCACAAGGTGTTCTTTAGCCTTCCAGCAATGAGAGATAAAGAAATTAAGTCTTATTGTGGGTAGCCGTACCAACCGTGAGCCACCGAGGCAAAAAAACATTGAATGTGGAAACTATTGAAAATATAGTATTCTCTTGTTCTCCAAAGTAACTCATATTTACTATATTCATTTATAGATCATTGAATCTAAATTAATATGTGTCTAGTTTTATTGATCTTTGTATAAATCTGATAAATATAAGAATGACTTACATTAAAGATTTAAAAAAAACATAATACCGTAATAATCCTTTGGGATGGGTTAGTATATAAGGTCAACTAATAAGTATTTAAATTGATAAATAATATGTGTACTTTAAAAATAAAAATATATTATTATATATTGTAACAGCCCCAAAATTAAAAGGAATAAAATAAAGGAAAAATAATATTAAATGAATTTCTGAATATTGTTATTTAAGAAAATCCTAAAAGAACCCTATTAAAGCCAAACAGAGATAAATATTCAAAATTTGGACTTGAAAATTTTATGGGATACACTAGAGACCAAGAAATATTTTTGAGAATATTTACAAAATTTTAGCAACAGTGCTTCAAGCCTTAATCAAATAATTAAATTTATAGAATTATTTTAAACAGAAAAACAATTTTAAATGTTAATGGGCCGCAACCCCATATTCCCCTCCCAAAGCCTTTCGGCCCAGCCCAGTCCAGCCCCTCTTGCTGACAGGCGGGGCCAGCCTGTCGGCGCCGACCCCCTCCCTCTCTCCCGCAGCCGCGCTCGCTGACAGGCGGGGCCACCCTGTCGGCACGCGCCAGCCTCTCCACCGCGCGCGCCACGCCCTAGACGGCCCCACCTGGAAGCCACCCGCTCCCGCCCCTCACCCACTGCCATGCCGGGCCCGCTTGTCATCTCTTCTCTCCCGCACGCCCGCTGACAGGTGGGACCCCCCTTGTCTGGTCCTTCTTCTCCAAATGGAAGGGGATCCCTTCCCTTCCATCCGGCGACCCCCCTCCCCGATCTCGCCGCCGGCCGCCCGGATCCCCAAAATTAAGCCTTGGATCCCCTTCCCCGAATGCCGGTGACACCTTTCCCCCCAATTCCGACGCGGTTTCTTTTCTCCGTTTATGGCATGGTTACAAGAGTTGGAAAGTTCGCCGGAGGGGAAAGAAGGAACCCTCAGTTCCCTTCCTATTGGACACCGGCGAAGCCCCTATTTAAACCCCGCAACCTCACCGCCACCGATCACCCCGTTCTCAGCCAAAGCCACCTTCATCCGACGCAAAACGACGCCAAAACCTTTTTCCTCTCTGTTTAGCTCCGGCGAGCCTTCGCCGGCGCTCCGGGTCACCGCCGCCCTCGCCGTCGCCTCCGCCAAAACCATCGTCGCCCCCCTCTTCCCCGGCCCCACCTCTGTTGGACCAGACCACCGCTGGAGAGTCTCGCCGTCTTCGGACCCGAAAGCTTCGTCGCCTGCTCCTCGTCGCCGATCGCCGCCGGTCACTTCTCGCCGCCATCGCCGGTATGCCTGAGATCCCCTTGCTTTCCCGGTTCCATTTTAGGACCTAGCCCAGCCGGTTAGCCCTCGCCGCCGTCGGGAGCCCTCGCCGTTGCTCCGCCGGAGTCGGAAACGAAGGGGGTACTTACCCCTTCGCCGCGTGCCGTGCCGAACAAGGCCTCGGCCGCACGATCCGCAGCACACAGCCATGATTAGAACCCGAGATCGAGGGCCCGGATTGCTTTGACCGATGTTGATCGGTATCGGGCAATCTGAGCCCTCCAATCTCATTTAAGCGCCCCGCTCCGCTAGCGATCGTTGGATCTAGATCCAACGGTCCAGATGCAATCGGCCCACGCGCACAGTGCGCGGGTCCATGGTGGACCTGGCTCACCGTGGACCCGCAGCTGTTTCTGGTTTTAAATAAAATTCAGAAAATGATTTAAACTTTAAAAATTCATATCTTGCTCAAATTAACTCCAAATTTCACCATTTTAATTCTAGAAAATTTTTCTTTTTATCCTCTACACTTTTATGCAATAAAAACAATATGTTTATTTGGCACATAATAACCTTATTAAATAATAAAGAAAATTCCCCTTTAGGGTTTAATTAATACCTTAAATAAATAATTCAGAAAGATCCTTAAAAATTTATAAATTAATTCCAGAGGATATAATGGCTCCATTTCACTGTTATCACTACAATAAAAATGGAATGACTATTTTGTCCAAGACATTTTATTAAATAATATTCCCAAGACCCCTTTTAGGATTTAATTAATATCCCATTTAAATAATACAGAAAACTCTTAGAAATTTATATAATAATTTTAGATGATCTATTGACTCCAGTACACTATTTATAAGCCAATAAAGATATGATAATTCATTTTGCTCATTTTAATCTACTAAACCACATTTCCAAGGCCCTTTTAAAATAAATGATTAACTCATATAATAAAAATGCAACACTTAACAAAAATATCATAATAAACTCAGAGAACTTAATTCCACTGTTAGTAATACAATAAAAATAGAATATTCACTTTGTCCACTTTATTCCATTTAATGATATTGCAAAAGCCCTTTTAGAATATTTAATTAATTCATGTAGTAAAGATCCATGCTTTATGAAATTATCTTAAAAGCTATATAACAAACTTCAGAAGACTTAGTAATTCAAAGTCACTATTTTTGATACCATAAAAACATCAAGGCTAAGTTATACCTTTTTAGTTCATCTCTAAAAAGGGAAAATAAAAACCCCTTAGGAAAAATAATTATATCAAGCTATAAAATTTAGGAATCTCATTAAAAATTGATCTTAAATATTTAAGTAAACAAATCCCTAAAAGTTAAGACCCTATCTCCTTTACTTAATCCAACAACAACTTGTATGCTTGTATGCTTGATTTTGGATTGTTTATTGAATGTTGTGTTTACTTTTCTGTATCGAGAAGACTACGACGTCGTCAAAGATCCGGAGTTCTATCCCGAGGTTCCTCCTTCACCCTTTGCTGAGCAAGGCAAGTCATCGACCACCTCTGTGGAAACAGTTGATCATATTGAGCCCATGTTTTAATAAATTATCGCTATAACTCATAGGTTAATATTGCATTAGTCAACGATCAAGCCCTACACTTATATTTATTAGATCCCCGTCCTTGTGTGCAACCCAAGCCATGCTTATTGAGCCTTAACTCCTTGTCCCTCTACAAATATTATATTAGCTAGTGTCCAATGTACTGGCACAACCGCTATAGGATATAAAGAATGAGTCATAGTTAGATGGATTCTGGTATATGAAATACCCCGTTATTCTTGTCTCTGGACTCTGTTGGAGTTAGGTATGTTATAAGTATGGTGGGTTCCTGGTGCAAGCTCGGAAACTGGTTGGTCGCACCCAGGGCACTATAAGGACCGGTCTGCGGGATCTGTTGCAAAGCACTTCCGTACCAACCACAAGTCTAATGGGTAAGTCCTAACTGGAAGTGTGGAACACTCCGGCTCTATGCACCATAGTGGAGGGGTACAAGGGGCAAGCCTGCGGGCGACTTGTACCAAAGAAGGCTCAAGGGGGGGGGGTATGGTGAGCACTCGACACGTCGAGACACGATACGAAACCCATAAGAGGGTGTTGTGGAGTCGGAGGGAACCATATGGAAGGTTTTGGCACGAGTTCCCGTGGAATGGGTCATCTCGTTACACTTTGGTGTAAGTGATGAGTGCGTGCCTTGTGGGTACAGTGGTACATCTCTGATCAGAGTAAAATCAATCTTTTCGAAAAGCCGGGCCCACGGTCAAGGGTGGGTTGTGTGACTACTCGCAGTTAGTTTACAATTGTTTGAATGATTGAGTTATTCATGGCATGTAAGGACTGTTGTGCGAGGAGGTAAAACGTACTCCCCGAGTTAGAAGATGATGATGCATTCACATGTTTACTTTTCTGTACTAATAAATTGCTCACATTTAATGCTTTACAAATATGCTGCTTCCGCAAAACTAGCCACTATCTCCCTTGTTATTATCTTGCATTATATTTGCATTCGGTGGCTTGCTGAGTACATCTGTACTCACCCCGTTGACTTACACCATCAGAGCCCGTCTTCTACGAGGAGGATGAAGGTCTGGAGTAGCGACCCAGTCAAGGCGAGACTGGAAGGAGGCGTTCATCTAGGACCCTTATTTTATTAGTTTCTCTTCACCTTTATTCACTTTTGTATTAATGCGGTCTACGAACCGTGAATGATTGCCCGTATTGTACGTGGTCGCATGATGAACGTCTTGTTTTATTGATTTTCTATGGAATTTCAATAAAGTCCTGATTTATTAAATCGGGGCGCGACATATATGAAATAAATTTTAGAACTACACGTGTTTTAATTAAGCAGTAGGCTAATAGGATAGCTATTCTAGGGATAAACGCGCCTTCTCTCACTAACAAGGCACGACTTGTAAATGTAAATATAAATTTCTATATGCACATGCACATGCATCCTAGATTTATTTAAAAAAGTACACATATATTGGAGTCCTTAGATGTAGTTCTAAAAGTACACATATATTGGACTCCGTTTCTGCTACATTTTTGTCCTAGATGCACACGCATCCGGATCTATTGGACTCCACCCCTGATGCTCGACAGACCAGCCAAAAGGAAAACGTGTACAAGACTATAGTTTATTCGTACTCCTGTTGCATGAGGTGGTAGGCAGCATGTGATTGGTTGATCTATACTCCGTGGGATTGACAGGTACTGCTTATATGTTCGTTTGCAAAATAAGACCGAGGAAAAAAGAGAGAGAAAACAATCGAGGCATCAATCTAGCACCGTCGGAGCAATCTTGTCTGTGTTACTGCCGCGACCAACTTGTTTATGCTCAGTTTTAGAGCTACAACTTGTGTTCCTGGTATTTAAGTGGCACCCATATCTAGGAGCTGAAAAATAGACCGAAAATGAAATACCAAACCAAACCACTCCTAACGAGATCAAATTTAAACCTATTCGGTTTTTACAAGAATCTGTTTTTTTTCAAGGAAGTTTGGTTTTCGGATAGTTCCTAGAGTTAAAAAAATAAATAATTTATACTTTCTAATAATCATATCTTAATAACTTGATTTATCAAATTATGATGTAATTTTAGTATTATTTAACAATGAGGGAGTTTCAATTATCTAATATTCATATCTTAATAACCTATTATTCTACTATATCAAATTATGATGTCATTTTTATTTTATATAGATTATCAAATTATACAAGTAGAAATTTAATACCCATGTTTATTAGGTCGAATGCCCATAAGTACCTTGTACCCGAACCCATAAATAAAAATATAATGTAATATATCCATCAGGTAACCCATACCATAATAACTATTGGGAATCACTAAAATCGATGGATGGCCGTCGAGTCACTAGAGTCGCCTGACGCTTGAAGTCACTACTGGTCGGTTGAAGGACAATGGTGTCGATCACGTGTCGCGTACTCGCGTGGAGGCAGTAGAGCACAAGCGGCAACCGACACTAGAGGCTAGAACATTAAGGCAGTGTAACACACACATCTAACGATGGCCTGCACCGGACATCTCATCTCAGGTTTTTTGTAGTCAAGACTAAGAAGTGAGTAAGAGTGGAGGCACATATCATTGGCCACTGCAGGACTTGGCAGCTAGGAGTTTGGTGAGAAACAATGACCAGCGAAGAGAAATTAAAAAAGATCAAAGTAAACTTAAAGTTTTTAATGGATCGGAGTATTGAATTGTGCTACAAATAAATAGTTCATTATAGGTGAAGGGTATTCATTGGGGGATGAGCATGAAAAGTATAAAATATAGCTATACTCGCATACCTATCAGATTTTAGTTTGCCTCGTTAATAGAATCATAGTTAAATAATTTAACTCGAATATATACTCTAATAAATAAAAATCTATCGGCCGTTTTTTTGGCCTGTGGCTTTCTTATTGCGATCAAACCACGAGAACCGCGAGCAAAGTTCACAAGGTGTTCTTTAGCCTTCCAGCAATGAGAGATAAAGAAATTAAGTCTTATTGTGGGTAGCCATACCAACCGTGAGCCACCGAGGCAAAAAATACATTGAATGTGGAAACTATTGAAAATATAGTATTCTCTTTTTTATCCAAGGTAACTCATATTTACTATATTCATTTATAGATCATTGAATCTAAATAAATATGTGTCTAGTTTTATTGATCTATATATAAATATGATAAATATAAGAATGACTTACATTAAAGATTTTTTTAAAAAACCATAATACTGTAATAATCCTTTGGGATGGGTTAGTATATAAGGTCAACTAATGAGTACTAAAATTGATAAATAATATGTGTACTTTAAAAATAATAATATATTATTATATATGAAATAAAGTTTAGAACTACACATGTTTTAATTAAGCAGTAGGCTAACAGGATAGCTATTCTAGGGATACACACATGCCTTCTTTCACTACAAGGCATGACTTGTAAATGTAAATATAAAATTTCTAGATGCACATGCACATGCATCCTAGATTTAGTTAAAAAAGTACACATATATTGGACTCCCTAGATGTAGTTCTAAAAGTACACATATATTGGACTCCATTTCTGCTACATTTTTGTCCTAGATGCACATGCATCCAGATGTATTGGACTGCGCCCCTGATGCGCAACAGACCAGCCAAAAGAAAAACCTATACATGACTATAGTTTATTCGTACTCCTGTTGCATGAGGTGGTAGGCGGCATGTGATTGGTTGATCTATACTCATTGGGACCGATAGGTGCCGCTTATATGTTCGTTTGCAAAACAAGACCGAGGAAAAAGAGAGAGAAGACAATCGAGGCATCAATCCAGCACCGTCGGAGCAATCTTGCCTGTGTTACTTCCGCGACCAACTTGTTTATGCTCAGTTTCAGAGCTACAACTTGTGTTCCTGTTATTTAAGTGGAACCCATATCTAGGAGCTGAAAAAATAGACCAAAATCAAATACCAAACCACGCCTAACGAGATCAAATTTAAACCTATTCGTTTTTTACAAGAATCTTATTTTTTTTCAAGGAAGTTTGGTTTTTGGATAGTTCCTAGAGTTAAAAAAATAAATAATTTATACTTTCTAATAATCATATCTTAATAACTTTATTTATCAAATTATGATGTAATTTTAGTATTATTTAACAACGAGGAAGTTTCAATTATCTAATATTCATATCTTAATAACTATTATTCTGCTATATCAAATTATGATGTCATTTTTATTTTATACATATTATCAAATTATGCGAGTACAAATTTAATACCCATGTTTATTAGGTCGAATGCCCATAAGTACCTAGTACCCAAACCCGTAAATAAAAATATAATGTAATATATCCATCGGGTAATCCATACCATAATAACTATTGGGAATCACTGAAATCGATGGATGGCTGTCGAGTCACTAGAGTCGTCTGACGCTTGAAGTCACTACTGGTCGGTTGAAGGACAATGGTGCCGATCACGTGTCGCGTACTCGCGTGGAGGCAGTGGAGCACTAGCGGCGACCGACACTAGAGGCTAGAACGTTAAGGCAGTGTAACACATGCATCTAACGATGGCTTGCACCAGACATCTCATCTTAGGTTTTTTCTAGTCAAGACTAAGAAGTGAGTAAGAGTAGAGGCACACATCATTGGCCACCGCAGGACTTGGAGAGAAGCAATGACCAGCGAAGAGAAATTAAAAAAGATTAAAGTAAACTTAAAGTTTTTAATGGATCGGAGTATTGAATTGTGCTACAAATAAATAGTTCATTATAGGTGAAGGGTATTCATTGGGGGATGAGCATGAATATTATAAAATATAGCTATACTTACATACCTATCAGATTTTATTTTGCCTCGTTAATTGAATCAGAGTTAAATAATTTAACTCGAATATATACTCTAATAAAATAAAAATCCATCGACTGTTTTTTTGGCCGGTGTCTTTCTTATTGCGATGAAACCACGAGAACCGCGAGTAGAGTTCACAAGGTGTTCTTTAGCCTTCCAGCAATGAGAGATAAAGAAATTAAGTCTTATTGTGGGTCGCCGTACCAACCGTGAGCCACCGAGGCAAAAAAAACATTGAATGTGGAAACTATTGAAAATATAGTATTCTCTTTGTTCTCCAAGGTAACTCATATTTACTATATTCATTTATAGATCATTGAATCTAAATAAATATGTGTCTAGTTTATTGATCTATATATAAATCTGATAAATAGAAGAATGACTTACATTAAAGATTTTTTAAAAAACATAATACCGTAATAATCCTTTGGGATGGGTTAGTATATAAGGTCAACTAATAAGTACTAAAATTGATAAATAATATGTGTACTTTAAAAATAATAATATATTATTATCTATAAAATAAAGTTTAGAACTACACGTGTTTTAATTAAGCAGTAGGCTAACAGGATAGCTATTCTAGGGATACACGCGCACCTTCTCTCACTGATAAGGCACAACTTGTAAATGTAAATATAAAATTTCTAGATGCACATGCACATGCATCCTAGATTTAGTTAAAAAAGTACACATATATTGGACTCCCTAGATGTAGTTCTAAAAGTACACATATATTGGACTCTGTTTCTGCTACTTTTTGTCCTAGATGCACATGCATTCGGATGTATTGGACTCCGCCCCTAATGTTCGACAGACCAGCCAAAAGAAAAACGTGTACAAGACTATAGTTTATTCGTACTCCTGTTGCATGAGGTGGTAGGCAGCATGTGATTGGTTGATCTATACTCCATGTGGCTGACAAATACTGCTTATATATTCGTTTGCAAAACAAGATCGAGGAGAAAAGAGAGAGAAGACAATCGAGGCATCAATCTAGCACCGTAGGAGCAATCTTGTCTGTGTTACTGCCGCGACCACTTGTTTATGCTCAGTTTCAGAGCTACAACTTGTGTTCCTGGTATTTAAGTGGCACCCATATCTAGGAGCTGAAAAAATAGACCGAAAATAAATTACGAAACCATACATAGTGGTTTCAGTTTCTGTTTTTGGTTCCTTTGGCAGAACTTCACTGGATATTTGTTTACTACTGAAGGGATAACTCTTCCATTACTTTAATCTTGGACTGGTGAAGTTTAAAATCAAGATAAAACATAATCACATGTTTTTGATTATTGGGAAAAGAAGTTTTCTGATGTTTTGTCTCTTCTCTGAAACTTTCTATTTCTTGAGTTTCTTGGCCAGAGTTCATCCAAAGATGCAATACTCATGATCAAATCTCCTTTGCTTGTTTCCAGAATATGAACAGTGCTGCTGAATATGCTACAGATGCATTGTTGCTTTTTTGCTGGAACAACTACTAAAGTAATTATGTGGTTAGTGTTTAATTCACAAGAACAAGGTTAGTTTTTAATTGAAAGTACTGCTGCTGAAAGTATACCAGTACTATTTTGATACTTCTTTAAGTTCAAACTTGTTATTCTAGAATTTTTGCCTAACCATCTGTATACCAGGGAGATGTTTCTGATTTAGTACAGAGCAAAGCAAATTGAAAAACCTTTTCCTTGAAGATGAACAACACTAGAACTGAATTCTTACGGTTTTGCTACAGCAGCATGGTTCAGTTTAAATTTGATGTTCACTGTTTTTGGGTAGGATTTGCTTAAGTGTTTTACCTCCATTTGCATATAGTTTTTCCTGTTCTTTTTGTCAGAACATTCAACAATGCTTGAGATCTGATTTCACTACTGAAACTATGCAGCAGCACACTATAGCTCATCAATTGTCAAGTGCCATTCTTTGCATAGTTGAGCACTGAAATCAGCCTGTTTGCATTGTTCTGAAAGTATTCAATCTTCTGATTATCAGTTTCACTCTGAGTTTGAATCAATTTCAATCTTGTCTATTGCTATATTGATTGTCTCTGATAGAATTGTAGAAGGATTCATACAACACTGTTCATCATCAGAATATATCGCTCTGTCCCTGTTCATTACTAATTGTAGTGCTAAACCTATTGTGGTTCTGTTTTGCTTTCTGTTCTCATTAAATTCACTTTGAGCAGTGTGTGAATGCAGTTTGCTAGTTGTTCTGAATATTTCAAATCTAACCACTAAAACATCAGGGAGGCTTATCTTGTTTTTTGATTGCTTAATAGTTGATCTTTGTTGACTTCTGAGATTGTGGTTCAGTCACTAACAATCTTTTCAGATTCATCAACTTGTGAAATTTTTCTGAATCTATGTTTACACTCTAGCCTAAAACAGACCATTAATTATGATGCAAATCTTCAGTGTGTGTAAAACATGTTGATCAATTATCTCAGAATTGATTGATTTCTGCAGAGTTAGTTTTTAATCTCATTTATGAAATTTTTGAACTCTGTCGGCACTTCATCGACCGATAGATCTCTGTTGGAGCATGAAACTCCGATCTAAACTATCTAAATCGCCAATCCATTTATCGACAACTATTTCGGCACTTCAAACTCCGATCTAGAGTAAAATTCAAATTGAGGAGATTTTTTGTTCTAGTTTTGTACTGTGTTTATTGATTTCAATTCTGCAATTGTTTAGAGGTGTGTTGGGTGATCTGTACAACCATCTTATTCATGAGAAATTGTCGAGGCACCTATTCACCCCCCTCTAGTCGCCATTCTGATCCCACAATTGGTATCAGAGCCAGTTAGATCTCAAGTTGACCTTAACCGGTTTGTGATCCTTTTAGCGACATTGACAAGAACACTAAGATTCCGGTGTTTGATAGTCATGATTTTGCTTATTGGAATGTGCGCATGGAGGCTTACCGTCTAAGCCAAGGAAGTTCAATTTGAGACATTGTTGATTCCCACTATGTGATTCTTGAAACTCGCACCTCACAGACTGAGAAGGAATAGTACGATTGTAATAGCAAAGCAAGAAACATACTATTGGTCGGTCTGGGTCACAATGAGTTTGACAGGGTCCAGCACCTACGAACTACACATGAGATTTGGACAACTTTGAAAACTTTTCATGAGGACACTACTCATATTAAGGCTAGGAGGCAAAGCACATATAATCAAGAATATCAAATGTTTGTGCAAGGCCCTCGTGAATCTGTAGATGCCATGTTTGCTCGATTTGATGAGATTGTGAGTAACTTGCACTCCACTAGGATTTTAGCTTATTTGGACCATGATAGAGCAATCAAACTTATTTATGTTCTCGATCATAGCGTATGGGATGTGAAGATCTCTAGTATCGAGGAGTCGGCAAGTTACGACACGTTGACTTGCGATGAGATCGACACATCTGAGGTATATCTATCCTGTGACCAGCTTCTTGTTCAAAATGATGAATTGCATGATGTTGTCTGTTCTCAGGATAGATTACTTAAACTTGCTGCTAAAGAATGAAAAGAACTAAAATTCAGACTTGAATCTATTTCCACTGAACTTGCAATTTTGAAGTCTAAGTCTGAGGATGCTGAATGTGAGTCGTGTCTTATTGTTATGGGTAAACTTGCTCAGCTGCGTTTTACACATGCACAAATTGTTGAAATACTTGAAATTACTCAAAAGCAACTTTTGAAGGTGGTGTCTAGTCCTGTTGTCATCAACGAATGCATGAACTGTCATTTACTTGTTGAAAGTATTAATTTGAGAGATCGGCATGTTGATGAACTTAAGGCTAGATTGAAGAGTGTTGAGTGCTCTAAGGATGTGCAGCCGGCTGTGTCCCACCTGCATCACCCTTAAGAACCAACTCAGCTTTTCTACAGAGCAAGTTGAAAAACTAAAATGTGAAAATGATTATCTTCTCTCAGTGGTTAAAAAATACACGGAAGGAAAGGGTAGGATGGATTTGCTTTTGGCTAAAAACAAAAATGTGTGCTGACAGGGCAGGGTTAGCTCTAGGGTTGGGCTATGAGAGAACCACTCCAAACACTCCGAGCGAAATTGTGTTCACTCCACCCACTACCCTTGAAAAAGAAAGAGCCCAGTTAGACACCACACACAAAGCCGAGAATTTCTACTCAACCTACAAAGATAGCCATTCGTCCACCAAAAGAAACTCCTTAGCAAAAACCCAAGAAAACTGTGAGATTTGCGCTTGAGACCCATGCTCACACACCCAAGAGAGTGTATCACCGCTCCTATTGTCATCGGGTGGGTCATTTGGTTGGGTTTTGCTTTCGTCGTATCAAGGATGAACGGTGTTCTTTTGCGATGAGCTTTCAGGACATGCATTACCCATTTTTAGGTATGCATGAGTCTGCTTTTCACTCTTATTCTGATTTTGAGGCTCCCATGGTCCTATGAGAGATTTTGTCCATCGTGGTGTACACCATGCTTCATATGGTGCTAGACCGCCTGTGAGAGGTTTTGATTCTCGACAGATTAGGAGTCCTCATCGTTTTCCAGGTCCACGCTTTGTAGGTAGACCATGCATTTTTATCATGGTTCATACCTTGTGCATAATCAGTCTAATGTTTTACCTGTTTTCTCGAGTTTTACAATGCTGGATTCCTAAACAGTTTTTCACTCACCCCAACATTGAGCATTCAAGATCTTCTAGCATATTTTGAGGGGGAGTTGTGTAGCACTGCATGAGCTTCTATTATATGATTAATTGCTTTACAAGTACATGCTTTATTATGTCTTTGAAGTATTGTCTTTAAAACTATTGATTATACCCTGCTTAAATACATCTGATATCTGTTATGAGCATGACTTTTATTTGTGAAAATTTGAAAATGATCACTTCTTAGTCTTGAAACTATCATGAATAGGTCGAGTGCATTTGCTATCTTTTACATACCTGGTAGCTATGTCATTCACTGGATGCTAATACGCAACTTGATCTTATCAAAAATATCGTGCTGAAAATTAAAAATTAAAAATGAAAAATGAATGAAAATGATTTATATTCATGCTATTTTTTGCTAAAATTGAAAAGATCCTAGTGGGTTTGCTTTGTCGCACTACTTTGTTCTGGACTGCTTACCATAGCACTTTGGTATGAACCGGGACATTGAAGTGTATACCATGACCATTGCTTTTAAGCTTCTGATGGTTTCAACCTAGGCTTAGCTTGGTCGGTTAGCATAAGGTTGACACGCAAATAACCCATGCCATAAAATAATAATAATAATAAATCATCAAAAAGTTTGAATTCATTACATATCAAGTTTGCTGAAGCTCCTTGTAGTGGGATATGCTTATTGGGTCAGTATTGGTTAGCTTTTACATCTCATGCCTGCCATGTATAATATGATAGTTTGAGTGATGATGCTTTTATTTGCTAAAATCTAGAAATGCATGTTCATGCTTTTGTTAGATAGTATTCATCACAGTGTTTCATACAGTACTTTTAGACAATATTCAAGGCAAATACTTGTTTGTACTATAATTTGAGTTGCTTATGTTTTAGAAGCTTGCATCTATACTCTACCCCTCATACCCCTCTTTGCATCATTTTTATCACCTTGATGTTTGCATTGCCAAAGGAGGAGAAATGGTTTACATGATGTTTTTGCTTGGTTAAGGGGGAGTAATGGTTTTCATGATGCATTGATGCTTTTTCCAAAGATGAGGGATGCTTTGCATGAGTTTTTTTTTGGCCAAAGAGGGAGATCTTGTATCAAGTTACATATTTTGGCTCTTTTCTGAGTTTTTATGGTCACTTGTGCGCTGAACTTGATACTTTCATCATGTTTTTTTTTGGGGTTGTCAATGCACTCATCAAGGGGGAGATTGTGAAACCAAGTGAGGTAAATTAAAAGATAGGGTCAACGATGTAATAAATTAGGAGTATACCTTTGTGTTTTTTAGAATTAATAATTCTGAAAATACATAATGGCAATTAGTAAATATCTAGAACTTTAACCCTAATGGTATTGTGAGGAATACTTTAATGGACTTGCCTATATAAAGGACCCCATGCCCAAGGGTTAGGAGACTTTTGGCTGTCATTTTGGGGCTCCCACCCACATATTTTATTTTGTTCTAAGCATTTTTGCTGCTTCTTCTTTTGTGTAACCACTGTTCATCATATTGAAAAAAATTCTGGTGTCCCGGATGTGATACAATGAGAAGCTATAGCAGTGCCTTCTCTTTTTTGGTGCAAGGAGTTCCTTTGATTTTAGGTACAGAGTTGAAGATTTGTTTCCTGTGTTAGGATTTGGTTTTTGCTGAAATGGAATGTTTGCTTAGGGTTCTTTGAAGTGTTCTTTCAGATTTAGTTGAAATTTACTCAGTTTGCTCTGATTGAAGGATTTAATTCACTACTGCAAGAACAACAGAGTGGTTTCAGTTTTCTGTTTTTGGTTGCTTGGCTGAACTTCACTCAATATTTGTTTACTGCTGAAGGGATAACTCTTCCATTACTTTAATCTTGGACTGGTGAAGTTTAAAATCAAGACAAAAACATAATCATATGTTTTTGATTCTTGGGAAAAGAAGTTTTCTGATGTTTTATTTCTTCTCTGAAACATTCTGTTTCTTGAGTTTCTTGGCCAGATTTCATCCAAAGATGCAATACTCCTGATCAATTCTCCTTTGCTTGTTTCCTAAATATGAAAGTGCTGCTGGATATGCTACAAATGCATTGTTGCTTTTCTGCTGTAACAACTACTAAAGTAATTCTGTGGTTAGTGTTTCATTCACAAGAACAAGGTTAGTTCTGAATTGAAAGTACTGCTACTGAAAGAATACCAGTACTGTTTTGATACTTCTTTAAGTTCAAACTTGTTATTCTATAATTTTTGCCTAGCCATATGCATACCAGGGAGATGTTTCTGATTTAGTACAGAGCAAAGCAAAATAGAAAAACCTTGTCCCTGAAGATGAACAGCACCAGAAACTGAATTCTTCAGGTTTTGCTACAGCAGCTTGGTTCAGTGTTAAATTTGTTGTTCACTGTTTTGGGTAGGATTTGCCTTAAGTGTTTTAACCTCCATTTGCATATAGTTTTTTCCTGTTCTTTTTGTCAGAACATTCAATAATGCTTGAGTCCTGATTTCCACTACTGAAACTATGCAGCAGCACACTGTTTCTCATCAATTGTCAAGTGCCATTCTTTGCATAGTTGAGCACTGAAAATCAGCCTATTTGCATTGTTAAGTATTCAATCTTCTGATTATCAATTTCACTCTGAGTTTGAATCAGTTTCAATCTTGTCTATTGCCATATTGATTGTCTGTGATAAAATTTGAGAAGGATTCATACAACACTATTCAATCATCAGAATATATTGCTCTGTCCCTGTTCCTTACTAATTGCAGTGCTAAACTTCTGTGGTTCTGTTTTGCTTTCTATGCTGATTAAATTCACTTTGAGCAGTGTGTGAATGCAGTTTGATAGTTCTTCCTGAATATTTCAAATCTGACCACTAACACATCAGGGAGGCTTATCTTGTTTTTGATTGCTTAACAGTTGATCTTTGTTGATTTTTGAGATTGGAGTTCAGTCATTACAATCTTTCAGATTCATCAACTTGTAAATTTGTTTCTGAATTTGTGTTTACACTCTAGCCTAAAACAAATCATTGATTGTGATGTAAATCTTCAGTGTGTGTAAAACATGTTGATCAATTATCTCAGAATTGATTGATTTCTGCAGAGTTAGTTTTTAATCTCATTTCTGAAATTTCGTGAACTCTGTCGGCGCTTCAATCGACCGATAGATTTCTGTCAGAGTTTAAAACTCTGATCTAGACTATCTAAATCGGTAATCCATTTCCCGACAGCTATTTCGACACTTTAAACTCCGATCTAGAGGAAAAATTCAAATTGAGGAGATTTTTTTGTTATGTTTTTGTACTATGTTTATTGATTTCAATTCTGTAATTTTTTAGAGGTGTGTTGGGTGATCTGTATAGACCATCTTATTCACGAGAAACTGTCAAGGTGCCTATTCACCCCCCTCTAGTCGCCATTCCGATCCCACACCCTATAAACCCAGTGTGCTTGCACCACAGTCGCTCGTCGTGTCTACGTATGCATTAGCAGTTCCCTACCATGTTTGTGCTCATGCTAGCTATCGGTTGTCGCTCACCACGCCAGTTTTCCCCACCACGCCCATGCCCATTGTGCCCACACTCATTGTCGTCGGCCACCCAAGCTTCGACATGTCAAATCTGTTTGTTGTCGGTTGCCCTGTGTTCCATTCTATCAAATCCATAATGTCATTAGTCGCTTCTAGATTCGATCTGCTAAGGAAAAGCTTTTGTCACATGCGTGCCCATATCATGCCCATTCGTATTGAGTTGAACTCATATGTTCTTTATCGGGTTTCAGGTATTCAATGGGTTCGACTATTAAGTCTAGACATAGGTTTAATTGAGTTGGGTTTGTTTTGTTGATGGAGTTTTCTAAAACCCTAGGTTTCATGCTGTCGGCATCCCTACGTTATACCAACGAGGCACATACATCCGGATGGTAGGTGCCATGCACAACTATTTGTCGTTGCAAAACAAGGTCAAGAAAAAAGAAAGAAAAGAGAAGGCAATCGAGGCAACGGTCCAACACTATCGGACAAATCTTGGTTGTGTTACTGTCGTGACCAACTTGTTTGGGACTCCACCTTGCTAAAGTTTAGGGCATGTTTAGTTCTTATAGTTTAGCCATTTTGTCCTTATATATTACTAAAAGAGACTAAAGAGTACTAATGACAGAGAATACCCTCATCAATCCTCTCGGGTAGGACAAAAAGCATCTACAGTTATTTATTAAGGGTAATTTGGTCTTTGTTCAACTCATTTAATAACTTTTAGTCACTAGAACTAAATAGATAATGACTAAAGTTTTGTCAAGTAAATAATAGAGAAGTAATAATAGGACTAAAGTTTAGGTTAATAATCAATCGGGCATTAGACTCGTTTATAGAGCTACAGCTCGTGTTCCTGATATTATGTGGCACTCATATTAATAGCTTAAAAATAGACCGAAAACGCAATACTGATGAGCCATACCGCACCGAACAAGATCAAACTTTACCTTTTCCTTTTAAAAAAATCTGATATTTTTCAAGGAAATTTGATTTCCGGATAGTTCTATCTAACAACAAAAAATTAACAAATTAGAATTTCTAATATTAATATGATATATAAAATTATGATTTAATTTTAGTATTATTTAAAATCAGAAAAAGTTTAGAATTTCTAATATTCATATGTGCTATATCGAATTATGATGTAATTTTAGTTTTATCTAGCTTACTAAATGATGATTTAAAAGAGTTAAAGCATAGTCAGTTAAAACTAAACCAAATTATTTTAAATTGTTTATTTCGATTTTTACTATTTTATATCAAACTTTTTGGTTTCTATTCATTGAAAACCGAATTTGTTAGGAGAAAAACAATTGCTCACCCCCTGTTCTTATCTTTCGCCTTTCGCGAGAACAAGAGTAAAGTTCTGAGCGTACGATAACCATAGTTACTAGCTATGAGCGAACGATACGGTAGAAAACTGGCCAAAATTTGAATTCTGAATTGAAAATTTTAATTATGCAGATACTAAGGGATTTACATTGGTTACCGCTTGGTAACCACTTTTGATCGACTATTGGTTAGGGATGAAAACGGATCGGACACATATGATATCAACGATATCATATCTTTTTTCATATTTTATTTTTCGGATTTGGATTTGAATTTGGATCATTCGGATACGAATACGGAATCGGATATCATCGAATACAAATACGAACAGATACAGAGCGAATACGAATACGGTTATGACTATTTATTGGATATCATCAGTAATATAAATTTTGATTCACAATCACAATACACAAATGCCAAATAAATAGTTGATATCACATAAATTTGAAAGGGTTGTCTTTGAAGTAAATCTTAAATAATTGATGGTTATGAATAATTTGACAAACCTAAAATTCGTTTGAGCTTGAAAATTTTTCTATGATACAAATACAACATAGATTATATCATATAAAAATTTTGATTTTTTAAGATTGTTTTGCTATTATTAATTTATTTAGTATATTTTCCAAAATTAAATTGAAATAAATAAAATTTGAACTGCAAGAGCATGAAATAATGAACCAAAATTGGTATAAAAACCATATTCATAATTATGAGTCTATTTTTTTCTTATCCACTAAATAGAAATAATTTCTTGAAAATCTAAGTTACGACACTCGGTTAACAACATAGTGTTTAATGGTTTTTTAATTCTATAAAAATCACTAAAGTCTAAAAAATTCAAAATTTGTTATGGTGTTATGATATGATACATAGATACCATGATAAATTTTTTTAGAATTGTATCACGTACTATGTTAAGAAAGTCGTAGATTCTCTCGCAATGAATTATGATTTAAAGAAAGAATGGATTGGATATAAAAGCAAATCTATGGTTAAATTTTCGTTTAAACATGAATTTTTTATATGATCAAAATAAAATACCGATTATATCATGTAAAAATCTAGTATTTTTTGGGGTTAGTTTGCTATTTTTATTCATTAAGCGTGTTTCTAGGATTTATTTGAAATATGTTAAATTTGAACTGCAAGTGCATGAAATAATGAGCAAAAATTGTTAGAAAACCATATTTATAATTACGAGTCCATTTTTAGTTCTTATATACTAAATTGAAAGAATTTTTGAAGAATCTAGTTTGTGACACTCGATTAAAATATAGTGTTTAATAGTTTTTTAATTCTAGAAAAATCAACTAAAGTGTGAATACAAATATGTCATGGTGTCAT
>JAAALK010000285.1:16613800-16692389 GCA_019279435.1 Zizania palustris | reverse complement strand
ATTATAATATTATACGTATATACTATGATAAAATTTTGAAATTATTTCAAGAATTTATCATATAGGATGTTACGAAACGTGAGATTCTCTTGAGATGAATTATAGTTTTGAGAAGTAATAGGCCATGGTTTAAAGTAAATTGATGGTTAAATGTTTATTTGAACTTGAAATTTTTTAATAATCAAAATACAACATATCTCATTCCATATATTTGTTTTGTATTTTTCTAGATCCATTTGCTATTTTTAATTCATTAATTGTGTTTCTAGGATTTAAATTGGAATATGTGAAATTTGAACTGCAAGTACCTAAAATAATGCACTAAAATTTATAGAAAAATCATATTCACTATTTTGTGTATATTTTTAATTCTTATCAACTAAATTTAAAGAAATGTTAAAAAAATATGTTACGACACTTCATTGGTAATGTGGAGTTTAAGGATTTTTTAATTAAAAAAATCAAATAAAGTCTGAAAATACGAGACTTGTCATGGTATTATAATATTATACGTATATACTATGATAAAATTTTGAAATTATTTCAAGAATTTTATCATATAGGATGTTACGAAACGTGAGATTCTCTTGAGATGAATTATAGTTTTGAGAAGTAATAGGCCATGGTTTAAAGTAAATTGATGGTTAAATGTTTATTTGAACTTGAAATTTTTTAATAATCAAAATACAACATATCTCATTCCATAATTTGTTTTGTATTTTTCTAGATCCATTTGCTATTTTTAATTCATTAATTGTGTTTCTAGGATTTAAATTGGAATATGTGAAATTTGAACTGCAAGTACCTAAAATAATGCACTAAAATTTATAGAAAATCATATTCACTATTTGTGTCCTATTTTAATTATTATCAACTAAATTTAAAGAAATTTTAAAAAATTATGTTACGACACTTCATTGGTATGTGGAGTTTAAGGATTTTTTAATTAAAAAATCAAATAAAGTCTGAAAATACGAGACTTGTCATGGTATTATAATATTATACGTAATACTATGATAAAATTTTGAAATTATTTCAAGAATTTTATCATATAGGATGTTACGAAACGTGAGATTCTCTTGAGATGAATTATAGTTTTGAGAAGTAATAGGCCATGGTTTAAAGTAAATTGATGGTTAAATGTTTATTTGAACTTGAAATTTTTTTATAATCAAAATACAACATATCTCATTCCATATATTTGTTTTGTATTTTTCTAGATCCATTTGCTATTTTTAATTCATTAATTGTGTTTCTAGGATTTAAATTGGAATATGTGAAATTTGAACTGCAAGTACCTAAAATAATGCACTAAAATTTATAGAAAAATCATATTCACTATTTGTGTCTATTTTTAATTCTTATCAACTAAATTTAAAGAAATTTTAAAAAAATTGTTACGACACTTCATTGGTAATGTGGAGTTTAAGGATTTTTTAATTAAAAAATCAAATAAAGTCTGAAAATACGAGACTTGTCATGGTATTATAATATTATACGTATATACTATGATAAAATTTTGAAATTATTCAAGAAGTTTATCATATAGGATGTTACGAAACGTGAGATTCTCTTGAGATGAATTATAGTTTTGAGAAGTAATAGGCCATGGTTTTAAAGTAAATTGATGGTTAAATGTTTATTTGAACTTGAAATTTTTTAATAATCAAAATACAACATATCTCATTCCATATATTTGTTTGTATTTTTCTAGATCCATTTGCTATTTTTAATTCATTAATTGTGTTTCTAGGATTTTAAATTGGAATATGTGAAATTTGAACTGCAAGTACCTAAAATAATGCACTAAATTTATAGAAAATCATATTCACTATTTTGTGTATATTTTTAATTCTTATCAACTAAATTTAAAGAAATTTTTAAAAAAATTGTTACGACACTTCATTGGTTAATGTGGAGTTTAAGGATTTTTTAATTAAAAAATCAAATAAAGTCTGAAAATACGAGACTTGTCATGGTATTATAATATTATACGTATATACTATGATAAAATTTTGAAATTATTTCAAGAATTTATCATATAGGATGTTACGAAACGTGAGATTCTCTTGAGATGAATTATAGTTTTGAGAAGTAATAGGCCATGGTTTAAAGTAAATTGATGGTTAAATGTTTATTTGAACTTGAAATTTTTTATAATCAAAATACAACATATCTCATTCCATATATTTGTTTTGTATTTTTCTAGATCCATTTGCTATTTTTAATTCATTAATTGTGTTTCTAGGATTTAAATTGGAATATGTGAAATTTGAACTGCAAGTACCTAAAATAATGCACTAAAATTTATAGAAAAATCATATTCACTATTTGTGTCTATTTTTAAGTTCTTATCAACTAAATTTAAAGAAATTTAAAAAAATATGTTACGACACTTCATTGGTAATGTGGAGCTTTAAGGATTTTTAATTATAAAAAATCAAATAAAGTCTGAAAAATACGAGACTTGTCATGGTATTATAATATTATACGTATATACTATGATAAAATTTGAAATTATTTCAAGAATTTTATCATATAGGATGTTACGAAACGTGAGATTCTCTTGAGATGAATTATAGTTTTGAGAAGTAATAGGCCTATGGTTTAAAGTAAATTGATGGTTAAATGTTTATTTGAACTTGAAATTTTTTATAATCAAAATACAACATATCTCATTCCATATATTGTTTTGTATTTTTCTAGATCCATTTGCTATTTTTAATTCATTAATTGTGTTTCTAGGATTTAAATTGGAATATGTGAAATTTGAACTGCAAGTACCTAAAATAATGCACTAAAATTTATAGAAAAATCATATTCACTATTTGTGTCTATTTTTAGTTCTTATCACTAAATTTAAAGAAATTTTAAAAAAATTATGTTACGACACTTCATTGGTAATGTGGAGCTTAAGGTTTTTTAATTATAAAAAATCAAATAAAGTCTGAAAAATACGAGACTTGTCATGGTATTATAATATTATACGTATACTATGATAAAATTTTGAAATTATTTCAAGAATTTTATCATATAGGATGTTACGAAACGTGAGATTCTCTTGAGATGAATTATAGTTTTGAGAAGTAATAGGCCATGGTTTAAAGTAAATTGATGGTTAAATGTTTATTTGAACTTGAAATTTTTTATAATCAAAATACAACATATCTCATTCCATATATTGTTTTGTATTTTTCTAGATCCATTTGCTATTTTTAATTCATTAATTGTGTTTCTAGGATTTAAATTGAGAATATGTGAAATTTGAACTGCAAGTACCTAAAATAATGCACTAAAATTTATAGAAAAATCATATTCACTATTTGTGTATATTTTTAATTCTTATCAACTAAATTTAAAGAAATGTTAAAAAAATATGTTACGACACTTCATCGGTAATGTGGAGTTTAAGGATTTTTAATTATAAAAAATCAAATAAAGTCTGAAAATACGAGACTTGTCATGGTATTATAATATTATACGTATATACTATGATAAAATTTTGAAATTATTTCAAGAATTTTATCATATAGGATGTTACGAAACGTGAGATTCTCTTGAGATGAATTATAGTTTTGAGAAGTAATAGGCCATGGTTTAAAGTAAATTGATGATTAAATGTTTATTTCAACTTGAATTTTTTATAATCAAAATACAACATATCTCATTCCATATTTGTTTTGTATTTTTCTAGATCCATTTGCTATTTTTAATTCATTAATTGTGTTTCTAGGATTTAAATTGGAATATGTGAAATTTGAACTGCAAGTACCTAAAATGATGCACTAAAATTTATAGAAAAATCATATTCACTAATTTTATGTCCTATTTTAGTTATTATCCACTAAATTTAAAGAAATATTTAAAAAAATTGTTACGACACTTCATTGGTAATTGTGGAGCTTAAGTGATTTTTAATTATAAAAAATCAAATAAGTCTGAAAATACGAGACTTGCCATGGTATTATAATATTATACGTATATACTATGATAAATTTTGAAATTAGTTGCAAGAATTTTATCATATAGGATGTTACGAAACGTGAGATTCTCTTGAGATGAATTATAGTTTTGAGAAGTAATAGGCTATGGTTTAAAGTAAATTGATGATTAAATGTTTATTTGAACTTGAAATTTTTTAATAATCAAAATACAACATAATCTCATTCCATATATTTGTTTTGTATTTTTCTAGATCCATTTGCTATTTTTAATTCATTAATTGTGTTTCTAGGATTTAAATGAGAATATGTGAATTTGAACTGCAAGTACCTAAAATAATGCACTAAAATTTATAGAAAAATCATATTCACTATTTGTGTATATTTTTAATTCTTATCACTACATTTAAAGAAATTTAAAAAAAATTGTTACGACACTTCATTGGTAATGTGGAGTTTAAGGATTTTTTAATTAAAAAAATCAAATAAAGTCTGAAAATACGAGACTTGTCATGGTATTATAATATTATACGTATATACTATGATTAAAATTTTGAAATTATTTCAAGAATTTTATCATATAGGATGTACGAAACGTGAGATTCTCTTGAGATGAATTATAGTTTTGAGAAGTAATAGGCCATGGTTTAAAGTAAATTGATGGTTAAATGTTTATTTCAACTTGAAATTTTTTTATAATCAAAATACAACATATCTCATTCCATATATTTTTTTGTATTTTTCTAGATCCATTTGCTATTTTTAATTCATTAATTGTGTTTCTAGGATTTAAATTGGAATATGTGAAATTTGAACTGCAAGTACCTAAAATGATGCACTAAAATTTATAGAAAAATCATATTCACTATTTTATGTCCTATTTTTAGTTCTTATCCACTAAATTTAAAGAAATATTAAAAAATTATGTTACGACACTTCATCGGTAATGTGGAGCTTAAGGTTTTTTAATTATAAAAAATCAAATAAAGTCTGAAAAATACGAGACTTGTCATGGTATTATAATATTATACGTATATACTATGATAAAATTTTGAAATTGTTTCAAGAAATTTATCATATAGGATGTTACGAAACGTGAGATTCTCTTGAGATGAATTATAGTTTTGAGAAGTAATAGGCTATGGTTTAAAGTAAATTGATGATTAAATGTTTATTTGAACTTGAAATTTTTTATAATCAAAATACAACATATCTCATTCCATATATTTTTTTGTATTTTTCTAGATCCATTTGCTATTTTTAATTCATTAATTGTGTTTCTAGGATTTAAATTGGAATATGTGAAATTTGAACTGCAAGTACCTAAAATAATGCACTAAAATTTATAGAAAAATCATATTCACTATTTTGTGTCTATTTTTAGTTCTTATCTACTAAATTTAAAGAAATGTTAAAAAAATATGTTACGACACTTCATCGGTAATGTGGAGCTTAAGGTTTTTAATTATAAAAAATCAAATAAAGTCTGAAAATACGAGACTTGTCATGGTATTATAATATTATACGTATATACTATGATAAAATTTTGAAATTATTTCAAGAATTTTATCATATAGGATGTTACGAAACGTGAGATTCTCTTGAGATGAATTATAGTTTTGAGAAGTAATAGGCCATGGTTTAAAGTAAATTGATGGTTAAATGTTTATTTGAACTTGAAATTTTTTATAATCAAAATACAACATATCTCATTCCATATATTTGTTTTGTATTTTTCTAGATCCATTTGCTATTTTTAATTCATTAATTGTGTTTCTATGATTTAAATTGGAATATGTCAAATTTGAACTGCAAGTACCTAAAATGATGCACTAAAATTTATATAAAAATCATATTCATAATTTTATGTCCATTTTTAGTTATTATCCACTAAATTTAAAGAAATATTAAAAAAATTATGTTACGACACTTCATTGGTAATGTGGAGCTTAAGTGTTTTTAATTATAAAAAATCAAATAAAGTCTGAAAAATACGAGACTTGCCATGGTATTATAATATTATACGTAGATACTATGATAAAATTTTGAAATTGTTGCGAGAAATTTATCATATAGGATGTTACGAAACGTGAGATTCTCTTGACATGAATTATAGTTTGAGAAGTAATAGGCTATGGTTTAAAGTAAATTGATGATTAAATGTTTATTTCAACTTGAATTTTTTTATAATCAAAATACAACATATCTCATTCCATATTTTTTGTATTTTTCTAGATCCATTTGCTATTTTTAATTCATTAATTGTGTTTCTAGGATTTAAATTGGAATATGTGAAATTTGAACTGCAAGTACCTAAAATAATGCACTAAAATTTATAGAAAAATCATATTCACTATTTTGTGTCTATTTTTAATTCTTATCAACTAAATTTAAAGAAATTTTAAAAAAATATGTTACGACACTTCATTGGTAATGTGGAGTTTAAGGATTTTTTAATTAAAAAAATCAAATAAAGTCTGAAAAATACGAGACTTGTCATGGTATTATAATATTATACGTATATACTATGATAAAATTTTGAAATTATTTCAAGAATTTTATCATATAGGATGTTACGAAACGTGAGATTCTCTTGAGATGAATTATAGTTTTGAGAAGTAATAGGCCATGGTTTAAAGTAAATTGATGGTTAAATGTTTATTTGAACTTGAAATTTTTTAATAATCAAAATACAACATATCTCATTCCATATATTTGTTTTGTATTTTTCTAGATCCATTTGCTATTTTTAATTCATTAATTGTGTTTCTAGGATTTAAATTGGAATTGTGAAATTTGAACTGCAAGTACCTAAAATAATGCACTAAAATTTATAAAAAATTAATATTCACTATTTTGTGTCTATTTTTAGTTCTTAACTACTAAATTTAAAGAAATGTTAAAAAATATGTTACGGACACTTCATCGGTAATGTGGAGTTTAAGGTTTTTTAAATATAAAAAATCAAATAAAGTCTGAAAATACGAGACTTGTCATGGTTTATAATATTATACATATATACTATGATAAAATTTTGAAATGTTTTAAGAATTTATCATATAGGATGTTACGAAACCTCATATTCTCTTGAGATGAATTAGGTTTTGAGAAGTAATAGGCCTATGGTTTAAAGTAAATTGATGGTTAAATGTTTATTTGAACTTGAAATTTTTTATAATAAAAATACAACATATCTCATTCCATATATTGTTTTGTATTTTTCTAGATCCATTTGCTATTTTTAATTCATTAATTGTGTTTTCTAGGATTTAAATTGGAATATGTGAAATTTGAACTGCAAGTACCTAAAATAATGCACTAAAATTAAATAACGTCTATAAAATATATGTTATGACACTCCGTCGACAATGTGAGATTAAGGTTTTTTAATTCTAAAAAATAAAATAAAATAAAATATAAAATACTAGACTTGTCATGATATTGAACACTTTGAACTTTTGGATATTTGGTGAAATGATGAACATTTCGAGTTAAAACCGAGTAAACATCCGAATATGTATTCGTATTCGAAATATCCGTTTTGTATTCGTATCCGAAAACATCTGAATCCGTATTCGTATTTAAAATAAAATGTGGTAAGTAGTACTATCCGGATTCGTTTCTATCCGTATTCGATCCGAATACGTCCCTAATTCCGCTGTGAAAAGCACAATCAACTAATACCATCAATAACGGCGATTTATTGCGGCAACACTATTTTCGGAACATTAACTTACTGCAGCTATAACTCTAAATTTTCTTACTCTTCAATACAGTCTTCAAATTATATTCTTTATTTTTTATCATACTTATCAAATCTCGTGTCTTTTTTATTTATATATCTTCTATTACCAACAGATGAGAGTGAAATGGATAGAAAACGAGAACTGCTCCCTAAAATAGAAATGATGAAAAAATCTAGGAATCTCTAAAAATTGAGAACCAAATAGAAGAGTTGTCAGACATACATTTTAAACTAAAATCTACAAAAATAAATGTTAGGGAAATTGATTCTCGCCGTACTCGTCAAGTTTAATTAGTAGCCCAAAGCATCCCTAGAAGAGCATGGGCTTCAGGCTATGCATGCTGAAGCCCTCTACGATGCTGCCTCGAAGACCCTAAACTGCTTTGGATCTTAAAGCCCAAAATAAATCAGATGCCTCTCCGGGAAATATACTTTACAACACTACATAGGTCTTTTACCATGTTACTCCATGTATTATACCGTGTGTTATATCTATAGTTGATTATAAGGAGGTAATAGTGTACTAATTACCTTTTATATGTATTGTGCCTATAAATACCCTCTTAGGGCCTGTTTGGGAGCCCATAATCCCGACCCATTCACTGGGGAATGGGCCGGGATTATGGACTCCCAAACCAACCCTTAATGTGGGAATCATCAAATACTTGGTATTCTAAAAATACAAATACTTTAGGATGTAAGGTTTTACTCCATTCGAAGGCCCGAACGGAACTCAAACACTTCAAGCAATCCTAAGCCCTTTGAGACTCACTAAACTTGTTGAGACTCACTAAACTTGTTGTGTAATAATTTATTACACCAATAATAGAGATATGACGTTTATACTGGACATATGTTAGAGATGCTCTAATCTCTAAGAGATGCCTAATTTTTCACTCCCAATATTTATAAAGGAAGCCCCTTAATAAAATTTAATCTATAAATCTTGTTATTGTCTGATAAACTCTCAATATCATAGTCTCTATATTTTACTCTTGTATCATCAATGTATGGACCCTATTTGTCAAACACATCTTATTTTATTTATTTATATCTCTTATATCATCGATGAATGGAATCAGAGTGGATAGGGAATGAAAGTCATTCCCTAGAAGTAGATGATAGAGAAATATTGTAGAAATCTCTAAAATTAAGAACTAAGTAGGGAAGTTGTTGGATATATATTTTAAGCTAAAATCTCTAATAATAGAGATGAGGAGTTATATTGGGCATCTCTTGTAAGTGTGATAAATATTGGAGCCCCTTAAATATAAAAACATATTTATGCATGTAATTTCTATATTTATTATATCTGGTACAATATAATTTATATTTTTTAGCAGAGTCCGACTATGATATTTATTATCAACAAGTCAATATATTAAAGATTTGTTCATACAAGATAAAGTATATACAATGAACATATATGTACAAATATGAATGCCCAGTCACCTAGACAACTAGAGTAGAACCACTCACTCAAATCAAACTCCTAAGTCCTGACAAGTTCACAAGGTAAGTAAACCATTGTAGTAATATGAACTCTTCATAGGCTAGTAGCTGTTGAAAATTGGCCCACGAGATGACCAATTATTAATTCTAAAGAATATGTACATGATTAGTACCGTATTACCTATTTAGTAGGATTGAGACCCACTTATAAGGTGGAGTTATCTCTATTTATTAAATAGAGAAAAGTCATGAGGATTTGACTAAATTTACACGCACACGCGCGCATATTCACGTATTTTTCACGTGAGATACCGCGTGACTTGTGACTTGTGACGAGCGACTGCATGCGTGGTAGTAGAATAACAACAAGTCTATTTAATTTTTTTGGACTTTCATGTATACATTATCTGTATCTAAATGCACTATTTTAATGTGATTAAAACTTAAATTTGAATAACCATCAAACGCCATAATAAACATTTCAATTACTAGTCGTTTCGAATGCATGATTTAAAACTTCCGTTACTAGTATTTGTGGCCAAATTTATGTGATATGAATTTAATAGTTACTAATAATAAGTTCGTAACTTTATTCTGGCATGGCTATGGCGTCTATGAGAAACCAAGTGAAGTTTCACTGTGGTTTTATCTTATTGATGAGTGATTGACAAGTTTTCCTGATTTAATGGTTTGGATTTGTGATTGGCTATTTAGGTTCACCGAAGGGATCAGTGTGCATTGAGATATGTGCTTGCATGGATATTTGTGTTTTTCTTGTCTCATTGTGTGCAGGGTTGAGATGCGAATCAACTGTCAATGGTGGGTGATCAGGGTCAATGGACGGATGGATAATCGAGACAGTGTGTTGACCAAGTCAGTGAAAGGCAGGCCAGTGCAAGTGACAAGTCGACTCAAGGGATCGAGAGCGGGAGAGACTTGCTGGCGGTCAAGTTCGCGGATTGGTGACACGTGTCAGCGATATGGAGGGCTTTGTCGGTTTCGGCTCAAATTGTCGGATCGAAATCGAAGGGTTCTAAAGAGAAACCGTATTCACTACGAAAGCTTCGAATCGAGACAAACTACCTTTAGATAGGATTATACTTTTTTAGCCATGTGGGCCTTCGAGTCTATAAAAAACCCTAGGGGTATTTGTGTCTTTTCCTATTTTTGAATTGCCTATAAAAGGCCACCTAGTCCTAGAGTTTCTACCAACTCATTCACTTTGAAAATCTGAGTTCACTTTACCAAAAGGGATTTTGAATCATCTTCTTCATTTGTGCTCACCACCATTTTTATTCTCTAAATCTCCACTATCGGTTTTCTTGAGGAATACCATTCCTTCGGTTTATTCGAGTTCCTCTAGTGGTTTTCTTCTTCGGTGGTGTAGGAAGGTGTTCTATGCGGGGTGAGGCAGTTCACCAGATGTGTGGTTGTAACAGCCCCAAAAATTAAATAAAATAAAATAAAAGAAATATATTAATAAAGAAATTTCTGAATTTTATTAAAAGAATCCTATTAAAGCCAAACAGAGATGAATATTAAAAATTTGGACTTGAAAATTTTATGGGATAAACTAGAGACCAAGAAATATTTTTGAGAATTTTTACAAAATTTTAGCAACAGTATTTCAAGCCTTGAACAAATAAACTAATATCTGGAATTAATTTAATTGAAAAATGAATTTTAAATACCTTTGGGCCGCCTTCCTCCTTTCTCCTCGGGCCGGCCCACCTTTTCTGCCTCACCCACTGACGGGTGGGCCCTCCCTGTCGGCGCGCTCCCCCCTCTCTCCTCTCCCGCGCCTCGCCAGGCCCACCTGGGAGTCTCTGCCCGCACCCCCTCTGCCGCTGCCACACCGGGCCCGCTAGACAGCCCGCCCCCTTCCTCTCTCCAGGTCACGCCCCAACCGGCCCCGCTTGTCAGTCGCTCATACGCGCCCTTATCCACTGCCACGCTTGACCCACATGTCAGCCTCGTGCCGTTTTGCACCCGCCCACTGACAGGTGGCCCCCACCTGTCAGAATCATCTTCTTCGATAGAAGGGGATCTCCCTCTTCCATTCCCGTCGGTCCCCTGCCTGTTTTCGCCGTCGGCCGCCATATCCCGCCTTGGATCACTTTCCCACGTCGCCCGTGATCCCCTTCTGCCCTTAGCCGGCACGGTTTCATCAGAAATGGAAGTCTCTCGCGTATTTGGCAAGCTCGCCGGAATTGGAAGGAGGAGCTTCGGGTTATTTCGATTTCTTGCCTATTCCTCACCGATGACCCCCCTATAAGAACCCTCAGAACTCACCGCGACCCTGCACACCGAAACCGCCAAGCCCCCCCTCCGTCTCGAGCCACCATTCGTGCTTTTCGGCGTTTTCCTCTGTTCGCTCTCCGACGAGCCTTTGCCGGTGCCTCGGTCCGCCACCGCCCTTGCCAACGGCACTGTCAGAACCACCGTCGCTCACCCTCCCTTGACCCCACCTCCGTTGGGCCAGATCGCCGCCAGATCTCACCATCGCCGTCGACCCCGAAGAACCCCACCGCCCTCTCCTCGTCGCCGGTCGTCGCCGGTCCCCTTTTTCCACCACCGTCGGTACGCTTAAGCTCCTCAAAGCCTCCCCTTTCCATTTTTGACCTTAGCCTGACCGGTTAGCCGACGACGTCGCCGGTATCCACCGCCGTCGTGTCACCGGAGCTGAAGAAGACGGGGGTATTTTTCCCCCTTCAGCCGTGCCGTGTCGGATGGGCTCAGAGCCCTCCGATCTGATCGGGGCGGTACAGATTAAACCATCGGGGGGGTTTAATCCTGGACGTTGGTCCAGTCAAAGCGGTACGGACCCATTTGGGCCGTCCACTATAACTTAAAAACCCCGCCTTTTTTTCTTGACGCCCGATCTGGATCGGACGGTCCAGATCCAATCGGCCCACGCGCACAGTGCGCGGGTCCATGGTGGACCTGGCTCACCGTGGACCCACGCCTGTTTCCTGTTTGAAATAAAATTCAGAAAAATACTTTAAACTTTAAAAATTCATATCTTGCTCAAATTAACTCCAAATTTCACCATTTCAATTCTGGAAAATTTGTCTTTTTATTCTCTACACTTTTATGCAATAAAAACAATATGTTTATTTGGCACATAATAATCTTATTAAATAATAAAGAAAAGCCCCCTTTAACATTTAATTATTATTTCATTTAAATAATTCAGAAAAACCCTTAAAAATTTATATATTAATTTCAGATGATATATTGACTCCATTTCACTGTTTGTAATACAATAAAAATAGAATATTCATTTTGCTCACTCTATTCTTTTAAATAATATTACAAAAGCCCTTTTAGGACATTTAATTAATTCCTTTAATGAAAAGTCAACACTTTATGAAAATATCCTAAAAACTTATATAATCACTTCAGAAGACATAATAACTTAATTTCACTCTTTTTACTACAATAAAACATTAAGGTTAATTGTATACCTTTTTGCTTCATCTCTAAAAAGGGAAAATAAAAACCCCTAGGAAAAATAATTACATCAAGTCATAAAATTCAGAAATCTCATTAGAAATCAATCTTAAATATTTAAGTAACAATTCCCTAAACTTTAAGACTCTATCTCCTTTACTTAATCCAACAAAACATGTATGTCAGTATGGTTGATTTGTTTTGGAATGTTTATTGAATGTTTTATTTACTTTTCCGTATCGAGAAGACTACTACGCCGTCGAAGAGCCAAAATTCTATCCCGAGGTACCACCTTCACCATTTGCTGATCAAGGCAAGTCATCGACCCCTCTTGTGGAAATAGTTGATCATCATTGAGCCCAGTTTTTCATAACTATCGCTATAACTCATAGGATAATATTGCATTAGTCAAACATCAAGCCCTACAATTATATTTATTAGATCCCCGTCCTTGTGTGCAAACCCAAGCCATGCTTATTGAGCCTTAACTCCTTGTCACTCTACTATACAAATATTAGTTAGTGCCCAATGTACCGGCACAACTACTATAGGATAAAAAGAATGAGTCGTAGATAGATGGATTCTGTTATATGAAGTTCCCCGTTATTCTTGTCTCTGGACTCTGTTGGAGTTGGCTATGTTAAGTATGGTGGGTTCCAGGTACAAGCTCGGGAATTGGTTGGTCGCACCCGGGGCACTATAAGGACCGGTCTGCGGGATCTGTTGCAAAGCACTTCCGTACCAACCACAAGTCTAATGGGTAAGTCCTAACTGGAAGTGTGGAACACTCCGACTCTCTGCACCATAGTGGAGGGGGCAAGGGGCTAGCCCTCAGGGCGCCTTGTACCGACGAAGGCTCAAGGGGGGATATGGTGAGAACTCGACGCGTCGAGACACGATACGAAACCCATAAGAGGGTGTTGTTGAGTCGGAGGGGACCATACGAAAGGTTTTGGCACGAGTTCCCGTGGAATGGGTCATCTCGTTACACTTTGGTGTAAGTGATGAGTGTGTGCCTTGTGGGTACAGTGGTACATATCTGATCAGAGTAATGTAATCTTTTCGAAAAGCCGAGCCCACGGTCAAGGGCGGGTTGTGTGACTACTCGCAGTTAGTTTACAAATGTTTGAATGATTATTCATGGCATGTAAGGACTGTTGTGCGAGGAGGTAAAACGTACTCCTCGAGTTAGAAGATGATGATGCATACACATGTTTACATTTCAGTACTAATAAATTGATCACATTTAATGCTTTACAATTATGCTTCTTCCGCAAAATTAGCCACTACCTCCCTTGTTATTATCTTGCATTATATTGCATTCGGTGGCATGCTGAGTACGTTTGTACTCACCCCCGTTGACTTACACCACCAGAGCCCGTCTACTACGAGGAGGATGAAGGTCTGGAGTAGCGACCCAGTCAAGGCGAGACTGGAAGGAGGCGTTCATCTAGGACCCTTTATTTTATTAGTTTCTCTTCACCTTTATTCACTTTTGTACTAATACGGTCTACGAACCGTGAATGATTGCTTATATTGTACGTGGTCGCATGATGAACGTCTTGGTTTATTGATTTTCTATGTAATTTCAATAAAAGTCCTGATTTATTAAATCGGGGCGTGACAAGATGGTATCAGAGCCGACTTGACTGTAGGAAGCCAAACAGACCTGACCTTAGGACTTATACTTACCATATTTTCTTACAAAATTACTGATCCTCTCATCTTCCGAGGTTTTCACAAAAAGTTTCTCTCTTTTGTATCATGGAAATGTGCTATAAAATAATGAAAAACCAGAAAAATGAAAATTCCATGCCTTTTTATGCTTAAAATTGAAAAGATTCAGGTGGGTTTGTCTTGTCGCATTGCATTGTTCTGGACTGCGTACCATAGCACTTTGGTATGAACTAGGACACTGTAGTGTATGCCAAGACCAATGTCTTAAGCTTCTGATGGTCCAGTTCTGGCCTAGGCTTGACTTGGTCGGTCAGCATAAGGTTTGACATGCAAATAACCCCTGGCAAAAATGAAAAAGGGAAAAGAAAAAGCTTGAAAATTGAAATGATAACAAGTTTGCTGAAGCACTTTGTTTTTGGACAATGCTTATCTTGGTAGATATCAGTTAGCTTTTGCATCTCATGCTTACCTTGCTTATTTATTGGAACATGTGGTGATGCTTTTGTTTGCAAAAACTGAAAAATGCGTGCAAATGACTTTCTTTACATATCATCTGTTGCACTGATCATGCCATGTATCGTTATAGTATGTCTTTTGCTGTATCTGTTAGATATTGTAATTGCAGTCAATCATATCTGAGAAGCATGCTTTCTACACTCCTTATGCATTCCAGTTGAAATCACTGCATATTTTGAGGGGGAGTTGCATTTCAGGGGGAGTCTGTGTCTCTATTGAGTGCTTGATGAGTTCACTTGTCAACAAGGGGGAGAAAATTTGGGATCAGAGTTTAAGGGGGGAGTTCTTACTCTGTTGATATCCTTGTTGTTCTGAAATCGCACTCATTTTGAGCTTTTACGTTTTGGTTAACCATAATGACCGCTTTTGCTTTTGTTCGTCTTTTGGTCATTAGGGTTAAACTTTTATACGTTTTGGTTAACCATAATGACCGCTTTTGCTTTTGTTCGTCTTTTGGTCATTAGGGTTAAACTTTTACCTTATTTTTCTTCTTTGTTTTCTTGTGTTTTGTTTTCGTGTTTCCACATTTGTTCGCAGGTGCTGAAGAGCTGAAGAAGAGGAGTGTTGACAATGCACTCATCAAGGGGGAGATTAAGGAGCCATGCTGAATAGCGTGGGCCTCATGGCTCCAGAAGTGATGAGTCATTGTCAACGATAGTCAAAGAGGACAGAAGAAGAAAGGAGATCTGCTGTTTCATGGGCCGCGTGTGACTCAGGTACACGGGCAGCGAGCGACTGTCGGGCAGAGGAGTCTGCGAAGTCGGGCTGGCCCAATCCGGGTACATGGGCCAGAAGCAGTAGAAGACCCACTGGGCTGTTGACCAGGACTGACTCAGGTACATGGGCGGTGAGCGATTGCCGGGCTGAGAGAGCTGCGGAGTCGGGCCGGCCCAATCCGGGTACCTGGTAAAAAGTTGGTGGAGGCTTTGTCAGTTTCGGTGCAAAACTGACGACCGTCGATCTTGTATCCGGCTGTCTAGAAGAGAAGCCGTAGTCGCTACGAAAGCTGAGCTTCCAGATAAGTCATCTGTATTTCTAGGCCCACAGTCAGTCAGTCATGTCTGTAAAAATACCTAAGGACAGTAGAGTCTTTTCCTTTATTCTTGCGTCTGTAAAAACCCTAAGGGGCTGGTAGAATATTCCTAGTGTTGGGCAGCCTATAAATAGGGCCCCAATCCCTAGGGTTTGGACTACCCCTTCCAGAATTCACTTTTTAATCTATTGGGTCATTTTGTCTCCTGTGTTCTCTCTCCTGTTGTGCGCCGCCAGGTTCTTGTTCCCTGCGATTTAATTCCTGCATTCCATTTGTTCTTCTTGAATTTGTGAGATTCTCTTCCCTCCTCTTGTCATTCGGTTTGCAGTGTTTTATGGTCTTTATTGATGCGCAGCAACTTCTATTCCTAAGAACTGACTCTCTGTTGCTTCGGTTCTTCACTGAGTAGTACTAGTTCTTGCTGTTCGCAAGTAGTACTACTTCTCTGTAGCAACAGTACACTAGTACTCTAGGCTTGCTTTTTTCTTGCATAGCTTTTTGATCGAGTTGACAGGGCCAAAGTCCCTTTTCTTGTGTGTAGTCCAACTCTGAAGCAGACTTCGAATCTGCAAGCTTCGAATCTGCAGGCTTCGAATCAGCAGACTTCGAATCAACAGACTTCGAATCTGCAAGCTTCGAATCTGCAGACTTCGAATCAGCAGACTTCGAATCAGTAGACTTCGAATCTGCAAGCTTCGAATCTGCAGGCTTCAGACCTTCGAATCTGCATACTTCGAATCTGCAGGCTTCGAATCTGCAACCTTCGAATCTGCAACCTTCGAATCCACAGACTTCGAATCAGCAGACTTCGAAATCAGCAGACTTCGAATCTGCAACCTCCGAATCTGCAACCTTCGAATCTGCAACCTCCAAATCTGCAACCTTCGAATCTGCAACCTCCGAATCTGCAACCTTCGAATCTGCAACCTCCGAATCTGCAACCTTCGAATCTGCAACCTCTGAATCAGCAGACTTTGAATCTGCAGACTTAGTCAATCTGTTCTCGCTTTGCTGTTTAGTTTTTTTAAATGCGTTGGGTTTTGGGAGCAGGCCATTGATTCGAAAGAATTTTTTTAGGCGCCCATTCACCCCCCTCTGGTCGCTACTTTCGGTCCTACAATGAGCCCACGTTCCACGGGATCTTTCCCGATGCGAGCGAGAGCTACTGCGAGGTCACGGTTGTCATCCGCTCCTCCCCCACGCAGCCTCCCTTCTACACCCATGGAGTCGGAGGACCCTCATTCGTGGTGGCCAGTCAGCGCGCCGCACTCCAGGCCCTCACCAAGCTTCGACTGGTCTATGACTGCCACCTTCGCGACACCGTCTACCGCTTCATGCCCATGCGCACACCAGGGAGTCACCGCAGCATCTACATCAGCCCCCTCACCCAGAGCAACTCCGCCATCGCTCGCACCATGAGACTTTTGGAGGCTATGGACAACCTTCACACAGAGGCCGTTCTCGACGTAGACAGCCAGCACGACACCATCGACTTCTACCGCCATACCTCGGAGAACTTGAACCGCGAGAATGCTGAGCTTCGTCGACAGGTCCAGCAGAACCCCCAGTTGACCCTCGAGGTAGAGGAGTTGAGGCGTCAGAATGAGCTTCTACGCCAAGGCGCCATAGTCAACACCTAGCTCCGCCAGCAGCTCAAGGAACTAAAGAAGGACCTCGAGGAAATCGCCCCTCTTCCGCCTCACAAGCAGAAATCGCTTCGGACCCCCACCGTGAGGCCCAAGAGGATTTCCCGCAGCGCACCCGCCGGACCCTCCAGTTCTACCACCCGACTGTTTCCATCGAGCCCATGGTCGAGTCGTCCCCTAAGTTACCGTAGACGTAGTTTTTATGATTGATTGTTTTCTTTTATCTGATTGTATTGCCACTCATGTCAAATATAAGGCATGAGTGACGAATTAAATAAAAGACAATAAATGTAATCGCAAGAACGATACATTTTAAACTAAAGCTTAATATCATTTCCCTCTTCCTCCTATACCTATTAGTTCATAATCCCAATCTAAAAGAGAGAATCTACCTCTAGTTTCAACTCAACATGATTCGTTCGTCGCCATTCTGCAAGATCAACCCCAATCATGAAGTCAAGAAAAGTTGTCAAGAAAGCCCTAACTTAGCCAAACCCAATCTATGAAGATGTAGACTTAAAGCCTCTAGTGCAAAGAAGTGATTCATAGCTGAAGCATATCCATGACTTTCTAGCCTTTCCGAATCTCGGGACGAGATTCTTGTTAAGGAGGTTAGGATTGTAACGCCTTGATTTTCGGCAGGCGTTAAAATAAAATAAAGTAATTAATAAATGAATTGCAAGAAAATGATTCAGTCTAAATCAAGAAAGAGGAAAGCTAAAATACAAGCCTAGAAATTTCATTTAAAAATAACAATTAGCTAGAGTATTTTCCTAAAAATTCTCCTAAGCATTAATTTGATTTCCAACAATTTTCCGGAAATTTCGGGTACCAAGAAATTTAATGAGAAAGAATCAACATCATTTCATCTAAAACCTCTTCCACTAATTAATAAAATATATTACGACACGAATGTTGTGTGAAACACATGATAAATCATTAATATTAAAAAAGTAATATAAGGCATGAGTGGGAAAGTTAATAAGGAACTAAAATAAAATATGTAAGCATCTAAGTCAAACTATTCATCCTGGGCAATAAAATCAATAACAATTTCTCCTTAACTATGGGCACCTTCGTTTTGAACCCTTCAGGATGGCCAACGACCAAGGATCAGAAGCCCCACACGACGGAAACCCCTCAGGCAATCTGCCTCAGTGGAGTGCAGCTGGACAACACCAGACCCCTGTTGCCTATCATCCCACACTAGCGGAGATGATGGCAAAACAAAACCAACTGATCGCCACGCTGCTTATCCAGATACAACAACAAAAATAGATGCAAGAGCAGCAGACACAGTTGTTCCGTCTCCAACAACACCAACACGAGCTCTCCCTTCAGTTAATCTACGGGGACTTCGCCAACTTTCAGAGATTGGTGAACGAAGCAATTATGCCGGGAACCAGAGCGATTCCATCTCAAGCCCCAACCCCTGGCATCCTACCCCAAGCACCACCAGCCAGAAGGACACCAGCACAAGCTACCGGATACAAGAGGGACATGAACGACAACCCAATTGTGTGCTTCAACTGTCGCCGAGAAGGTCACTACTCCAAAAAGTGCTCCTACCCCAAGCGAGCGCCATCCTCCATTCTAAACCCAGAGGGACATACCCCAGTTCACCGCCAAGAGAACCTAGATACAACCGAAGACACTCCCAATTTGATCTCAACCAACCCAGTTCCGGGGATCGCTTTGCCTATTTCTGATGTAACACCATCTCCTAATCCGGAGCACCAGTAGAACTCCATCCCTTAGTTTACCCGAGGTTCGCTTTGAATCTCGAGGACGAGATTCTTTGTAAGGGGGATAGGATTGTAACAGCCCCAAAAATTAAAATAAAATAAAAGAAATATATTAATAAAGAAATTTCTGAATTTTATTAAAAGAATCCTATTAAAGCCAAACAGAGATGAATATTCAAAATTTGGACTTGAAAATTTTATGGGATAAACTAGAGACCAAGAAATATTTTTGAGAATTTTTACAAAATTTTAGCAACAGTATTTCAAGCCTTGAATAAATAAACCAATATTTGGAATTAATTTAATTGAAAAATGAATTTTAAATACCTTTGGGCCGCCTTCCTCCTTTCTCCTCGGGTCGGCCCACCTTTTCTGCCTCACCCACTGATGGGTGGGCCCTCCCTGTCGGCGCGCTCCCCCCTCTCCTCTCCCGCGCCTCGCCAGGCCCACCTGGCAGTCTCTGCCCGCGCCTCCTCTGCCGCTGCCACACCGGGCCCGCTAGATAGCACGCCCCCTGCCTCTCTCCAGGTCACGCCCCAACCGGCCCCGCTTGTCAGTCGCTCATACGCGCCCTTAGCCACTACCACGCCTGACCCACACGTCAGCCTCGTGCCGTTTGCACCCGCCCACTGATAGGTGGCCCCCACCTGTCACAATCATCTTCTTCGATGGAAGGGGATCTCCCCTTTCCATTCCCATCGGTCCCCTGCCTGTTTTCGCCGCCGGCCGCCATATCCCGCCTTGGATCGCTTTCCCACGTCGCCCGTGATCCCCTTCCGCCCTTAGCCAGCACGGTTTTATCGGAAATGGAAGTCTCTCGCGTATTTGGCAAGCTCGTCGGAATTGGAAGGAGGAGCTTCGGGTTCTTTCGATTTCTTGCCTATTCCTCACCGATGACCCCCCTATAAGAACCCTCAGAACTCACCGCGACCCTCCACACCGAAACCGCCAAGCCCCCCTCCGTCCCGAGCCACCATTCGCACTTTTCAGTGTTTTCCTATGTTCGCTCTCTGGTGAGCCTTTGCCGGCGCCTCGGTCCGCCACCGCCCTCGCCAACGGCACCGTCGGAACCACCGTCGCTCACCCTCCCTTGGCCCCACCTCCGTTGGGCCAGATCGCCGCCAGATCTCGCCGTCGCCGTCGACCCCGAAGAACCCCGCCGCCCTCTCCTCATCGCCGGTCGTCGCCGGTCCCCTTTTTCCACCACCGCCGGTACGCCTAAGCTCCTCACAGCCTCCCCTTTCCATTTTTGACCTTAGCCTGACCGGTTAGCCGACGACGTCGCCGGTATTCCCCGCCGTCGTGTCGCCAAAGCTGAAGAAGATGGGGGTATTTTTCCCCCTTCAACCGTGCCATGTCGGATGGGCTCAGAGCCCTCCGATCTGATCGGGGCGGTCCAGATTAAACCCTCGGGGGGTTTAATCCTAGACGTTGGTCTAGTCAAAGCGATACGGACCCATCTGGGTCGTCCGCTATAACTTAAAAACCCCGCCTTTTTTTCTGGACGCCCGATCTGGATCGGACGGTCTAGATCCAATCGGCCCACGCGCACGGTGCGCAGGTCCATGGTGGACCTGGCTCACCGTGGACCCACGCCTGTTTCCTGTTTGAAATAAAATTCAGAAAAATACTTTAAACTTAAAAAATTCTTATCTTGCTCAAATTAACTCCAAATTTCACCATTTCAATTCTAGAAAATTTTTCTTTTTATTCTCTACACTTTTATGCAATAAAACAATATGTTTATTTGGCACATAATAATCTTATTAAATAATAAAGAAAAGCCCCCTTTAGCATTTAATTATTATTTCATTTAAATAATTCAGAAAAACCCTTAAAAATTTATATATTAATTTCAGATGATATATTGACTCCATTTCACTGTTTGTAATACAATAAAAATAGAATATTCATTTTGCTCACTCTATTCTTTTAAATAATATTACAAAAGCCCTTTTAGGACATTTAATTAATTCCTTTAATGAAAAGTCAACACTTTATGAAAATATCCTAAAAACTTATATAATCACTTCAGAAGACATAATAACTTAATTTCACTCTTTTTACTACAATAAAACATTAAGGTTAATTGTATACCTTTTTGCTTCATCTCTAAAAAGGGAAAATAAAAACCCCTAGGAAAAATAATTACATCAAGTCATAAAATTCAGAAATCTAATTAGAAATCAATATTAAATATTTAAGTAACAATTCCCTAAACTTTAAGACTCTATCTCCTTTACTTAATCCAACAAAAACATGTATGTCAGTATGGTTGATTTGTTTTGGAATGTTTATTGAATGGTTTATTTACTTTTCCGTATCGAGAAGACTACTACGGCGTCGAAGAGCCAAAATTCTATCCCGAGGTACCACCTTCACCATTTGCTGATCAAGGCAAGTCATCGACCCCTCTTGTGGAAATAGTTGATCATCATTGAGCCCAGTTTTTCATAACTATCGCTATAACTCATAGGATAATATTGCATTAGTCAAACATCAAGCCCTACAATTATATTTATTAGATCCCCGTCCTTGTGTGCAAACCCAAGCCATGCTTATTGAGCCTTAACTCCTTGTCACTCTACTATACAAATATTAGTTAGTGCCCAATGTACCGGCACAACTACTATAGGATAAAAAGAATGAGTCGTAGATAGATGGATTCTGTTATATGAAGTTCCCCGTTATTCTTGTCTCTGGACTCTGTTGGAGTTGGCTATGTTAAGTATGGTGGGTTCCGGGTGCAAGCTCGGGAATTGGTTGGTCTCACCCGGGGCACTATAAGGACCGGTCTGCGGGATCTGTTGCAAAGCACTTCCGTACCAACCACAAGTCTAATGGGTAAGTCCTAACTGGAAGTGTGGAACACTCCGACTCTCTGCACCATAGTGGAGGGGGCAAGGGGCTAGCCCTCAGGGCGCCTTGTACCGACGAAGGCTCAAGGGGGGTATGGTGAGAACTCAACGCGTCGAGACACGATACGAAACCCATAAGAGGGTGCTGTTGAGTCGGAGGGGACCATACGGAAGGTTTTGTCATGAGTTCCCGTGGAATGGGTCATATCGTTACACTTTGGTGTAAGTGATGAGTGCGTGCCTTGTGGGTACAGGGGTACATCTATGATCAGAGTAATGTAATCTTTTCGAAAAGTTGAGCCTACGGTCAAGGGCGGGTTGTGTGACTACTCGCAGTTAGTTTACAAATGTTTGAATGATTATTCATGGCATGTAAGGACTGTTGTGCGAGGAGGTAAAACGTACTCCTCGAGTTAGAAGATGATGATGCATACACATGTTTACATTTCAGTACTAATAAATTGATCACATTTAATGCTTTACAATTATGCTTCTTCCGCAAAATTAGCCACTACCTCCCTTGTTATTATCTTGCATTATATTTGCATTCAGTGGCTTGCTGAGTACGTTTGTTCTCACCCCCGTTGACTTACACCACCAGAGCCCGTCTACTACGAGGAGGATGAAGGTCTGGAGTAGCGACCCAGTCAAGGCGAGACTGGAAGGAGGCGTTCATCTAGGACCCTTTATTTTATTAGTTTCTCTTCACCTTTATTCACTTTTGTACTAATACGGTTTACGAACCGTGAATGATTGCTCGTATTGTACGTGGTCGCATGATGAACGTCTTGGTTTATTGATTTTCTATGGAATTTCAATTAAAGTCCTGATTTATTAAATCGGTGCGTGACGATGGTGCCTAATGGAGTGTAGCCTAGTGCAGGGACTCGGCCAGAAGCGCGCAACACTTGCACTAGGGATCGCATACGTGTTGCGTCCCAGCCTCTAGAGCATAGTGCCCGATTGGAAGCCACCGTGCTCTCCACCTAAGTCATCCGGAGCATGGCTCGACCATAGCTAATCATGTGAGGTACGCCTGCCCTAGCTTGCTCCGATTTGTGTGCACCCAAGTGCGTTTCCCAAGAAAATAGTTGTTGTACATCTCTTGTTTCTATAGAGGTAAGTGAAGGTATGGATCATCTTATTTCTTGAATTTAATTTGTTTGATTAATTTTATGCAAGTGTATTTTTCTATTCGAAATTCATGTCGTGAGATCTGTGAGATAAAGAGGTGTTTTACATATTTGATAAATTGCTTTGATTAATGAATGTATTCCTATCACTTGTTGGTTTGCTTTCCTAGTCTGTGAATTCTTTTTAATCTGCCTTGCATGCGTTATATGGGTGTATTTTCAATTAGGATATCAGTTGGTTTTTAAAGGCTAGATTATTTTAAGTGCTTGTGATCTCAAACTATCGCATCATACCATATCCGACAGAAGAGTGATAGCACTTATTTGTCTCTGAATTTTTTCTATATAAGTTTATTTGCTTCTACTTGTTCTTTAGAGGTTCATTGGGTGTTAAGAAAATGTCATCAAATCGAAAGATTTTGTTGATGCACCTATTCACCCTTTCTAGTCACCCGTTTTGATCCTATAATTGGTATCAAAGTATGTTAAGATCACTAGTAATCGGTTTTATGATTTATTGGCGACATGGACAGAGTCAGTAAAATTCCTCTGTTCGATGGGACAAATTTGCATATTGGAAGGTGCACATGGAGGCTTATCTACAAAGCCAAGGAAGTGTAATTTGGGAGATTATGGATTCATAATACTCCATCCCTGAGATTCGCACTACTCAAGCTGAGAAAGATTAGTATACTACTAACTACAAAGCTAGAAATATATTGTTTATTAGCTTGAGTCGAAATGAGTTCGATAGGATGCAACACCATCAGACTGCTAAGGAGATTTGGTCCACTCTAACTATTTTTCATGAGGGCACATCTCAGATCAAGACCAGGCGCCAAAGAACTTACAATCAATAGTACCAAATGTTTGTGCAGAGCCCTAGTGAATCTATTGATGCCATGTCTTCCCGTTTTGATGCCATCGTGAGTAATCTTTGTTCCACGTGTGTGCTTTCTTATTCTGATAATGATAAGGCTATTAAGCTTCTCTATGCTCTTGATCGTAGCATATGGGAAGTGAAGATATCTAGCATTGAGGAATCCATAAGTTCTGACATGTTAACTTGTGATGAATTCTTTAGCAAGCTGAAGTCCTCTGAGATTGCCAAAGCATCTTGTCAAGGACTTGGAAACTCTTTGCCACCATCCATGGTACTAGCTTTTAGTTCTAGAGTGGCACCTCATCTAGAGATATTGCATCTGGTTCTTCTAGGTCTTATGTCTTTGCTGATAGTTTTGCCTTGTCCTCTCTGGTCTCTATCACAAAAGAGCGGGTTGACACTCTAGATGATGAGGAGCTTGCTCTCATTGTCAAGAAGTTCACCTGGTTCTATAATGATAGATGAGATCAAAGGAGAGAAGACTCTCGGTGGTGTTTTGAGTGTGGTAATACATCGCATATTAAAGCTAACTACCTTAAACTCAAAAAGAAAGATGAGAATGAGCACATGCACTAGAAGAGGGACAAGAAGACCTACTTCAAGAAGAACCGCAACAAGCTGGCTAAGAGAGTAGCCAAGGAAGCATCTAGATCTTTCATGGCTGCATTGAGCGACATCGACACTTCTTCAAGTGAAGAGACAAGCTCTGACGACGATGATGCTGGGGAATAGGGGAGCTACGCTAGCCGACAAATTCAAAATTTTTGCCCTAAGCCCAAGATCCATGCGCATGCGAGATCATACATCGTTACCTTCTAGCACGAGATGCGCTAGGTGTAGCAGAAGAAGATGTCGGAGTAGTGCGTCAAGCCTATCCTCGCTTCGTCCTTGCTGTCCCTCGCCAATCCGATCGGTAAAGACGACGTAGTTGTTAAAGTGAAGAAGTCCACGAGCATCGTGTTGGAGCAACACCTCCACGATATCCACATGTATAGGGATGGAGTACCTCCCATGAATACGTGCTAGCACCACACGTGAGAGACAGGAAATCCTCGACCTCAACAATTGAGATCAAGAAAGGGAGGAGAGGAGTCTATGGTGGCTTGGTCTAATCTATGCTTATTTCTTGTACCAAGACTTCCTCCACCTTTTTTTATATAGGCTCGAGAGCCCCTAGTCGTCCACATCTCGAAACCCACAAATTAGTTACAACCAATTTGTGTTTGTAACAGATCAAATCTGTTTGCCCACGTCGGACTTTTGATCCTGGATCAGAACTTCTGATAGGGCATTTTAGGTCTCCCGATTCAGTACGACATACAACAGATCCAATCTATTTTCACCCACCTCGGAACTTCCGATACACATATCGAAACTTCCGATCAGTACAATTCTCTCTGATTCCAAATCAGAACTTCTGGCTCGTCGGAACTTTCGATACCATATCGGAACTTCCGAAGCAACATTTTCTCTCTAACTCGAGACCAGAAAATAATAGGAACTTCCGATACATGGAATTTTCTTGGGCATATCCATCAGATGAACCACAGAAGGAGAAGACGAAGGACTTCATCGGCGTCTTCTTCATGGCCAACGACATCAACAACAACGACAATGAGCTTGACTCAATTGAGGTAACACTATCCTATGACCATCTTTTAGTTAAAGTTGATGAATTGAATGATGCTTTAATTGGTGAGGATAGGTTACTTGTGAAAGCTGTTAGAGAACGCAAAGAACTTATACTTAGGCTTGATTATGTTTCCACTGAATATGTCATGCTTAAGTCTAAGTTAGATGATGTTGAATCTGAGTCCTGCTGTGTTGTTATGAGTGAGCTTGCCGAGCTACGTTCTATGTACACTCAAACTATCGATAAGCTCGAGATTGCACAGAAAGATCTCACTGTTGTGGAGTCTAGACCTCTTATTTCTGATTGTTCAAATTTCTCATTTCTCATTAAAAGTATTGAACTTAGGGACAAACATGTTAACGAACTAGAGGCTAGATTGGAGAGTGTTGAGAGTTATATGGATGTGCAGCCTGAATGTCCCACCTACATTATCCTCAAGGACACACTTATCTTTGCTAGAGGACAAGTCGAGAAATTCATGACTAAAAATGAATACCTTCTTTTGTGATGAACAAGTGTACTGAGGAAAAGGATAAGATAGATTTGCTCTTGGCCAAGACCAAGATGTGTGCTGATAAGGTTGGGTTATCTCTAGGGTTGGGTTTTGAGAGAACCCCTTCAGACAGTAAGGGAAAAACTGTATTCACTCTACCTACTACCCTTGAGGAAGAGAGAGCCAAGTTAGATACTCCACAAAAAGCCAAGAACCCCATCCAGCATTCTAAGATAGTACCTCCTCCACTCAAAAGAGCTGCTAAGACAAAGCCAAGATAGACTATGAGAAAAACCCAAGTTTTCAATGCCCGGCCCCTAAGAGGATTTTCCATTGTTCTTATTGTCGGAGGGTGGGTCATTTGATTGACTTTTACTTTTGTCGCATGAAGGATGATCAACGTTCTTGGGAGATGTGTGCACAGGACATGCATCTGCCACTTGTTGGTATACATGAGCCTATATCTCATTATCCTTCTCCTTTTCGTGAGGCTCCTCGTTTTCACTCCAAAGTATTTGCCCAGCGTGGTTTTCGCCACGGCTCATATGGTGTTAGACCACATGTAAGAGGTTTTGATCCTCGACAGGTTGGGAGACCTTATCGTGATTCTGGTTTTCATCATGGTGGAAGACCACATGCTTTTTATCGTGATTTGCATTCCACTGATGTGTAATCTATTGCTTTTACTTCTGCCCCTCGAGTTTCTTAGTGCTGGATTCCTAGAAAGTTTTTCACTTACCCCGGCACTAAGCACTCGATACGTTTTATCCATATGTAGATGGCAGACAGAGGCTTGGAGAACAAGTGGATCATGAATTCCGGTTGTTTGTGCCACATGACCGGGAAGACATCATGGTCCTCTAGCCTCGCCTCAACCCAACGACGTGAGTACATTACCTTCGACAACAATCGAAGGAGTAGAGTGAAAGGCAAAGGTATGGTTAGAATTAATGAAAATTTCATTCTCAAAGATGTCGCTTTGGTTGAGGATTTGGGATACAATTTTCTTTCTGTATCCCAGTTCTTGATGAGGGCTTGGAAGTGTGTTTCAGATGTGATACTTCACAAGTTCTTAATTCTTTTAGCGCTTTGGTGTGTAATATTTCAAGAATAGGGAGAGTCTTTGGAGCTGAGTTTTCTGAGTCTTTTGGTTCTTCTCATTGTCTTATTGATAAACCTTCTTCTGAGCTTTGGATGTGGTATAGGAGACTAGGGCATATGAGCTTTGACTTGCTCACTCGACTGAGTGCCCTAGGTATGATCTGAGGATTTCCCAAACTCAAGTTTAAGAAGGATCTTGTTTGTGATCCTTGTCGACATAGAAATATGGTGGCCACCTCTCATTCATCAATCAATGTGGTGATGACAGAACAACCCGGAGAACTCCTCCATATGGACACTATAGGTCCTTCTCGAGTTAGTTCTTTAGGTGGCAAATGGTATGTCCTTGTTGTGGTAGATGACTACTCCCGGTATTCTTGGGTCTTCTTTCTTGCAAGTAAGGATGAAATGTTTTAATACTTTCAGAGCTTAGCTCCAAGACTATTCACTAAACTCTCTAGTGCATTGAAAGCAACCAGAAGTGATAATGGCACCGAGTTCAAGAATAGTTTTTTTTTATTTTTGCCTTGATCACGACATTGAGCATCAATTTTATGATCCAAGGGTTTCTCAACAAAATAGAGTTGTTGAGAGAAAGAACCGCACTTTGGTAGAGATGGCTAGGACGATGCTTGATGAGCATAGGACTCCTAGAAGATTTTGGACTAAGGCCATAAGTACTGCATGTTACATCTCCAACCGGATTTTCTTACACTCACTTTTGAACTTGACTTCTTATGAACTGTGTTTTGGAAGGAAGCCCAAAGTTACTCATTTGAGAGTGTTTATATGTCGATGCTTCATTCTTAAACATGGTAATCTTGACAAATTTGAGTCACGTTCTTCTGATGGTATCTTTTTGGGTTATTCTCTTCATAGTCATTCATATCGTGTTTTCAACCTTAATACTAACACAATCATCGAGTCATGTGATGTGACTTTTGATGAGTCTTCCCCTTGTGTTAGTACTTCTTTTGAGCTTGCCAGTAAGTGGGATATGGATGAGACCATATTTGAAGAAGAAGATCCATTAGAATTTGAAGAGCTTGAGGATGATCTCCTACCTCCTACTACAGTAACCCTTGAAGCAGATCTTGCATCATCTACTTCAGCAAGTGGGCCTGAAGCATCGACTTCAGCAAGCATCGAGCTCACTCCGGCAAGTGTTGAGTGAGATATTCTCTCATGACAAGAAGCCCCTCTTTAGATTCAACAACATCACCCTCTTGAGCAGATCATCGGTGAGCTAGATGAAAGGGTAACTCGATCTCATAGTCATTTTGTTGATTCTGCATTTTTCGCTTCTTTTGAGCCTCTTGATATTAGTCATGCTTTATCTGATTCGAGTTGGATCAATGACATGTATGAGAAGTTAGAAAATTTTGATAGAAACCAAGTCTGGTTTCTTTTAGATCCACCTTCTAACATTCATATCATTGGCACCAAATGGATTTTCAAAAACAAACAGGGGGAGGATGTGTCTGTTGTGAGAAACAAGGCTAGGCTTGTTGCTAAGGGTTACTCTCAAGTCGAGGGGGTTGATTTTGGAGAGATCTTTGCTCTAGTAGCTCGACTTGAGGCCATTAGGATTTTTCTTTCTTTTGCATCTTCTTGCAGTTTCAAGCTTTATCAAATGGATGTTAAAAGTGATTTTCTTAATGGTTTCATAGGAGAGGATGTTTATGTTAAACAATCCCTAACCTTTGAACATCCCAAGTACACCCATAAAAGTATTTAAACTTCATAAAGCTTTGTATGAGCTCAAGCAAGCTCCTAGGGATTGGTATGACTGACTTAGGAACTTTCTGCTTGAGCATGGGTACAAAATGAGCTCTTTAGATAAAAACCTATTTACTCTGAAGCACGGCAAAGACTTACTTATTTTTCAGATTTATGTTGATGATAGCATTTTTGGTGGATTTTCTCATACACTTGTGGCTGAATTTGCTGATTCTATGAGCAGGGAGTTCGAGATGTCGATGATGGGAGAGGTGACCTTCTTCCTTGGTTTGCAAATCAAGCAATGCAAACAAGGTACTTTTTTGCATTAGACGAAGTACACCAAGGACCCACTGAAGCTCTTTGACATGAGCGATGTGAAGCCGCTTGCCACCCCAATGGCTACCTCAGTAGCACTTGACCCGGACGAAGATGGAGAAGTGGATCAGAAGGAGTTCCGGAGCATGGTTAGCTTCCTCCTCTACTTGATGGCTACGAGGCTGGACATACAATCTACAGTATGTCTGTGCGCTCATTTTTAGGCTTCTCCAACAGTTGCACATCGTCAAGTGGTTAAGCGCGGACTAGGGTATCTCAAACACACTATTGAATTCGGCATTTGGTATTCTGCATTGTCATCTGTATGCCTTAGAGGTTTTTTCGATGCCGATTTTGTTGATTGTAGAATTGATAGGAAAAGTACTTCTCGTACTTGTCATTTTCTGGTTTCCTCTCTTGTTTGTTGGTCTCCTCACAAACAGTCTAGCATTGCGCAATCTACAACTGAGGCTGAGTATGTAGCTGCTGCTAGCTGTTGCTCAAAGATTTTGTGGATAGTTTCTACTTTGCGGGATTTTGGGTTGGATTTTAAGGGTGTTCCACTTTTCTGTGATAACACTAGTGCCATTAGCTTAGCCAACAACCCAGTTCAACATTCTAGAACCAAACACATCGATGTGCGATATCACTTTTTGAGAGACCACAATGAGAAGGGTGATATTGAATTGAGATATGTTGATACCCAGAACCAACTTGCTAACATTTTTACCAAGCCCTTTCATGCTTCTCGCTTTGCATTTTTGAGATGAGAGCTTGGTGTTTGTCATCCTTATGGCATCTTGTGAGACGGAGTTGTGTGTCATTGCATAAGCTTCTGTCATATGATTAACTGCTTTTACATACACATGCATGTATATGCCTTTGAATTATTGTCTTTAATCATGATGATTTCACTCTATTGAATATGTATGATATCTGTAATGAGCATGTTTTTAATTCTAAAAAGTTAAAACATGATCACTACTTAGTCTGGTAACAAGCATTTGGTATTATGCATCATCATCTTTATGTCTTCGAGGTTATTCTGATGCCGATTTTGCTAGATGTAGAATTGATAGGAAAAATACCTCCGGTACTTGTCATTTTCTAGGTTCCTCTCTTGTTTGCTGGTCTTCTCGCAAACAGTCTAGTGTTGTGTAGTCTACACCTAAGACTAAGTGTGTAGTTGCTGCTAGCTGTTGTTCACAGATTTTGTGGATGGTTTCTACTTTGCAGGATTTTGGGTTGGATTTTAAGGGTGTTCCACTTCTTTGTGATAACACTAGTGCCATTAACTTAGCCAACAACCCAGTACAACATTCTAGAACCAAACACATTGATGTGCATTATCAATTTTTGTGAGACCACAATGAGAAGGATGATATTGAGTTGATATATATTGATAACTAGAACCATCTTGTAGACATTTTTACCAAGCCTCTTGATGCTTCTCGTTTTGCATTTTTGAGAGGAGAGCTTGGTGTTTGTCATCCTTATGGCATTTTGTGAGGAGTTGTGTGTCACTACATAAGCTTCTGTCATATGATTAATTGCTTTTACATGCACATGCATGTATATGTCTATGAATTATTGTCTTTAATTATGTTGATTTTACTCTGTTGAATATGTCTGATATCTATTATGAGCATGGTTTTTAATTCTGAAAAGTTAAAACATGATCACTGCTTAGTCTGGTAACTAGCATGAGTAGGCTAAATGTTTTTGCTATCTTTTATATGTTTGGTAACTAAGTTATTTACACATGGATGTAAACAAGCAACTTGAACAGTTTAATGTTTTTCATGGAAATATTGTACTGAAAATTGATAAAAATCGTGAAACTGATATTCATGCCTTTTGTGCTAAGATTGAAAAGATCCAGGTGGGTTTGCTTTGTCGCACTTCATTGTTCTAGACTACTTACCATAACACTTTGGTATGAACTAGGACACTATAATATATGCCAAGGTCAATGCTTTAAGCTTATGATGGTCTTTGCTTGACCTAGACTTGACTTAGTCAGTTAGCATAAGGTTGACATGCAAATAACCCCTAGCACTAAAATCAAAAAGAAAAAGGAAACAAGAAGCTTGAAAATATTACAGATCTAGGTAGTATTTGCTAGCTTTTGCATTTCATGCCTTACCATGTCTAGTATGCTAGTCTGAGTGGTGATGCTTTTGTTTGCTAAATCCTGAAAATGCTTGCTCTTGATTTTCTTTTGATATGATTCATCTGAGCTTATCATACATTAATTTTAGACAAAATTCGATGCACATGCTTGTTTTGTACTGTAATTGCTGGTAATCTTGTTTCAGAAGCTTACATATACATTCACCCTCACACCCCTCTTTGCATCATTTTTATCGCCTTGATGCTTGCTTTGCCAACGGGGGAGAAATAGTGTTTTTGCTTCTTTCAAAGGGGATGATACTTTGTCAAGGGGGAATTTTAAAATCAAGTGACTGCTCACTTGTGTGCTGAACTACAAACTTCATCTTGTTCCTTTTGGGAGTTGTCAATGCACTCATCAAGGGGGAGATTGAGAAACCAAATGAACTTTCACTATGATTTTATCTTAGTGATGAGTGATTGATAAGTTTGCCTGATTTAATAGTTTGGATTTGTGATTGGCTATTAAGGTTCACCGAAGGGATCAGTGTGCATTGAGATATGTGCTTGCGTGGAGATTTGTGTTTTTCTTATCTCATTATGTGCAGGGTTGAGATGCGAGTCAACTATCAACGGCGGGTGATCAGGGTCAAGAGGGGAGCTTGATGCGAGACGATCAAGGATGTCAGGTGAAGTTGAGGAAGATCTCAAGCGTATACGTGGAGATGAAGCAAGACGTGGACAGTTCATTGATCGAGGTAGTGTGTTGACCAAGTCAGCGAAAGGGAGGCCAATGCAAGTGACAAGGCGACTCGAGGGATCGAGAGCGGGAGAGACTTGCTAGCGGTCGAGTTCGCGGATTGGTGACACGTGTTGGCGATCTGGAGGGCTTTGTCAGTTTCAGCTCAAAATCGTCGGATCAAGATCAAAGGGTCTTGAAGAGAAATTGTAATCACTATGAAAGCTTCGAATCGGGACAAACTACCTTTATATAGAATTTTACTTTTTTAGCCATGTGGGCCTTCGAGTTTGTAAAAAACCCTAGGGGTATTTGTGTCTTTTCCTATTTTTGAATTGCCTATAAAAGGCCACCTAGTCCTAGGGTTTTTACCAACTCATTCACTTTGAAAATCTAAGTTCACTTTATCAAATGAGATTTTGAGTCATCTTCTTACTTTGTGCTCACCACCATTTTTGTTCTCTAAATCTCAACTGCCAGTTTTCTTGAGGAGTACTATTCCTCCGTTTTATTCGAGTACCTCTGGTGGTTTTCTTCTTCGGTGGCGTGGGAAGGTGTTTTGTGTGGGGCGAGGTAGTTCATCAGACACATGGCGCTCGAAGGAGCGCATCCTAGCGTGGGGACTCGGCCGGAAGCACACAACACTTGCGCCAAGGATCGCACACGCGCCGTGTCCTTGTCTCGGGTGCATAGTGCCTAGCTGGAAGCCACCGTGCTCTCCGCCTTTGTCATCCGGAGTGTGGCTCGGCCACGACTAATCGTGTGAGGTATGCCTCCCCCGAGCTTGCCCCCATTTGCATGCACCCAAGTGCATTTCCCAAGAAAATAATTGTTGTACATCTCTTATTTCTACTGAGGTAAGTGAAGGTATGGATCATCTTATTTCTTACATTAATCTGTTTGATTAATTTTCTGCAAGTGTATTTTTTTATTCGAAATTCATGTCTTGTGATCTGTTGGTGTCTTACGTATTTGATAAATTTCTTTGATTAATGAATATATTCCTAGCACTTGTTGGTTTGCTTGCCTAGTCTGTGAATCCTTTTTAATTTGTCTTGCGTGCGTTGTACGGGTGTGTTTTCAATCAAGACATCGTTTGGTTTTTGAAGACTAGATTATTTTAAGTGCTTGTGATCCCTCAGAATGTCGCATCATACCATATCTTATAGAAGAGTGATAGGACTTGTTTGTCTTTGAATTTTTGGTATGTAAGTTTATTTGCTTCTGCTCGTTCTTTAGAGGTGCATTGGGTGTTAAGAAAAAGGCCATCAAATCGAAAGATTTTGTTGAAGCTCCTAGTCATCTCCCCCAAGTCACCCGTTTTGATCCTATAGTCTATTAAAGATTGGAGACATCCAATTTGAAGAGCCCCTTTTTTATCCCCATTCTTTCCTTCCCCATCTCTGCTCCACTGCCTAGAGTTTTTGCGTAGCCAAGATTTCATCAACTTTCTTTCTAGCATGCACCGGATTGAAAGAAGAGTGGGATCTCCAAACTGTTGTCATAGAGAACACCTGCATGGGGCGACAATAAGGTTTTTTGGCAGCGTTTTTGCACGACCGCTTGTGTGAATCTCAACATCGACTACTTCCTCTACGCACTGCTTGTTGCTACTTCTGTTGATCAAGTAAGTAGTTTTATGTTTTTGGCAGCATGTGTTTCTTGATGTACGTGAAATACCTACTGGTATTTCTTTATGCATCGTTGTTCATCTATGAGTTTTTCCTCCTAATAAAACTTGGAATTAAAATATTGCACATATTTATAATAATCTAGAAACCTGATTGTGCATATTCTTGTGAATGAACAATGGTTGGTGTTTCTGATACCATGAAATCTAAGAGGTTTTCTGGTGAGAACTTTCGTAGATGGTAGACAAGGTCCAAATTTTGGCTCATGTCTTTGGGTTTGTGGTGGGTGATTCACCCAATGTACTCATTTACGATGGATCAGACCATGCAGTTTGAGAGTGCAAATGATACCGCACTAGGTTGCCTTCTCACTATTTTGGCAGATCGGCTCTATGACGTATATATGAACTACACGTCTGCCATAGAGATGTGGGATGCCTTAGAGCTAAAGTACGCAGAGGCTGAAGCCGTTCGCTGGTTGTATGTGTGTGAGCAATTCTTTGACTACAGCATGGATAGTGCTAAGTCGGTAGTTAAGCAAGCTCATGACCTCTAGCTACTGGTTGGCAATATTGTGCACTTGGGATGTGCAAAACTTCTTGCAACTTGGTGGGATTTTGCCACAAGCTTAAAGCACAAGAGGGAGGAGATCTCTGTTGAGGATCTCATTGTTGTCCTTGATGTGGAGGAGAAGACAAGAGAGAAAGACATACCAAACTAACAACAACTAGATTTAAGAAAAAGAAGATTGAGAAAAAGGACTTGAAGGATATCACTTGTTTTGTGGGTGATAAAAATGGTCATATGGCCTAAAAATGTCATCACAGCAAAAATAGGAATAACAAGAACATCACCATATGTGAGGCCTCTAGTTCAGGAGGGTACGGTAATCCTCCTATTATTTTATCACCCTTCAATCCATTAATTAGTGGGTTGACATTGGTGCAAAAGTTCATGTGTGTTCTAATGTCTCTTTGTTTTCTTCTTATCAGGCAACCGAGGCTTCCTCCGTCCTAATGGGAAACGTCTCACATGCTTCTGTTCTTGGTGTTGGTATGGTGGCTCTGAAACTTACTTCAGGAAAAACCGTCCAATTGAAGAATGTACAACATGCGCCAACAATAAACAAGAACCTAATTAGTGGTTCTCTCTTATGTAGGGATGGTTATAAGCTAGTTTTTGAGTCAAATAAAATTGTAATGTCCAAGTTTGGTTCTTTTATGAGAAAAATATATGAGAGTGGAGGCCTTGTTTCACCTAAGTACCTTGGTGTCTTATCAAAATAATATAAATATTGCTACTGGTTTAAATAAATATTTGGCTGATATTTGGTATTCTCGTTTCTGTCATATTAGATTTGATAGTATTGCTAGAATATCTAGATTATAATTAATTCTAAAATTTGAAATAGTCAAAGGATCTAAGTGTCAATCTTGTGTGCAAGCAAAACAACCTCGAAAACCTTTCAATAGATTAGAGGTTGAAAAGAATTTGGCACCATTAGATTTAATCCATTTTGATTTGTGTGAGATGAATAGAATTTTGACAAAAGGAGGAAAAATATACTTTCTTATATTTATAGATGATGCAACACATTTCTATTATGTTTACTTGCTGAAAACAAAAGATTAAGCTTTGAACTACTTTAAAACTTATAAGGCTGAGGTTAAGAACCAATTAGAAAGGAAAATAAAAAGACTAAGGGATAATCGAGGAGGAGAGTATACCTCAAACGATTTCTCCAACTTCTGTGTTGAGAATGATATAATTCATGAAGTTACTCCACCATACTCACCTCAATCAAATAGGGTAACTGAGAGAAAAAAACCGGACACTAATAGACTTGGCAAATGCCATGTTAGAAAGTGTTGTTATGGGTAAGGTATGGTCGGGGAAGCTATATTAACAACAAACTTCGTCCTAAATAGAGTAATCACCAAACAACGTGAGATTACTCTATATGAGGGATGGAAAGGGAGAAAACCAAATGTCAATTTTCTATGAACCTAGGGATGTTTTGCAAAAGTCAATATACTAGTGCAGAAAAAGAGAAAATTTGGACAAAAAACGGTTGATTGTGTCTCCCTTGGTTATACTCTCAATAGTCCTGCATATAGGTTTTTAGTAGTAAAATCTGAAACTTCTAAAATTATTATCAATACAATAATGGAGTCAAAAGATGCTTCATTTTTGAGAATATTTTTCCTATGAGACCAGCAAGCAGTACTTATGTAAATGAGGATAGTGAGTTTGTGAATAGAAATAATTTAGATCATATTTTTGAACCATTGAATGACACACTACCAATAGAGAATAAACCCAGGGAGGATAAAAATATAGTCATGGATGCTTCTCGTAAAATAGAAAGAGGCAGTCCGTAGTAAAATGGACTCCATCATGTGTAATGGAACATGGGAGATCACTGATCGTCCACACGGGTGCAAACCTGTTGGATGTAAGTGGGTATTCAAAAAGAAAATAAGACCTGATGGTACTATTGAGATATACAAAGCAAGACTTATGGCCAAGGGTTTTACCCAGAAAGGAAAGGATTATTTTGATACATATTTTTCTATTGTTAGATTAACCACAATTAAAGTGCTCATTACATTAGCTACTTCCTATGGTCTACTCATCCATCAAATGGATGTAAAGACAACATTTATTAATGGAGAGTTGGATGAAGAAATTTATATTGAGCAACCAAATGGTTTTGTGATATCTGTACAGGAGGATAAAGTATGCAAGTTATTAAAATCCTTATACGGCCTAAAGCAAGCTCCTAAAAAGTGGCATAGAAAATTTGATAAAACTCTAACATCTATTGGTTTTGTTGTTAATGAGGCAAACAAGTGTGCATATTATCATTATGGTGGGGGTAATGGAGTGATTTTGTGCTTGTATGTTGATGACATACTAATATTTGGAACAAATACTACTATAATTAATGAAATTAAATCTTTCTTGTCTCAGTGTTTTGATATGAAAGATTTAGGAGATGCATATGCCATTATAAATATTAAGGTGTTCAAGAATAATGATGGGATTACTTTGAGTCAAGCCCATTATGCTGAAAAGATATTGAGTCGTTTTGGTTTTGAGAATAGCAAAAGTTCTCCAACCCCATATGATTCTAGCATAAAGTTTCGAAAGAATCAAGGTTTAGGAATAGACCAATTAAGATACTCACAAATTATTTGATCCCTGATGTATATTGTTGGAGCTACACGACCTGACATTTCTTTTGTTGTGAGTAAATTAAGTCGGTTCACCTCCAATCCAAGACATGATCATTGGTAAGCGCTTGAAAGAGTGTTGCGATATTTGAGAGGCACAACCTCTTATAGAATTCAATACACTGGTTATCCATCTATACTAGAAGGATATAGTAATTTCAATTGGATCTCACATGAGGATGAGATCAAATCTACAAGGGTATATGTGTTTATCTTAGTCGATGCTGCAGTTTCATGGAGGTCTTGTAAACAGACCATTTTGACATGCTCAACCGTGGAGACTGAACTTGTAGCATTAGACACAGTGTTTGTTGAAGCCGGGTGGCTTAGAGAGATTTTGTTGGACTTGCCTTTAGTTGAGAAACCAATACCGGTAATCCTCATGTATTGTGATAACTAATCTATGTTAACAAAGGTTATGAGTACTAAGGATAATATGAAATCCTCCGGACATGTAAACCATAGGCTCAAATCTGTTAGGAAGATGAAAAACTCCGGAGTAATAACGTTGAATTATATTCAAACCGAGAAGAACCTAGCAGATCCTTTCACAAAAGGTCTGGCATGAAAAGCGATTCCTGCTGCTTCTTTGGGCATGGGTATGAGGCCCATGTAATTTTTATCACAATGGTAACCCATATCTTATTGATCAAAGATCCCGTGAATTAGATAACGGGAAAAACAAGTTTTTGATGAAAAATGAGAGTACATGTATTCATATTTTACCTATGTCCTACAAATAGCGTGCTCTATACTGTATGGAAGGTTGGCTTAAAGCCTTAATGTATTCTAGTGTCCAATGAGAGAAATAGGTATCGACCTACAGGATACCTACAATGAATACCTACCTAAGCCTAACTGTGAGGTCATAGTTCATGAGAATAGGGCATTCTCAAGAAGGCTCATGAGCAGATTAGGGAGCATGACCATGCAAGCTCCGTTAAGATATAGTCTATTGGCAGTCTGGTATCAGTTCGATTGTCAAGTGCAGTCTTATCATAAAAATCTATGAATTCAAGGCTTAGTCCATTCATCAGATGTAAAAAAATGAATCTTTTCAATCTAGGTGCAAGTTCAACCCGAATGTGACTTTCATCTAAATGTCGGTGTATGAAATAATAGCTCAACGTAGTGATATTATAATCATCTATCTTTCTGATTGCTTTGGAATTGGTGGGGGATTGTTGAAAATTGACCTATGAGATGACCTAATTATTTAATTCCAAAGCATGTGTACATAATTAGTACCATATTGCTTATTTAGTGTGATAGAGACCCACTTATAAGGTAGAGTTATCTCTATTTATTAAATAAAGAAAATTCATGAGGATTTGGCTAAATTCACACGCACGCATGTGTGTATTCACGTATTTTTCGCGTGAGATACCACGTGACTCATGACTTGCGATGAGTGACTGCGTGCGTGGTAGCAGAATAACGCCAAGTCTATTCGAATTTTTTGGACTTTCATGTATACATTATCTGTATCTAAATGCATTGTTTTAATGTGATTAAAATTGAAATTTGAATAACCATCAAATGCTAGAATAAATATTTTAGTTATTAGTCATTTTGAATGCGTGGTTTAAAACTTCTATTACTAGTATTTGTGGCCAAATTTATGTGATATGAATTTGGTAGTTACTAGTAATAAGTTTGTAACTTTATTCTAGCATGGCTATGGTTGTCTATAAAAGATTGGAGACGTCCAATCTAAAGAGCCCTTTTTTTGATCCCATTCTCTCCTTCCCTATCTCTGCTCCACTGCCTTGAGTTTGATGCGCTGCCAAGATTTCATCAACTTTGTTGGACCGGAAACGGCGACCAGAGGGGGGGTGAATGGGAGCTTTTAAAATTTCGGGCTAAAAACTTAGCCTTCGGTTCTGTTCAGTCTTCTGCGGAACAGGCTTCGAACACAACCTTCGAAGGTCTGGTTCGGAGGTACTTCGACACCTTCGAACACAGGCTTCGGAGAGGCAAAAGTTCGAAGCCAAGAAGACTTCGCTCCACTTACAACCCTCGAAAATCTACTCTGCTAAGTCAGTGCAGGCTCCGCACACAGGGTGCTTTGAGCAGACTTCGCACTTCACCCTTCGCAGGAGTGGACAGCCCTCTGAGGACTTCGACCAAGTACTTGGCGGCAGCAACTGGTGCTGGGCTTCGTACGCGAAGGTCTACACGCACACAAAACGGACCACGCTAAGGGCTTCGACACAAGAAGCACAACGGGAAAAGATCAGGGCTTCGCTAGTAAGCAGCGAGGTCTTGCCTCGTGTTACACAGAGCGACAGCACACTGACAAAACACACCTCGCACGAAAAACAACCTACGCCTCAACAGGCTTCGGTGCACTAAACTAGCGAAGTATGTAGATCGAGCTCAAGCAAAAAGCACAAGACAAACAGGGCTTCGCCGCTTGAACAAGGAACACTGAAAATGAACTCAGGATGTATTCAATCGAAGTGTGGCTACAGGAGCTCAACAGTAAATGCTCAAAGTGTTAAATGTTACCTACCGAGCCCCCATATTTATAGCCCACGGCTTCATCCTAAGGAAGTGACTACAATACCCCTAGGGTTTACAACTGATTTGTCTCTACAGAACTAAGGGGTACAAAAGGTAGTCCACCTTTATTTTGGAGGCTTCTCTGTCAGCTGCAGAGGGGACAGTGTCAGCCTTTTTCAGAACAGACAGTGTCAGCCTTTACAGAGTTGACTTCTGGAACCTCCCTTCGCACGCGAGGGGTGCGGAAGCTTCGGCGAGAAGCCTGCAGCCTGTTGGCCTTCGCTCCGCCGAAGAAGACCTTCGATACAGTGACGGTTTTGAGCCGAAGCCGTCAAAGCCCTTGGGCCTTCGCACCACCACCTCCGGAGTGGATCACCACAGCTTCGCAGCTACTCCTAGCTCGAACACTGTCCGTCCGTGTACCGAAGCCATGCATGGCCGAAGCACCTCAAGTCAACCTCACTCCGAAGCCCACCTTCGGAGTACCACCCTTCGAAGTCCCTCCTTCGTCCAAGGCCTTCGCATGAAGCATTCCATGAGCACTCCGTCGCAGTGCCTCTTCCCGAGCACACTCCTCGACGAGCCTCACCCGGACCATGCCTTCGATGCGCCTCGACTTCTGAGACCTTCGTCGGGCCACCTTCGAGTGTCTCCCTCCGGAGCACACTTCGAACTCCTTGCCTCCGCAGAGGACTTGGTCCATCCAACTCCGAAGTCACTCCATCCGGAGTATCTTCGAAGTGCCTCACCTCCGAGGACTTGTCTCGGAGTACCTTCAGCCGGAGCCACACTCCGCACTCTCTGCCTTCACCTGGCACGCCTCGACCCGAGGACCGACCCGGACCACCTTCGCAGCCACCGTGACGGAGCTCCCTGCTCCCCTGGCATCAAGCCACCCGCTTGACCCAGGTTCACCTGGCTCGAACCCTGTCTGTCGCCTCCGAAGTCCCTGCGCACCACCGACAAGCAAACAAGTGTATCCAGTACTCCGGAGACCTCTCCGGGTTAGCGACCTCCGGCACACACTCCGGTGTACCGCCCAAAGTACCGAAGCCTTCGGTACAAACCCAGTCATCGTGTACTGTCGGACCCCTCCGACGAGGTACACTCCGCTGCGCAGCTGCAGCAAGCAAACACCGAACACACTCCGGTGACACACCTCCGAACACCCTTCGGAGGTACCACCTCCGAAGCCCCTCCGGAGGTACCCTTCGAACAGAGGGTAAATAAACCTGTCAATCACTCATCACATACACCGAAACCACCCTTGGTTTCTCAATCTCCCCCTTGATGAGTGCATTGACAACCAAATTGAAGTTCAAGAAAATGTAAAAATTTTCAGCACACAAGTGACCATAAAAACTCAAAAAGAGCCAAAGCATGTCACTTGATAAAAGAAATTTTTCTCCCCCTTTCTCAAAAGAGTAAAAGCCCTTTTTGGCAAATCTCCCCTTGATAAGAACTCCCCCTGAGTTAAGCAAAAAGTTTCTCCCCCTTTATGTTAAAAATCTTTCCCCCTTTAGAAATAATGCCTTCTTGCAGCAGAGAACATAGCAAAATCTCTCCCCCTTTGGCAATGCAAGCATCAAGGAGCATCCAAAAGATGCAAAGCTGCGAAATGAATAGAATTGCAAAGACATATAATGCAAAAATATGCCAAAATTAACACAAATGATCATGTGCTCAGTTCAATTTAATAATCTGTGAAACAAGACGATGGCATGTGATTTTGTCATTTTGAAGTAAAAGCATCACCACTTAATCAAAGCAGCTAGACATGAGAAGGCAAGGACTGCGCAAAGCTAACAAGTTCTACCCTAGACAGACAAGTCTTGTTCAAAAGGAGTTGTGAAAGCAACCTTGATGAGCAATTAATTTTGTTGTTCTTTTTCTTAATGCCAGGGGTTATTTGTTTGTCCACCTTATACTTTCCAATCAGGCCAAGCCTAGGCATGAAAGCCATCTGAAGCTTAAGGCGGTGATTTTGGCATACACTACACTATTCCAGTTCAGACCAAAGTGCAATGGTAAGCAGTCTAGAATAGAGTAGTGCGACAAACAAACCCTCCTGGATCTTTTCATTGAAACCAGGCAAATCATGGATTTTTTTTTTATTTTGATTTTGATGAATTTAATATTTTGATGAATATCCATGAATAAAGAACACAAGTTTTTAAGTTGCAAATTTTAGCATCCAAGGAACAGTGTCTTGCTGTCAAGTAGATAAAAGATAGCTAAAAGCAGTCCTGCCTAATCAAGCTAGATACAAGATTGTGCGATGAGCAAATTTTGATTTTTAGAAAATAAAACATCATGCACAATCAATGTTCCAGACATATTTCATAGAGCTGAGCTGTCATGATTTCTTTGAATTAAAAGCAGGCATATAATAGCAAAATATGTAAAGGCAATTTCACCCATAAAGAGCATATGCAAGACAATTAAAATCAGCTCCCCCTCACAAAATGCCATAGGGATGACAAATACCAAGTTCCCCACGCAAGTAAGCAAATCGAGAAGCATCGAGGGGTTTTGTAAAAATATCGGCAAGCTGGTGTTGGGTATCAACATATTGAAGTTCAATATCACCCTTCTCATTGTGATCTCTGAGAAAATGATACCGTACATCAATGTGTTTGGTTCTGGAGTGCTGAACCGGGTTGTTTGCAATACAAATGGCACTAGTGTTATCACAGAAAAGTGGAACACTCTTATAATCTAACCCGAAATCCCGCAAAGTGGAAACCATCCACAAAATCTGAGAGCAACAGCTAGCTGCAGCAACATATTCGGCCTCGGCCGTCGATTGTGCAACACTAGACTGTTTGCGGGAAGACCAGCAAACCAGAGACGTACCCAGAAAATGACAAGTACCAGAGGTACTCTTCCTATCAATTCTACACCCAGCAAAATCCGCATCTGAATAACCTCTAAGACATAAAGATGAAGACGATGAATACCATATGCCAATTCAAGGGTGTGTTTGAGATACCTTAAGATGCGCTTTACCGCTTGACGGTGCGAAGCTCGTGGTGAAGCCTGAAAACGAGCGCACAGACATACTGCGAAGTGTATGTCTGGCCTCGTGGCAGTCAAGTAGAGGAGGGAGCCGATCATGCTCCGGAACTCCTTCTGATCTACGGCTTCTCCATCTTCATCAGGGTCCAATGCTACAGATGTAGCCATTGGAGTGGCGAGGGGCTTCGCATCGGACATGTCGAACTTCTTGAGCAGGTCCTTGGTGTACTTTGTCTGGTGGACAAAAGTACCTTGTTTGCTTTGCTTGATTTGCAAACCAAGGAAAAAGGTGAGTTCACCCATCATCGACATTTCAAATTCCCTGCTCATGGTATCTGCAAACTCGGCAACCAAAGCATGAGAAGAGCCACCAAAGATGATATCATCCACATAAATCTGAACTAGGAGGAAATCTTTGCCATGCTTGAGAGTAAACAAAGTTTTATCAACAGAGCCCATCAAATACCCTCGCTCAAGCAGAAAAGACTTAAGTCTATCATACCAAGCCCGAGGGGCCTGCTTGAGTCCATAAAGAGCCTTATGAAGTTTAAGGACTTTATGTGGGTACTTGGGGTTTTCAAAACCAGGGGGTTGTTTTACATAAACATCTTCACCTATGAAGCCATTAAGAAAAGCACTTTTGACATCCATTTGATAGAGTTTGAATCCCCGGGATGTCGCAAAGGCAAGCAAAATCCTAATGGCCTCAAGGCGAGCAACAGGTGCAAAAGTTTCAGTAAAATCAATCCCTTCTAGTTGAGAAAAGCCCTGAGCTACTAGTCTGGCCTTATTTCTAACAATTGTTCCATCCTCCCCTTGTTTATTTTTAAAAATCCATTTGTTCCAATGAAATGAACATTTGGTGGAGGATCAACTAAAGTCCAGACTTGATTTCTTTCAAAATTCTCAAGTTCCTCATGCATGGCATTGATCCAACTAGAATCAGAAAGTGCATGACTAACATCTAAGGGCTCGAAAGAAGCAACAAAAGCAGCATTAGTAAAATGAGCGTGAGAACGTGTTACCCTTTGATCAAGCTCACCAATGATCTGCTCGGGAGGGTGCATCCTTTGAACATGATGTGGAGCCTCGCGGCGGGATGCAGTCTCCCCCTCAACTTGTGCGTTGGTGTGGTCCAAGATGACCGATGTTGAGGTAGTCGCTTCGGGACCTCGTGCCGAAGTAGTTGAAGCGGGGTCAGCTTCGGGGGTTGAGGTCGAGGGTAGTAGGGGATCATCCTCGAAATCTCCGGGATCTTCGTCTTCGAATAAGGTCTGTTCCATGTCGTGTTCATTTGCCTGTTCAAAAGCAGAACTAACAGAGGGGGTTGATTCATCAAAAGTCACATCACATGACTCGATGACAGTGTTAGTTTCCAAGTTATAAACACGATAGGAATGACCATGAGTTGTATAGCCCAAAAAGATCCCGTCAGAAGATCGCGACTCAAATTTATCCAAGTTACCACGTTTTAGGATAAAGCAGCGACAGCCAAAAACTCGAAGATGAGTAACCTTGGGCTGTCTCCCAAAACGCAGCTCATAAGATGTCAAATTTAAAATTGAGCGCAAGAAGATTCGGTTTGAGATGTAGCAAGCAGTGTTCATGGCCTCAGCCCAGAATTTTCTAGGAGTCCTATGCTCATCAAGCATCGTCCTAGCCATCTCAACCAAAGTGCGGTTTTTCCTCTCAACAACACCGTTCTGTTGAGGAACCCGCGGAGCAGAGAATTGATGTTCTATGCCATGCTCCATGCAAAAGTCAACAAAGAGACTATTTTTGAACTCGGTGCCATTATCGCTTCGAATGAATTTTAATGCACCAGGGAGTTCAGTGAAAAGTCTCAAAGCCAAGCTCCGAAAGTGTGAAAACACTTCATCCTTGCTGGCAAGAAAGAAGACCCAAGAGTAGCGAGAGAAATCGTCGACAATAACAAGTACATACCACTTGCCGCCTAAAGAACTAACCCGAGAAGGACCTACAGTGTCCATATGGAGAAGTTCTCCGGGCAGTTCAGTCATCACTGTGGTGACTGGCGAATGCGAAGCGGCAATCATTTTTCCATGTCGACAAGGAGTGCAGACTAAATTCTTCTCAAACTTGAGCTTGGGCAATCCTCGGATCAAACCTAGGGCGCTCAGACGAGCGAGCAACTCAAAGCTCATATGCCCTAGTGTCGCGCCCCGATTTAATAAATCAGGACTTTATTGAAATTCCATAGAAAATCAATAAAATCCTGATTTATTAAATCGGGGCGCGACAAGATGGTATCAGAGCCGACTTGACTGTAGGAAGCCAAACAGACCTGACCTTAGGACTTATATATATTCACTATATTTTACAAAAGATTACTTATCCTCTCATCTCCTGAGATTTTCACAAAAATTTTCTCTCTTTTGTAGATGCCAATCCGTACCGTGAACGGGAACCTTCGTGACGAGACCGGATTCATCCGCGAGCTACGCATGCTCGTCAGTTTCCTCGGCTTCGAGCAAGAGCCGATGTACCATGGAGTCTTCCCCGACGAGGAAGAAAGCTACTGCGAGGTCACCGTTGTCGTCCAGCCCTCCCCTCAGACAGCTCACACCTACCGCGGAGGAGGACCTACCTTCCTGGTAGCCAGTCAGCGCACCGCTCTCCAGGCACTTACCGAGCTCCGGATGATCTACGACAGCGAGCTCTACGACACGGACTTCCGCTTCGTACCTCTTCGCACCCCAGGGAGCCCACACAGTGTCTTCGTCAGCACCCTCTCCCAGCGTCATTCAGCGATCGGTCATACCATGCGCTTATTGGAGGCCATGGATGATCTCCACTACGAGGCGCTGCAGGACGCCAATGGACAGCGCGACACTATCAGCTTCTACCGCCACACTTCGGAGAACCTGACCAGGGAGAACGCCGAGCTCCGTCGACAGCTAGAGCAGAACCCGCTGTTGACCCTTGAGGTAGAGGAGTTGAGACTTCAGAACGAGCTTCTGCGCCAGGGCGCCATGGTCCATACCCAGCTTCGTCAGCAGCTCAGAGAATTAAAGAAGGACATAGAGGAGATCGCACCTCTTCCGCCTCGCCGGAAGAAACCCATCCAGACTCCCACGGTGAGGCCCAAGAGGATCTCCCGCAGTGCACCACCCGCCGGACCGTCCAGTTCCTCGACCCCACCCGTCTCCCACGAGCCCGAGATCGAGCCGTCCCCCGAGCTGCCCTAGACGTAGATTTTACGGTTGATTGTTATTTTCATTTTTGCTTGTATTAGCATTCATGTCACAATATAAGGCATGAATGAGAGAATAAATAAATGTAACCGCAAGAACGGTATTCTTTTGAAATAAATATAAAGAAGTTCACCCAAAATAAATATGTGTACATTGGAAATTCCAGGATGACCAACACCCAGGGATCAGACGCTCCTCAGAACGGAGGGGAGAGTGGCAACCTGCCACAATGGGGAGCCACCGGGCAGAGGCAGGCCCCGGTCGCCAACCACCCCACCGTGGCTGAAATGATGGCCACCCAAAACCAGCTGGTCTCAGCCCTCCTACACCAGATGCAGCAGCAGCAGCAGCAAATGCAAGAGCAGCAGGCTCACTTCTTCCGCCTCTACCAACAGCCCGAGCTGCCCCGACCCGCCACACCAGCTCCCGCTCCCGCAACTCAGCTCTCGGAGTTCCTCCGAGTCCGCCCACCGACCTTCTCGAGCACCACCAACCCCATGGAGGCTGGGGATTGGTTGCGGGCGATCGAGAAGAAACTCGATCTCCTGACCTGCACTGAGCAGGAGAGGGTGGCCTTCGCCACCCACCAGCTACATGGTCCCGCCGCTGAGTGGTGGGACAACCACCGCGAGACTCTACCCGAGGGCCACGCCCACACTTGGGCAGAGTTCTCGGCTGCCTTCCGTGCCGCTCACATCCCCGACGGCATCGTTGCTCAGAAGCAACAGGAGTTTAGGGACCTGCAGCAGGGGAGCAGGTCCGTAACGGAATATCTGCACGAGTTCAACAGATTGGCCAGGTACGCACCTGAAGAGGTTCGTACGGATGCGGCCAGGCAGGCTAAGTTCCTCCGGGGACTGAAGGATGAGCTGTCTCTACAGCTTATCTCTGGAGATTTCGCCAACTTCCAGAAGTTGGTGAATAAGGCTATCATGCAAGAGACCCAGCAAAAATAAGGTCGATTTGAAGAAGAAGCGCATGATTGCCTTCAGGCAGAATCAGGGCATGGCCCAAAGACCCCGCTTTGCTCCACCTCCACCAGCGCCACAATACCACCCCCGACCAGTGTATCGCCCGGCGCCGCCAGCTGCCAACGCCGGAGCCAGTCAACCTCGCACCGCTCCAGTCGCACCGACCGCTCCAGTTGCCCCGGCCAAGAAGCCGGAGGTCTTGAGAGACAGGCATGGCAAGCCTGTGGTGTGCTTCAACTGCCGCCAAGAGGGACACTACTCCCACCAGTGCCCCCACCCCAAGAGAGCTCAAGGAGTCACCTCCAACCCCGCCGTCCGCGCCAAAGTGAACCACGTCTCCGCCGAAGAAGCCCAGGCTGCACCAGAGATTGTCATGGGTAAGTTTATGGTTCATTCATCGCATGCAGTGGTATTATTTGACACCGGAGCTACCCACTCCTTTATATCAACTGCTTTTGTGGAAAATAATGCACTGGACATAAGTGAACTACCCAGGCCAGTACTAATAGCTACCCCAGGAAAGCAAACCCTCGCTTGTTCCTTTAGTCCAAGGATATGGGTAGATATCCAAGGCACGATATTTTGGGCCGACCCCATTCTAATAGAATGTCAAGGTTTGGACCTCATTCTAGGGATGGATTGGCTAAATAAACACCAAGGTGTGATAGAATGTGCCCAGAGAAAAGTAACGGTGACTAATGAAGAAGGGATTATGGTCACATTCCAGATGCCCAGCATGAAGGCCGGAAGAACAAGACTACATCAGATTACCTTGGAGGAGATACCAGTAGTCAGTGAGTACCCAGATGTATTCCCAGAGGATCTACCAGGGATGCCACCTAAGAGGGATATCGAATTCAGGATTGACTTGGTGCCCGGAACAACTCCTATTTATAAGCGACCATACCGGATGGCCGCCAATGAGTTAGCTGAGATGAAGCAACAGTTGGAGGATCTTGAAAGGAAAGGTTATATCAGACCAAGCACATCACCGTGGGGTGCACCCGTCATCTTCGTCGAGAAGAAAGAAGACAAGGCCAAGCGTATGTGCGTGGATTACCGCGCCTTGAATGAGGTAACAATCAAGAATAAGTACCCGTTGCCTCGGATCGATGATCTCTTCGACCAGCTAAAAGGAGCTACAGTATTCTCGAAGATCGACCTGAGGTCTGGTTACCATCAGTTAAGGATCCGAGAAGAAGATATACCCAAGACGGCCTTCACTACTCGCTATGGATTATATGAGTGTACGGTTATGTCATTTGGATTAACCAACGCCCCTGCCTTCTTCATGAATATGATGAATAAGGTATTCATGGAATATTTGGACAAGTTCATCGTAGTCTTCATAGACGACATCCTCATTTATTCCAAGGATCAGGAAGAACATGAGACTCACCTCCGGTTAACCCTAGGAAAGTTAAGGGAACACCAATTATATGCCAAGTACAGCAAATGCAAGTTTTGGACGGCAGAAGTAAAGTTCCTTGGACACATCATCTCTGCGCAAGGAATCGCAGTAGACCCTGCCACCGTAGAAGCAGTCACGGATTGGTTGCCACCCACGAACGTATCTGAGATACGAAGTTTTCTGGGATTGGCCGGATATTATCGAAGGTTCATTGAGAATTTTTCTAAGATAGCCAAGCCAATGACCAAGTTGTTGCAGAAAGGAGAAAAGTTTGAATGGACTCCTGAATGCGAGGAAAGTTTCCGCACCCTCAAGACTCGTTTGGTGTCTGCACCTATACTAACCCTACCGGATATCCGCAAAGACTTCCATGTCTATTGCGACGCATCTCGCCAAGGATTGGGATGTGTTCTTATGCAAGATGGGAAGGTTATCTCTTATGCCTCCCGTCAATTGAGACCTCATGAGTTGAATTATCCGACCCATGATTTGGAGTTAGCCGCCGTAGTGCACGCCCTTAAGATTTGGAGGCACTATCTAGTTGGAAATCGCTGTGAGATCTTTACGGATCACAAGAGCTTGAAGTATATCTTCACACAGCCAGATCTGAATCTGAGACAAAGACGATGGCTGGAACTAATCAAGGACTATGACTTGGGTATTCACTACCACCCAGGAAAAGCAAATGTGGTAGCTGATGCCTTAAGTCGCAAAGGATATTGCACAGCCATGATGATTCAAGAACACGCACCCTTGTTATGTAAGGAGATGGAAAACTTAAATCTTGGATTGACCACCAGAGCATATCTAGCCACCTTGGAGACCCAACCGGTATTGTTTGAGCAGATTCGCGAAGCTCAGTCAGAGGACCCGGATATAGCTGCCATTAAGAAGAATATGAGACAAGGAAAGGCCCCCGGATTTTCAGAAGACGAGAATGGCACCATATGGTTTGGAACTCGGATATGTGTGCCGGATAAACCTGAAATAAAGACTCTTATCCTAAGAGAAGCCCACGAGACGTTGTACTCCATTCATCCCGGCAGTACCAAGATGTACCAAGATCTGAAGGAACGATATTGGTGGGTTAGCATGAAAAGAGAGATTGCCCAGTTCGTCGCCGAATGTGACACCTGCAGAAGAGTAAAAGCCGAACATCAGAGGCCTGCAGGATTGTTACAGCCACTTAAAGTGCCGGAATGGAAGTGGGAAGAGATCGGTATGGATTTCATCACCGGACTCCCAAAGACCCAACTCGGGTATGATTCTATATGGGTGATCATTGATCGGCTTACAAAAGTAGCTCATTTCATAGCCGTCAAGACGACCTTTAGTGGCCCTAAGCTAGCAGAGCTATATATGGCCAGGATAGTATGTCTTCATGGAGTACCCAAGAAGATAGTGTCTGACCGAGGAAGTCAGTTCACCTCTCGCTTTTGGAAGAACCTCCAAGAGGAGATGGGCACGAGATTAATTTCAGTACCGCCTACCATCCTCAGACAGATGGACAAACAGAAAGGGTAAATCAGATACTAGAGGATATGCTTCGAGCATGTGTTTTGGATTTTGGAGCCACTTGGGACAAGAGCTTGCCATACGCAGAATTTTCATACAACAACAGTTATCAAGCCAGTCTTCAGATGTCTCCTTTTGAAGCCCTATATGGACGTAAGTGCAGAACGCCTCTCCTTTGGGACCAAACTGGTGAATCCCAAGTATTCGGAACCGACATTCTCCGTGAAGCCGAAGAGAAAGTACGGATTATCAGAGACCGACTCAAGACAGCCCAATCTCGACAGAAGAGCTACGCAGACAATCGCCGTCGAGACTTAGCCTTTGAAGAAGGAGATCATGTCTACCTTCGGGTTACACCTCTTCGTGGAACTCAACGGTTTAACATGAGAGGAAAGTTGGCCCCTCGATATGTTGGACCATTTCTCGTCATTAGACGCCAGGGCGAAGTCGCATATCAGTTGGAATTACCACCTTCATTGGCTGGAGTGCATGACGTATTTCATGTGTCTCAACTCAAGAAGTGTCTCCGCGTCCCCACGGAGCAAGTGGATCTTCAGCAGTTGGATGTCCAAGAGGATCTGACTTATGTGGAGAAACCGGTCAAGATATTGGAAGTCAAAGAAAGAACCACCAGGAGTCGAGTCATCCGCTTCTGCAAGGTGCAGTGGAGCAATCATCCAGTAGAGGAAGCCACCTGGGAAAAAGAAGATGAACTCAAAGCACAGCATCCTGAGCTATTCGAAGATTGACCCGAATCTCGAGGACGAGATTCTCTGTAAGGGGGATAGGATTGTAACACCCCAAAAATTAAAAGGAATAAAATAAAAAGAAAATATTATTGAAATCATTTCTGAATTTATTAATAAAGAAAAATCACAAAAGAACCCAAATAAAGCCAAACAGAGGGAAATATTCAAAATCTGGACTTGAAAATTTTATGAGGTGAACTAGAGGCCAAGTTATAATTTTAGAAATTTTTACAAAATTTTATCAACAGTGATTCAACCCTTAATCAAATAAATGAATTACTGGAATTATTTTAAATCAGAAAAGAATTAAAAAGACTTAATGGGCCTCAACCCTGAATCCTCCCTCAGCCCGGCCCAGCCCACTCGTGAGCCACTGACCAGAGGGTCCCGCCTGTCGGCGCACGCCCCCCTCTCTCCTCCCGCCCGCGCCCCGCCTGGTCCCACCTGCCAGCCCCGCCACGCCACTGACCGCCCGGACCCATCTGTCGGCTCCCTTTCTTTTTGGATCGCTCACTGACAGGTGGAGCCCACCTGTCAGATCCATCGTCTCCGATGGAAGGGGATCGCTCCCCTTTCCTTCCCCGGCGATTTCTTTCTGTCCTCTCGCCGCCGGCCACCGGATCGCTTTGGATCCCCTCCGATCGCCTTCCCTGGCCGCCGCCGCCCCCTTTCCTTTCTTAGCCGACACGTTTTCGCGCGAATAGAAGGCTATCCGAAGCTTTTGGGAACCTCGCCGGAAAAGGAAGGAGCCCCTCGGGTTCTCCGGCATTCCTTGCCATTTGGACGCCGGCGACCCCCTATAAGAACCCCTCGCCCTCACCGCGCTCAGTCCACACCGCCTAAACCCGAGCCTTCGCCCTCCAGAGCGCCGCCAGCTTCTCTTTGGCATTTTTGCTCTGCTTCGCCTCCGGCGAGCCCTCACCCTCGCCTCGGACCTCCTCCGTCCACGACGTCGCCACCTTCGTGACCACCTGAGCCCGCCCGTCCTCGGCCACGACTCCGTTGATCGAGAGGACCACCGGATCGCCGTCGCCGTCGACCACCCGAGAAGACCTCGCCGTCTACCCACGCCGCCGGTCACTTCCGGACCTCCATCTTCGCCGTCAAAGGTACGGTCGTGACCGCCATCCCCTCCTCGTTCCATTTTCGGCCATAGCTAGGCTCCTAGGCCCTCGCCGCCGCCGTCGCAGCCGCACCAGAGGCCACCGTCGCCGGAGACGAAGGGTAAACTACCCTCGTCACCACGTGCCGTGCCGGAATCCATCCAAGCCGCACGATTCCGAGCGAACGGTCCAGATTAGATCCTGCGGAGATCTAATCTGAGCCCTCAGATCCGGTCAAACCGGTATCGTTTAATCTCGGCCGTCGATCATGACTTAAACCCCTGGTCTGATCTCGAGCGTCCACGTCATACCGCTTCGCGAGATTTAATCGTGGCCGTTCAATTTCACTTACGCCTCCCGCCACGCGTCCGACCGCCAGATCCAGATCCGACGGCTCTGGATCGGCCGGTCCACGCGCATAGTCACGGGTTCACGGTGAACCTGGTTCACCGTGGACCAGAGACTGATTTTAGTTTAAATAAAATTCCAGAAAAATTGTTTAAACTTCAAAAATTCATATCTTGCTCATTTTAACTCCAAATTTCACCATTCAAATTTTGTTAGAACCAGAATATTATTCCCTACACATTAATACAATAAAAACAGTATGTTTCTGTTACTTAAAATATTATTAATAAATAAATGAATAAAAATCCCTTAGGGTTGAAATTAAAAATACAGAAAATAAATAGGGAAAATTCTAAAACATTAAACTTTACTGTTTTGAACAAAACCTTGAAATATTAAAAACATTACTTCACATAATCAAACCTACAAATGTGTATAATATTTGGTGAATTTTATCTGTTTATTGAATGTATTGTTTATTTTCCGTATCGAGAAGACTACGAGTTCGAGGAGCAGGAGTTCTACCCCGAGGTTCCTCCATCCCCATTTGCTGAGCAAGGCAAGTCATCGACCATCTCTGTGGAAACAGTTGATCATATTGAGCCCATGTTTCAATAAATTATCGCTATAACCCATAGGTTAATATTGCATTAGTCAAATATTCAAGCCTTACACTTATATTTATTCGATCCCCGTCCTTGTGTGCAAACCCAAGCCATGCTTATTGAGCCTCAACTCCTTGTCACTCTACTATAAAAATATTAGCTAGTGCCCAATGTACCGGCACAACTGCTATAGGTTAAAAAGAACGAGTCGTAGATAGCTGGATTCTGTATATGAATTTCCCTGTTATTCTCGTCTCTGGACTCTGTTGGAGTTGGCTAGGTTATAAGTATGGTGGGTTCCGGGTGCAAGCTCGGGCACTGGTTTGTCGCACCCGGGGCACTATAAGGACCGGTCTGCGGGATCTGTTGCAAAGCACTTCCGTACCAACCACAAGTCTAATGGGTAAGTCCTAACTGGAAGTATGGAATACTCCGGCTCGATGCACCATAGAGGAGGGGGCAAGGGGCTAGCCTGCGGGCGACTTGTACCGACGAGGCTCAAGGGGGGGTATGGTGGGGCTCCGATGCGTCGGGACACCATATGAAACCCATAAGAGGGTGCTATTGGGTCGGGGAGGACTATATGGAAGGTTTTGGCACGAGTTCCCGTGTGATGGGTCATCTCGTTACACTTCGGTGTAGGTGATGAGTGCGTGCCTTGTGGGTACAGTGGTACATCTCTGATCAGAGTAATTTAATCTTTTCGAAAAGCCGAGCCCACGGTCAAGGGCGGGTTGTGTGACTACTCGCAGTTAGTTTACAATTGTTTGAATGTTCAAGTTATTCATGGCACGTAAGGACTGTTGAGCGAGGTGGGGCTGACTGTACCCCTCGAGTTAGAAGATGATGATACACATGCACATGTTTACTTTTCCGTACTAATAAACTGCTCACAATTAAAGCTTTACACATATGCTGCTTCCGCTAAATTAGCCAATATCTCCCTTGTTATTACCTCGCATTATATTTGCATTCGGTGGCTTGCTGAGTACATCTGTACTCACCCCGTTGACTTACAACATCAGAGCCAGTCTACTACGAGGAGGATGAAGGTCTGGAGTAGCGACCCAGTCAAGGCGAGACTGGAAGGAGGCGTTCATCTAGGACCCTTGTTTTATTAGTTTCTCTTCATCTTTAATCACTTTTGTATTAATGCGGTCTACGAACCGTGAATGATTGCTCGTATTGTACGTGGTCGTGTGATGAACGTCTTGTTTTATTGATTTTCTATGGAATTTCAATAAAGTCCTGATTTATTAAATCGGGGCGCGACACCTAGTCTCCTATGCCACTTCCAAAGCTCAGAAGTCGAATGTGCAACAAGGCAATGAGAAGAACCAGATGACTCTGAAAAATCAGCTCCAAAAACTCTCCCTACCCTAAAGATCTTACACACCACAACGCCATCAGAATTGAGCACTTGCGAAGTATCGCGATGAAATCGCACTTCGAAGCCCTCATCAAGCAACTGAGATACAGACAGCAAATTGTATCCCAGATTCTCAACCAAAGCAACATCCTTGAGAGTGAAGTTAGAATTAATTCTTACCACTCCTTTACCTTTCACTCTACTCCTTCGATTGTTTCCGAAGGTGATATGTTCCCTTTGCTTGGTTGTGGTGAGGCTGGAGAACCAAGCTGCATCTCCGGTCATGTGGCGCGAACAACCGGAGTCCATGATCCACGTGCCCTCCAAGCCTCGACCTGTCGCCTACACATGATAAGAACGCCTCGATCGCTCAGTGCTGGGGTGAGTAAAATAATGACGAGGCATCCAGCACTGAGTGACACGAGTAGTAGGCACAGTAAAAGTAGACGGTCTACGCACATAAAAATCAGAATGATGCAAAGTGCGAGGTCTACCTACATGCAAAGAACGCAAAGCATGTCGAGGTCTCCTACTCTGACGAGGTACAAAGCTACTCGCCCGAGGTCTACCACCATATGGAACATGGTGAACACCTCGAGGAGCAAAACCTCTCCGAGAAGCACGAGGAGCCTCAAAAACAGGACGAGAGTAGAACTCAGACTCATGCATACCTGAAGATGGGTACTGCATGTCCTGATAGCTCATCGCCTGTGCACGTCGCTCATCCTTGATGCGACGGAAACAGAAACCAATCAAATGACCCGCCCGCTGACAATAAGAACAGTGAAACACTCTCCTGGGGGCACTCTCATGGGTCACAGGAGCAACTCTCACAGGCTCCTTGGGTTTCTTCTGTGTGGTTTTCTTGGGAGGATTTTCTTGGTAGGAGGAGTGGTTTTCTTTGGTGGATGGGTAGGCTTTTTGGCTGATGGGGTGTCCAACAGAGCTCTCTCTTTCTCTAGGGTGGTGGGAGAGGTGAAAACAGTTTTGGTCTTACTGTCTGAAGCTATCCTCTCAAAACCTAAACCTAGAGCTACCCCGGCTCTGTCAGCACACAACTTGGTCTTGGCCAAGAGCAAATCCATCCTACCCTTCCCTTCAGTGCATTTATTCACCACAGAAAGAAGGTATTCATTTTCGGACATGAGGTTCTCAGCTCGCTCTCTAGCAGTGCCTAGCTGGTCCTTAAGGGTGATGCAAGTGTCACAAACAGGTTGCACATCCTTAGAACTACCGGCCCTCTCCAATCTAGCCTCCAAGTCATGAACATGCTTATCACGTAAAGAAATGCTATCGCGTAATAAAGAGCAGTTCATGCAATCAATAATATCATGAGGTCTAGAATCCACCTCCAAAAGCTGCTTCTGTGCAGTCTCAAGCTCAGAAAGAGTTTGAGCATGAACAGAACGCAACTGAGCAAGCTCACTCATGACAACAGAACATGATTCACATTCAGCATCATCAAATTTAGACTTAAGCATGGCATATTCAGTAGACATATTTTCTAGCCTAAGTCTAAGGTCTTTCCTTTCTCTAGCGGCTTGCACAAGTAATCTATCCTGACCAAGCACAACCTCATTCAGCTCATCTAATTTAATTAGAAGCTGGTCAGATGATAGGTTTACCTCAGATGAGTCAAGCTCATCGCCGCTGTGATCGCTGTCGGCCATGAAGCAAAGGCCGGTGAAGTCACGTCCCTTTTTGTCCTTCTTGTCCTCCTTCCTTGGGGACTCCTCCTCCTCAGAGCTCGACTCCTCAGTTGAGGAAGTGTCGATGTCGCTGAGAGCAGCAACAAAAGCTCTGGAAGCGGCCTTGGCTACTTTCTTAGCCATCTTGCCGCGCTTGCCCTTCACAAAGGGCTTCCTCTCCTTTTTGTGGAATTTGGGGCGGTCACTCTCATCTCTCTTTTTGACCTTGGGGCAATTGGCCTTAATGTGAGAAGTGTCGCCACATTCATAGCAACCACTAAAACCACTTCTCCTCTGATCCCGTCTCTCATGATGAAAGCGGGTGAACCTCCGGGCAATGAGAGCAAGCTCATCATCAGCTAGAGTATCCACCTGCTCCTTTGTGACGGAGACCAGGGAGGACAAAGCAAAACCATCTGCAAGAACACAAGTGCCTGATGTGCTTGGTTCTGCAGTGGTGCCACGGCTTGTGCTAGAAACCAATGCCAATGGCTGTGGCAAAGAGCTTCTGTGCACAGCAAGAGATGCCTTAGCAATCTCTGTGGACTTCAGCTTGCTAAAGAGTTCATCACAGGTTAGAGTGTCATAGCCTGTGGACTCCTCAATGCTGGATATCTTCACCTCCCATATGCTACGGTCAAGAGCATAGAGAAGCTTGATAGCCCTATCATGATCACTGTAAGCAAGCGTCCCGTTGGATCGCAAGTTACTCACTATCGCGTCAAAACGAGAAAACATGGCATCAACAGATTCACCAGGTGCCTGCACAAACAGCTGATACTGTTGATTGTAGGTGCTTTGGCGCCTGGCCTTAATCTGAGCAGAGCCCTCATGAAAGACAGTGAGTGTTGTCCAAATCTCCCTAGCAGTCCTAAGGTGCTGCACCCTATCAAACTCACTCCGACTCAAACCAATGAACAGTATGTTCCTTGCCTTCGAGTTGGCAATATACTGATCTTTTTCAGTTTGAGTGGTGCGGGTATCAGGGATGGAGTATTGTGAGTCCACAATCTCCCAAATTGCATTTCCTTGGCTTAACAAGTAAGCCTCCATGCGCACCTTCCAGTATGCAAAATCTGTCCCATCGAACAGAGGAATTTTACTGCCTCTATCCATGTCGCCTAAAGATCACAAAACCGGTTAAGGTCAACTGGTGATCTTAACCCGCTCTGATACCAATTGTTGGACCGGAAACGGCGACCAGAGGGGGGGTGAATGGGAGCTTTTAAAATTTCGGGCTAAAAACTTAGCCTTCGGTTCTGTTCAGTCTTCTGCGGAACAGGCTTCGAACACAACCTTCGAAGGTCTGGTTCGGAGGTACTTCGACACCTTCGAACACAGGCTTCGGAGAGGCAAAAGTTCGAAGCCAAGAAGACTTCGCTCCACTTACAACCCTCGAAAATCTACTCTGCTAAGTCAGTGCAGGCTCCGCACACAGGGTGCTTTGAGCAGACTTCGCACTTCACCCTTCGCAGGAGTGGACAGCCCTCTGAGGACTTCGACCAAGTACTTGGCGGCAGCAACTGGTGCTGGGCTTCGTACGCGAAGGTCTACACGCACACAAAACGGACCACGCTAAGGGCTTCGACACAAGAAGCACAACGGGAAAAGATCAGGGCTTCGCTAGTAAGCAGCGAGGTCTTGCCTCGTGTTACACAGAGCGACAGCACACTGACAAAACACACCTCGCACGAAAAACAACCTACGCCTCAACAGGCTTCGGTGCACTAAACTAGCGAAGTATGTAGATCGAGCTCAAGCAAAAAGCACAAGACAAACAGGGCTTCGCCGCTTGAACAAGGAACACTGAAAATGAACTCAGGATGTATTCAATCGAAGTGTGGCTACAGGAGCTCAACAGTAAATGCTCAAAGTGTTAAATGTTACCTACCGAGCCCCCATATTTATAGCCCACGGCTTCATCCTAAGGAAGTGACTACAATACCCCTAGGGTTTACAACTGATTTGTCTCTACAGAACTAAGGGGTACAAAAGGTAGTCCACCTTTATTTTGGAGGCTTCTCTGTCAGCTGCAGAGGGGACAGTGTCAGCCTTTTTCAGAACAGACAGTGTCAGCCTTTACAGAGTTGACTTCTGGAACCTCCCTTCGCACGCGAGGGGTGCGGAAGCTTCGGCGAGAAGCCTGCAGCCTGTTGGCCTTCGCTCCGCCGAAGAAGACCTTCGATACAGTGACGGTTTTGAGCCGAAGCCGTCAAAGCCCTTGGGCCTTCGCACCACCACCTCCGGAGTGGATCACCACAGCTTCGCAGCTACTCCTAGCTCGAACACTGTCCGTCCGTGTACCGAAGCCATGCATGGCCGAAGCACCTCAAGTCAACCTCACTCCGAAGCCCACCTTCGGAGTACCACCCTTCGAAGTCCCTCCTTCGTCCAAGGCCTTCGCATGAAGCATTCCATGAGCACTCCGTCGCAGTGCCTCTTCCCGAGCACACTCCTCGACGAGCCTCACCCGGACCATGCCTTCGATGCGCCTCGACTTCTGAGACCTTCGTCGGGCCACCTTCGAGTGTCTCCCTCCGGAGCACACTTCGAACTCCTTGCCTCCGCAGAGGACTTGGTCCATCCAACTCCGAAGTCACTCCATCCGGAGTATCTTCGAAGTGCCTCACCTCCGAGGACTTGTCTCGGAGTACCTTCAGCCGGAGCCACACTCCGCACTCTCTGCCTTCACCTGGCACGCCTCGACCCGAGGACCGACCCGGACCACCTTCGCAGCCACCGTGACGGAGCTCCCTGCTCCCCTGGCATCAAGCCACCCGCTTGACCCAGGTTCACCTGGCTCGAACCCTGTCCGTCGCCTCCGAAGTCCCTGCGCACCACCGACAAGCAAACAAGTGTATCCAGTACTCCGGAGACCTCTCCGGGTTAGCGACCTCCGGCACACACTCCGGTGTACCGCCCAAAGTACCGAAGCCTTCGGTACAAACCCAGTCATCGTGTACTGTCGGACCCCTCCGACGAGGTACACTCCGCTGCGCAGCTGCAGCAAGCAAACACCGAACACACTCCGGTGACACACCTCCGAACACCCTTCGGAGGTACCACCTCCGAAGCCCCTCCGGAGGTACCCTTCGAACAGAGGGTAAATAAACCTGTCAATCACTCATCACATACACCGAAACCACCCTTGGTTTCTCAAACTTTCTTTTTGACTTGCACCAGATTGAAAAAGAGTGGGATCTCTAAACCATTGCCACGGAGAACACCTGCACAGGGCGTCAATTAGGTTTCTGGGCAACGCTTTTATGCAACCGCTCATGTGAAACTAACATTGACTACTTCCTCTATGCATTGCTTCTTGCTACTTCCGTTGATTAAGAAAGTAATTTATATGTTTTTTTGGCAACATGTGTTTCCTGATGTACATTAAATATTAGCTAGTATTTCTTAATGCATTGTTGTTCATAATGAGTGTTTCCTTCTAATAAAACTTAAAATTAAAATATTGCACATATTTCTAACAGTAGCTCTATATACTACTAGGACATCTTGAAAGTCTAAGGTCAAAGGAACATACCTGATTATATCTGATCTGATTAGCCACATAATTAGCAAATTATTAATTAAAATTAACTATTACAAATTGAAAGCATATTTGAAATGTATTCTATGGAATTTCTATATAGAAAATTTATTAAAAGATTACATAGTTTAATAAATTAAAAAGCGGGACAACGATAGTCTAAGTAGACTGTAGATAGGAAGAAGGGACATAATCTACTCTATTATATAATTGACGAGACCGAAACATGACTCATCTAATAAATCTCAACACTTAAATAATTTATGTTAAATCTTATCCCTTCGTTCTCCTCAAGAGGTGGCCTTGCCTTCTCCACCACCCCAACCGCAATACTGCCATAACGCGCACGTCATGCACACATCTATATCTATACCAATATATAATTGATGAGTTGCCTTTATCAAATAAGCAATCTGGACCGTTCTTCATGTATCATCACTCATTCAGAACATCTAGACCGTCCAAGCAATATGTCACGTGCTCCCCACCGAACGCCCTCCCACGATTAGCGCCCCACTGAATCCATCCACTCATCTGGACGTTGTTGCACATCCTCCTCCCCTCTATTCTCTCGCTCCCTATGCCGCGTGGCCCAAACCCTAGAACTCCACATCGTACCCCGCTGCCTATAGTCTCCGTCCCTCGCTTCCATCCTCCCCCATCACCATTGTCTCGTGCATCGTGGTCAGAGGAGGGAACCCAATCGGTGTGCGCTCCCGGGCTTCCTTGATTTTTGTGTCGTGGGATCTGTCGTGCTTGTGCTTGAAGCAAGAGAGCGCGCTCCTCTCCATCTTCGGCCCTAGGAGGCCTCCGTCGGTTGCCTCCCATCTCTGCACCACCACCGGGTACCTATCGCTTACGCACTATCGTTAGTCGTCTATCTCCTTTGTACTACTGCCACATCCTCGTGGTCTCCGTCTCCTTCCTTGGCGCCACCACCCCACTCCCATTGGTTGCCTCTGCTCTTCTACTCGCCTCCACCTGCCTCCGTCCTCCTACTCTCCTCAACCCATCGCCTCCATTCCACGCCTCTTCCCTAAAAGCCACCACACGCATCTGCCTGCTGCCGCCACCCTGCTCGCCATCGGTCACCTCTGCCCTTCTGCTCCCCTCCGTCTGCCGTCATCCGCTCCCCTCCACACACCACCGTCCACTCTCTTCTGCCCCTGCTTGCTGCCCTCCGCCCGTCATCGCCTGCATCATCATCTCCATCGGCTGCATGGTAAGGAGACCCTGCTTGGATTTTTACCTCTTCAATTTGGTTTGCTTTATATTTTTTAAATAAATTACAGTGACACTTGCCTATTTGGATTTTGCAAAAACACAATTAGACTTTCTAGTTTTTTATGCATCAGCTAAAGAAGGTTGGTCTTCCCTAGCATTCACCAAGAGCCCTCCCGATAATGCAAAAATATGTCTACATTTCTACAATTGAAGATGTATCGATGCTTCATGGATGTGTAAACAACGCAAGAGAATTATCTCTGTTCATAGCAGGGGGTATTAAAAACTATGAATTATACATGGTTTCTCAAGATGGTGTTGTCAGCTTGCTTCTCAAATTTTAGGCCCTTGCTCTCGAGGCTAGCACGTCTCAAAGACAAGATCATGATAACATCTCAGATAATGTTAGATCTCAATATAGGTTGGTAATTATACTAGTTATGTTTGTGCCCTCTTTTTATCTTAATACTACCAGAGATTGAAGTTAAATAATTATATTTTTGGGAGTGAACATTGTATATGGAATCGGTAAACTAATTGTCGATTTCTTCTATGGAAGTTCTTGTGCACAATAATTTTCTTGTAATGATTTTACTTGGATAAAATCTTGTTGGTCTTGAACCTAATTGTAGTAAAATCTTAATTTTGTGTGTACCGTGTGTTCATGCTTACTCAAAAATTGTATGTCACTAATCATTGTCAGAAATTCTCCTTTTTATCCTTAGTTATTTATCACTTGTGAACTTGCATTTGGATAGCCTAGGAATAAACATATTACTGCTGCTTGAAGATAACATTTAGAATACATTTCTCTTTTTTTGGTCTTCTTTGGTTGGTAGTACAGGTGTTGTTAAAAAGAGCAAAGTAGACTTGATAATTTTTCGTGATTGTAGCAAAACACTGGATGGAGCCCGAAGAAATCCGGTCTGCATTATCACAAAAAGAAAGAAAAGATATCTATTCAGACGATAGTATCACCGCAATTGTTAGAACAAAGAAAATTAAAAGCACGGATAGGTTGCAAAGTATTAACTTTTGTTTTTCAATGATGAGAAGGCGTGTAACAATCAGCTCACAAAAAGAATGGGACACGTAGCTAAGGTATTTTGCCGCATAATTTGTCGTTCCTTTCTATTAATGCATAAGTAATGTTATTTTTGGGATGGGACCTGAAAATTTATTGTGTGCTAGACACAACTGTTGTGGATTTATCTCATTATTCGCTTTAAGTTCAAAACATTAATTATTTTTTGATGTTTACCAAAGCATTGGCATAGACATACTACTAGTAATACTAAAGCTAACATGCTTGCTTGTTTGCCACTTCATTTGTCTTTAGTGCCGAGAATAAAAAAAAATCAATTATCGCTTATTAACAAAAAATATATTATAAAATTATATGTAAAAACTATTTAAAAATAAAACTAATTTATGAACCGAGGGTAAAGGAAAAAAATAAAAATGAAGTGTTTTGGGAGTTGAAGTGTTGGAAATAAAGTTTCTTGGATATGGGCCCCTTCTAGATAAATTATAACTGGCTTATATCTCTAAAAAATCATAAGTTATCTATAAGTCAAATTTTATTATCTTAATAAGCCATAATTCTATATTAGGTCCTATTGGTAGAAAAAAAACTCATGTTTTAAGGTTTCTTAAGTTTATTTAGATCTCTACTTTGCCGAATATACAAAATTATCCGATAATTAAACAACAAACAAAACAATTCTATAGGTAACACAATATTTTGGTCACACTTTTTTTGATAAAGGCATCATAGACCTACTTGCATTGGAAGCATAAAAGTAGTGCTTTGCCAGAGATACCAGCTTTTTAGCACTCAAAAGTGCAAACACATATGATCTAAAACAGGACATAACCCCTCAAGACATCAGCTAAGCATGCAGAAAACACCCCAAGTTCAGAGCCAACGATCACAAAAAAAAAGACTCACTGGACCCATCACTTGGAACTACCATCTTTTAGACTAGATAGACAAGCATCACTATGAAAGACATACATAACTAGCAAATTTAAATCAGCGTACTAGTTTTCAGACCCTACAAGCATTTTCTTTCAGTCACCTACAAGGCAAACATCCGAGAAATTTGCAAACATAACACTCCCTTCGGTGGGCTTCGCAAGAATGGTACCCCAACATTGCCAATTGCAAATATAGCATTATAATAGTGAAGGCTTTGAACATTTAACATTGTACTCTACTAAATAGGTTTTTTTTGGTGTGCTTCCGGTTTTACCCTTGCTCTTTTCTTCTTCCAGAGAACTCAAGAGAACCAGCCACGAGAAACAAAACCTCCGGCCACCGCCGTCCGCCCCTGCCCCTGCCCCTCTGCCCCCGCGCCTCCGTCCCCGCGCCGTCCATGGCAACTAACCAAATCCCATTTCAGTAGGTAGGTAATTTCTGTCAATGACATTCGGCTAATCACCGAGAAATCATATTATATGAAGAACACAGAACAACCTGACTAGCATGTTCACAAGATCAACTTCGGGGACAATCAAACTAAAGACAATGACGTAGACAATTATCATTCCAGGACCCTAGAATAGCATTAAATATGATCAAATCACCTTAAGATCACAAAATTTCATAGATTAGAGCTGACAAATAGAAAGTCAGCTGCAAAGTTGAACAGACTAATCCTTCTATGGAATGGAATTTACACGGTCATGAACATTTCATAGGCAAAAATATTCAGAAGCAGAAGTAGAGCAGCCATCCGCCGTAGCCCGCCCGAATGAGCCGGTTGGGCCGGCCGCCAGCGGTCGAGCGGGGGTCGCAGTCGTGCAGCAGGCGTCGTGCAACGGCGGCGCGGTTCCTGGCCGCGTCGGCGAAGCGCATGTCGTCGTCCCATACGGACTCCAGGCGGCGAATGCGGCGGAGGGAGGTGAGCTTTATGAGGAGGTTGCCGGGGCGGGGGGCGGAGGGCGGGGCGGGGGCAGAGGCGGAGGCGGAGGGCGCAGGGGCGGTGGACGGCGTGGGGCGGAGGGGCAGGGGCGGACGGCGGTGGCCGGAGGTTTTGTTTCTCGTGGCTGGTTCTCTGGAGTTCTCTGGAAGAAGAAAAGAGTAAGGCTAAAACCGAAGCACGCTCAAAAAAACCTGTTTAGTAGAGTACAATGCTAAATGTTCAAAGCCTTCACTATTATAATGCTATATTTGCAATTGGCAATGTTGCGGTGTCGTTCTTGCGAAGCCCACCGAATGAAGTGTTATGTTTGCAAATTTCTCCAAACATCCATTTCATTCCTGCCCCCTTCACGTTTCCTGTGTTTGGAGGACTTCTCATCACTAGCAAATTTGCACGGAGCAATTCGAAGCAGTCTGCAACACTTCGTTGTAAATGAGCTGGAACCGGAACCTGCCATTGAGATAACAGATATACCATTTTATAAAGGAATTTTTGTAAAAATACCATTACAATTTTCTGTAATTTGAAAAATGTCACTGTCAGTGACTGTGGTAGGTCTCATATGTCAGTAACACGTCGATGACATATTTCAAAATCGTGAAAATTGTAATGACATGGAAAATTTTGGCCCTTTTATAAACTAACCCTGCAACATTGCTAATAAAATAATAGAATTTCTAAACACAAATTCCTCTCCGTTGAGCCAAAAAGTCCACACACATGCCGCCATCATAGAAATGAAAATTAGGTTAATTTTGAGTTTCTGTTTTTCAGCAAATAAGTTGTAAAATCATTTCTTGAAAAAGGGCCTATGTTCCCATCCCAGTGTATCTCTAATGAAACACCAAATAAAACGAGAGAGGGGACATTGAAAAGCTAAATGAACCACCGATTCCATTTGATCACACAACTTGCACTTAATTTGGACTTAGGGGTGTTTGGTTTCACCTTGCTAAACTTTAGAGTTTAGTCCCTAAATTATCAAATATGGTGACTAAAAGGGACTAAACTTTAGTCCCTAAAGTTTAGTCCTTTAGTCCTCGTGAGGTTGCTAAAAATGGCTAAAAGAGACTATTAATATGGTTTATCAATCATTAATGCCCCTCGAGGTGGGAAAAAGATCATCTGTATGCATTTAATAAAGGTAGTTTGGTCATTTTTTAACTGTTTTAATAACCTTTAGTCACTATAATCAAATATGTAGAGACTAAAATTTAGCAAATAAATAATGAGAAACTAAAGTCAAGTTTAGTCCTCGAGCTTACTTTCCTTGCCATTTCATATTCTGTAATTGCTCCCCAACTTTAATTCTGTTCTTTCTCATCAACCAAAGTTTTATTTTCAAAGCCGCAAAGCATTTTCATATTTCTGTAATTTAGCAAATAAATAATGAGAAACTAAAGTCAAGTTTAGTCCTCGAGCTTACTTTCCTTGCCATTTCATATTCTGTAATTGCTCCCCAACTTTAATTCTGTTCTTTCTCATCAACCAAAGTTTTATTTTCAAAGTCGCAAAGCATTTTCATATTTCTGTAATTTAGCAAATAAATAATGAGAAACTAAAGTCAAGTTTAGTCCTCGAGCTTACTTTCCTTGCCATTTCATATTCTGTAATTGCTCCCCAACTTTAATTCTGTTCTTTCTCATCAACCAAAGTTTTATTTTCAAAGTCGCAAAGCATTTTCATATTTCTGTAACCGCACTTCATCATGCTATAAAGACAATAAAATTAGACTTTAGCAGAACATGACTCGCTTCTCAGTTTTTTTAAATACCAGATTATTTAAACTATTAAGATTAAGTTGACTTATCAATAAATCAAAGTCGTCTAGAAGAAGTCCTCAATGTTACATGTTTGGGGCCATGGCTTGTCAATGGGCTCCTCAGCACATTATGAATAGCCGGAGTAATGGACCTGAATTTCAGGTGTATCGCACGTGAAGACGTAACCTAGCTTTACGTATTCACCTTTTGGCGACGTGGAAGGCTAACCAACTTTATCCTCTGGGAGATTTCATCCTCTGCCCGGGCAAGCAAGCTGCAAGCCGTCGCCGCGCAGCTCGATCTGGCTGCGTCTCATCCATGGCAGAGCCGAGAGACGGAGGCTGGGCTCCCCGGAATACCTTCCCCACCTGGTCGCAGCGGACGGAGGCGCTGACCCACATCCTGACCCACCCCTCCTACTCCCCGTCGCTCCACTCACAGCTCTTCCTCGCGTCCCGCGTCCCGTGCCCACCCCCGGGCTCCACATACCCGCCGTTTCTCTGCCCTGGGGCTGGGATCCTTCGGTGGGCGCTCGCATCCATCTTCCTTCCGCGCGTTTCGAGGTTCTGCCTCCCGCCGTCGTCCTGGCGTTCCCGGTGCCCCTTCCAGCTCCCGCCGCCGCTCGTGCCCTCCGCCGCCATCGAACCGGCGCCGGAGCGATGGAGCAAGGCGGAACTAAAGGGGTATGCGCGGCGGCGGCGGGCGCGGAGGGGCCCCATGAGGGCGCGCCCGCTGCCCTCCGTCGTGGGGGCGGTGCTCACGATCATGCCCAACGTCGTCATCGTCGTGGCGATCTTTCGCGAGCTGTTCTGGGTCCGGTCCCGCCGCGTCTGAGCCATTGAGGTACGCTGGATTTCGTGAGCTGGTACACATAGTTTGGTCGTGTCACTGTAGCAACTTTTGTAAAATACTTTTAACCTGCAAGGTTGTGATGCTGATTGCAATTTGCAACCGCTCTTCTTTTTGGGCTAGAAATAAACAAATGTAGACATGTAGTTGATGTTCTTCTCTTTTCATGGCGGATGTTGTAGAGTTAGCCTTGGCAAAGCAATTAGAGCCATCTGAATCCTTTACATTTAAGTTGTTGGAACTTAAAACAAGGCAGGCCCCATTATTTCTCAGCACAGACATATAAGAGACTTTGGTGATCTGGTAATTAGTCCAACAGTGCCCAACCAACCAAAGGCCTTCTTCTTTTATTGAAGCAGAGCAGTACAAGAGAGATCAAGATTCATGCAGAAGTACACACCATATATCATTAGATCTGCATAGGGAGCTTGCGCTATCTCGTTTGAGACTGCTGGTTATTTATGTGGAAACAATCCAGTACTGAATGTAACGGGTCAGGAGGCACTGGGATTTCGAGTTCTCCACAGCTCCATCAAGAATTAGGAGCACCTTTTGCCCGGTAGGGTCCATTTGCTGACTCTCCTGGATGCGCATAAGTGTTCCTTGGGATGAAGCCAATTGAGGTCCACAACACGTTTCACTGGCTGCTTGTTGCTGCCATTGCTGTGTAGATGTATTTCTGGGATATGCCATCTAGGACAAGTGTAGCACAATGGCAGTAGCCCACCATATGGAGGCCGGAGCAGCGGAGCTTATCTCCATGTACATTGATTTTGGGCCATTTGTCAAGGTGAACTGGTGAAGTATCTTGCTGGTTGTGTTGAAGTCCAGCTGTGCATGCTTGTATTCACTGGTGAGATACGTGATGTTGGTTTGTAGGGCATGCAGCAACTGGACAATTAGGGAGGGAGGGAGCACCAATCGGAGGTGAAAAGGTGCAATGTCCCTTGTCATTTATTAAAGAATGGCAGTGTCGAATCAGAAACCAAGGGGTTTGTTGTCCATGGCTAAGAATCTGAAAGCAATGTTGGCATTCTTATTATTTGGAACAAGTGTGTGTATGCATTTGTTTCCATTGGAGTATTAAGCAATTTTATGATTAATTTCTGAATAAGATAAATCATAGCAATCACACTAAATAGCATGAACATATCTATAATACTAGTCAGCAAGAATGTAATAATCATGATTACACAAAGCATGATTATAAATTGTACATAAAAGTAAATCACGTACTGTACAGTAGTTGAGGATGAATCCGTGATTGGGACAGAAACGCTTCTGTTGTTGTTGGATCATAGCATCCGACGGCGACTGATCATAGACGTAGATAGAAGATGTGTCATGATGACAAACTTGAGTAGTCGCGCAAAGCGCTTTCTAAAAATCTTATTCGCTTTCTCCCGATGCAGGATTGCAAGGACGACTAGTTCCAAAGACATGCTCTCCCGTTCTCGGTGCACGCTGGCGAACGGAATGGAGTAGTCTACTGCGACAGCACAACAGAGAGAAGTGACAAGCAAAATCGTAACATGGTTTTATTGTAATTCTCATCATATTGAATCAGCCAGATCTACGGGTATTTATATGGGAGCAGCCAGATCTAGTGTCGCGATCACGATCTCAGTCAAGTCGGTTTCCATATAATCATATCCCACAAATTTCACCATGTTCCTAAAGAATCGAAACAAGAAAAGGAAAGATTGCGTCCTCACTGGGCAAGAAGTAGGATTCTAGGAACACATGGTCAGGTTCAACAAGCCGACCCCCACTCCCAAGTCCCGACTCGGATCAAGCATTCGGCAGTGCTGACCCCGACTCTCGAGTATTTGGCTCGGATTTAGCAATCAGCAGTGCCGACTGTTGAGCCCGATATCCGGCCACTCGGTATTTTTTTTCGTGGTACGAGTCTTCGAGATTTATTTAGAAAGTTTTGAAATATTAATATGGTCTATCTCAAAATTCCAATAGTTTCCAATCAAACCATGGCTATTCTATACATCATTTATAGTTGAGAGCTCAGGGAAAGTCAGTGTTGAAAAAATCGGCCAATTAGCCGATTAATCGGCCGATTAACTTGTACTCGGCAAGACATCAGTTAATTTATAGCATAATCGGTCCATTAATTGGTTGACCGATTAATCGGGTGGTCAACCTGATTAATCGACAGTCAACCCGATTAATGGCTGAATCACTGATTATTGGATCTTCTCCCCGTTGCTGGATCTATTCCCCCATCATCGGAACTGCTCCCCCGTCGCCAGATTCATGACCCTTTGCCAGATCCACACTGTTGCCGCTGTATTTGTGCCCCATCACCGGATCTGTGACCTCTTCACCAGATCCGCGTTGCCACTGTCAGATTTGGGACTCGCCATCTGGATCTAGGCCGTCGCCGCTAGGTCCGCGCCGCCACCGTGCCCTCCTGTTTGCTGGAGGATTGACTCTTGCGACATGGAGGGCAGCGGTGTGAAGGTTGGCCGGAGGGAGGTGCTTGGAGGAGAGGAGCTGCGTGAGGGAGAGAAGTCACAGAACTGAAGAGAGGAAGAGAAGTAGATGGCAGCTGAACGGGTGGTTGGGGAGGAGGTGAAAGGCTGGCGGCGGGAGGCTTGGAGGAGAGGAGTGGAGAAGGGATTGAGGGCATTATATACTCTAGGGTTTGAGGGGTTTATATAGATATGGTTTGACTAGAATAATATGTTAACTATAAATTTATATTCAACATTTAACCGATTAATTGATCGACCGATTAATTCAGTTAATCCCCGATTAACCGATTAATCCTTACTCGGTGGTTGGCCGATCAGCTACCGATCACCGATTTTTCTAACACTGGGGAAAGTTCATGTCAAGGTCTATCAGTATTACCCTGAACAATCGCTGACCAAGAAGAGTCTCTGTACAATTAAGTTATCAACAATATTTAGCATGCATATGAGTCAGACATGGCAAAGGCTCGTGATTTGGGATTCCTGCTTTGCCATTGATTAGAATCACGCATCTTTGTGGGAAAGAATGCAACACTTGCACGGTTGCTGCCATTCGACCACCTGGTTGACTGGAAAACAAGGCACAAGGTCTGCTTTCAAATACTCTCCACCTTTAAAAGATTTTGATACTCGCTCTATTTCTAATTATAAATCATCCTAACATTTGTCAGATTTATCAATGAATCAATGAACATGTTCATTGATCCAAATACCAGAATGATCTACAATCAAAAACAAAAAACAGAAGGAGTACTTTCTAATATTGGTGTTTTTCCTTAACCAACTCAGACAACACTATCGAGCTGCAATGTAACATTCCGATTCTTTTCCTCCTTTCTAGTGTTTGAAATATTTGTTGAATGCCCTTTATCCCCTGTTCTATCCAAATGGGTTAGCAGTTAGCACAACTTGATAAAAGTTCTGATGGCCTGTTTGAAACATGATGTATGTACAAGATTCAAGATGGATGATGCTGAGTTTTGTGATAATTATTTAAGGGTTAAACGAGTAAATTTAATGCTAAAAAATTATAAATGTCTAAGAATTTGATAAAAGATCACTGTTACCGTGTCTGGATTTAAGCCATAAACAAGTCCGAAATGAACTGGGCTGAAGTAGTTACAAAATGAGTGAATTCTACGAAAAATGTTTACAAGTGGTGTTGTATGGATCAGTGCTAGAAGTCTAGAACAAACAGCATATAAGTTATAACCATTCTGCTTCGGAGCCTTCGCAGAAAAAAGGTAAAAAAAAAAAGAAAGTTGCTTTGTTAGTAGATTGATTAATGAACATGAATTTTGTCTAGTAAAAATGTTTACGTGGGCGAGTGTTTGAATTGGGTCGCACGTGCGCTGCTGCTTGGCTTGGTGACGAGGCCCAATATGGGGGAGCCCACCGTGCTGGCCGACCCGCCGCCGCTTCCGCTGCCGCTTGACGGCCCGGAGAAGATGGAGGCCGAATCGCATCCTTGCTGCCGCCGCCGCCGGTGGTCGTCGTCCTCTGACTGGCACGGGGTTGCGGGAACAGAGTCGGAGTCGCCGTCGTCGTCTTCGTCGTGGTGCGAGCGCTCGGGCTGGACCACGCTGTAAAGCTCGACGATGCTGTCGTAATTGTCTGCCCACCAGCGCTGCGCCGCCCTGGTGCCGTCGAAGAGCTCCTCCCTGAACCGTATCCTGCGGAGGTGGTTGGTGCCGTCGGGACGGGCCACCAGCGTCATCAGCACCCCGGGCTCTGGCTCTGCCACCCACTCCTGATCGCTCTCCTCCACCACCTCCTCTGCGGACATGGTGTGATCCATGGCCACCTCCGCTTCCCCCCTTCTCCCCGGTGCCGTCGTCTGGAGGGCGGCAGCACTTGTTGCAGTGTTCCTGTTTCCTTCCTCCCTGCTCGTCCTTGCGCCTCGGTGATCGTCATCCCCACTAGACGTCCCGTCGTGGCCATCGGCTTCCTGCAGCTGTGCCGGCACGATCTTGGCGGATGCGGACGGCGCCGCCGCCGCGATGTCCTTGCCCTGCAGTTCTAGGTCCTCCTCATCCTCCTCCTCCTGCCTCCTCCGTCCCCGCCGCCGCGCCCGCGGCCGCGCGTCATTCCCACCGCCGCCCATCTTCACCTTGAGAGACATAGCCTTCATCTGCACACGCGCGCACACACACATTCATACACACGCGCGTAATACTAGATGGAAGGGCAGATGCAGCTGCTGACACACATTCTTGGTGAGGTCCCTGATGATGCCGATGGACCTGATCCTGCCGCCTCCGCCGCCATGGAAGCACGCGTGCATCCTCCTCCGATCTCCCGCTCAGATACTCTGCCTCTTCCTCTGCTCCGCTCTGCTCTGCACATGGGGCACCTGTGCAAGAAGAAGAATAGACGACGACGAGGAAGGTGTAGGATTTGAAATGCGCGTGCACAGAGCAGAGCAGGGCAGCACGGAATTAACGGCCGGGCAAACGAGCAGAGCCGCGCACTAAATGCAGTTGCGATAATTCATGGCGGGCATTTAGGATTTCGAATGGGTACTGCTCCAGCTTACCAGCTAGCCGAACAGCCGAGCAAGAGTACGCCCCACGTACGTACGCTGGGGATTTCGAATTTTTTTACCCTTCGCCGCCGGATACTACTCCCTACACCTACATTGATTGCATCGCATCAAAAATGTCAATGTAACGTTGCGATACCCGCAGGACACATGCAGTGAGAGAATCGTATCCAACTTCCAGAAGCTGAGAAAAGCATCACGCTGCGCGTGTGCAGGGCGTTTCGGTGGCCTGGGCTGCAGAGATGGAAGAGAAAAGCCCTGTTGTTTCCAGTTATTTTCGTTTGGGTTAATAGCTTCTACGCCACCGTTATTTTTCCAAACACCAAAAATACCACTACTATTCGTCTAATAGCCTACATGCCATTATTATTACAAATTCACTCCGGAATACCATTTGGACCCACCCGCAGAGCACTGCTTTTCGCAAATACCCATATTAACCCGCACTGTTCATCTTCTTCCTCGCGCGGCCCCTATTACACCAAGCTGGTCGACTAGCTCCGACGACTTGTCAGCCTCGCCCACTTGGGATGCAGCATTGCAGCGCAAGCTCCTCGGATTTGACATCAGCAGCAGCTCGAGATGAATCAGAGGGAGATGAAGGAAAGCTAATGCACGAGCTGCACGCCGAAGTGGTTGAAGGCGAGGGCCCTCTGCTACGCTCCGGTCCGCGATGGCCACGCCGGCCGCGGCGAGGCACCACCACCGGGCGCTCTCGCGCTCTGGGGAGCAGCGGCGGCGGGTGGCGCGGCGGCGTGAGGTGCTCGTCCCCCGCGCAGGAGTTCGCGACGCTGGCGTCCGTGTTCCGGCGGCGGCTGGTGGTGGGAGCATCCACGGCGGCCGCGGCCGCTGTAGGGGCTAACTTCGGCGGGGTCACGAGCTTCCTGCTGGGGCTGTCGCCTGCCGGTCCTGCCGCCAGTCCGTCCCGGCACACCGCCAACAGTCATCGATTTGGGGAAAGCACAGAGGGATGGTGGATTTGGGGCAGCCGGAGCTAAAAAGCTCTTGAGATTTGGAGCTCGTGGTGTGAGCAGCAATGGGGGAGGGGAAGAAGCTTAGTGCTCTACTGCTTGGTGTAATATGGGCTGCGCGAGGAAGAAGATAACAGTGCGGGGTAATATGAGTATTTGCGAAAAACAGTGCTCTGCGGGTGGGTCCAAATGGCATTCCGGAGTGAATTTGTAATAATAATGGCATGTAGGCTATTAGACGAATAGTAGTGGTATTTTTGGCGTTCGGGAAAATAACGGTGACATAAAAGCTATTAACCCTTTTCGTTTCTATCCACCGCGTGGGGATGGCTAGAAGAGATGCGGCAGACAGCGTGTGGGTCTGTAATCCCTAGCCCGCCGTTCCCTCCCCTCCCCTATCTTTCGGTCGCCATCGCCTCCCGTCGCCTACTTCCGGTCGCCGTTGCCTCCCCTGGCCTGACTAGTCGCTGCCGCAGCTTGCTCCCATCCCCACCCCTCCCTTTGTTCACCAGTTGCGTCGTTCCTATCCCATCCAAGTGTCCCTGCACCACCGCTGCATCTCCTTTTCTAGACGCTTGTCGATGCTTCCCCTCGGCATGGTGTTGGCTGCCGGTGCCTCGTCATCCCCATCGTTGACATGTTGGTCGTCGGTAGTTGCACCATGCTCTACTCTGGCCCACAATCCACCGTTCGGATCTACTCTTCTCTATCTCGGTGTTCCCCTTTCCGCTTTCGGCCGCTCGTCGTCGCCTTTCAGGGGAGGTGCTCGCTAGTGCCTATTGGTGGCAAGCCCACCGTGGCTAGCAATGGTCGCCGGCGTCCTCGGTTTCCATGCGCCTGCTCTTTTTTTTCACTCTGGGATACTTTTTTGTGTGTGGGACCTGCTGACCATTGAGAGACGTGCGGCTACACTGTTCGATGCCTCCTACAGCGATGGCTATGTGGCACAGTAAGGATATTCTGTTGAGGAATTGGGAAGCTACGCTAGCCGGTAAATTCAAAAATTTTGCCCCAAAACTCAAAATCATGCATGGGAGGGATCATGAATCGTTACCTTATAACACAAGACGTGCTAGGTGCAGCGGAAGAAGATGTTGGGGAAGTGCGTCCTCGTTTATCCTCACCTCGCTCCGGCCGTTCCACGGCGATCCAATCAACGAAAACGGCGGTGTCCATGTGAAGAAAACAATGAGTGTCACTATTTGAGCAACTCTCCATAGAGTTCACACGTATAGGGATGAGATTGCTCCCACATCGATGTGCTAGCACGCTCATGAGAACCGAGAGAGATCTCTATTGACACGAAAACGTGCCCCCGCTCTTGGGTCGGTCCGACGATCCAAAAACATGTGGATACTTAGGGACAAGCCTAAGCGTAACACAACGTTGACGTCACATTGCGACAACCCTTAACAGTGGCAAGGGGGTGGAGTCACCAGGTAATCAGATCACACAGAAATAATCCAATTAGCCAAAATATATAGATAAAAATAATCCAATCGGCTGAACGGAGCCAAATTGATTCGAAGTGTACCGTGCGAAGGGTCACCGAAGGAGGCCTTCGGCATTCGGATCGATCTGGCCAAAGACAGGCTCCGAACAGATCGCGGCGCGAAATCGCCTCAATAGGGTTTGGTGCGAAGCTTCTAGCGCGACAAGTCCTACTGCGGAGCGCTGGCGCGATGAAATCCGGTGCGGAGCGTTCTAGTGCGACGAAGTCCGATGCGGAGCGTTCTGACGTGACTCCGGCGCGAAGCATCTCCGATGCGAAGTAGCTCCGGTGCGCGGGCTTTGACCAGACCGACAACATCGTGACGGGTTTGACACGGATGGACAGAGCGAAGACCTGCCGAATGGTGTTCCGGCAGCCTCCGATCTAGATTCCTAGCTCCAAAAACATTCAGCGAAGGGGCTCAGAATGTGAATCCTTTAAAAAAACAAAGATCAAGTGTCAATTTGGCCTGGAGACCGAATTACTAATTGTAGTAGTAGGAAACAGATAGAACGAAGGGTAGCAATCTATTACATAGATTAACGGATGGTTCACAAGCGAGCCAACAAGGTGATAACAATCTGTTACGTAGATTAACAGATGATTCACAAGCGAACCAACAAGGCTTACCACAGTTACCGCATGACCGACAGAGGGCTTGCAGTGCAAACGCACGAAGGTATACTGATCTAATGCGAAAAGTAAAGAAAAGTGAAGGTACGGTTCAACTAGGGTTGAAGAGTTGATATGTGTTGGGGGTCCTATGAACCGGCCTCACCCCTATATTTATAGGGGCTAGACTTGACGTATTGACTTCAACCTCTATCTCTAATCTGCTAAGAGTTCAACCAAAAGTTGTTTAAGCACTGGATAATAGATCAAAATAGCCGAGCTCTCCTTAATCTGTTTCGGACTCTGCTAGCCGGAGTGGGCCTCATAGGCCTCGCCACAGCCAACCCATTGGACGAAGCACCTCGGCGAAGCAGGCCTCCGAAGAGACCTTTGGGCCAAAGCTAGCCTACGAAGCAGGCCGCTGAAAGGCCCCCGAGGCCCCATGCTAATGGGCCTCTGACACTTCAGGGCTTCGTCCTATGCCAGGAATGACATATTTTCAGCCCAAATTACCAGCAATTAATATTTTGACAATTTTGAACATTAATGCTTTTTTTTGCTATCAACAATCTCAATCTCAACTCTTAAGATCAAGAAAGAGAGAGGAGAGGTTCTTAGTAGCTAGGGTTTATATCTGTTCTAAACAATGAATAACACTATTGCAAAGACCTCCTGTAGAGGTTAGTGTCCTGGCCCAATCCACATTGGGGCCCATAGATCCAATCTATTTTGCCCACCTCAGAACTTCCGATCCTCAGATCGAAACTTCCGATCAAGACTGTCGATCTATAATTTCAGGAACCATCGGAACTTCTGATACCTCTATAAAAACTTCCGATCAGTACAATTTTTCATGATACACATCAGGACTTCTGGTTTGAACTCTCTATCTCTAAATTAGAAATTATCGGAACTTACGATACCATATCGGAACTTCCGATTTGAGCTCTCTATTTCCAATTCAGAAAATAATTAAAACTTCGATCCAATCGAATTTTTTTTGGGCAGTATTCCTTCAATGTCCCACTTGCACAAGAACCAATTCTTTGCAGTTTTACTAATCCATCTCCTTAAGTGTGTAACCCGATAGGTTCATACACTGACAGCTGTTCACCAGAAACATTTTCCGACGCACTGATCAATAGTGGTACCTAGTAGCACATATTGACCCATGAAAACGTACAAAATCATTTTAACACTAAACCTTGATATACGCATGCACCCGTCCCTTTATCACACGACATCAGTCAAGCTCAAGGTAAGATTCGTGCCACCCTTATTGGACAACTCAACATTTCACTCGATCAAGTAATAGATTCAAATCATGACTAACTCTTTAGTCATAGTGGCATAGCCATGCACTTTTCCAATCCGATTACCTCGAGGGGCCTAGAGACGTCTCTCCGTTATTAGGAGGTGTAAATTCCATCTTGACCGCTCACATCCCACAACATGTTTCACAACACACCTAAAAACAACCCTTATGACTACTAGTTACATAATAGCATTAGGAAGCATCTAAGTGTGTCGCTACACATTCTGGAATCAAATGACGATCTCAGGTATGAGGACTTTGTAGGTACCCCATTTGAGATGACAATTGTGGCACATTACAATAACAATCCCAACAATCTCTCAAGTGGGTCTATCCAACACCATATTCTCCAACATGTGTCCACATCACTGATTTGACATCTCTGTGTTTATGATCTATGAAACATGATCATCAATCAGTCGGATGTGCTAATCTATGCATCATCACTGTCCCACATGATGACAAGATCAGGGATACTTTTGAACAATATCATTGTAAAACAAATAGCCTCACATAACAAGTCATCAACTCATTAATTAAATGTAACAACATTTATTCAAGGAACATGATAACAATTATCCTCTTACATTAGCATAAACACTACTAACATCTTCCACATACACATAACTCACTCACGCAAGTATCTAATATCCATGGTGCTCAGGTGCGCCTCATGCTTGGGTTGTGGAAGAAGTTTTGTCAATAGATCTGCTATGTTCAAATTCATGTGCACCTTGCAAATCTTCACATCACCTCTCTCTATGATCTTGCGGATCAATTGATATCGCCGAAGCATATGTTTGGACTTTTGGTCTAACCTTGGCTCCTTAGCTTGCACAATGGCACCACTATTATCACAATAGAAGTCTATTAGACTGGACACACTAGGGACAATACTCAGCTCAGAAACAAACTTTTTGATCCAAACAACCTCCTTCGCAGCTTCTGAAGCCGCGATATACTCAGCTTCTTTGTTGTAGAATCAGCCACCATCTCTTGCTTGGAACTCTTCCAACTCACTGCGCCTCCATTGAGGCAGAACACAAAACAGATTGCGATCGAGAATCATCTTTATCAGTCTGAAAGCTAGCATCGGTGTAACCACTTACAACGAGCTCCTCATCACCAACGTAAACTAGGAACATCTTCTCCAGTACTTGAGGATACTTTTTACTACAACCTAGTGACTTTCACCTGGATTTGATTGGTACCTGCTCGTAACCACTTAGAGCATATGAAACATCTAGGCGTATACACTGAAGGAACAGTGCCCAAGAAAATTTCGGTTGGATCGAAGTTCTAATTTGGAATCGGAAGTTTCGATTATTTCTAAATTAGAAATAGAGAGCTCAAATCGGAAGTTCTGATAATTTATTGTTTATGAAATAGAGAGATCAAATTGGAATTTGCAATATGGTATCAGAAGTTCCGATAATTTCTAATTTAGAGACAGAGAGTTGAAACCGGAAGTTCCGATGTTGTATCATCCTAATTTTCATCAGGCGATAAAAATAAAATAAAGTAATTAATAAATGAATTTCAAGAAAAGGATTTAGTGTAAATCGATAAATAAGAAAGATAAAATATGGGCCTAAAAATTTCATTTAAAAATAATCACAGCTGGAGTATTTTCCTAAAATTCTCCTTGTTCTAAATTCCGTCCCAAAATTTTTCTAGAATTTTTGGCGCAAAGGAAATAAATAAGATATAATCAATATCATTTCATGGCAAAACTCTAACACTAATTAATAAAATATATTTCAATAGAATGTTATGTGAATAAATTATATGATAAATCATTTCAATTAAAAATAATATAAAACCAAATAAAATTCGGCTAGAGAAATTTCTAGTAAATTTCAACGCCTCAAGTCAATTTAGGTTTTTACTAAGGATTTTGCAACTAGAATAGTAACCCATATTGTTTCAATAAATAACGTTAATTTAAAAGTAATTAAGTCATTTATCTTGTGGTCGAGTCTAAATCTTCATCCTCGACCATCTCTCTTTTCTCGTCGTAAATCCGGAGGAAAGAATATTCTCTTTTGTTTGTGGAGATGAATTGCATTTTCCCATCGTGCAATTCAAGTACCGTGGAAAATACCTTTTGAACTATTTATTTATTTGAAATCCTGAAGTAAATTCAAATCCTTGATTTTGTGATCATGTTCGGAATTTTTAATTTCGTCACGAATACAAAATTTCTCAATTTTCTGAATTGCCGATTATTCTCTAAAATAATAATGAGTTATATATTTGAAATCCTTGATTTGTGATCACAAATCCTTGATTTGTGATCATGTTCGGAATTTCTAATTTCGTCACGAATACAAAATTTCTCAATTTTCTGAATTGCCGATTATCTCGAAAATAATAATGAGTTATATATTTTGAAATCCAAATTTCTAAATTTATTTAAATTCCAAAATTTCCAAAAACTTTTCACTTTTTCTCAAAAATCCAAATTTGAATTTTTAGGAAAATATTTTCTTTTTTCTCTCCTTTCCTTTTCTTTCCTTTTTTCCTTTCTCTTTCTCCTTTTATCTTTCCTTCTCTCTCCCTATCCTTTCTTTCTTGGCTCCGCATGCCTTTGTCCCTCTTTCCTTTCTCTCTCTCCTCTTTTTCTTCCCTGCATGCGCCTCTTTTTTCTCCTACCAGCCGCCGAGCTCGCATGCCTCCTTTTTCTTCCCCCCACCATGCATGCAACGCTGATGCATCACGCTGTGGGCCCTGCCAAGCTTGCAATCTCACATCCGTCTGCACAGGTTGACCCCGCTTGCCATTTTTTCGCCCCCACACATTTCCTCCCGCATCCTTCTGCCACTGCTAGCCAGCCCCACCAGTCAGGACCTTATTCTCCGCAGCAATCTCTCCTGTTTCAGCACTGTAGCACTAGAAAATCCCCAAATTTCGCACGATTCCATCCACGTTTATGCTCCACAATCCTCGGAGCGTGTTCCTGATTTCCGGTGAACTATGGCATGCCTCTCCATATATAAATACCAACGCTGCTCCCTGCTTCCTCCTCCTTTGTCTACCTCACGTCGCGCCAGACGCCCTCGCCACTCCGTGTGCACGCCCCTACACTGTGTTGTCGCACCATCCGCTCTGCTGTGCCACTGCCCCTCCTCCCCGGTCGGCCTGTTGCTCGTCTCAATCGCCGTTGCTTCCTCCATACATCGTTGCTGCCACTGCACCAACGTTTAGCCCTTCGTGATGTTGCTTGCTGCTGCCCATTGCCATTAATTAGAAAACAGGACAACCGCAAGTAGTGGAAACTGCGAGGAGAAATGTACATCC
>JAAALK010000285.1:16399086-16612800 GCA_019279435.1 Zizania palustris | reverse complement strand
TCATGGCCCTGGAGAAGCTATCCTGTTACAAGGGCTTGGCCCTGCTTTTATAGGCACGCAGGCCAAAGGAAAAGACCAAAATACCCTCTATAAGTCATAGGCTTATAGGGGCAAAAAGGGAAAAAAGGAGCTAGCCACTGTACACATTGCTTTACAGCTTTACAGACGTGTCAGACAACGTCACTTCTTGACTAGCTAAACGACATACTAGGGGCAGAGGGGCCCCTGGTATGACTTCTACACTATAGCAGGGTGCAGATATTTCTGGGTTCGGAGTAGGGGCCGGAGCTCTTCAGGCGGAGGCTGCAAGGGAGGCTTCGAAGTACACTCCGAAGTGGGCTTCGAAGCATACTCCGAACTGGGCTCCGAACTGGGTTCTCGGAGACTTGGCTTTGAAATGGTTGGAAAGGGTCTGGAGACTGGCTCTAAGGGGCTCCGAAGGGAGCTCGAAGGTTAACTCCGAACAGAGTTTGAGGGTTAACTCCGAACAGAGCTCGAAGGCTAACTCCGAACAAGGCCCGGAGGCTAACTTCGAAGTTAGCTCGAGACTTAGCTTCTGGCAAACCTTAAAGGATCTTGAGGGCTTCGCTCCGGAGGGCTCCAAAGGGGTTCGAAGGCCTCGCTCCATAGGGCTTCGAAGTGCTCCTTTAGACTTGGAATCAGCTTCTTCAGGAATGAACAGGCTTCGACAGTGTTGGGCTCCAGGCCAAAGGCCATCGGAGGCTGACGTCATTTGGCCCCTGTTTTAGGGAAACTTATTCCCCCAACAGTAGCCCCTCGCTCGCAGGCCTTCGGGACGAAGGGGTGCGTGCGCCCTTGGGACAAATGACAGAAAACTACAACTTTAGGGAAAAATAGGCCTTCGGAGCTTGGACCGAAGGCAGCTTCGACAAGCGTAGGTAATAATTGCATGCGTACGCTGTTAGAATGACCTCGGGGGAATCACCTGACCCCGCAACGGTTATAAAATTGACCGTTACAGAGCGTCGGGTCCGCTTCGCCTTTGCTGGAGGCCCACCTGTCAGTGGCTTCGGCCCACGAACCGTCGGGATTTTTACCACCTATAAATAGGGGTTTACCGCACACGGCTTCGGCACACTTCTCATTTGTTTTCTTCTCAGCGCCTTGCATCCATTCGCTCTCTTCTCCTCCTTAGCTTCGCGTGAAGCACCCCTCGCCAGCTTTAGCCCCTTCGCAAGTTTTAGCATACTTCGCTCCGAAGCTCCACAGAAATGCCGAAGAAGGCTGCTTCGAGGGCTTTGGCCTTGGGCTCGAGCTCGAGCTCCGCCCAAGCGCAGGCAGCGAAGCCTGCACCGAGGCGGTTGGGGCTGAAGGATCTTCGGTCGCCATCCGACAAGTTCGAGCAGACACTGGAGATGAGGGCCTCTATCTCCACCGAGGAGTCCGTCCGGAGGGCCTGCGAGGGGAAGATTGCTTCGAAGATTCAACTTAGAGTGCCGGAGAAGTCGGAGGCTATATCGAGGCCTCGCACTGACGAAGTGGTGCTGTTCGAAGCCTTCTTCGAAGCTGGCCTCGGACTGCCGGTGGTGGGGATGTTGAGCGAAGTCCTGAAGGCTTACAACCTCAAGCTTCCTCAACTTTCGCCCAACGCTGTGGCGAGGCTTGCTGTTTTTGAATGGGCCATGAGGGCCGAAGGTTGCGAGGGCCGCGCAGACGTCTTCGTCGCCCTTCGTGATGCAAACTGCCAACCGAAGCCAAGTGAAGGTGCAGACCGCGTCAAAAGAGCTTTGGCCTTCGGAAGCGCCAACTTCCAGCTTCGGAAGGAGTACCAAGATGCCTTCCCTACGAGGGCCGCTGACAGCAAATGGTACTCGAAGTGGGATCAAGAGTGGTTCTACGCCTCCGTCGGCGCGAACTCTCCCCTTCGGAGTACCAATGCACTTATCTCTTATCGGCGCGAAGGCGTGGTGAAGACAAGCTCCGACATCCTTCGCTCGAGGATCTCGCTCCTTCAGAGGGTGGCTGCGAAGATGAGCATGAGGGACCTCGTGAAGGAGTTCATCACCCTCCAGCTCAGCCCCCTTGCGCGCTCTTGGCCGGAGGGGCTCTTCCAACCTTCGGGCCAAGGGGGCCTAAACGAAGTGGCATTTGAACGCCTTGGTAAGACTTCGAAGCTTTTCCACTTTCATACTTCGCCAAAAACTTTACTCTGACTTGGATCTTTATGAAGCCACTCTTGAAGTGAGGACTCCGGAGGAGGCCATCGCGGCGGCGGAGCGTGTTGTCGGGGCCCCGACACCGGAGGAACAAGCCCAGCGGCTTGCTTTGGTGGGGACTTGGGAGCATTGGAACAGAGTGTGGACCCTGCTCGGCTATGAAGAGGTTCAGCCTCTGTCAGACTTCTCCCACCTTGTAGCTTCGACAACCGGCTCCAAGAGGAAAAGGGGGGATGACGACGAGCCCAAAACTTCGAGGGCTCGGCCGGAGGTCCCCGCGACCGAAGCCTCTACTCCGGAGGAGGCAACGGCTGCGGACCCTCAAACAGAAGCGGAGCCAACAAGTGCTCCGGCAATGGCTACCAAGGTGGTAGCGAAGACCTCGACGGCGACGGCTTCAGGTGCGGAGGTCGACGCGTCAGCTTCGTAGCGAAGGGATTGGGGGGCACACATTGACCCCTCTACCTTCGAAGAAATCTCCGACGAAGGTAAACACTTCAAACATACTTCTCTTTTACATGCAGATATTGACTTGAACTTTTTTGCAGAAGATGATGCCGATGCAAGGCCCACCGTTCTGAAGCCAATGGAGGTCTCCAGCAGCAGCAGCGACAGCTCGGAGTCCGACAGCTCCTCGTCTGAAGAAGACGGAGGCAACGGTCGCGACGAAGGGGACCCTCGAGGCAACGAGGACGTCGAGGTGGTGGATCGAAGCCCAGCTCTACCGAAGGTGGTTGCGGCAGAGGAAATTGTCTGGCCTTTGCTGTCGAAGGGGGCCGTGACGGAGACGGCCATCCAAGCCTTCCGCGAGGGTTGCGCAGCTGTGGAGGTAGGAGGCTTGGTGGCTCAACTCATCCATTTGAACCCCATGGACCTCTTCATCAATGCAAATGAAGCCCTCATCCAGGTGAGCGAAGTCCCTCGCGACCTTCAAACTGTACTTTGGTCTTCGATCAACACTTAGATTTTCTTGAATTCTTTCAGGCCTTCACACTGAACGCAGCAGCATCAACTTCTGCAGATAGGTGGATGATGCGCTTGGCGGAGGAGAAGGAGGCCCTCCGACGCGAAGTCTCGATGGAAGCCGAGAAGCGAAGGCGGACCGAAGATTCAGCTGAGGCGGCGAGGGCCGAGGCCGACAAGGCTAGGGAATCCTTGGCCTCAGAGACTGATAGGCTCCGAGCGGAGCTTCAAGCTGCGAAAGATGTCGAAGCCCAGCTGGCGAGGGAGAACTCCGAGCTTCGCCAAAGAGCTCACTGCCTTGAAAACTTTGTCGTTGGCAACATCGGTGAAGCTACTCTGAGCCTGACCGTGGTCCTAGAACAAATAGGGACCGAGTGTCGGGCTCCATACTTCGGCAGCTAGGACCCAATTGGGGACCGCGCCGCATTCTTGAAGGTAGTGGCTGCGACGGTGGAGCAATCCTTGAAAGGCTTCGCCTTGATGGCTGGCCGAGTGGCGGGTCAAGGGGTGTTGCAAATGCTCCACGACGCGGGGTGCAACCACCTCGAAGCAGCAACCTCGGCGACCCCTGTGGCCTTCGAAGGCCAACACTTGGTGACGCCTCTGGTCGGCGTCCGCGGAGCCTGGTAGTGACTTCAGGAGCCTTGGAAGGCCCAAGGCTGCGAGGCAGTCCTTGAACTTCAGAAGGCCATCCGCCTTCACCGAGCCAGGGTGCATGCCTCGCCAGCTCAGCCTTCGACGTCGGCACCTCCGCCTCCGAAGGTGTAGATCTCCTTAGGCTCCTTGTAATTCTTAGCTGTAGGCTTGTAAAAACTTATCAGTTTATTAATATAAATGCAGGGGTGCTTTATACCTGCCCAGGCTCAGTCTCCGATTGTTGACTTCGAAGTACTTGAGGACTCTGAAGAACTTCGCCAATTATGGGCGGTCCTCGAGGTAGCTAGATCTGAAGGCCCCCCTCGGTTTAAACTTCCGAGGGGGCCTAACGGCGAAGCCATCCCCGAAGTAGTCCAGGATCTGCTGGGTATTGTGAAGACGGAGTCCCTTCAGAGTTCTTCCTCTTTGCCAAACTTAAGCTGCTTCGCAGTAAACTCATGCAGTGAGGGGGTACAGCCTTCGCGAACGGTCTTGGCAGGCGATAAAGCCTTAGACTTCTCTGCCTTCGACACGGCACCACCTGCCTCGCAGACTTGGAGCGACCTGCAAAGTGGAAGACGAGGTCTACGGGCTTCGAGGCTTGGACGAACTAGACGTGGGAGAGCAGGCTCCGACGAGGCTTCGTCCAGCCGAGGGGCCCTAGCCGAAAGAAAGGCAAGCGAGGGTTGAGGCCTCGAACTCGCTTTTTCTTAGGCTTAGATACAGACTACTCATAATTTTGTTTTCGAAGTATATTTGTAACATACTTCTCAATTATCATTCAATGAATGAGATTTGTTGTATTTGCATACTTTGTCTGCATGCTTCGCATAGTTTGATGACTTCGAACATTTTAGCTTGTCACGCTCGTACTGCGCATTACATTCGCACACTTCGCATACATGCTTCCCCCGTTGCTCGTGGCAGCTAGGGACTTAGTCGTTGCTGGTGCGGGCAATTAAAATGCAAAGGGGTGCGCCTTTTTGGCGGCTTCGGATGCTTATAACACATCGGGTGAAGGCCACTTTTGGGCTTCGAACGCATTAATTTGGAGCGAAGTAAGGCTTCAGCGTAGCCAAATTAAGCGAAGCATGCTTCGGCATGCTTGGATTTGGATGCTGTGTGTGAGCAAGGCTTCGAAACGCACTTAGATTTTAAGCGAAGCATGACTTCGAGATGCTTTAATTCTTAGATTAGATCACGTCACACGAAGCGAGGCCTCGGTGCGTGTTCAGATAGCGAAGCAAGGCTTCTTGAGATCGATCCTGTAGTTAAAAGGATATTTGGTGTGGATTCACCGAACCTGTGATAAGTTGAGCCACCTTCGACTCTGAGCCACCTTCGACTCTGAATACCGAGAACGAACCTCAGAATTCTGGGATACCTCTAGCCGGTGGCCTTTGGATTCCGGACGCATCAGGTCGATGACCTGGAGTCCTTGGACGCATCGGGCCAGTGGCCCGGAGTCCTTTAGCTCACTGCTACGGGCCTAGAGGCGCTGTGCAGCCTTCGGAGGGACGCTCCAGATTTTGTAAAGTGAAGCAAGGCTTCGAATTTTAAACAAGGCGAAGCAAGGCTTCAGGTTTTTGATAAGATGAAGCAAGGCTTCGAATTTTTAAAAGGAAGTGAGGCTTCGATTTCAAAACGCAAAGCATAGCTTCGGTTTTAAAACACGAAGCGAGGCTTCGACTTTTAACAAGATGGAGCAAAATTTTGCTTTAAAGGTGAAGCAGGGGTTCGGCTTTAAGGCGAAGCAGGGCTTCGGCTTTATATTAATGTACTTGCAGATTGGTACATCGAAGAGATGCTTCGGTAGTGTACATACCTCGTAGCCCCTAGGGCTTTGATTGCCTTCGACATATGAAGCGGAGCCCCTTGCTAGAGGGTGAGCTCCGAAACGCGAAGGATGGAGGAAGGCGAAGAAGGCCTTCGAACTGCACCCGAAGCCCCTTACCGGAGGGTGCGCGAAGCTGGAAAACTTCGAAGCTCCCCCCTCAAGCGCACTTCGAATTACAGACAGTGGCAGAGAACTTAGCTTTTAGGATTAAGGTCCCCACAGACGACGCCAACTGTTGTAGCAATTGTGTTAGCTACAGCACAGGTTTTGTATGTGTGTATATGGTGTGTAAAATGAACCTCGAAGGGTTCTGTAACACCCCAGGAAATAAAAAAAATAAAATAAAAGAAAAATATTATTTAAATCATTTCTGGATTTATTATTAAACGAAAATCATGAAAGAACCAAAATAAAGCCAAACAGGGAGAAATATTCAAAATATGGACCTGAAAATTTTATGAGATAAACTAGAGGCCAAAATATAATTTTAGGAATTTTTACAAATTTTTATCAACAGTGATTCAACCCTTAAACAAATATATGAATTACTGGATTTATTTTAAATCAGAAAAGAATTAAAAATGCTTAATGGGCCTCAACCTCCAAAGTAACCAAGCCCAGCCCAGTCCAAACCGTGAGTCACTGACCAGTGGGACCCAGGTGTCGGCGCCGCTCCCCTCCTCTCTCTTCCACCCGCGCCCGCCTCGGCCCCACATGGCAGCCACAGGCGCCCGCCTCCGCCCTCTGACCAGCATGGCCCGCCTGTCGGCCCTTCCTTTTTTGTTTCGCCCGCTGACAGGTGGGGGCCACCTGTCAGATCGCCCCCTTCCTTTCTCCCGGTGATCTCCTTCTGCTTCTCGCCGCCGGTAGCCCGCGATCGCTCGGATCACCCCCGGATCGCCTTCCCCGCATGCCACCGCCTCCTTTCCATCCATGGCGACGCGTTTTTACGCTTTAGGAAAGCTACCCGGAGCTTTTGGAAAGGGATCGCCGGAGCTCTCGGGAGCCCTCGATTCCTTGCCATCCCGACCACTGGCGACCCCCTATATAAACCCCTCGCCCTCACCGCACTCAGTCCACACCGCCGTAGCCCGAGCCATAGCGATCCAGAGCGCCGCCACTCCTTTTTCGGGTTTCCCCTCTGCTCCACCTCCAGCGAGCTCTCGCCGTCGATCCCAGCCCCCATCGCCTTAGCCACCGCCACCGACTGAGACCGTCTGGAACCCGTTCGTCATCGTCCACCCCTCCGTCGGTCGTGAAGACCATCGGATCGCCGTCGCCGTCGAGCACCCAAGACCTCCCCGCCGTCTACTCTCGCCGCCGTCGCCGTCCATCGCCCATCTTCGCCGCTGAAGGTACTGTCAGAACCCCCTTCACCTCCGCATTCCATTTTGGCCCTAGCTAGACCCCCTAGGCCCTCGTCGCCGCCGTCGTAGCCGCACCCGAGCCCACCGTCGCCGGAGACGAAGGGGGGTACGTACCCCTTACGCCCGTGCCGTGCCGGAAGGCATCGTGGCCGTCCGATCGTGATCGAAGGGCTACGATTAAATCCCTTCGGGATTTAATCCAGGCCCTCAGATCTGATCGAAGGGGTACGGTGCCATCTCGGCCGTTGATCATAACTTAAGCCCCCGGCATAATCTGGTGCGTCCACGTCATACCGTTTCGCCCAATCTAATCCTGGCCGTCCGTTTTCATTTAAGGGATCCCGCCTCGCGCCTGGCCATCGGATCTGGATCCAACGGATCTGGTTGATCCGGTCCACGCGCACAGTGCCGCGGTCCACCGTGGGCCTGGCTCACCGTGGACCAGAGCCCATTTTCTGGTTTTAAACAAAATTCAGAAAATAGTTTAAACTTCAAAAATTCATAACTTGCTCACTTTAACTCCAAATTTCACCATTCAAATTTTGTTAAATTCAGTATATTATTCTCTACACATTAATGCCATAAAAACAGTATGTTACTGTTACCCAAAATATTTTTAATAAATAAATGAATAAAAACCCCTTAGGGATAAATTAATAATTCAGGAAAATAAATTAGAAAATCCCTAAGAAAATAAGTTTACTGTTTATTCACCAAACATCAGCACATTAAAACTTTGTTCCACATAATAAAACCCACAAATGTGTATGTTCATTATTTGGTGGATTTTATCTGTTTATTGAATGTATTGTTTATCTTTCCGCATCGAGAAGACGACGAGTTCGTCGAGGAGCAGGAGTTCTACCCCGAGGTTCCTCCATCCCCCTTTGCTGATCAAGGCAAGTCATCGACCACCTCTGTGGAAATAGTTGATCATAATTGAGCCCATGTTTTAATAAATTATCGCTATAACTCATAGGTTAATATTGCATTAGTCCGATATTCAAGCCCTACACTTATATTTATTAGATCCCCGTCCTTGTGTGCAAACCCAAGCCATGCTTATTGAGCCTTAACTCCTTGTCACTCTACTATAAAAATATTAGCTAGTGCCCAATGTACCAGGCACAACTGCTATAGGATAAAAAGAATGAGTCGTAGATAGCTGGATTCTGTATATGAATTTCCCCGTTATTCTTGTCTCTGGACTCTGTTGGAGTTGGCTAAGTTATAAGTATGGTGGGTTCCGGGTGCAAGCTCGGGCACTGGTTTGTCGCACCCGGGGCACTATAAGGACCGGTCTGCGAGATCTGTTGCAAAGTACTTCCGTACTAACCACAAGTCTAATGGGTAAGTCCTAACTGGAAGTATGGAATACTCCGGCTCGATGCACCATAGAGGAGGGGGCAAGAGGCTAGCCTGCGGGCGACTTGTACCGACGAGGCTCAAGGGGGGGGTATGGTGGGGCTCCGATGCGTCGGGACACCATATGAAACCCATAAGAGGGTGCTGTTGAGACGGGGAGGACTATATGGAAGGTTTTGGCATGAGTTCCCGTGAAATGGGTCATCTCGTTACACTTTGGTGTAAGTGATGAGTGCGTGCCTTGTGGGTACAGTGGTACATCTCTGATCAGAGTAATTCAATCTTTTCGAAAAGCCGAGCCCACGGTCAAGGGCGGGTTGTGTGACTACTCGCAGTTAGTTTACAATTGTTTGAATGGTCGAGTTATTCATGGCACGTAAGGACTGTTGAGTGAGGTGGGGCTGACTGTACCCCTCGAGTTAGAAGATGATGATGCACACACACATGTTTGCTTTTCCGTACTAATAAATTGCTCACATTTAAAGCTTTACAATTATGCTGCTTCCGCAAAACTAGCCACTATCTCCCTTGTTATTATCTTGCATTATATTTGCATTCGGTGGCTTGCTGAGTACATCTGTACTCACCCCGTTGACTTACACCATCAGAGCCAGTCTACTACGAGGAGGATGAAGGTCTGGAGTAGCGACCCAGTCAAGGCGAGACTGGAAGGAGGCGTTCATCTAGGACCCTTATTTTATTAGTTTCTCTTCACCTTTATTCACTTTTGTATTAATGCGGTCTACGAACCGTGAATGATTGCCCGTATTGTACGTGGTCGCATGATGAACGTCTTGTTTTATTGATTTTCTATGGAATTTCAATAAAGTCCTGATTTATTAAATCAGGGGCAGCGACAAGATGGTATCAGAGCCGACTTGACTGTAGGAAGCCAAACAGACCTGACCTTAGGACTTATACTTACTATATTTTCTTACAACCACTACTTATCCTCTCATCTTCCGAAATTTTCACAAAAACTTTCTCTCTTTTGTAGATGCCGGTCCATACCATGAGCGGGACTCTTCGTGATGAGGCCGATTCATCCGTGAGCTTCGCGTGCTTCGTCGACTTCTTGGGGTTTCCCCATGAGCCCGCGTTCCACGGGATTTTTCCCGATGCGAACGAGAGCTACTGCGAGGTCACGGTGGTGATCCCCCTCCTCCACGCAGCCACCCTTCTACACCCATGGAGTTGGAGGACCTTCATTCGTGGTGGCTAGCCAGCGAGCCGCTCTTCAGTCCCTCGCCGAGCTTCGACTAGTATACGACTGCCACCTCCGCGACACCGTCTACCGCTTCATGCCCATGCGCACCCCCGGGAGTCACCGCAACATCTACATCAGCCCCCTCACGCAGAGCAACTCCGCCATCACCTGCACGATGAGACTCTTGGAGGCCATGGACAACCTCCACACAGAGGCCGTCCTCGACGCAGACGGCCAGCATGGCACCATCGACTTCTACCGCCACACTTCTGAGAACCTGACCCGTGAGAATGCCGAGCTCCGTCGACAGCTTGAGCAGAACCCCCTGTTGACCCTCGAGGTGGAGGAGTTGAGGCGCCAGAACGAGCTCCTGCGCCAGGGCGCCATGGTCCACACCGAGCTCCGCCAACAGCTCAAAGAATTGAAGAAGGACATTGAGGAGATCGCGCCTCTTCCGCCTCGCAAGAAGAAACCCCTTCGGATCCCTACCGTGAGGCCCAAGAGGATCTCCCGCAGTGCACCACCCGCCGGACCATCCAGCTCTTCGACCCCGACCATCTCCCACGAGCCTGAGATTGAGCCGTCCCCCGAGCTACCGTAGACGTAGTCTTACGGTTGATTGTTTTTCATTTTTGCTTGCTTGTATTACCATTCATGTCAAAATATAAGGCATGAATAAAGAAATAAATGTAACCGCAAGAACGGTACCTTTTGAAATAAAACATAAAGAGTTCTCTAAAAATAAATGTTGTCTACTTTGAAAACTCCAGGATGACCAACACTCAGGGTTCAGACGCTCCTCAGAACGGAGGAGATAATGGAAACTTGCCTCAGTGGGGAGCAACTGGGCAAAGGCAAGCCCCGGTTGCCAATCACCCCACTCTGGCCGAGATGATGGCCACGCAAAACCAGCTGGTCTCAGCCCTTCTGAACCAGATGCAGCAGCAACAGCAGCAGATGCAAGAGCAGCAGGCTCAGTTCTTCCGACTTCACCAACAGCCCGAGCTGCCCCGACCCGCCACACCAGCTCCCGCTCCCGCCTCTCAGCTCTCGGAATTCCTCCGAGTCCGCCCACCGACCTTCTCAAGCACCACCAACCCCATGGAGGCTGGGGATTGGTTACGAGCTATCGAGAAGAAGCTCGATCTGCTGACCTGCACTGAGCAGGAGAAGGTGGCCTTCGCCACCCACCAACTCCATGGTCCCGCCGCAGAATGGTGGGACAATCTTCGTGAGACCCTGCCAGAGGGACACGCCCACACTTGGGCGGAGTTCTCGGCCGCTTTTCGTGCCGCTCACATCCCCGACGGCATCATTGCGCAAAAACAACAGGAGTTTAGAGACCTGCAGCAGGGGAGCAGGTCCGTGACAGAATATCTGCATGAGTTCAACCGGCTGGCCAGGTACGCACCCGAAGAGGTCCGTACGGATACGGCCAGGCAAGCCAAGTTCCTCCGGGGATTGAAGGATGAGCTGTCCCTACAGCTTATCTCTGGAGATTTCGCCAACTTTCAAAAGTTGGTGAACAAAGCTATTATGCAGGAGACCCAACAGAATAAGGTTGACCTGAAGAAGAAGAGAATGATAGCCTTCAGGCAAAACCAAGGCATGGCACAGAGGCCCCGATTCACCCCTCCTCCACCAGCACCGCAGTACCACCCTCGCCCGGTGTATCGCCCAGCACCACCTGCCGCCAATGCCGGAGCCGGACAACCTCGCCCCACTCCCGCCGCACCAGCCGCCCCAGCTGCCTCGGCCAAGAAGCCGGAGATTCTGAGAGACAGGCACGGCAAGCCTGTGGTATGCTTCAACTGCCGCCAGGAGGGGCACTACTCCCATCAGTGCCCTCATCCCAAGCGTACTCAAGGCGTCGCCTCAAACCCCACCGTCCGCGCCAAGGTCAACCACGTCACCGCCGAAGAAGCCCAGGCCGCACCGGAAATAGTCATGGGTAAGTTTATGGTTCATTCATCGCTTGCAGTAGTATTATTTGACACCGGAGCTACCCACTCCTTTATATCAACTGCTTTTGTGGAAAGTAATGCCCTGGACATAAGTGAACTACCCAGACCAGTATTGATAGCTACCCCGGGCAAGCAAACCCTCGCCTATTCTTTTAGTCCAAGGGTATGGGTAGATATCCAAGGCACGATATTCTGGGCCGACCCCATTCTAATAGAATGTCAAGGTTTGGATCTCATTCTAGGAATGGATTGGCTAAACAAACATCAAGGAGTGATAGAATGTGCCCAGAGAAAAGTGACTGTGACTAATGAAGAAGGGACTATCGTCACATTCCAGATGCCAAGCATGAAGGCCGGAAGGACAAGACTACATCAGATTACCTTGGAGGAGATACCAGTAGTCAGTGAATACCCGGACGTGTTCCCGGAAGATCTACCAGGGATGCCACCCAAGAGGGATATCGAGTTCAGGATCGACTTGGTGCCCGGAACCACCCCTATTTATAAGCGACCATACCGGATGGCCGCTAATGAATTAGCTGAGATGAAGTGGAAATTGGAGGATCTTGAAAGGAAAGGTTATATCAGACCAAGTACGTCGCCATGGGGTGCCTCCCGTAATCTTCGTCGAGAAGAAAGAAGACAAGGCAAAGCGTATGTGTGTGGATTATCGCAGCTTTGAATGAAGTAACCATCAAGAATAAGTACCCGTTGCCTCGGATCGACGATCTCTTCGACCAGCTAAAAGGAGCTACAGTATTCTCGAAGATCGACTTGCGTTCTGGTTATCATCAGTTAAGGATTCGAGAAGAAGATATACCCAAGACTGCCTTTACCACCTGTTATGGATTATATGAGTGCACGGTTATGTCCTTTGGATTGACCAACGCCCCTGCATTCTTCATGAATATGATGAATAAGGTGTTCATGGAGTATTTGGACAAATTCATCGTAGTCTTCATAGACGACATTCTCATTTATTCCAAGGACCAGAAAGAGCACGAGGCTCACCTCCGGTTAACCTTAGGAAAGCTAAGGGAACACCAATTGTATGCCAAGTACAGCAAATGCAAGTTTTGGATGGAAGAAGTAAAATTCCTTGGACACATCATCTCTGCGCAAGGAATCACAGTAGACCCTGCCACCGTAGAAGCAGTTACGGATTGGCTGCCACCCACGAACGTATCTGAGATACGAAGTTTTCTGGGTTTGGCCGGATATTATCGGAGATTCATTGAGAATTTTTCTAAGATAGCCAAGCCAATGACCAAGTTGTTGCAGAAAGGAGAGAAGTTTGAATGGACTCCTGAATGCGAGGAAAGTTTCCGCACTCTCAAGACCCGTTTGGTATCTGCACCCATACTAACCCTACCCGATATCCATAAAGACTTTCATGTCTACTGTGACGCATCTCGCCAAGGATTGGGATGTGTTCTTATGCAAGACGGAAAAGTTATCTCTTATGCCTCCCGTCAGTTGAGACCTCATGAGTTGAACTACCCGACCCATGATTTGGAATTAGCCGCTGTAGTACACGCCCTTAAGATTTGGAGGCACTATTTGGTTGGAAATCGTTGTGAGATCTTTACGGATCACAAGAGCTTGAAGTACATCTTCACACAGCCAGACCTCAATCTGAGGCAAAGACGATGGTTGGAACTAATAAAGGACTATGACTTAGGTATTCACTACCACCCCGGAAAAGCAAATGTGGTAGATGATGCATTAAGTCGCAAGGGATATTGCACAGCCATGATGATTCAAGAACACGCACCCTTGTTATGTAGAGAGATGGAAAAGTTGAATCTTGGGTTAACCACAGGAGCACAGCTAGCCACCTTGGAGACTCAACCGGTCTTGTTTGAGCAAATCCGCGAAGCTCAATTGGAAGACCCGGACATAGCTGCCATCAGGAAGAACATGAGGCAAGGAAAAGCCCCAGGATTTTCAGAGGACGAGAACGGCACCATATGGTTTGGAACCCGGATATGTGTACCAGATAAGCCAGAGATAAAGACCCTTATCCTGAGAGAAGCCCATGAGACATTGTACTCCATTCATCCCGGCAGTACCAAGATGTACCAGGACCTGAAGGAACGTTATTGGTGGGTCAGCATGAAAAGAGAGATTGCCCAGTTCGTCGCCGAATGTGACACCTGCAGAAGAGTAAAAGCTGAACATCAGAGACCTGCAGGATTGTTACAAGCCACTTAAAGTACCTGAATGGAAGTGGGAAGAGATCGGTATGGATTTCATCACCGGCCTACCAAAGACCCAACTTGGGTATGATTCTATTTGGGTGATCATCGATCGGCTTACGAAAGTAGCACATTTCATAGCCGTCAAGGCGACCTTTAGTGGCCCTAAGCTGGCAGAACTATACATGGCCCGGATCGTATGTCTTCATGGAGTGCCCAAGAAGATAGTATCCGACAGAGGAAGTCAGTTTACCTCTCATTTTTGGAAGAACCTTCAAGAGGAGATGGGCACGAGATTGAATTTCAGTACCGCCTACGACCCTCAGACAGATGGACAAACAGAGAGGGTGAATCAGATATTGGAGGATATGCTTCGGGCATGTGTCTTGGATTTTGGAGCCACTTGGGACAAGAGCTTGCCGTACGCTGAGTTTTCGTACAACAACAGCTATCAAGCCAGTCTTCAGATGTCTCCTTTTGAAGCCCTATATGGACGTAAGTGTAGAACGCCTCTACTTTGGGACCAAACTGGTGAATCCCAAGTATTCGGAACAGACATTCTTCGTGAAGCTGAAGAGAAGGTACGGATCATCAGAGACCGACTCAAGACGGCCCAATCACGACAGAAGAGCTACGCAGACAATCGTCGCCGAGACCTAGCCTTTGAAGAAGGAGATCATGTTTACCTTCGAGTTACGCCTCTCCGTGGTACTCAACGATTTAACATGAGAGGAAAGTTGGCCCCTCGATATGTTGGACCATTTCCCATTGTTCGACGCCAAGGCGAAGTTGCATATCAGTTAGAATTACCGCCCTCATTGGCTGGAGTACATGACGTATTTCACGTATCCCAACTCAAGAAGTGTATGCACGTTCCGACAGATCAAGTGGACCTACAGCAGTTGGATGTTCAAGAAGATCTAACCTATGTGGAAAAGCCTGTTAAGATATTGGAGATCAAGGAAAGGATCACCAGGAGTCGGGTCATCCGTTTCTGTAAAGTACAGTGGAGCAATCATCCGGTAGAGGAAGCTACATGGGAAAAAGAAGATGAACTCAAGGCACAGCATCCTGAGCTATTCGAGGATTGATCCGAATCTTGAGGATGAGATTCTCTGTAAGGGGGATAGGATTGTAACACCCCAGGAAATAAAAACAAATAAAAGAAAAGAAAAATATTATTTAAATCATTTCTGGATTTATTATTAAAAGAAAATCATGAAAGAACCCAAATAAAGCCAAACAGGGAGAAATATTCAAAATATGGACCTGAAAATTTTATGAGATAAACTAGAGGCCAAAATATAATTTTAGGAATTTTTACAAATTTTTATCAACAGTGATTCAACCTCGTAAACAAATATATGAATTACTGGATTTATTTTAAATCAGAAAAGAATTAAAAATGCTTAATGGGCCTCAACCTCCAAAGTAACCAAGCCCAGCCGAGTCCAAACCGTGAGTCACTGACCAGTGGGACCCAGGTGTCAGCGCCGCTCCCCTCCTCTCTCTTCCACCCGCGCCCGCCTCGGCCCCACATGGCAGCCACAGGCGCCCGCCTCCGCCCTCTGACCAGCATGGCCCGCCTGTCGGCCCTTCCTTTTTTGTTTCGCCCGCTGACAGGTGGGGGCCACCTGTCAGATGCTTCGTCTCCGATGGAAGGGGATCGCCCCCTTCCTTTCTCCTGGCAATCTCCTTCTGCTTCTCGCCGCCGGCAGCCCGCGATCGCTCGGATCACCCCCGGATCGCCTTCCCCGCATGCCACCACCTCCTTTCCATCCATGGCGACGCGTTTTTACGCTTTAGGAAAGCTACCCAGAGCTTTTGGAAAGGGATCGCCGGAGCTCTCGGGAGCCCTCGGTTCCTTGCCATCCCGACCACCAGCGACCCCCTATATAAACCCCTCGCCCTCACCGCACTCAGTCCACACCGCCGTAGCCCGAGCCGTAGCGATCCAGAGCGCCGCCACTCCTTTTTCGGGTTTCCCCTCTGCTCCACCTCCGGCGAGCTCTCGCCGTCGATCCCAGCCCCCATCGCCTTAGCCACCGCCACCGACGAGACCGCCGGAACCCGTTCGTCATCGGCCACCCCTCCGTCGGTCGTGAAGACCATCGGATCGCCGTCGCCGTCGAGCACCCGAGACCTCCCCGCCGTCTACTCTCGCCGTCGTCGTCGTCCGTCGCCCATCTTCGCCGCTGAAGGTACTGTCAGAACCCCCTTCACCTCCGCATTCCATTTTGGCCCTAGCTAGACCCCCTAGGCCCTCGTCGCCGCCGTCGTAGCCGCACCCGAGCCCGCCGTCGCCGGAGACGAAGGGGGGGTACGTACCCCTTACGCCCGTGCCGTGCCGGAAGGCATCGTGGCCGTCCGGTCGTGATCGAAGGGCTACGATTAAATCCCTTCGGGATTTAATCCAGGCCCTCAGATCTGATCGAAGGGGTACGGTGCCATCTTGGCCGTTGATCATAACTTAAGCCCCCGGCATAATCTGGTGCGTCCATGTCATACCGTTTCGCCCAATCTAATCCTCGCCGTCCGTTTTCATTTAAGGGATCCCGCCTCGCGCCTGGCCGTCGGATCTGGATCCAACGGATCTGGTTGATCTGGTCCACGCGCACAGTGTCGCGGTCCACCGTGGGCCTGGCTCACCGTGGACCAGAGCCCATTTTCTGGTTTTAAACAAAATTCAGAAAATAGTTTAAACTTCAAAAATTCATAACTTGCTCACTTTAACTCCAAATTTCACCATTCAAATTTTTTTAAATTCAGTATATTATTCTCTACACATTAATGCCATAAAAACAGTATGTTACTGTTACCCAAAATATTTTTAATAAATAAATGAATAAAAACCCCTTAGGGATAAATTAATAATTCAGGAAAATAAATTAGAAAATCCCTAAGAAAATAAGTTTACTGTTTATTCACCAAACATCAGCACATTAAAACTTTGTTCCACATAATAAAACCCACAAATGTGTATGTTCATTATTTGGTGGATTTTATCTGTTTATTGAATGTATTGTTTATCTTTCCGCATCGAGAAGACTACGAGTTCGTCGAGGAGCAGGAGTTCTACCCCGAGGTTCCTCCATCCCCCTTTGCTGATCAAGGCAAGTCATCGACCACCTCTGTGGAAATAGTTGATCATAATTGAGCCCATGTTTTAATAAATTATCGCTATAACCCATAGGTTAATATTGCATTAGTCCGATATTCAAGCCCTACACTTATATTTATTAGATCCCCGTCCTTGTGTGCAAACCCAAGCCATGCTTATTGAGCCTTAACTCCTTGTCACTCTACTATAAAAATATTAGCTAGTGCCCAATGTACCGGCACAACTGCTATAGGATAAAAAGAATGAGTCGTAGATAGCTGGATTCTGTATATGAATTTCCCCGTTATTCTTGTCTCTGGACTCTGTTGGAGTTGGCTAAGTTATAAGTATGGTGGGTTCCGGGTGCAAGCTCGGGCACTGGTTTGTCGCACCCGGGGCACTATAAGGACCGGTCTGCAGGATCTGTTGCAAAGTACTTCCGTACTAACCACAAGTCTAATGGGTAAGTCCTAACTGGAAGTATGGAATACTCCGGCTCGATGCACCATAGAGGAGGGGGCAAGGGGCTAGCCTGCGGGCGACTTGTACCGACGAGGCTCAAGGGGGGGTATGGTGGGGCTCCGATGCGTCGGGACACCATATGAAACCCATAAGAGGGTGCTGTTGAGACGGGGAGGACTATATGGAAGGTTTTGGCACGAGTTCCCGTGAAATGGGTCATCTCGTTACACTTTGGTGTAAGTGATGAGTGCGTGCCTTGTGGGTACAGTGGTACATCTCTGATCAGAGTAATTCAATCTTTTCGAAAAGCCGAGCCCACGGTCAAGGGCGGGTTGTGTGACTACTCGTAGTTAGTTTATAATTGTTTGAATGGTCGAGTTATTCATGGCATGTAAGGACTATTGAGCGAGGTGGGGCTGACTGTACCCCTCGAGTTAGAAGATGATGATGCACACACACATGTTTGCTTTTCCGTACTAATAAATTGCTCACATTTAAAGCTTTACAATTATGCTGCTTCCGCAAAACTAGCCACTATCTCCCTTGTTATTACCTTGCATTATATTTGCATTTGGTGGCTTGCTGAGTACATCTGTACTCACCCCGTTGACTTACACCATCAGAGCCAGTCTACTACGAGGAGGATGAAGGTCTGGAGTAGCGACCCAGTCAAGGCGAGACTGGAAGGAGGCGTTCATCTAGGACCCTTATTTTATTAGTTTCTCTTCACCTTTATTCACTTTTGTATTAATGCGGTCTACGAACCGTGAATGATTGCCCGTATTGTACGTGGTCGCATGATGAATGTCTTGTTTTATTGATTTTCTATGGAATTTCAATAAAGTCCTGATTTATTAAATCGGGGCGCGACAGGTTCTCTCAGAGGGAGAAAAGATTTATACTGGTTCGGACCTCCCCTAGGGGATAATAGCCCTACGTCCAGTTTGTGGTGGATTTGGCATGGTATGCATCAGTGTAATATAGTGAGTTCTAGGGTTCTCATGGCCCTGGAGAAGCTATCCTGTTACAAGGGCTTGGCCCTGCTTTTATAGGCACGCAGGCCAAAAGAAAAGACCAAAATACTCTCTATAAGTCATAGGCTTATAGGGGCAAAAAGGGGAAAAAGGAGCTAGCCACTGTACACATTGCTTTACAGCTTTATAGACGTGTCAGAAAACGTCACTTCTTGACCAGCTAAACGACATACTAGGGGCAGAGAGGTCTCTCGCATGATTTCTACACTGTAGTAGGGTGCAGATATTTCTGGGTTCGGAGTAGGGGCCGGAGCTCTTCAGGCAAAGGCTGCAAGGGAGGCTTCAAAGTATACTCCGAAGTGGGCTTCGAAGCATACTCCGAACTGGGCTCCGAACTGGGCTCTGAACTGGGTTCTCGGAGACTTCGCTTTGAATTAGCTGGAAAGGGTCCGGAGACTAGCTCTGAGGGGCTCCGAAGGGAGCTCGAAGGTTCACTCCGAATAGAGTTTGAGGGTTAACTCCGAACAGAGCTCGAAGGCTAACTCCGAACAAGGCCCGGAGGCTAACTTCGAAGTTAGCCCGAGACTTAGCTTCTGGCAAACCTTAAAGGATCTTGAGGGTTTCGCTCCGGAGGGCTCCGAAGGGGTTCGAAGGCGTCGCTCCAGAGGGCTTCGAAGTGCTCCTTGAGACTTGGAATCAGCTTCTTCAGGAATGAACAGGCTTCGACAGTGTTGGGCTCCGGGTCGAAGGCCGTCGGAGGCTGACGTCATTTGGCCCCTGTTCAAGGGAAACTTATTCCCCCAACAGGAAACATGACATAGATCAAATCCAATGAACAATGTGACAATGGGTGAAATTAGAATCACAAGCGTGATTAGGATATGATAAAAATATTCTAATATATTGGATGTAATGAATAACATGGTGATCGCCAAGGAATAACATCAATAAGTGATAATAACAATATTAGATGATAGATCAAAATGAGACAACAATAATATGATACACAAAATAGGGTTACAACAAAGATTGCAATACGACAAAACTATTTTATTGAATGGATTAGGAAATCATGGAACCAAAAGTATGACATAATAGATATCCATAGATATGATAATACGATGTATGGAACGATATCTTAACATGATAATAGATTGAAAACAACAATTTTTCAAGGAGGTATATGATGATAGATTGATGATACAAATAATGGAGAGATCGAAATAAATTGATACAACATAATTGTATCAATTAATTAATTAAACAGTTTAGAAAAGAAAGAAGGTGGCCTCACCGAAGGGCGACGATGATGATGAACAGGAACAAAAGGATGTACATTTCTCCTCGCAGTTTCCACTACTTGCGGTTGTCCTGTTTTCTAATTAATGGCAATGGGCAGCAGCAAGCAACATCACGAAGGGGCTAAACGGGTGGTGCAGTGGCAGCAACGATGTATGGAGGAAGCAACGGCGATTGAGACGAGCAACAGGCCGACCGGGGAGGAGGGGCAGTGGCACAGCAGAGCGGAGGTGCGACAACACAGTGTAGGGGCGTGCACACGGAGTGGCGAGGGCGTCCTGGCGCGACGTGAGGTAGACAAAGGGGAGGAGGAAGCAGGGAGCAGCGTTGGTATTTATATATGGAGGAGGCATGCCATAGTTCACCGGAAATCAGGAACACGGCTCCGAGGATTGTGGAGCATAAAACGTGGATGGAATCGTGCGAAATTTGGGGATTTTCTAGTGCTACAGTGCTGAAACAGGAGAGATTGCTGCGGAGAATAAGGTCCTGACTGGTGGGGCTGGCTAGCAGTGGCAGAAGGATGCGGGAGGAAATGTGTGGGGGCGAAAAAATGGCAAGCGGGGTCAACCTGTGTAGACGGATGTGAGATTGCAAGCTTGGCAGGGCCCACGCGTGATGCATCAGCGTTGCATGCATGGTGGGGTGAAGAAAAAGGAGGCATGCGAGCTCGGCGGCTGGTAGGAGAAAAAAGAGGCGCATGCAGGGAAGAAAAAGAGGAGAGAGAGAAAAGGAAAGAGGGACAAAGGCATGCGGAGCCAGAAAAGAAAGGATAGGGAGAGAGAAGGAAAGATAAAAGGAGAAAAGAGAAAAGGAAAAAAGGAAAGAAAAGGAAAGGAGAGAAAAAAGAAAATATTTTCCTAAAAATTCAAATTTGGATTTTTGAGAAAAAGTGAAAAGTTTTTGGAAATTTTGGAATTTAAAATAAATTTAGAAATGTTGGATTTCAAATATATAACTCATTATTATTTTAGAGAATAATCGGCAATTCAGAAAATTGAGAAATTTTGTATTCGTGACGAAATTAGAAATTCCGAACATGATCACAAAATCAAGGATTTGTGATCACAAAATCAAGGATTTCAAATATATAACTCATTATTATTTTAGAGAATAATCGGCAATTCAGAAAATTGAGAAATTTTGTATTCGTGACGAAATTAGAAATTCCGAACATGATCACAAAATCAAGGATTTGAATTTACTTCAGGATTTCAAATAAATAAATATTTCAAAAGGTATTTTCCACGGTACTTGAATTGCACGATGGGAAAATGCAATTTCATCTCCACAAACAAAAAGAGAATATTCTTTCCTCCGGATTTACGACGAGAAAAGAGAGATGGTCGAGGATGAAGATTTAGACTTGACCACAAAGATAAATGACTTAATTACTTTTAAATTAACGTTATTTATTGAAACAATATGGGTTACTATTCTAGTTGCAAAATCCTTAGTAAAAACCTAAATTGACTTGAGGCGTTGAAATTTACTAGAAATTTCTCTAGCCGAATTTTATTTGGTTTTATATTATTTTTAATTGAAATGATTTATCACATAATTTATTCACATAACATTCCTATTGAAATATATTTTATTAATTAGTGTTAGAGTTTGCCATGAAATGATATTGATTATATCTTATTTATTTCCTTTGCGCCAAAAATTCTAGAAAAACTTTTGGGACGGAATTTAGAACAAGGAGAATTTTAGGAAAATACTCCAGCTGTGATTTATTTTTAAATGAAATTTTTAGGCCCATATTTTATCTTTCTTATTTATCGATTTACACTAAATCCTTTTCTTGAAATTCATTTATTAATTACTTTATTTTATTTTTATCGCCTGATGAAAATTAGGATGATACAACATCGGAACTTCCGGTTTCAACTCTCTGTCTCTAAATTAGAAATTATCGGAACTTCCGATACCATATTGCAAATTCCAATTTGATCTCTCTATTTCATAAACAATAAATTATCAGAACTTCCGATTTGAGCTCTCTATTTCTAATTTAGAAAATAATCGAAACTTCCGATTCCAAATTAGAACTTCCGATCCAACCGAAATTTTCTTGGGCACTGTTCCTTCAGTGTATACGCCTAGATGTTTCATATGCTCTAAGTGTTACGAGCAGGTACCAATCAAATCCAGGTGAAAGTCACTAGGTTGTAGTAAAACGTATCCTCAAGTACTGAGAAGATGTTCCTAGTTTACGTTGGTGATGAGGAGCTCGTTGTAAGTGGTTACACCGATGCTAGCTTTCAGACTGATAAAGATGATTCTCGATCGCAATCTGGTTTTGTGTTCTGCCTCAATGGAGGCGCAGTGAGTTGGAAGAGTTCCAAGCAAGAGATGGTGGCTGATTCTACAACAGAAGAAGCTGAGTATATCGCGGCTTCAGAAGCTGCGAAGGAGGTTGTTTGGATCAAAAAGTTTGTTTCTGAGCTGAGTATTGTCCCTAGTGTGTCCAGTCTAATGGACTTCTATTGTGATAATAGTGGTGCCATTGTGCAAGCTAAGGAGCCAAGGTTAGACCAAAAGTCCAAACATATGCTTCGGCGATATCAATTGATCCGCAAGATCATAGAGAGAGGTGATGTGAAGATTTGCAAGGTGCACATGAATTTGAACATAGCAGATCTATTGACAAAACTTCTTCCACAACCCAAGCATGAGGCGCACCTGAGCACCATGGATATTAGATACTTGCGTGAGTGAGTTATGTGTATGTGGAAGATGTTAGTAGTGTTTATGCTAATGTAAGAGGATAATTGTTATCATGTTCCTTGAATAAATGTTGTTTACATTTAATTAATGAGTTGATGACTTGTTATGTGAGGCTATTTGTTTACAATGATATTGTTCAAAAAGTATCCCTGATCTTGTCATCATGTGGGACAGTGATGATGCATAGATTAGCACATCCGACTGATTGATGATCATGTTTCATAGATCATAAACACAGAGATGTCAAATCAGTGATGTGGACACATGTTGGAGAATATGGTGTTGGATAGACCCACTTGAGAGATTGTTGGGATTGTTATTGTAATGTGCAACAATTGTCATCTCAAATGGGGTACCTACAAAGTCCTCATACCTGAGATCGTCATTTGATTCCAGAATGTGTAGCGACACACTTAGATGCTTCCTAATGCTATTATGTAACTAGGTAGTCATAAGGGTTGTTTTTAGGTGTGTTGTGAAACATGTTGTGGGATGTGAGCGGTCAAGATGGAATTTACACCTCCTAATAACGGGAGAGACGTCTCTAGGCCCCTCGAGGTAATCGGATTGGAAAAGTGCATGGCTATGCCACTATGACTAAAGAGTTAGTCATGATTTGAATCTATTACTTGATCGAGTGAAATGTTGAGTTGTCCAATAAGGGTGGCACGAATCTTACCTTGAGCTTGACTGATGTCGTGTGATAAAGGGACTGGTGCATGCGTATATCAAGGTTTAGTGTTAAAATGATTTTGTACGTTTTCATGGGTCAATATGTGCTACTAGGTACCACTATTGATCAGTGCGTCGGAAAATGTTTCTGGTGAACAGCTGTCAGTGTATGAACCTATCGGGTTACACACTTAAGGAGATGGATTAGTAAAACTGCAAAGAATTGGTTCTTGTGCAAGTGGGACATTGAAGGAATACTGCCCAAAAAAAATTCGATTGGATCGAAAGTTTTAATTATTTTCTGAATTGGAAATAGAGAGCTCAAATCGGAAGTTCCGATATGGTATCGTAAGTTCCGATAATTTCTAATTTAGAGATAGAGAGTTCAAACCAGAAGTCCTGATGTGTATCATGAAAAATTGTACTGATCGGAAGTTTTTACAGAGGTATCAGAAGTTCCGATGGTTCCTGAAATTATAGATCGACAGTCTTGATCGGAAGTTTCGATCTGAGGATCGGAAGTTCTGAGGTGGGCAAAATAGATTGGATCTATTGGGCCCCAATGTGGATTGGGGCCAGGACACTAACCTCTATAGGAGGTCTTTGCAATAGTGTTATTCATTGTTTAGAACAGATATAAACCCTAGCTACTAAGAACCTCTCCTCTCTCTTTCTTGATCTTAAGAGTTGAGATTGAGATTGTTGATAGCAAAAAAAAGCATTAATGTTCAAAATTGTCAAAATATTAATTGCTGGTAATTTGGGCTGAAAATATGTCATTCCTGGCACAGGCCGAAGCCCTGAAGTGTCAGAGGCCCATTAGCATGGGGCCTCGGGGGCCTTTCAGCGGCCTGCTTCGTAGGCTAGCTTTGGCCCAAAGGGTCTCTTCGGAGGCCTGCTTCGCCGAGGTGCTTCGGTCCAATGGGTTGGCTGTGGCGAGGCCTATGAAGGCCCACTCCGGCTAGCAGAGTCCGAAACAGATTAAGGAGAGCTCGGCTATTTTGATCTATTATCCAGTGCTTAAACAACTTTTGGCTGAACTCTTAGCAGATTAGAGATAGAGTTGAAGTCAAATACGTCAAGTCTAGCCCCTATAAATATAGGGGTGAGGCCGGTTCATAGGACCCCCAACACATATCAACTCTTCAAACCCTAGTTTGAACCGTACCTTCACTTTTCTTTACTTTTCGCATTAGATCAGTATACCTTCGTGCGTTTGCACTGCAAGCCCTCCGTCGGTCATGCCGTAACTGTGGTAAGCCTTGTTGGTTCGCTTGTGAATCATCTGTTAATCTACGTAACAGATTGTTATCACCTTGCTGGCTCGCTTGTGAATCATCCGTTAATCTATGTAATAGATTGCTACCCTTCGTTCTATCTGTTTCCTACTACTACAATTAGTAATTCGGTCTCCAGGCCAAATTGACACTTGATCTTTGTTTTTTTAAAGGATTCACATTCCGAGCCCCTTCGCTGAATGTTTTTGGAGCTAGGAATCTAGTTCGGAGGCTGTCGGAACACCATTCGGCAGGTCTTCGCTCTGTCCATCCGTGTCAAACCCGTCACGATGTTGTCGGTCTGGTCAAGGCCCGCGCACCGGAGCTACTTCGCATCGGAGATGCTTCGCGCCGGAGTCACGTCAGAACGCTCCGCATCGGACTTCGTCGCACTAGAACGCTCCGCACCGGATTTCATCGCGCCAGCGCTCCGCAGTAGGACTTGTCGCGCTAGAAGCTTCGCACCAAACCCTATTGAGGCGATTTCGCGCCGCGATCTGTTCGGAGCCTGTCTTTGGCCAGATCGATCCGAATGCCGAAGGCCTCCTTCGGTGACCCTTCGCACGGTACACTTCGAATCAATTTGGCTCCGTTCAGCCGATTGGATTATTTTTATCTATATATTTTGGCTAATTGGATTATTTCTGTGTGATCTGATTACCTGGTGACTCCACCCCCTTGCCACTGTTAAGGGTTGTCGCAATGTGACGTCAACGTTGTGTTACGCTTAGGCTTGTCCCTAAGTATCCACATGTTTTGGATCGTCGGCCCGACCCAAGAGCGGGGGCACGTTTTCGTGTCAATAGAGATCTCTCTCGGTTCTCATGAGCGTTGCTAGCACATCGATGTGGGAGCAATCTCATCCCTATACGTGTGAACTCTATGGAGAGTTGCTCAAATAGTGACACTCATTGTTTTCTTCACATGGACACCGCCGTTTTCGTTGATTGGATCGCCGTGGAACGGCCGGAGCGAGGTGAGGATAAACGAGGACGCACTTCCCCAACATTTTCTTCCGCTGCACCTAGCACGTCTTGTGTTATAAGGTAACGATTCATGATCCCTCCCATGCATGATTTTGAGTTTTGGGGCAAAATTTTTGAATTTACCGACTAGCGTAGCTTCCCAATTCCTCAACAGAATATCCTTACTGTGCCACATAGCCACCGCTGTAGGAGGCACCGAACAGTGTAGCCGCACGTCTCCCAATGGTCAGCAGGTCCCACACACAAAAAAGTATCCCAGAGTGAAAAAAAGAGCAGGCGCACGGAAACCGAGGACGCCGGCGACCATTGCTAGCCACGGTGGGCTTGCCACCAATAGGCACTAGCGAGCACCTCCCCTGAAAGGCGACGACGAGCGGCCGAAAGCGGAAAGGGGAACACCGAGATAGAGAAGAGTAGATCCGAACGGTGGATTGTGGGCCAGAGTAGAGCATGGTGCAACTACCGACGACCGACATGTCAACGATGGGGATGACGAGGCACCGGCAGCCAACACCATGCCGAGGGGAAGCATCGACAAGCGTCTAGAAAAGGAGATGCAGCGGTGGTGCAGGGACACTTGGATGGGATAGGAACGACGCAGCTGGTGAACAAAGGGAGGGGTGGGGATGGGAGCAAGCTGCGGCAGCGACTAGTCAGGCCAGGGGAGGCAACGGCGACCGGAAGTAGGCGACGGGAGGCGATGGCGACCGAAAGATAGGGGAGGGGAGGGAACGGCGGGCTAGGGATTACAGACCCACACGCTGTCTGCCGCATCTCTTCTAGCCATCCCCACGCGGTGGATAGAAACGAAAATAACTGGAAACAACAGGGCTTTTCTCTTCCATCTCTGCAGCCCAGGCCACCGAAACGCCCTGCACACGCGCAGCGTGATGCTTTTCTCAGCTTCTGGAAGTTGGATACGATTCTCTCACTGCATGTGTCCTGCGGGTATCGCAACGTTACATTGACATTTTTGATGCGATGCAATCAATGTAGGTGTAGGGAGTAGTATCCGGCGGCGAAGGGTAAAAAAATTCGAAATCCCCAGCGTACGTACGTGGGGCGTACTCTTGCTCGGCTGTTCGGCTAGCTGGTAAGCTGGAGCAGTACCCATTCGAAATCCTAAATGCCCGCCATGAATTATCGCAACTGCATTTAGTGCGCGGCTCTGCTCGTTTGCCCGGCCGTTAATTCCGTGCTGCCCTGCTCTGCTCTGTGCACGCGCATTTCAAATCCTACACCTTCCTCGTCGTCGTCTATTCTTCTTCTTGCACAGGTGCCCCATGTGCAGAGCAGAGCGGAGCAGAGGAAGAGGCAGAGTATCTGAGCGGGAGATCGGAGGAGGATGCACGCGTGCTTCCATGGCGGCGGAGGCGGCAGGATCAGGTCCATCGGCATCATCAGGGACCTCACCAAGAATGTGTGTCAGCAGCTGCATCTGCCCTTCCATCTAGTATTACGCGCGTGTGTATGAATGTGTGTGTGCGCGCGTGTGCAGATGAAGGCTATGTCTCTCAAGGTGAAGATGGGCGGCGGTGGGAATGACGCGCGGCCGCGGGCGCGGCGGCGGGGACGGAGGAGGCAGGAGGAGGAGGATGAGGAGGACCTAGAACTGCAGGGCAAGGACATCGCGGCGGCGGCGCCGTCCGCATCCGCCAAGATCGTGCCGGCACAGCTGCAGGAAGCCGATGGCCACGACGGGACGTCTAGTGGGGATGACGATCACCGGAGGCGCAAGGACGAGCAGGGAGGAAGGAAACAGGAACACTGCAACAAGTGCTGCCGCCCTCCAGACGACGGCACCGGGGAGAAGGGGGAAGCGGAGGTGGCCATGGATCACACCATGTCCGCAGAGGAGGTGGTGGAGGAGAGCGATCAGGAGTGGGTGGCAGAGCCAGAGCCCGGGGTGCTGATGACGCTGGTGGCCCGTCCCGACGGCACCAACCACCTCCGCAGGATACGGTTCAGGGAGGAGCTCTTCGACGGCACCAGGGCGGCGCAGCGCTGGTGGGCAGACAATTACGACAGCATCGTCGAGCTTTACAGCGTGGTCCAGCCCGAGCGCTCGCACCACGACGAAGACGACGACGGCGACTCCGACTCTGTTCCCGCAACCCCGTGCCAGTCAGAGGACGACGACCACCGGCGGCGGCGGCAGCAAGGATGCGATTCGGCCTCCATCTTCTCCGGGCCGTCAAGCGGCAGCGGAAGCGGCGGCGGGTCGGCCAGCACGGTGGGCTCCCCCATATTGGGCCTCGTCACCAAGCCAAGCAGCAGCGCACGTGCGACCCAATTCAAACACTCGCCCACGTAAACATTTTTACTAGACAAAATTCATGTTCATTAATCAATCTACTAACAAAGCAACTTTCTTTTTTTTTTACCTTTTTTCTGCGAAGGCCCCGAAGCAGAATGGTTATAACTTATATGCTGTTTGTTCTAGACTTCTAGCACTGATCCATACAACACCACTTGTAAACATTTTTCGTAGAATTCACTCATTTTGTAACTACTTCAGCCCAGTTCATTTCGGACTTGTTTATGGCTTAAATCCAGACACGGTAACAGTGATCTTTTATCAAATTCTTAGACATTTATAATTTTTTAGCATTAAATTTACTCGTTTAACCCTTAAATAATTATCACAAAACTCAGCATCATCCATCTTGAATCTTGTACATACATCATGTTTCAAACAGGCCATCAGAACTTTTATCAAGTTGTGCTAACTGCTAACCCATTTGGATAGAACAGGGGATAAAGGGCATTCAACAAATATTTCAAACACTAGAAAGGAGGAAAAGAATCGGAATGTTACATTGCAGCTCGATAGTGTTGTCTGAGTTGGTTAAGGAAAAACACCAATATTAGAAAGTACTCCTTCTGTTTTTTGTTTTTGATTGTAGATCATTCTGGTATTTGGATCAATGAACATGTTCATTGATTCATTGATAAATCTGACAAATGTTAGGATGATTTATAATTAGAAATAGAGCGAGTATCAAAATCTTTTAAAGGTGGAGAGTATTTGAAAGCAGACCTTGTGCCTTGTTTTCCAGTCAACCAGGTGGTCGAATGGCAGCAACCGTGCAAGTGTTGCATTCTTTCCCACAAAGATGCGTGATTCTAATCAATGGCAAAGCAGGAATCCCAAATCACGAGCCTTTGCCATGTCTGACTCATATGCATGCTAAATATTGTTGATAACTTAATTGTACAGAGACTCTTCTTGGTCAGCGATTGTTCAGGGTAATACTGATAGACCTTGACATGAACTTTCCCCAGTGTTAGAAAAATCGGTGATCGGTAGCTGATCGGCCAACCACCGAGTAAGGATTAATCGGTTAATCGGGGATTAACTGAATTAATCGGTCGATCAATTAATCGGTTAAATGTTGAATATAAAATTTATAGTTAACATATTATTCTAGTCAAACCATATCTATATAAACCCCTCAAATCCTAGAGTATATAATGCCCTCAATCCCTTCTCCACTCCTCTCCTCCAAGCCTCCCGCCGCCAGCCTTTCACCTCCTCCCCAACCACCTGTTCAGCTGCCATCTACTTCTCTTCCTCTCTTCAGTTCTGTGACTTCTCTCCCTCACGCAGCTCCTCTCCTCCAAGCACCTCCCTCCGGCCAACCTTCACACCGCTGCCCTCCATGTCGCAAGAGTCAATCCTCCAGCAAACAGGAGGGCACGGTGGCGGCGCGGACCTAGCGGCGACGACCTAGATCCAGATGGCGAGTCCCAAATCTGACAGTGGCAACGCGGATCTGGTGAAGAGGTCACAGATCCGGTGATGGGGCACAAATACAACGGCAACAGTGTGGATCTGGCAAAGGGTCATGAATCTGGCGACGGGGGAGCAGTTCCGATGATGGGGGAATAGATCCAGCAACGAGGAGAAGATCCAATAATCAGTGATTCAGCCATTAATCGGGTTGACTGCCGATTAATCAGGTTGACCACCCGATTAATCGGTCAACCAATTAATGGACCGATTATGCTATAAATTAACTGATGTCTTGCCGAGTACAAGTTAATCGACCGATTAATCGGCTAATCGACCGATTTTTTCAACACTGACTTTCCCTGAGCTCTCAACTATAAATGATGTATAGAATAGCCATGGTTTGATTGGAAACTATTGGAATTTTGAGATAGACCATATTAATATTTCAAAACTTTCTAAATAAATCTCGAAGACTCGTACCACGAAAAAAAATACCGAGTGGCCGGATATCGGGCTCAACAGTCGGCACTGCTGATTGCTAAATCCGAGCCAAAGACTCGAGAGTCGGGGTCAGCACTGCCGAATGCTTGATCCGAGTCAGGACTTGGGAGTGGGGGTCGGCTTGTTGAACCTGACCATGTGTTCCTAGAATCCTACTTCTTGCCCAGTGAGGACGCAATCTTTCCTTTTCTTGTTTCGATTCTTTAGGAACATGGTGAAATTTGTGGGATATGATTATATGGAAACCGACTTGACTGAGATCGTGATCGCGACACTAGATCTGGCTGCTCCCATATAAATACCCGTAGATCTGGCTGATTCAATATGATGAGAATTACAATAAAACCATGTTACGATTTTGCTTGTCACTTCTCTCTGTTGTGCTGTCGCAGTAGACTACTCCATTCCGTTCGCCAGCGTGCACCGAGAACGGGAGAGCATGTCTTTGGAACTAGTCGTCCTTGCAATCCTGCATCGGAAGAGAGCGAATAAGATTTTTAGAAAGCGCTTTGCGCGACTACTCAAGTTTGTCATCATGACGCATCTTCTATCTACGTCTATGATCAGTCGCCGTCGGATGCTATGATCCAACAACAACAGAAGCGTTTCTGTCCCAATCACGGATTCATCCTCAACTACTGTACAGTACGTGATTTACTTTTATGTACAATTTATAATCATGCTTTGTGTAATCATGATTATTACATTCTTGCTGACTAGTATTATAGATATGTTCATGCTATTTAGTGTGATTGCTATGATTTATCTTATTCAGAAATTAATCATAAAATTGCTTAATACTCCAATGGAAACAAATGCATACACACACTTGTTCCAAATAATAAGAATGCCAACATTGCTTTCAGATTCTTAGCCATGGACAACAAACCCCTTGGTTTCTGATTCGACACTGCCATTCTTTGATAAATGACAAGGGACATTGCACCTTTTCACCTCCGATTGGTGCTCCCTCCCTCCCTAATTGTCCAGTTGCTGCATGCCCTACAAACCAACATCACGTATCTCACCAGTGAATACAAGCATGCACAGCTGGACTTCAACACAACCAGCAAGATACTTCACCAGTTCACCTTGACAAATGGCCCAAAATCAATGTACATGGAGATAAGCTCCGCTGCTCCGGCCTCCATATGGTGGGCTACTGCCATTGTGCTACACTTGTCCTAGATGGCATATCCCAGAAATACATCTACACAGCAATGGCAGCAACAAGCAGCCAGTGAAACGTGTTGTGGACCTCAATTGGCTTCATCCCAAGGAACACTTATGCGCATCCAGGAGAGTCAGCAAATGGACCCTACCGGGCAAAAGGTGCTCCTAATTCTTGATGGAGCTGTGGAGAACTCGAAATCCCAGTGCCTCCTGACCCGTTACATTCAGTACTGGATTGTTTCCACATAAATAACCAGCAGTCTCAAACGAGATAGCGCAAGCTCCCTATGCAGATCTAATGATATATGGTGTGTACTTCTGCATGAATCTTGATCTCTCTTGTACTGCTCTGCTTCAATAAAAGAAGAAGGCCTTTGGTTGGTTGGGCACTGTTGGACTAATTACCAGATCACCAAAGTCTCTTATATGTCTGTGCTGAGAAATAATGGGGCCTGCCTTGTTTTAAGTTCCAACAACTTAAATGTAAAGGATTCAGATGGCTCTAATTGCTTTGCCAAGGCTAACTCTACAACATCCGCCATGAAAAGAGAAGAACATCAACTACATGTCTACATTTGTTTATTTCTAGCCCAAAAAAGAAGAGCGGTTGCAAATTGCAATCAGCATCACAACCTTGCAGGTTAAAAGTATTTTACAAAAGTTGCTACAGTGACACGACCAAACTATGTGTACCAGCTCACGAAATCCAGCGTACCTCAATGGCTCAGACGCGGCGGGACCGGACCCAGAACAGCTCGCGAAAGATCGCCACGACGATGACGACGTTGGGCATGATCGTGAGCACCGCCCCCACGACGGAGGGCAGCGGGCGCGCCCTCATGGGGCCCCTCCGCGCCCGCCGCCGCCGCGCATACCCCTTTAGTTCCGCCTTGCTCCATCGCTCCGGCGCCGGTTCGATGGCGGCGGAGGGCACGAGCGGCGGCGGGAGCTGGAAGGGGCACCGGGAACGCCAGGACGACGGCGGGAGGCAGAACCTCGAAACGCGCGGAAGGAAGATGGATGCGAGCGCCCACCGAAGGATCCCAGCCCCAGGGCAGAGAAACGGCGGGTATGTGGAGCCCGGGGGTGGGCACGGGACGCGGGACGCGAGGAAGAGCTGTGAGTGGAGCGACGGGGAGTAGGAGGGGTGGGTCAGGATGTGGGTCAGCGCCTCCGTCCGCTGCGACCAGGTGGGGAAGGTATTCCGGGGAGCCCAGCCTCCGTCTCTCGGCTCTGCCATGGATGAGACGCAGCCAGATCGAGCTGCGCGGCGACGGCTTGCAGCTTGCTTGCCCGGGCAGAGGATGAAATCTCCCAGAGGATAAAGTTGGTTAGCCTTCCACGTCGCCAAAAGGTGAATACGTAAAGCTAGGTTACGTCTTCACGTGCGATACACCTGAAATTCAGGTCCATTACTCCGGCTATTCATAATGTGCTGAGGAGCCCATTGACAAGCCATGGCCCCAAACATGTAACATTGAGGACTTCTTCTAGACGACTTTGATTTATTGATAAGTCAACTTAATCTTAATAGTTTAAATAATCTGGTATTTAAAAAAACTGAGAAGCGAGTCATGTTCTGCTAAAGTCTAATTTTATTGTCTTTATAGCATGATGAAGTGCGGTTACAGAAATATGAAAATGCTTTGCGACTTTGAAAATAAAACTTTGGTTGATGAGAAAGAACAGAATTAAAGTTGGGGAGCAATTACAGAATATGAAATGGCAAGGAAAGTAAGCTCGAGGACTAAACTTGACTTTAGTTTCTCATTATTTATTTGCTAAATTACAGAAATATGAAAATGCTTTGCGACTTTGAAAATAAAACTTTGGTTGATGAGAAAGAACAGAATTAAAGTTGGGGAGCAATTACAGAATATGAAATGGCAAGGAAAGTAAGCTCGAGGACTAAACTTGACTTTAGTTTCTCATTATTTATTTGCTAAATTACAGAAATATGAAAATGCTTTGCGGCTTTGAAAATAAAACTTTGGTTGATGAGAAAGAACAGAATTAAAGTTGGGGAGCAATTACAGAATATGAAATGGCAAGGAAAGTAAGCTCGAGGACTAAACTTGACTTTAGTTTCTCATTATTTATTTGCTAAATTTTAGTCTCTACATATTTGATTATAGTGACTAAAGGTTATTAAAACAGTTAAAAAATGACCAAACTACCTTTATTAAATGCATACAGATGATCTTTTTCCCACCTCGAGGGGCATTAATGATTGATAAACCATATTAATAGTCTCTTTTAGCCATTTTTAGCAACCTCACGAGGACTAAAGGACTAAACATTAGGGACTAAAGTTTAGTCCCTTTTAGTCACCATATTTGATAATTTAGGAACTAAACTCTAAAGTTTAGCAAGATGAAACCAAACGCCCCTAAGTCCAAATAAAGTGCAAGTTGTGTGATCAAATGGAATCGGTGGTTCATTTAGCTTTTCAATGTCCCCTCTCTCGTTTTATTTGGTGTTTCATTAGAGATACACTGGGATGGGAACATAGGCCCTTTTTCAAGAAATGATTTTACAACTTATTTGCTGAAAAACAGAAACTCAAAATTAACCTAATTTTCATTTCTATGATGGCGGCATGTGTGTGGACTTTTTGGCTCAACGGAGAGGAATTTGTGTTTAGAAATTCTATTATTTTATTAGCAATGTTGCAGGGTTAGTTTATAAAAGGGCCAAAATTTTCCATGTCATTACAATTTTCACGATTTTGAAATATGTCATCGACGTGTCACTGACATATGAGACCTACCACAGTCACTGACAGTGACATTTTTCAAATTACAGAAAATTGTAATGGTATTTTTACAAAAAATCCTTTATAAAATGGTATATCTGTTATCTCAATGGCAGGTTCCGGTTCCAGCTCATTTACAACGAAGTGTTGCAGACTGCTTCGAATTGCTCCGTGCAAATTTGCTAGTGATGAGAAGTCCTCCAAACACAGGAAACGTGAAGGGGGCAGGAATGAAATGGATGTTTGGAGAAATTTGCAAACATAACACTTCATTCGGTGGGCTTCGCAAGAACGACACCGCAACATTGCCAATTGCAAATATAACATTATAATAGTGAAGGCTTTGAACATTTAGCATTGTACTTTACTAAACAGGTTTTTTTGAGCGTGCTTCGGTTTTAGCCTTACTCTTTTCTTCTTCCAGAGAACTCCAGAGAACCAGCCACGAGAAACAAAACCTCCGGCCACCGCCGTCCGCCCCTGCCCCTCCGCCCCACGCCGTCCACCGCCCCTGCGCCCTCCGCCTCCGCCCTCCGCCCCCCGCCCCGGCAACCTCCTCATAAAGCTCACCTCCCTCCGCCGCATCCGCCGCCTGGAGTCCGTATGGGACGACGACATGCGCTTCGCCGACGCGGCCAGGAACCGCGCCGCCGTTGCACGACGCCTGCTGCACGACTGCGACCCCCGCTCGACCGCTGGCGGCCGGCCCAACCGGCTCATTCGGGCGGGCTACGGCGGATGGCTGCTCTACTTCTGCTTCTGAATATTTTTGCCTATGAAATGTTCATGACCATGTAAATTCCATTCCATAGAAGGATTAGTCTGTTCAACTTTGCAGCTGACTTTCTATTTGTCAGCTCTAATCTATGAAATTTTGTGATCTTAAGGTGATTTGATCATATTTAATGCTATTCTAGGGTCCTGGAATGATAATTGTCTACGTCATTGTCTTTAGTTTGATTGTCCCCGAAGTTGATCTTGTGAACATGCTAGTCAGGTTGTTCTGTGTTCTTCATATAATATGATTTCTCGGTGATTAGCCGAATGTCATTGACAGAAATTACCTACCTACTGAAATGGGATTTGGTTAGTTGCCATGGACGGCGCGGGGACGGAGGCGCGGGGGCAGAGGGGCAGGGGCGGACGGCGGTGGCCGGAGGTTTTGTTTCTCGTGGCTGGTTCTCTTGAGTTCTCTGGAAGAAGAAAAGAGCAAGGGTAAAACCGGAAGCACACCAAAAAAACCTATTTAGTAGAGTACAATGTTAAATGTTCAAAGCCTTCACTATTATAATGCTATATTTGCAATTGGCAATGTTGGGGTACCATTCTTGCGAAGCCCACCGAAGGGAGTGTTATGTTTGCAAATTTCTCGGATGTTTGCCTTGTAGGTGACTGAAAGAAAATGCTTGTAGGGTCTGAAAACTAGTACGCTGATTTAAATTTGCTAGTTATGTATGTCTTTCATAGTGATGCTTGTCTATCTAGTCTAAAAGATGGTAGTTCCAAGTGATGGGTCCAGTGAGTCTTTTTTTTTTTTGTGATCGTTGGCTCTGAACTTGGGGTGTTTTCTGCATGCTTAGCTGATGTCTTGAGGGGTTATGTCCTGTTTTAGATCATATGTGTTTGCACTTTTGAGTGCTAAAAAGCTGGTATCTCTGGCAAAACACTACTTTTATGCTTCCAATGCAAGTAGGTCTATGATGCCTTTATCAAAAAAAGTGTGACCAAAATATTGTGTTACCTATATAATTGTTTTGTTTGTTGTTTACTTATCGGATAATTTTGTATATTCGGCAAAGTAGAGATCTAAATAAACTTAAGAAACCTTAAAACATGAGTTTTTTTTCTACCAATAGGACCTAATATAGAATTATGGCTTATTAAGATAATAAAATTTGACTTATAGATAACTTATGATTTTTTAGAGATATAAGCCAGTTATAATTTATCTAGAAGGGGCCCATATCCAAGAAACTTTATTTCCAACACTTCAACTCCCAAAACACTTCATTTTTATTTTTTTCCTTTACCCTCGGTTCATAAATTAGTTTTATTTTTAAATAGTTTTTACATATAATTTTATAATATATTTTTTGTTAATAAGCGATAATTGATTTTTTTATTCTCGGCACTAAAGACAAATGAAGTGGCAAACAAGCAAGCATGTTAGCTTTAGTATTACTAGTAGTATGTCTATGCCAATGCTTTGGTAAACATCAAAAAATAATTAATGTTTTGAACTTAAAGCGAATAATGAGATAAATCCACAACAGTTGTGTCTAGCACACAATAAATTTTCAGGTCCCATCCCAAAAATAACATTACTTATGCATTAATAGAAAGGAACGACAAATTATGCGGCAAAATACCTTAGCTACGTGTCCCATTCTTTTTGTGAGCTGATTGTTACACGCCTTCTCATCATTGAAAAACAAAAGTTAATACTTTGCAACCTATCCGTGCTTTTAATTTTCTTTGTTCTAACAATTGCGGTGATACTATCGTCTGAATAGATATCTTTTCTTTCTTTTTGTGATAATGCAGACCGGATTTCTTCGGGCTCCATCCAGTGTTTTGCTACAATCACGAAAAATTATCAAGTCTACTTTGCTCTTTTTAACAACACCTGTACTACCAACCAAAGAAGACCAAAAAAAGAGAAATGTATTCTAAATGTTATCTTCAAGCAGCAGTAATATGTTTATTCCTAGGCTATCCAAATGCAAGTTCACAAGTGATAAATAACTAAGGATAAAAAGGAGAATTTCTGACAATGATTAGTGACATACAATTTTTGAGTAAGCATGAACACACGGTACACACAAAATTAAGATTTTACTACAATTAGGTTCAAGACCAACAAGATTTTATCCAAGTAAAATCATTACAAGAAAATTATTGTGCACAAGAACTTCCATAGAAGAAATCGACAATTAGTTTACCGATTCCATATACAATGTTCACTCCCAAAAATATAATTATTTAACTTCAATCTCTGGTAGTATTAAGATAAAAAGAGGGCACAAACATAACTAGTATAATTACCAACCTATATTGAGATCTAACATTATCTGAGATGTTATCATGATCTTGTCTTTGAGACGTGCTAGCCTCGAGAGCAAGGGCCTAAAATTTTGAGAAGCAAGCTGACAACACCATCTTGAGAAACCATGTATAATTCATAGTTTTTAATGCCCCCTGCTATGAACAGAGATAATTCTCTTGCGTTGTTTACACATCCATGAAGCATCGATACATCTTCAATTGTAGAAATGTAGACATATTTTTGCATTATCGGGAGGGCTCTTGGTGAATGCTAGGGAAGACCAACCTTCTTTAGCTGATGCATAAAAAACTAGAAAGTCTAATTGTGTTTTTGCAAAATCCAAATAGGCAAGTGTCACTGTAATTTATTTAAAAAACATAAAGCAAACCAAATTGAAGAGGTAAAAAATCCAAGCAGGGTCTCCTTACCATGCAGCCGATGGAGATGATGATGCAGGCGATGACGGGCGGAGGGCAGCAAGCAGGGGCAGAAGAGAGTGGACGGTGGTGTGTGGAGGGGAGCAGATGACGGCAGACGGAGGGGAGCAGAAGGGCAGAGGTGACCGATGGCGGGTAGGGTGGCGGCAGCAGGCAGATGCGTGTGGTGGCTTTTAGGGAAGAGGCGTGGAATGGAGGCGATGGGTTGAGGAGAGTAGGAGGACGGAGGCAGGTGGAGGCGAGTAGAAGAGCAGAGGCAACCAATGGGAGTGGGGTGGTGGCGCCAAGGAAGGAGACAGAGACCACGAGGATGTGGCAGTAGTACAAAGGAGATAGACGACTGACGATAGTGCGTAGGCGATAGGTAACCGGTGGTGGTGCAGAGATGGGAGGCAACCGACGGAGGCCTCCTAGGGCCGAAGATGGAGAGGAGCGCGCTCTCTTGCTTCAAGCACAAGCACGACAGATCCCACGACACAAAAATCAAGGAAGCCCGGGAGCGCACACCGGTTGGGTTCCCTCCTCTGACCACGATGCACGAGACAATGGCGATGGGGGAGGACGGAAGCGAGGGATGGAGACTATAGGCAGCGGGGTACGATGTGGAGTTCTAGGGTTTGGGCCACGCGGCATAGGGAGCGAGAGAATAGAGGGGAGGAGGATGTGCAACAACGTCCAGATGAGTGGATGGATTCAGTGGGGCGCTAATCGTGGGAGGGCGTTCGGTGGGGAGCACGTGACATATTGCTTGGACGGTCTAGATGTTCTGAATGAGTGATGATACATGAAGAACGGTCCAGATTGCTTATTTGATAAAGGCAACTCATCAATTATATATTGGTATAGATATAGATGTGTGCATGACGTGCGCGTTATGGCAGTATTGCGGTTGGGGTGGTGGAGAAGGCAAGGCCACCTCTTGAGGAGAACGAAGGGATAAGATTTAACATAAATTATTTAAGTGTTGAGATTTATTAGATGAGTCATGTTTTAGACTCGTCAATTATATAATAGAGTAGATTATGTCCCTTCTTCGTATCTACAGTCTACTTAGACTATCGTTGTCCCGCTTTTTAATTTATTAAACTACGTAATCTTTTAATAAATTTTCTATATAGAAATTCCATAGAATACATTTCAAATATGCTTTCAATTTGTAATAGTTAATTTTAATTAATAATTCGCTAATTATGTGGCTAATCAGATCAGATATAATCAGGTATGTTCCTTTGACCTTAGACTTTCAAGATGTCCTAGTAGTATATAGAGCTACTGTTAGAAATATGTGCAATATTTTAATTCTAAGTTTTATTAGAAGGAAACACTCATTATGAACAACAATGCATTAAGAAATACTAGCTAATATTTAATGTACATCAGGAAACACATGTTGCCAAAAAACATATAAATTACTTTCTTAATCAACGGAAGTAGCAAGAAGCAATGCATAGAGGAAGTAGTCAATGTTTAGTTTCACATGAGCGGTTGCATAAAAGCGTTGCCCAGAAACCTAATTGACGCCCTGTGCAGGTGTTCTCTGTGGCAATGGTTTAGAGATCCCACTCTTTTTTCAATCTGGTGCAAGTCAAAAAGAAAGTTGATGAAATCTTGGCAACGCATCAAACTCAAGGCAGTGGAGCAGAGATAGGGAAGGAGAGAATGGGATCAAAAAAAGGGCTCTTTAGATTGGACGTATCCAATCTTTTATAGACAACCATAGCCATGCTAGAATAAAGTTACAAACTTATTACTAGTAACTGCCAAATTCATATCACATAAATTTGGCCACAAATACTAGTAACAGAAGTTTTAAACCACGCATTCAAAATGACTAGTAACTAAAATATTTATTCTAGCATTTGATGGTTATTCAAATTTCAATTTTAATCACATTAAAACAATGCATTTAGATACAGATAATGTATACATGAAAGTCCAAAAAATTCGAATAGACTTGGCGTTATTCTGCTACCACGCACGCAGTCGCTCATCGCAAGTCATGAGTCACGTGGTATCTCACGCGAAAAATACGTGAATACGCACATGCGTGCGTGTGAATTTAGCCAAATCCTCATGAATTTTCTTTATTTAATAAATAGAGATAACTCTACCTTATAAGTGGGTCTCTATCACACTGAATAAGCAATATGGTACTAATTATGTACACATGCTTTGGAATTAAATAATTAGGTCATCTCATAGGCCAATTTTCAACAATCCCCCACCAATTCCAAAGCAATCAGAAAGATAGATGATTATAATATCACTACGTTGAGCTATTATTTCATATACCGACATTTAGATGAAAGTCACATTCGGGTTGAACTTGCACCTAGATTGAAAAGATTCATTTTTTTACATCTGATGAATGGACTAAGCCTTGAATTCATAGATTTTTATGATAAGACTGCACTTGACAATCGAACCGATACCAGGCTACCAATAGACTATATCTTAACGGAGCTTGCATGGTCATGCTCCCTAATCTGCTCATGAGCCTTCTTGAGAATGCCCTATTCTCATGAACTACGACCTCACAGTTAGGCTTAGGTAGGTATTCATTCTAGGTATCCTGTAGGTCGATACCTATTTCTCTCATTGGACACTAGAATACATTAAGGCTTTAAGCCAACCTTCCATACAGTATAGAGCACGCTATTTGTAGGACATAGGTAAAATATGAATACACGTACTCTCATTTTTCATCAACAACTTGTTTTTCCCGTTATCTAATTCACGGGATCTTTGATCAATAAGATATGGGTTACCATTGTGATAAAAATTACATGGGCCTCATACCCATGTCCAAAGAAGCAGCAGGAATCGCTTTTCATGCCAGACCTTTTGTGAAAGGATCTGCTAGGTTCTTCTCGGTTTGAATATAATTCAACGTTATTACTCCAGAGTTTTTCATCTTCCTAACAGATTTGAGCCTATGGTTTACATGTCCGGAGGATTTCATATTATCCTTAGTACTCATAACCTTTGTTAACACAGATTAGTTATCACAATACATGAGGATTACCGGTATTGGTTTCTCAACTAAAGGCAAGTCCAACAAAAGCTCTCTAAGCCACCCGGCTTCAACAAACACTGTGTCTAATGCTACAAGTTCAGCCTCCACGGTTGAGCATGTCAAAATGGTCTGTTTACAAGACCTCCATGAAACTGCAGCATCGACTAAGATAAACACATATACCCTTGTAGATTTGATCTCATCCTCATGTGAGATCCAATTGAAATTACTATATCCTTCTAGTATAGATGGATAACTAGTGTATTGAATTCTATAAGAGGTTGTGCCTCTCAAATATCGCAACACTCTTTCAAGCGCTTACCAATGATCATGTCTGGATTAGAGGTGAACCGACTTAATTTACTCACAACAAAAGAAATGTCAGGTCGTGTAGCTCCAACAATATACATCAGGGATCAAATAATTTGTGAGTATCTTAATTGATCTATTCCTAGACCTTGATTCTTTCGAAACTTTATGCTAGAATCATATGGGGTTGGAGAACTTTTGCTATTCTCAAAACCAAAACGACTCAATATCTTTTCAGCATAATGGGCTTGACTCAAAGTAATCCCATCATTATTCTTGAACACATTAATATTTATAATGGCATATGCATCTCCTAAATCTTTCATATCAAAACACTGAGACAAGAAATATTTAATTTCATTAATTATAGTAGTATTTGTTCCAAATATTAGTATGTCATCAACATACAAGCACAAAATCACTCCATTACCCTCACCATAATGATAATATGCACACTTGTTTGCCTCATTAACAACAAAACCAATAGATGTTAGAGTTTTATCAAATTTTCCGTGCCACTGTTTAGGAGCTTGCTTTAGGCCGTATAAGGATTTAATAACTTGCATACTTTATCCTCCTGTACAGATATCACAAAACCATTTGGTTGCTCAATATAAATTTCTTCATCCAACTCTCCATTAATAAATGTTGTCTTTACATCCATTTGATGGATGAGTAGACCATAGGAAGTAGCTAATGTAATGAGCACTTTAATTGTGGTTAATCTAACAATAGAAAAATATGTATCAAAATAATCCTTTCCTTTCTGGGTAAAACCCTTGGCCATAAGTTTTGCTTTGTATATCTCAATAGTACCATCAGGTCTTATTTTCTTTTTGAATACCCACTTACATCCAACAGGTTTGCACCCGTGTGGACGATCAGTGATCTCCCATGTTCCATTACACATGATGGAGTCCATTTTACTACGGACTGCCTCTTTCCATTTTACGAGAAGCATCCATGACTATATTTTTATCCTTCCCGGGTTTATTCGCTATTAGTAGTGTGTCATTCAATGGTTCAAAAATATGATCTAAATTATTTCTATTCACAAACTCACTATCCTCATTTACATAAGTACTGCTTGCTGGTCTCATAGGAAAAATATTCTCAAAAAATGAAGCATCTTTTGACTCCATTATTGTATTGATAATAATTTTAGAAGTTTTAGATTTTACTACTAAAAACCTATATGCAGGACTATTGAGAGTATAACCAAGGGAGACACAATCAACCATTTTTTGTCCAAGTTTTCTCTTTTTCTGCACTGGTATATTGACTTTTGCAAAACATCCCTTGGTTCATAGAAAATTGACATTTGGTTTTCTCCCTTTCCATCCCTCATATAGAGTAATCTCACGTTGTTTGGTGATTACTCTATTTAGGACGAAGTTTGTTGTTAATATAGCTTCCCCGACCATACCTTACCCATACCAACACTTTCTAACATGGCATTTGCCAAGTCTATTAGTGTCCGGTTTTTTCTCTCAGTTACCCTATTTGATTGAGGTGAGTATGGTGGAGTAACTTCATGAATTATATCATGCTCAACACAGAAGTTGGAGAAATCGTTTGAGGTATACTCTCCTCCTCGATTATCCCTTAGTCTTTTTATTTTCCTTTCTAATTGGTTCTTAACCTCAGCCTTATAAGTTTTAAAGTAGTTCAAAGCTTAATCTTTTGTTTTCAGCAAGTAAACATAATAGAAATGTGTTGCATCATCTATAAATATAAGAAAGTATATTTTTCCTCCTTTTGTCAAAATTCTATTCATCTCACACAAATCAAAATGGATTAAATCTAATGGTGCCAAATTCTTTTCAACCTTTAATCTATTGAAAGGTTTTCGAGGTTGTTTTGCTTGCACACAAGATTGACACTTAGATCCTTTGACTATTTCAAATTTTAGAATTAATTATAATCTAGATATTCTAGCAATACTATCAAATCTAATATGACAGAAACGAGAATACCAAATATCAGCCAAATATTTATTTAAACCAGTAGCAATATTTATTTTATTTTGATAAGACACCAAGGTACTTAGGTGAAACAAGGCCTCCACTCTCATATATTTTCTCATAAAAGAACCAAACTTGGACATTACAATTTTATTTGACTCAAAAACTAGCTTATAACCATCCCTACATAAGAGAGAACCACTAATTAGGTTCTTGCTTATTGTTGGCGCATGTTGTACATTCTTCAATTGGACGGTTTTTCCTGAAGTAAGTTTCAGAGCCACCATACCAACACCAAGAACAGAAGCATGTGAGATGTTTCCCATTAGGACGGAGGAAGCCTCGGTTGCCTGATAAGAAGAAAACAAAGAGACATTAGAACACACATGAACTTTTGCACCAATGTCAACCCACTAATTAATGGATTGAAGGGTGATAAAATAATAGGAGGATTACCATACCCTCCTGAACTAGAGGCCTCACATATGGTGATGTTCTTTTTATTCCTATTTTTGCTGTGACGACATTTTTAGGCCATATGACCATTTTTATCACACACAAAACAAGTGATATCCTTCAAGTCCTTTTTCTCAATCTTCTTTTTCTTAAATCTAGTTGTTCTTAGTTTGGTATGTCTTTCTCTCTTGTCTTCCCCTCCACATCAAGGACAACAATGAGATCCTCAACAGAGATCTCCTCCCTCTTGTGCTTTAAGCTTGTGGCAAAATCCCACCAAGTTGCAAGAAGTTTTGCACATCCCAAGTGCACAATATTGCCAACCAGTAGCTAGAGGTCATGAGCTTACTTAACTACCGACTTAGCACTATCCATGCTGTAGTCAAAGAATTGCTCACACACATACAACCAGCGAACGGCTTCAGCCTCTGCGTACTTTAGCTCTAAGGCATCCCACATCTCTATGGCAGACGTGTAGTTCATATATACGTCATAGAGCCGATCTGCCAAAATAGTGAGAAGGCAACCTAGTGCGGTATCATTTGCACCCTCAAACTGCATGGTCTGATCCATCGTAAATGAGTACATTGGGTGAATCACCCACCACAAACCCAAAGACATGAGCCAAAATTTGGACCTTGTCTACCATCTACGAAAGTTCTCACCAGAAAACCTCTTAGATTTCATGGTATCAGAAACACCAACCATTGTTCATTCACAAGAATATGCACAATCAGGTTTCTAGATTATTATAAATATGTGCAATATTTTAATTCCAAGTTTTATTAGGAGGAAAAACTCATAGATGAACAACGATGCATAAAGAAATACCAGTAGGTATTTCACGTACATCAAGAAACACATGCTGCCAAAAACATAAAACTACTTACTTGATCAACAGAAGTAGCAACAAGTAGCGCGTAGAGGAAGTAGTCGATGTTGAGATTCACACAAGCGGTCGTGCAAAAACGCTGCCAAAAAACCTTATTGTCGCCCCATGCAGGTGTTCTCTATGACAACAGTTTGGAGATCCCGCTCTTCTTTCAATCCGGTGCATGCTGGAAAGAAAGTTGATGAAATCTTGGCTACGCAAAAACTCAAGGAAGTGGAGAAGAGATGGGGAAGGAAAGAATGGGGATAAAAAAGGGGCTCTTCAAATTGGATGTCTCCAATCTTTAATAGACTATAGGATCAAAACGGGTGACTTGAGGGAGATGACTAGGAGCTTCAACAAAATCTTTCGATTTGATGGCCTTTTTCTTAACACCCAATGCACCTCTAAAGAACGAGCAGAAGCAAATAAACTTACATACCAAAAATTCAAAGACAAACAAGTCCTATCACTCTTCTATAAGATATGGTATGATGCGACATTATGAGGGATCACAAGCACTTAAAATAATCTAGTCTTCAAAAACCAAACGATGTCCTGATTGAAAACACACCCGTACAACGCACGCAAGGCAAATTAAAAAGGATTCACAGACTAGGCAAGCAAACCAACAAGTGCTAGGAATATATTCATTAATCAAAGAAATTTATCAAATACGTAAGACACCAACAGATCACAAGACATGAATTTCGAATAAAAAATACACTTGCAAAAAATTAATCAAACAGATTAAATGTAAGAAATAAGATGATCCATACCTTCACTTACCTCAGTAGAAATAAGAGATGTACAACAGTTATTTTTCTTGGGAAATGCACTTGGGTGCATGCAAATGGGGGCAAGCTCGGGGGAGGCATACCTCACATGATTAGTCGTGGCCGAGCCACACTCCGGCTGACAAAGGCGGAGAGCACGGTGGCTTCCAGCTAGGCACTATGCACCCGAGACAAGGACGCGGCGCGTGTGCGATCCTTGGCGCAAGTGTTGTGTGCTTCCGGCCGAGTCCCCACGCTAGGATGCGCTCCTTCGAGCGCCATGTGTCTGATGAACTGCCTCGCCCCACACAAAACACCTTCCCACGCCACCGAAGAAGAAAACCACCAGAGGTACTCGAATAAAACGGAGGAATAGTACTCCTCAAGAAAACTGGCAGTTGAGATTTAGAGAACAAAACTGGTGGTGAGGACAAAGTAAGAAGATGACTCAAAATCTCATTTGATAAAGTGAACTTAGATTTTCAAAGTGAATGAGTTGGTAAAAACCCTAGGACTAGGTGGCCTTTTATAGGCAATTCAAAAATAGGAAAAGACACAAATACCCCTAGGGTTTTTTACAAACTCGAAGGCCCACATGGCTAAAAAAGTAAAATTCTATATAAAGGTAGTTTGTCCCGATTCGAAGCTTTCGTAGTGACTACGATTTCTCTTCAAGACCCTTTGATCTTGATCCGACGATTTTGAGCTGAAACTGACAAAGCCCTCCAGATCGCCAACACGTGTCACCAATCCGCAAACTCGACCACTAGCAAGTCTCTCCCGCTCTCGATCCCTCGAGTCGCCTTGTCACTTGCATTGGCCTCCCTTTCACTGACTTGGTCAACACACTGCCTCGATCAATGAACCGTCCACGTCTTGCTTCATCTCCACGTATACACTTGAGATCTTCCTCAACTTCACCTGACATCCTTGATCGTCTCGCATCAAGCTCCCCTCTTGACCCTGATCACCCGCCGTTGATAGTTGACTCGCATCTCAACCCTGCACATAATGAGATAAGAAAAACACAAATCTCCACGCAAGCACATATCTCAATGCACACTGATCCCTTCGGTGAACCTTAATAGCCAATCACAAATCCAAACTATTAAATCAGGCAAACTTATCAATCACTCATCACTAAGATAAAATCATAGTGAAAGTTCATTTGGTTTCTCAATCTCCCCCTTGATGAGTGCATTGACAACTCCCAAAAGGAACAAGATGAAGTTTGTAGTTCAACACACAAGTGAGCATAAAAACTTAGAAAAGAGCAAAAATATGTCACTTGATTTTAAAATTCCCCCTTGACAAAGTATCCTCCCCTTTGAAAGAAGCAAAAACACTATTTCTCCCCCATTGGCAAAGCAAGCATCAAGGCGATAAAAATGATGCAAAGAGGGGTGTGAGGGTGAATGTATATGTAAGCTTCTGAAACAAGATTACTAGCAATTACAGTACAAAACAAGCATGTGCATCGAATTTTGTCTAAAATTAATGTATGATAAGCTCAGATGAATCATATCCAAAGAAAATCAAGAGCAAGCATTTTCAGGATTTAGCAAACAAAAGCATCACTACTCAGACTAGCATACTAGACATGGTAAGGCATGAAATGCAAAAGCTAGCAAATACTACCTAGATCTGTAATATTTTCAAGCTTCTTGTTTCCTTTTTCTTTTTGATTTTAGTGCTAGAGGTTATTTGCATGTCAACCTTATGCTAACCGACTAAGCCAAGTCTAGGTCAAGCAAATACCATCATAAGCTTAAAGCATTGACCTTGGCATATATTATAGTATCCTAGTTCATACCAAAGTGTTATGGTAATTAGTCTAGAACAATGAAGTGCGACAAAGCAAACCCACCTGGATCTTTTCAATCTTAGCACAAAAGGCATGAATATCAGTTTCACGATTTTTATCAATTTTCAGTACAATATTTCCATGAAAAACATTAAACTGTTCAAGTTGCTTGTTTACATCCATGTGTAAATAACTTAGTTACCAGGCATATAAAAGATAGCAAAAACATTTAGCCTACTCATGCTAGTTACCAGACTAAGCAGTGATCATGTTTTAACTTTTCAGAATTAAAAACCATGCTCATAATAGATATCATACATATTCAATAGAGTAAAATCAACATAATTAAAGACAATAATTCATAGACATATACATGCATGTGCATGTAAAAGCAATTAATCATATGACAGAAGCTTATGTAGTGACACACAACTCCTCACAAAATGCCATAAGGATGACAAACACCAAGCTCTCCTCTCAAAAATGCAAAACGAGAAGCATCAAGAGGCTTGGTAAAAATGTCTACAAGATGATTCTAGTTATCAATATATATCAACTCAATATCATCCTTCTCATTGTGGTCTCACAAAAATTGATAATGCACATCAATGTGTTTGGTTCTAGAATGTTGTACTGGGTTGTTGGCTAAGTTAATGGCACTAGTGTTATCACAAAGAAGTGGAACACCCTTAAAATCCAACACAAAATCCTGCAAAGTAGAAACCATCCACAAAATCTGTGAACAACAGCTAGCAGCAACTACACACTCAGTCTTAGGTGTAGACTACACAACACTAGACTGTTTGCGAGAAGACCAGCAAACAAGAGAGGAACCTATAAAATGACAAGTACCGGAGGTATTTTTCCTATCAATTCTACATCCAGCAAAATCGGCATCAGAATAACCTCGAAGACATAAAGATGATGATGCATAATACCAAATGCTTGTTACCAGACTAAGCAGTGATCATGTTTTAACTTTTTAGAATTAAAAACCATGCTCATTACAGATATCATACATATTCAATAGAGTGAAATCATCATGATTAAAGACAATAATTCAAAGGCATATACATGCATGTGTATGTAAAAGCAGTTAATCATATGACAGAAGCTTATGCAATGACACACAACAACGTCTCACAAGATGCCATAAGGATGACAAACACCAAGCTCTCATCTCAAAAATGCAAAGCGAGAAGCATGAAGGGGCTTGGTAAAAATGTCAGCAAGTTGGTTCTGGGTATCAACATATCTCAATTCAATATCACCCTTCTCATTGTGGTCTCTCAAAAAGTGATATCGCACATCGATTTGTTTGGTTCTAGAATGTTGAACTGGGTTGTTGGCTAAGCTAATGGCACTAGTGTTATCACAGAAAAGTGGAACACCCTTAAAATCCAACCCAAAATCCCGCAAAGTAGAAACTATCCACAAAATCTTTGAGCAACAGCTAGCAACAGCTACATACTCAGCCTCAGTTGTAGATTGCGCAATGCTAGACTGTTTGTGAGGAGACCAACAAACAAGAGAGGAAACCAGAAAATGACAAGTACGAGAAGTACTTTTCCTATCAATTCTACAATCAACAAAATCGGCATCGAAAAAACCTCTAAGGCATAAAGATGACAATGCAGAATACCAAATGCCGAATTCAATAGTGTGTTTGAGATACCCTAGTCCGCGCTTAACCACTTGACGATGTGCAACTGTTGGAGAAGCCTAAAAATGAGCGCACAGACATACTGTAGATTGTATGTCCAGCCTTGTAGCCATCAAGTAGAGGAGGAAGCTAACCATGCTCCGGAACTCCTTCTGATCCACTTCTCCATCTTCGTCCGGGTCAAGTGCTACTGAGGTAGCCATTGGGGTGGCAAGAGGCTTCACATCGCTCATGTCAAAGAGCTTCAGTGGGTCCTTGGTGTACTTCGTCTAATGCAAAAAAGTACCTTGTTTGCATTGCTTGATTTGCAAACCAAGGAAGAAGGTCACCTCTCCCATCATCGACATCTCGAACTCCCTGCTCATAGAATCAGCAAATTCAGCCACAAGTGTATGAGAAAATCCACCAAAAATGCTATCATCAACATAAATCTGAAAAAATAAGTAAGTCTTTGTCGTGCTTCAGAGTAAATAGGTTTTTATCAAAAGAGCCCATTTTGTACCCATGCTCAAGCAGAAAGTTCCTAAGTCAGTCATACCAATCCCTAGGAGCTTGCTTGAGCTCATACAAAGCTTTATGAAGTTTAAATACTTTATGGGTGTACTTGGGATGTTCAAAGGTTAGGGATTGTTTAACATAAACATCCTCTCCTATGAAACCATTAAGAAAATCACTTTTAACATCCATTTGATAAAGCTTGAAACTGCAAGAAGATGCAAAAGAAAGAAAAATCCTAATGGCCTCAAGTCGAGCTACTAGAGCAAAGATCTCTCCAAAATCAACCCCCTCGACTTGAGAGTAACCCTTAGCAACAAGCCTAGCCTTGTTTCTCACAACAGACACATCCTCCCCCTGTTTGTTTTTGAAAATCCATTTGGTGCCAATGATATGAATGTTAGAAGGTGGATCTAAAAGAAACTAGACTTTGTTTCTATCAAAATTTTCTAACTTCTCATACATGTCATTGATCCAACTCGAATCAGATAAAGCATGACTAATATCAAGAGGCTCAAAAGAAGCGAAAAATGCAGAATCAACAAAATGACTATGAGATCAAGTTACCCTTTCATCTAGCTCACCGATGATCTACTCAAGAGGGTGATGTTGCTGAATCTAAAGAGGGGCTTCTTGTCATGAGAGAATATCTCACTCAACACTTGCCGGAGTGAGCTCGATGCTTGCTGAAGTCGATGCTTCAGGCCCACTTGCTGAAGTAGATGATGCAAGATCTGCTTCAAGGGTTACTGTAGTAGGAGGTAGGAGATCATCCTCAAGCTCTTCAAATTCTAATGGATCTTCTTCTTCAAAGATGGTCTCATCCATATCCCGCTTACTGGCAAGCTCAAAAGAAGTACTAACACAAGGGGAAGACTCATCAAAAGTCACATCACATGACTCGATGATTGTGTTAGTATTAAGGTTGAAAACACGATATGAATGACTATGAAGAGAATAACCCAAAAAGATACCATCAGAAGAACGTGACTCAAATTTGTCGAGATTACCACGTTTAAGAATGAAGCATCGACATATAAACACTCTCAAATGAGTAACTTTGGGCTTCCTTCCAAAACGCAGTTCATAAGAAGTCAAGTTCAAAAGTGAGTGTAAGAAAATCCGGTTGGAGATGTAACATGCAGTACTCATGGCCTTAGTCCAAAATCTTCTAGGAGTCCTATGCTCATCAAGCATCGTCCTAGCCATCTCTACCAAAGTGCGGTTCTTTCTCTCAACAACTCTATTTTGTTGAGAAACCCTTGGATCATAAAATTGATGCTCAATGTCATGATCAAGGCAAAAATAAAAAAAACTATTCTTGAACTCGGTGCCATTATCACTTCTGGTTGCTTTCAATGCACTAGAGAGTTTAGTGAATAGTCTTGGAGCTAAGCTCTAAAAGTATTAAAACATTTCACCCTTACTTGCAAGAAAGAAGACCCAAAAATACCGGGAGTAGTCATCTACCACAACAAGGACATACCATTTGCCACCTAAAGAACTAACTCGAGAAGGACCTATAGTGTCCATATGGAGGAGTTCTCCGGGTTGTTCTGTCATCACCACATTGATTGATGAATGAGAGGTGGCCACCATATTTCTATGTCGACAAGGATCACAAACAAGATCCTTCTTAAACTTGAGTTTGGGAAATCCTCGGATCATACCTAGGGCACTCAGTCGAGTGAGCAAGTCAAAGCTCATATGCCCTAGTCTCCTATACCACATCCAGAGCTCAGAAGAAGGTTTATCAATAAGACAATGAGAAGAACCAAAAGACTCAGAAAACTCAGCTCCAAAGACTCTCCCTATTCTTGAAATATTACACACCAAAGCGCTAAAAGAATTAAGAACTTGTGAAGTATCACATCTGAAACACACTTCCAAGCCCTCATCAAGAACTGAGATACAAAAAGAAAATTGTATCCCAAATCCTCAACCAAAGCGACATCTTTGAGAATGAAATTTTCATTAATTCTAACCATACCTTTGCCTTTCACTCTACTCCTTCGATTGTTGTCGAAGGTAATGTACTCACGTCGTTGGGTTGAGGCGAGGCTAGAGGACCATGATGTCTTCCCGGTCATGTGGCACAAACAACCGGAATTCATGATCCACTTGTTCTCCAAGCCTCTGTCTGCCATCTACATATGGAGAAAACGTATCGAGTGCTCAGTGCCGGGGTAAGTGAAAAACTTTCTAGGAATCCAGCACTGAGAAACTCGAGGGGCAGAAGTAAAAGCAATAGATTGCACATTAGTGGAATGCAAATCACGATAAAAAGCATGTGGTCTTCCACCATGATGAAAACCAGAATCACGATAAGGTCTCCCAACCTGTCGAGGATCAAAACCTCTTACATGTGGTCTACCACCATATGAGCCGTGGCGAAAACCACGCTGGGCAAATACTTTGGAGTGAAAACGAGGAGCCTCACGAAATGGAGAAGGATAATGAGATATAGGCTCATGTATACCAACAAGTGGCAGATGCATGTCCTGTGCACACATCTCCCAAGAATGTTGATCATCCTTCATGCGACAAAAGTAAAAGTCAATCAAATGACCCACCCTCCGACAATAAGAACAATGGAAAATCCTCTTAGGGGCCGGGCATTGAAAACTTGGGTTTTTCTCACAGTCTATCTTGGCTTTGTCTTAGCAGCTCTTTTGAGTGGAGGAGGTACTATCTTAGAATGCTGGATGGGGTTCTTGGCTTTTTGTGGAGTATCTAACTTGGCTCTCTCTTCCTCAAGGGTAGTAGGTAGAGTGAATACAGTTTTTCCCTTACTGTCTGAAGGGGTTCTCTCAAAACCCAACCCTAGAGATAACCCAACCTTATCAGCACACATCTTGGTCTTGGCCAAGAGCAAATCTATCTTATCCTTTTCCTCAGTACACTTGTTCATCACAAAAAGAAGGTATTCATTTTTAGTCATGAATTTCTCGACTTGTCCTCTAGCAAAGAAAGTGTGTCCTTGAGGATAATGTAGGTGGGACATTCAGGCTGCACATCCATATAACTCTCAACACTCTCCAATCTAGCCTCTAGTTCGTTAACATGTTTGTCCCTAAGTTCAATACTTTTAATGAGAAATGAGAAATTTGAACAATCAGAAATAAGAGGTCTAGACTCCACAACAGTGAGATCTTTCTGTGCAATCTCGAGCTTATCGATAGTTTGAGTGTACATAGAACGTAGCTCGGCAAGCTCACTCAAAACAACACAGCAGGACTCACATTCAACATCATCTAACTTAGACTTAAGCATGACATATTCAGTGGAAACATAATCAAGCCTAAGTATAATTTCTTTGCGTTCTCTAACAGCTTTCACAAGTAACCTATCCTCACCAATTAAAGCATCATTCAATTCATCAACTTTAACTAAAAGATGGTCATAGGATAGTGTTACCTCAATTGAGTCAAGCTCATTGTCATTGTTGTTGATGTCGTTGGCCATGAAGAAGACGCCGATGAAGTCCTTCGTCTTCTCCTTCTGTGGTTCATCTGATGGATATGCCCAAGAAAATTCCATGTATCAGAAGTTCCTATTATTTTCTGGTCTCGAGTTAGAGAGAAAATGTTGCTTCGGAAGTTCCGATATGGTATTGAAAGTTCCGACGAGCCAGAAGTTCTGATTTGGAATCAGAGAGAATTGTACTGATCGGAAGTTCCGATATGTGTATCGGAAGTTCCGAGGTGGGTGAAAATAGATTGGATCTGTTGTATGTCGTACTGAATCGGGAGACCTAAAATGCCCTATCAGAAGTTCTGATCCAGGATCAAAAGTCCGACGTGGGCAAACAGATTTGATCTGTTACAAACACAAATTGGTTGTAACTAATTTGTGGGTTTCGAGATGTGGACGACTAGGGGCTCTCGGGCCTATATAAAAAAGGTGGAGGAAGTCTTGGTACAAGCAATAAGCATAGATTAGACCAAGCCACCATAGACTCCTCTCCTCCCTTTCTTGATCTCAATTGTTGAGGTCGAGGATTTCCTGTCTCTCACGTGTGGTGCTAGCACGTTGTCGTGGGAGGTACTCCATCCCTGTACGTGTGGATATCGTGGAGGCGTTGCTCCAACACGATGCTCGTGGACTTCTTCACTTGAACAACTACGTCGTCTTTACCAATCGGATTGGCGAGGGACAGCAAGGACGAAGCGAGGATAGGCTTGACGCACTACTCCGACATCTTCTTCTGCTACACCTAGCGCATCTCGTGCTAGAAGGTAACGATGTATGATCTCGCACGCGCATGGATCTTGGGCTTAGGGCAAAAATTTTGAATTTGTCGGCTAGCGTAGCTCCCCTATTCCCCAGCATCATCGTCGTCAGAGCTTGTCTCTTCACTTGAAGAAGTGTCGATGTCTCTCAATGCAGCCATGAAAGATCTAGATGCTTCCTTGGCTACTCTCTTAGCCATCTTGTTGCGGTTCTTCTTGAAGTAGGTCTTCTTGTCCCTCTTCTAGTGCATGTGCTCATTCTCATCTTTCTTTTTGAGTTTAAGGTAGTTAGCTTTAATATGCGATGTATTACCACACTCAAAACACCACCGAGAGTCTTCTCTCCTTTGATCTCATCTATCATTATAGAACCAGGTGAACTTCTTGACAATGAGAGCAAGCTCCTCATCATCTAGAGTGTCAACCCGCTCTTTTGTAATAGAGACCAGAGAGGACAAGGCAAAACTATCAGCAAAGACATAAGACCTAGAAGAACCAGATGCAATATCTCTAGATGAGGTGCCACTCTAGAACTAAAAGCTAGTACCATGGATGGTGGCAAAGAGTTTCCAAGTCCTTGGCAAGATGCCTTGGCAATCTCAGAGGACTTCAGCTTGCTAAAGAGTTCATCACAAGTTAACATGTCAAAACTTATGGATTCCTCAATGCTAGATATCTTCACTTCCCATATGCTACGATCAAGAGCATAGAGAAGCTTGATAGCCTTATCATTATCAGAATAAGAAAGCACACACGTGGAACAAAGATTACTCACGATGGCATCAAAACGGGAAGACATGGCATCAATAGATTCACTAGGGCTCTGCACAAACATTTGGTACTATTGATTGTAAGTTCTTTGGCGCCTGGTCTTGATCTGAGATGTGCCCTCATGAAAAATAGTTAGAGTGGACCAAATCTCCTTACCAGTCTGATGGTGCTACACCCTATCGAACTCATTTCGACTCAAGCTAATAAACAATATATTTCTAGCTTTGTAGTTAGTAGTATACTAATCTTTCTCAGCTTGAGTAGTGCGAATCTCAGGGATGGAGTATTATGAATCCATAATCTCCCAAATTACACATCCTTAGCTTTGTAGATAAGCCTCCATGTGCACCTTCCAATATGCAAAATTTGTCCCATCGAACAGAGGAATTTTACTAACTCTGTCCATGTCGCCAATAAATCATAAAACCGATTACTAGTGATCTTAACATACTTTGATACCAATTATAGGATCGAAACGGGTGACTAGAAAGGGGTGAATAGGTGCATCAACAAAATCTTTCGATTTGATGACATTTTCTTAACACCCAATGCACCTCTAAAGAACAAGTAGAAGCAAATAAACTTACATAGAAAAAATTCAGAGACAAATAAGTGCTATCACTCTTCTGTCGGATATGGTATGATGCGATAGTTTGAGATCACAAGCACTTAAAATAATCTAGCCTTTAAAAACCAACTGATATCCTAATTGAAAATACACCCATATAACGCATGCAAGGCAGATAATTCACAGACTAGGAAAGCAAACCAACAAGTGATAGGAATACATTCATTAATCAAAGCAATTTATCAAATATGTAAAACACCTCTTTATCTCACAGATCTCACGACATGAATTTCGAATAGAAAAATACACTTGCATAAAATTAATCAAACAAATTAAATGCAAGAAATAAGATGATCCATACCTTCACTTACCTCTGTAGAAACAAGAGATGTACAACACCTATTTTTCTTGGGAAACGCACTTGGGTGCACACAAATCGGAGCAAGCTAGGGCAGGCGTACCTCACATGATTAGCTATGGTCGAGCCATGCTCCGGATGACTTAGGTGGAGAGCACGGTGGCTTCCAATCGGGCACTATGCTCTAGAGGCCGGGACACAACACGTGTGCGATCCCTAGTGCAAGTGTTGCGCGCTTCTGGCCGAGTCCCTGCACTAGGCTACACTCCGTCAGGCACCACTGTCACGCCCCGATTTAATAAATCAGGACTTTTATTGAAATTCCATAGAAAATCAATAAACCAAGACGTTCATCATGCGACCACGTATAATACGAGCAATCATTCACGGTTCGTAAACCGTATTAGTACAAAAGTGAATAAATGTGAAGAGAAACTAATAAAATAAAGGGTCCTAGATGAACGCCTCCTTCCAGTCTCGCCTTGACTGGGTCGCTACTCCAGACCTTCATCCTCCTCGTAGTAGATGGGCTCTGGTGGTGTAAGTCAACGGGGGTGAGTACAAACGTACTCAGCAAGCCACCGAATGCAAATATAATGCAAGATAATAACAAGGGAGGTAGTGGCTAATTTTGCGGAAGAAGCATAATTGTAAAGCATTAAATGTGATCAATTTATCAGTACTGAAATGTAAACATGTGTATGCATCATCATCTTCTAACTCGAGGAGTATGTTTTACCTCCTCGCACAACAGTCCTTACATGCCATGAATAATCATTCAAACATTTGTAAACTAACTGCGAGTAGTCACACAACCCGCCCTTGACCGTAGGCTCGGCTTTTCGAAAAGATTACATTACTCTGATCATAGATGTACCCCTGTACCCACAAGGCACGCACTCATCACTTACACCAAAGTGTAACGAGATGACCCATTCCACGGGAACTCGTGCCAAAACCTTCCGTATGGTCCCCCTCCGACTCAACAGCACCCTCTTATGGGTTTCGTATCGTGTCTCGACGCGTTGAGTTCTCACCATACCCCCCTTGAGCCTTCGTCGGTACAAGGCACCCTGAGGGCTAGCCCTTTGACCCCTCCACTATGGTGCAGAGAGTCGGAGTGTTCCACACTTCCAGTTAGGACTTACCCATTAGACTTGTGGTTGGTACGGAAGTGCTTTGCAACAGATCCCGCAGACCGGTCCTTATAGTGCCCCGGGTGCGACCAACCAATTCCCGAGCTTGCACCCGGAACCCACCATACTTAACATAGCCAACTCCAACAGAGTCCAGAGACAAGAAAAATGGGGAACTTCATATAACAGAATCCATCTATCTACGACTCATTCTTTTTATCCTATAGTAGTTGTGCCGGTACATTGGGCACTAACTAATATTTGTATAGTAGAGTGACAAGGAGTTAAGGCTCAATAAGCATGGCTTGGGTTTGCACACAAGGACGGGGATCTAATAAATATAATTGTAGGGCTTGATGTTTGACTAATTCAATATTATCCTATGAGTTATAGCGATAGTTATGAAGAACTGGGCTCAATGATGATCAACTATTTCCACAAGAGGGGTCGATGACTTGCCTTGATCAGCAAATGGTGAAGGTGGTACCTCGGGATAGAATTTTGGCTCTTCGACGGCGTAGTAGTCTTCTCGATACGGAAAAGTAAATAAAACATTCAATAAACATTCCAAAACAAATCAACCATACTGACATACATGTTTTTGTTGGATTAAGTAAAGGAGATAGAGTCTTAAAGTTTAGGGAATTGTTACTTAAATATTTAAGATTGATTTCTAATGAGATTTCTGAATTTTATGACTTGATGTAATTATTTTTCCTAGGGGTTTTTATTTTCCCTTTTTAGAGATGAAGCAAAAAGGTATGCAATTAACCTTAATGTTTTATTGTAGTAAAAAGAGTGAAATTAAGTTATTATGTCTTCTGAGGTGATTATATAAGTTTTTAGGATATTTTCATAAAGTGTTGACTTTTCATTAAAGGAATTAATTAAATGTCCTAAAAGGGATTTTGTAATATTATTTAAAAGAATAGAGTGAGCAAAATGAATATTATATTTTATTGTATTACAAACAGTGAATGGAGTCAATATATCATCTGAAATTAATATATAAATTTTTAAGGGTTTTTCTGAATTATTTAAATGAAATAATAATTAAATGCTAAAGGGGGCTTTTCTTTATTATTTAATAAGATTATTATGTGCCAAATAAACATATTGTTTTTATTGCATAAAAGTGTAGAGAATAAAAAGACAAATTTTCCAGAATTGAAATGGTGAAATTTGGAGTTAATTTGAGCAAGATATGAATTTTTAAAGTTTAATGTATTTTTCTGAATTTTATTTCAAACAGGAAACATGCGTGGGTCCACGGTGAGCCAGGTCCACCATGGACCCGCGCACTGTGCGCGTGGGCCGATTGGATCTAGACCGTCCGATCCAGATCGGGCATCCAGAAAAAAGGCGGGGTTTTTAAGTTATAGCGGACGGCCCAGATGGGTCCGTACCGCTTTGACTGGACCAACGTCCAGGATTAAACCCCCCCGAGGGTTTAATCTGGACCGCCCCGATCAGATCGGAGGGCTCTGAGCCCATCCGACACGGCACGGCTGAAGGGGGAAAAATACCCCCCGTCTTCTTCAGCTCCGGTGACACGACGGCGGGGGATACCAGCGACGTCGTCGGCTAACCGGTCAGGCTAAGGTCAAAATGGAAAGGGGAGGCTGTGAGGAGCTTAGGCGTACCGACGGTGGTGGAAAAAGGGGAACGGCGATGATCGGCGACGAGGAGAGGGCGGCGGGGTTCTTCGGGGTCGACGGCGACGGTGAGATCTGGCGGCGATCTGGCCCAACGGAGGTGGGGCCGAGGGAGGGTGAGCGACGGTGGTTCTGACGGTGCCGTTGGCGAGGGCGGTGGCGGACCGAGGCGCCGGCAAAGGCTCGCCGGAGAGCGAACAGAGGAAAACGCCGAAAAGCGCGAATGGTGGCTCGGGACGGAGGGGGGCTTGGCGGTTTCGGTGTGGAGGGTCGTGGTGAGTTCCGAGGGTTCTTATAGGGGGTCATCGGTGAGGAATAGGCAAGAAATTGAAACAACCCGAAGTTCCTCCTTCCAATTCCGGCGAGCTTGCCAAATACGCGAGAGACTTCCATTTCCGATGAAACCGTGCCGGCTAAGGGCAGAAGGGATCACGGGCGACATGGGAAAGCGATCCAAGGCGGGATATGGCGGTCGGCGGTGAAAACAGGTAGGGGACCGACGGGAATGGAAGGGGGATATCCCCTTCCATCGAAGAAGATGATTCTGACAGGTGGGGGACACCTGTCGGTGGGCGGGTGCAAAACGGCACGAGGCTGACATGTGGGTCAGGCGTGGCAGTGGCTAAGGGCGCGCATGAGCGACTGACAAGCGGGGCCGGTTGGGGCGTGACCTGGAGAGAGGAAGGGGGCGGGCTGTCTAGCGGGCCCGGTGTGGCAGCGGTAGAGAGGGCGTGGGCAGAGACTGCCAGGTGAGCCTGGCGAGGCGCGGGAGAGGAGAGAGGGGGGAGCGCGCCGACAGGGAGGGCCCACCCATCAGTGGGTGAGGCAGAAAAGGTGGGCCGGCCCGAGGAGAAAGGAGGAAGGTGGCCCAAAAGTATTTAAAATTCATTTTTCAATTAAATTAATTCCAGATATTGGTTTATTTGTTCAAGGCTTGAAATATTGTTGCTAAAATTTTGTAAAAATTCTCAAAAATATTTCTTGGTCTCTAGTTTATCCCAAAAAATTTTCAAGTCCAAATTTTGAATATTCATCTCTGTTTGGCTTTAATAGGATTCTTTTAATAAAATTCAGAAATTTCTTTATTAATATATTTCTTTTATTTTATTTTATTTTAATTTTTGGGGCTGTTACAACACACATCTGGTGAACTTCCTCACCCCGCACAGAACACCTTCCTACACCGCCGAAGAAGAAAACCACTAGAGGAACTCGAATAAACCGAAGGAATGGTATTCCTCAAGAAAACCGGTAGTGGAGATTTAGAGAATAAAAATGGTGGTGAGCACAAATGAAGAAGATGATTCAAAATCCCTTTTGGTAAAGTGAACTCAGATTTTCAAAGTGAATGAGTTGGTAGAAACTTTAGGACTAGGTGGCCTTTTATAGGCAATTCAAAAATAGGAAAAGACACAAATACCCCTAGGGTTTTTTATAGACTCGAAGGCCCACATGGCTAAAAAAGTATAATCCTATCTAAAGGTAGTGTTGGACCGGAAATGGCGACCAGAGGGGGGGGTGAATGGGAGCTTTTAAAATTTCGGGCTAAAAACTAGCCTTCGGTTTTAGTTCTGTCTTCTGCGGAACAGGCTTCGAACACTACCTTCGGAGGTCTGGTTCGGAGGTGCTTTGACAGCTCCGAACGCAGGCTTCGCAGGAGCAAAAGTTCGAAGCCAAGAAGACTTCGCTCCACTAACAACACTCGAAAATCTACTCTGCTAAGTCAGTGCAGGCTCCACACACAGGGTGCTTCGAGCGGGCTTCGCACTTCACCCTTCGCAAGAGTGGACACCCCACTGAGGACTTCGACCAAGTACTTGGCAGCAGCAACTGGTGCTGGGCTTCGTACACGAAGGTCTAAACGCACACTGACAGACTTCGCTAGAGGCTTCGACACAAGAAGAAAAACGGGCTTCGATCAGGGCTTCGCTAGTAAGCAGTGAGGTCTAGCCTCAAGTTACATAGAGCGAATGCGCACTGAAAAACACACTTCGCACAAAGACACCCTTCGCCTAGACAGGCTTCGGCGCACTAAAACTAGTGAGGTATGTAAAGCAAGCTCAAGCAAAAAGCACACAGAAGCAGGGCTTCGCCGCTTGAACAAGGAACACGATAAAATAGAACTCTAGATGAATACACCGAAGTGTGTGGCTACAGGAGCTCAACAGTAAATGCTCAAAGTGTTGAATGTTACCTACCGAGCCCCCATATTTATAGCCCACAGTTCACCCAAAGGAATTGACTACTTTACCCCTAGGGTTTACATTGGTTTTGTCTCTACAGAACTGAGGGGTACAAAAGGTAGTCAACTTTATTGGAGGCTTCTCTGTCAGCCTTTGCAGAGGGGTCAGCGCCAGCTTTTTGTAGAGCAGACACTGTCAGACTTGCAGCCTTTGACCTTTCCGAAGCCCCCCTTCGCACGCGAGGGGTGTGGTGACTTCGGTGAGAAGCCTTGAGCCAGATGGCCTTCGCTTCACCGAAGTCAACCTTCGATACAGTGATGGTTTTGAGCCGAAGCCGTCAAAGCCCTTGGGCTTTCGCACCAACACCTCCAGAGTGGACCACCACGGCTTCGCAGCTTCGCCCAGCTCGAACTCCGTCAGTCCGTGTACCGAAGCCATGCAGGCCGAAGTACCACAAGACAACCACACTCCGAAGCCCCACCTTCAGAGTACCACCCTTCGAAGTCCCTCCTTCGTCCAAGGCCTCCGCACGAAGCATTCCATGAGCCCTTCGTCGCAGTGTCTCTCCCCGAGCACACTCCTCGACGAGCCTCACCCGGACCATGCCTTCGATGCGCCTCGACTTCTGAGACCTTCGTCGGGTACCTTCGAATGTCTCCCTCCGGAGCACACTTCGAACTCCTTGCCTCCGCAGAGGACTTGATCCAACCAACTCCGAAGTCACTCCATTCGGAGTACCTTCGAAGTGCCTCACCTCCGAGGACTTTGTCTCGGAGTACCTTCACCCGGAGCCACGCTCCGCACTCTCTGCCTTCACCTGGCACGCCTCGACCCGAGGACCGACCCGGACCCCCTTCGCAGCCACCGTGACGGAGCTCCCCGCTCCCCTGGCATCAAGCCTCCCGCTTGACCCAGGTTCACCTGCTACGAACCTGTCCGTCGCCTCCGAAGTCCCTGCGCACCACAGACAAACAGACAAGTGTATCCAGTACTCCGGAGACCTCTCCGGGTTAGCAACCTCCGATACACACTCCGGTGTACCGCCCAAAGTACCGAAGCCTTCGGTACACACCCAGTCATCGTGTACTATCGGACCCCTCCGACAGGCACACTCCGCTGCCACAGCTGCAGCAACCAACCACCGAACACCCTTCGGTGAAACCACCTCCAAACACCCTTCGGAGGTCCAACCTCTGAACCCCTTCCGGAGGTACCCCTTCGAACAGAGGTTAAAAGCCTGTCAATCACTCATCACTAGCACCGAAACCAACACTTGGTTTCTCAATCTCCCCCTTGATGAGTGCATTGACAACCAACTTTAAATCCAAGAAAATTTAAAAATTTTCAGCACACAAGTGACCATAAAAACTCAGAAAAGAGCCAAATCATGTCACTTGATAAAGAATTTTTGTCCCCCTTTTTCAAAAGAGTAAAAGCCCCTTTGGCAAATTTCAAGATAAAAACTCCCCCTGAGTTAATTTTCCCCTTTTTTGCAACAGAGAACCTTCTCCCCCTTTATGTCAAATTGTCTCCCCCTTTGGAAATTATGCCCCCTTTCGGTAGAGAACGTAGCAAGTCTCTCCCCCTTTGGCAATGCAAGCATCAAGGAGCATGAAAAAGATGCATAGCTTGGAAATGAGCAGAATTGCAAAGACATATAAAGCAAAAATATGCCAACAATAACACCAATGATCATGTGCTCAGCTCAATTTAACATTGTCTAAAAACATGATGACAACATGTGATTTGATCAGTTTTGAAATAAAAGCACCACCACTTAGTCAAGGAAACTAGACAAGTAAAAGCAAGGACTGCGCAAAGCTAGTCAATTTCTACTTGAGACATACAAGTCTAGTTCAAATGGAGCTTATGAAAGCAACCTTGATGAGCAATGAATTTTGTTGTTCTTTTCTTAGTGCCAGGGATTATTTGTTTGTCCACCTTATACTTTCCAATCCGGCCAAGCCTAGGCATGAAAGCCATAAGAAGCTTAAGGCAATGATTTTGGCATACACTACACTATTCCAGTTCAGACCAAGGTGCAATGGTAAGCAGTCTAGAATAGGGTAGTGCGACAAACAAACCCACCTGGATCTTTTCATTTGAAGCATGCAAATCATGGAATTTTTGATTTTAACTAAATGAACCAAATGTTTGGCATTTTATGAATATCCATGAAGATGTAGAACAATTTTTCAAGTTGCAATTTTTAGCATCCAAAGAAATGTGTCTTGCTAGCAAGTAGATAAAAGATAGCTAAAGCAGTTCGGCCTAAACATGCTAGATTCAAGACTAAGCAGTGAGCACGATTTGATTTTGAAAAGAAAACAGCATGCACATGAATGTTTCAGGTAAATTAAAAGGAGCTGAGCTGACATGATTTCATGAATTATAAGCAGGCATATAAATGCAAAAGATGTAAATGCAATTTCAACACACAATTAGCAAATGCACATCCATCTAAAACTGCTCCCCCTCACAAAATGCCGTAAGGGTGACAAATACCAAGTTCCCCACGCAAGTAAGCAAATCGAGAAGCATCGAGGGGTTTTGTGAAAATGTCGGCAAGCTGGTGTTGGGTATCAACATATTGAAGTTCAATATCACCCTTCTCATTGTGATCTCTGAGAAAATGATACCGCACATCAATGTGTTTGGTTCTGGAGTGCTGAACCGGGTTGTTTGCAATACAAATAGCGCTAGTGTTATCACAGAAAAGTGGAACACTCTTATAATCTAACCCGAAATCCCGCAAAGTGGAAACCATCCACAGAATCTGAGAGCAACAACTAGCTGCAGCAACATATTCGGCCTCAGCCGTAGATTGTGCAACACTAGACTGTTTGCGGGAAGACCAGCAAACCAAGGAAGTACCCAGAAAATGACAAGTACCAGAGGTACTCTTCCTATCAATCCTACACCCAGCAAAGTCCGCATCGAAATAACCTCGAAGACATAAAGATGAAGATGCTGAATACCATATGCCAAATTCGAGGGTATGTTTGAGATACCTGAGTATGCGTTTTACCGCTTGGCGATGCGAAGCTCGTGGTGAAGCCTGAAAACGAGCGCACAGACATACTGCGAAGTGTATGTCCGGTCTCGTGGCAGTCAAGTAGAGGAGGGAGCCGATCATGCTTCGGAACTCCTTCTGATCTACGGCTTCTCCATCTTCGTCAGGATCCAATGCTACAGATGTAGCCATTGGAGTGGCGAGGGGCTTCGCATCTGCCATGTCGAATTTCTTGAGCAGGTCCTTGGTGTACTTTGTCTGGTGGACAAAAGTACCTTATTTGCTTTGCTTGATTTGCAAACCAAGGAAAAAGGTGAGTTCACCCATCATTGACATTTCAAATTCCCTGCTCATGGTATCTGCAAACTCGGCAACCAAAGCATGAGAAGAGCCACCAAAGATGATATCATCCACATAAATCTGCACTAGGAGGAAATCTTTGCCATGCTTGAGAGTAAACAGTGTTTTATCAACAGAGCCCATCAAATACCCCCGCTCAAGCAGAAAAGACTTAAATCTGTCATACCAAGCCCGAGGGGCCTGCTTGAGTCCATAAAGAGCCTTATGAAGTTTAAGGACTTTATGTGGGTACTTGGGGTTTTCAAAACCAGGGGTTGTTTTACATAAACATCTTCACCTATGAAGCCATTAAGAAAAGCACTTTTGACATCCATTTGATAGAGTTTGAATCCCCGGGATGTCGCAAAGGCAAGCAAAATCCTAATGGCCTCAAGGCGAGCAACTCAAAGCTCATATGCCCTAGTCTCCTATGCCACTTCCAAAGCTCAGAAGTTGAATTTGCAACAAGACAATGAGAAGAACCAGATGACTCTGAAAAATCAGCTCCAAAAACTCTCCCAACTCTAAAGATCTTACACACCACAACGCCATCAGAATTGAGTACTTGCGAAGTATCGCGATGAAATCGCACTTCAAAGCCCTCATCAAGCAACTGAGATACAGACAGCAAATTGTATCCCAGGTTTTCAACCAAAGCAACATCTTTGAGAGTAGAATTCGAGTTAATTCTTACCACACCTTTACCTTTCACTCTACTGCTTCGATTGTTTCCGAAGGTGATATGTTCCCTTTGCTTGGTTGAGGTGAGGCTGGAGAACCAAACTGCATCTCCGGTCATGTGGCGTGAACAACCGGAGTCCATGATCCACGTGCCCTCCAAGCCTCGATCTGTCGCCTACACATGATAAGAATATCTCGATCGCTCAGTGCTGGGGTGAGTGAAAAAATGACGAGGCATCCAGCACTGAGTGACACGAGTAGTAGGCACAATAAAGTAGATGGTCTACGCACATGATAATCTGAATGATGCAAAGTGCGAGGTCTACCTACATGCAGTGATCGAAAAGCATGACGAGGTCTCCTACTCTGACGAGGTACAAAGCTACTCGCCCGAGGTCTACCACCATATGGAACATTGTTGGACCGGAAACGGCGACCAGAGGGGGGGTGAATGGGAGCTTTTAAAATTTCGGGCTAAAAACAGCCTTCGGTTTTAATCCTGTCTTCTGCGGAACAGGCTTCGAACACTACCTTCGAAGGTCTGGTTCGGAGGTCCTTTGACAGCTTCGAACACAGGCTTCACAGGAGCAAAAGTTCGAAGCCAAGAAGACTTCGCTCCACTAACAACCCTTGAAAATCTACTCTGCTAAGTCAGTGCAGGCTCCGCACACAGGGTGCTTCGAGCAGACTTCGCACTTCACCCTTCGCAAGAGTGGACACCCCACTGAGGACTTCGACCAAGTACTTGGCAGCAGCAACTGGTGCTGGGCTTCGTACACGAAAGTCTAAACGCACACAGACGGACTTCGCTAAGGGCTTCGACCCAAGAAGCAAAACGGGCCTCGATCAGGGCTACGCTAGTAAGCTGTGAGGTCTAGCCTCAAGTTACACAGAGCGACAGCACGCTGAAAAACACACTTCGCATAAAGACAACCTTCGCCTAGACAGGCTTCGGTGCACTATAACTAGCGAGGTATGTAACGCGAGCTCAAGCAAAAAGCACAAAGAAGCAGGGCTTCGCCGCTTGAACAAGGAACACAATAAATTGAACTCTGGATGAATACAACGAAGTGTGTAGCTAGTACAGGAGCTCAACAGTAAATGCTCAAAGTGTTAAATGTTACCTACCGAGCCCCCATATTTATAGCCCACAGTTCACCCAAAGGAATTGACTACTTTACCCCTAGGGTTTACACCAGTTTTGTCTCTACAGAACAGAGGGGTACAAAAGGTAGTCCAACTTTATTCTGGAGGCTTCTCTGTCAGCTTTGCAGAGGGGACAGCGTCAGCTTTTTACAGAACAGACAGTGTCAGCCTTTGCAGTCTTTGACCTTCTGGAGCCTCCCTTCGCACGCGAGGGTGCGGTAGCTTCGGCGAGAAGCCTTGAGCCAGATGGCCTTCGCTTCACCGAAGTCAGCCTTCGATACAGTGATGGTTTTGAGCCGAAGCCGTCAAAGCCATTGGGCCTTCGCACCAAAACCTCCGGAGTGGACCACCATGGCTTCGCAGCTTCACCCAGCTCGAACTCCGTCAGTCCGTGTACCGAAGCCATGCAGGCCGAAGCACCACAAGACAACCTCGCTCCGGAGCTAGCCTTGCTCTGAACCCTTCCTCCCTCCGAAGCCCCACCTTCGGAGTACCACCCTTCGAAGTCCCTCCTTCGTCCAAGGCCTCCGCATGAAGCATTCCATGAGCCCTTCGTCGCAGTGTCTCTCCCCGAGCACACTCCTCGACGAGCCTCACCCGGACCATGCCTTCAATGCGCCTCGACTTCTGAGACCTTCGTCGGGTACCTTCGAATGTCTTCCTCCGGAGCACACTTCGAACGCCTTGCCTCCGCAGAGGACTTGATCCAACCAACTCCGAAGTCACTCCATCCGGAGTACCTTCGAAGTGCCTCACCTCCGAGGACTTTGTCTCGGAGTACCTTCACCGGAGCCACGCTCCGCACTCTCTGCCTTCACCTGGCGCACCTCGACCCGAGGACCGACCCAGACCCCTTCGCAGCCACCGTGACGGAGCTCCCCGCTCCCCTGGCATCAAGCCTCCCGCTTGACCCAGGTTCACCTGCTACGTTCGCCCGTCGCCTCTGAAGTCCCTGCGCACCACAGACAAGCAGACAAGTGTTTCCAGTACTCCGGAGACCTCTCCGGGTTAGCAACCTCCGGTACACACTCCGGTGTACCGCCCAAAGTACCGAAGCCTTCGGTACACACCCAGTCATCGTGTACTGTCGGACCCCTCCGACAGGCACACTCCGCTGCAACAACTGCAGCAACCAACCACTGAACACCCTTCGGTGAAACCACCTCCGAACACCCTTCGGAGGTACCCTCCTCCGAACATCCTTCGGAGGTACAACCTCCGAACCCCCTTCGGAGGTACCCTTCGAACAGAGGGTAAAAGCCTGTCAATCACTCATCACAAACACCGAAACCAACCCTTGGTTCTCAATCTCCCCCTTGATGAGTGCATTGACAACCACTTTAAATCCAAGAAAATTTAAAAACTTTCAGCACACAAGTGACCATAAAAACTCAGAAAAGAGCCAAAACATGTCACTTGACAAAAGAATTTTCCTCCCCCTTTCTCAAAAGAGTAAAAGCCCCTCGGCAATAAAAAACCTTCTCCCCCTTTATGTCAAATGTTCTCCCCCTTTGAAAATTATACCCCTTGCGGTAGAGAACGAAGCAAGTCTCTCCCCTTTGGCAATGCACGCATCAAGGAGCATGTAAAGATGCAAAGCTTTGAAATGAGCAGAATTGCAAAGACATATGAAGCACAAATATGCCAACAATAACACCAATGATCAAGGGCTCAGCTCAAATTAACATTCTCTAAAAACATGATGAAGCATGTGATTTGATCATGCTTGAAATAAAAGCATCACCACTTAGTCAAAGAAACTAGACAAGTAAGAGCAGGGACTGCGCAAAGCTAATCAATTTCTACTCTAGACAGACAAGTCCAGTTCAAATGGAGCATGAAAAGCAAACTTGATGATCAATGAATTTTGATGTTCTTTTTTTAGTGCCAGGGGTTATTTGTTTGTCCACCTTATACTTTCCAATCCGGCCAAGCCTAGGCATGAAAGCCATAAGAAGCTTAAGGCAAAGATTTTGGCATACACTACACTATTCCAGTTCAGACCAATGTGCAATGGTAAGCAGTCTAGAATAGGGTAGTGCAACAAACAAACCCACCTGGATCTTTTCACTTAAATCATGCAAATCATGGAGATGTTGATTTTAACTGAGTGAACCAATTGTTTGGCACTTTATGAATATCCATGAAAATGTAGAACAATTTGTCAAGTTGCAATTTTTAGCATCCAATGAACAGTGTCTTGCTATCAAGCAGATAAAAGATAGCTAAAGCAGTCCTACCTAAACATGCTAGATTCAAGACTAAGCAGTGAGCACGATTTGATTTTGCAAAGAAAACATCATGCACATGAATGTTTCAGATAAATTAAAGAGAGCTGAGCTTTCATGATGTCATGGATTATAATCAGGCATATAAGTGTAAAAGATGTAAATGCAATTACACACATAATGAGCATATGCAATACAGTTAAGGGCAGCTCCCCCTCACAAAATGCCGTAAGGGTGACAAATACCAAGTTCCCCACGCAAGTAAGCAAATCGAGAAGCATCGAGGGGTTTTGTGAAAATGTCGGCAAGCTGGTGTTGGGTATCAACATATTGAAGTTCAATATCACCCTTCTCATTGTGATCTCTGAGAAAATGATATCTCACATCAATGTGTTTGGTTCTGGAATGCTGAACCGGGTTGTTTGCAATACAGATAGCGCTAGTGTTATCACAGAAAAGTGGAACACTCTTATAATCTAACCCGAAATCCCGCAAAGTGGAAACCATCCACAAAATTTGAGAGCAACAGCTAGCTGCAGCAACATATTCGGCCTCAGCCGTCGATTGTGCAACGCTAGACTGTTTGCGGGAAGACCAGCAAACCAGTGAAGTACCCAGAAAATGACAAGTACCAGAGGTACTCTTCCTATCAATCCTACACCCAGCAAAGTCCGCATCGGAATAACCTCGAAGACATAAAGATGAAGACGCTGAATACCATATGCCAAATTCAAAGGTATGTTTGAGATACCTTAGGATGCGCTTTACCGCTTGGCGGTGCGAAGCTCGTGGTGAAGCCTGAAAACGAGCGCACAGACACACTGCGAAGTGTATGTCCGGCCTCGTGGTAGTCAAGTAGAGAAGGGAGCCGATCATGCTTCGGAACTCCTTCTGATCTACGGCTTCTCCATCTTCGTCAGGGTCCAATGATACAGATGTAGCCATTGGAGTGGCGAGGGGCTTCGCATCGGACATGTCGAATTTCTTGAGTAGGTCCTTGGTGTACTTTGTCTGGTGGACAAAAGTACCTTGTTTGCTTTGCTTGATTTGCAAACCAAGGAAAAAGGTGAGTTCACCCATCATCGACATTTCAAATTCCCTGCTCATGGTATCTGCAAACTCGGCAACCAAAGCATGAGAAGAGCCACCAAAGATGATATCATCCACATAAATCTGAACTAGGAGGAAATCTTTGCCATGCTTGAGAATAAACAGAGTTTTATCAACAGAGCCCATCAAATACCCTCGCTCAAGCAGAAAAGACTTAAGTCTATCATACCAAGCCCGAGGGGCCTGCTTGAGTCCATAAAGAGCCTTATGAAGTTTAAGGACTTTATGTGGGTACTTGGGGTTTTCAAAACCAGGGGGTTGTTTTACATAAACATCTTCACCTATGAAGCCATTAAGAAAAGCACTTTTGACATCCATTTGATAGAGTTTGAATCCTCGGGATGACGCAAAGGCAAGCAAAATCCTAATGGCCTCAAGGCGAGCAACAGGTGCAAAAGTTTCAGTAAAATCAATCCCTTCTAGTTGAGAAAAGCCCTGAGCTACAAGTCTAGCCTTATTTCTAACTATAGTCCCATCCTCCCCTTGTTTATTTTTGAAAATCCATTTTGTTTCAATGAAATGAACATTTGGTGGAGGATCAACTAAAGACCAGACTTGGTTTCTCTCAAAATTTTCAAGTTCTTCATGCATGGCATTGATCCAACTAGAATCAGAAAGTGCATGACTAACATCTAAGGGCTCGAAAGAAGCAACAAAAGCGGAATCAATGAAATGAGCATGAGAACGTGTTACCCTTTGATCAAGCTCACCAATGATCTGCTCTGGAGGATGCATCCTTTGAACATGGTGTGGAGCCTCGCGGCGGGATGCAGTCTCCCCCTCAACTTGTGCGTTGGAGTGGTCCAAGATGACCGATGTTGAGGTAGTCGCTTCGGGACCTCGTGCCGAAGTGGTCGAAGTGGGGTCGGCTTCGGGGGTTGAAGTCGAGGGTAGTAGGGGTTCATCCTTGAATTCTCCGGAATCTTCTTCTTCGAAGATGGTCTGTTCCATGTCATGTTCATTTGCCTGTTCAAGTGCAGAACTAACAGAGGGGGTTGATTCATCAAAAGTCACATCACATGACTCGATGACAGTGTTAGTCTCTAAATTATAAACACGATAAGAATGACCATGTGTTGTGTAACCCAAAAAGATCCCGTCAGAAGATCGCGACTCAAATTTATCCAAGTTACCACGTTTTAGGATAAAGCAGCGACAGCCAAAAACTCAAAGATGAGTAACCTTGGGCTGTCTCCCAAAACGCAGCTCATAAGATGTCAAATTTAAAATTGAGCGCAAGAAGATTCGGTTTGAGATGTAACAAGCAGTGTTCATGGCCTCAGACCAGAATTTTCTAGGAGTCCTATGCTCATCAAGCATCGTCCTAGCCATCTCAACCAAAGTGCGGTTCTTCCTCTCAACAACACCGTTTTGTTGAGGAACCCGCGGAGCAGAGAATTGATGTTCTATGCCATGCTCCATGCAAAAGTCAACAAAGAGACTATTTTTGAACTTAGTGCCATTATCACTTCGAATGAATTTTAATGCACCAGGGAGTTCAGTAAAAAGTCTCAAAGCCAAGCTCCGAAAGTGTGAAAACACTTCATCCTTGCTGGCAAGAAAGAAGACCCAAGAGTAACGAGAGAAATCGTCGACAATAACTAATACATACCACTTGCCGCCTAAAGAACTAACCCGAGAAGGACCTACAGTGTCCATGTGGAGAAGTTCTCCGGGTTGTTCAGTCATCACTGTGGTGACTGGCGAATGCGAAGCAGCAATCATTTTTCCATGTCGACAAGGAGCGCAAACTAAATTCTTCTCAAACTTGAGCTTGGGCAATCCTCGGATCAGACCTAGGGCGCTCAGACGAGCGAGCAACTCAAAGCTCATATGCCCTAGTCTCTTATGCCACTTCCAAAGCTCAGAAGTCGAATGTGCAACAAGGCAGTGAGAAGATCCAGAAGATTCAGAAAAATCAGCTCCAAAAACTCTCCCAACTCTAAAGATCTTACACACCACAACGCCATCAGAATTGAGCACTTGCAAAGTATCGCGATGAAATCGCACTTCGAAGCCCTCATCAAGCAACTGAGATACAGACAGCAATTGTATCCCAGGTTCTCAACCAAAGCAACATCTTTGAGAGTGAAATTCGAATTAATTCTTACCACACCTTTACCTTTCACTCTACTCCTTCGATTGTTTCCGAAGGTGATATGTTCCCTTTGCTTGGTTGTGGTGAGGCTGGAGAACCATGCTGCATCTCCGGTCATATGGCGCGAACAACCGGAGTCCATGATCCACGTGCCCTCCAAGCCTCGATCTGTCGCCTACACATGATAAGAATATCTCGATCGCTCAGTGCTGGGGTGAGTGAAAAAATGACGAGGCATCCAGCACTGAGTGACACGAGTAGTAGGCGCAGTAAAAGTAGACGGTCTACGCACATGATAATCTGAATGATGCAAAGTGTGAGGTCTACGTACATGCTGTGATCGAAAAGCATGACGAGGTCTCCTACTCTGACGAGGTACAAAGCTACTCGCCCGAGGTCTACCACCATATGGAACATGGTGAACACCTCGAGGAGCAAAACCTCTCCGAGAAGCGCGAGGAGCTTCAAAAGCAGGACGATAGTAAAACTCAGACTCATGCATACCTAAAGATGGGTAATGCATGTCCTGGTAACTCATCGCCTGAGAGCGCCGCTCATCCTTGATGCGACGAAAACAGAACCCAACCAAATGACCCAACCAAGAGCTCATCACAGGTCAATGTGTCATAACCTGTGGACTCCTCAATGCTGGATATCTTTACTTCCCATATGCTACGGTCAAGAGCATAGAGAAGCTTGATAGCCCTGTCATGATCATTGTAAGCAAGCGTCCCGTTGGATCGCAAGTTACTCACTATCGCATCAAAGCGAGAAAACATGGCATCTATAGATTCACCAGGTGCCTGCACAAACAGCTGATACTGTTGATTGTATGTGCTTTGGCGCATGGCCTTAATCTGTGTAGAGCCCTCATGAAAAATAGTGAGTGTTGTCCAAATCTCCCTAGCAGTCCTAAGGTGCTGCACCCTATCAAACTCACTCCGGCTCAAACCAATGAACAATATATTTCTTGCCTTGGAGTTGGCATTATACTGATCTTTTTCTGCTTGAGTGGTGCGAGTATCAGGGATGGAGTATTGTGAGTCCACAATCTCCCAAATTGCATTTCCTTGGCTTAACAAGTAAGCCTCCATGCGCACCTTCCAGTATGCAAAGTCTGTCCCATCGAACAGAGGAATTTTACTGCCTCTATCCATATCGCCAACAGATCACAAAACCGGTTAAGGTCAACTGGTGATCTTAACCTGCTCTGATACCAATTGTTGGACCAGAAATGGCGACCAGAGGGGGGGTGAATGGGAGCTTTTAAAATTTTGGGCTAAAAACTAGCCTTCGGTTTTAGTTCTGTCTTCTGCGGAACAGGCTTCGAACACTACCTTCGGAGGTCTGGTTCGGAGGTGCTTTGACAGCTCCGAACGCAGGCTTCGTAGGAGCAAAAGTTCGAAGCCAAGAAGACTTCGCTCCACTAACAACCCTCGAAAATCTACTCTGCTAAGTCAGTGCAGGCTCCGCACACAGGGTGCTTCGAGCAGGCTTCGCACTTCACCCTTCGCAAGAGTGGACACCCCACTGAGGACTTCGACCAAGTACTTGGCAGCAGCAACTGGTGCTGGGCTTCGTACACGAAGGTCTAAACGCACACTGACAGACTTCGCTAGAGGCTTCGACACAAGAAGCAAAACGGGCTTCGATCAGGGCTTCGCTAGTAAGCAGTGAGGTCTAGCCTCAAGTTACACAGAGCGAATGCGCACTGAAAAACACACTTCGCACAAAGACACCCTTCGCCTAGACAGGCTTCGGCGCACTAAAACTAGCGAGGTATGTAAAGCAAGCTCAAGCAAAAAGCACACAGAAGCAGGGCTTCGCCGCTTGAACAAGGAACACGATAAAATTGAACTCTGGATGAATACACCGAAGTGTGTGGCTACAGGAGCTCAACAGTAAATGCTCAAAGTGTTGAATGTTACCTACCGAGCCCCCATATTTATAGCCCACAGTTCACCCAAAGGAATTGACTACTTTACCCCTAGGGTTTACATTGGTTTTGTCTCTACAGAACTGAGGGGTACAAAAGGTAGTCAACTTTATTGGAGGCTTCTTTGTCAGCCTTTGCAGAGGGGACAGCGCCAACTTTTTGCAGAGCAGACACTGTCAGACTTGCAGCCTTTGACCTTTCCGAAGCCCCCTTCACACGCGAGGGGTGCGGTAGCTTCGGTGAGAAGCCTTGAGCCAGATGGCCTTCGCTTCACCGAAGTCATCCTTCGATACAGTGATGGTTTTGAGCCGAAGCCGTCAAAGCCCTTGGGCCTTCGCACCAACACCTCCGGAGTGGACCACCACGGCTTCGCAGCTTCGCCCAGATCGAACTCCGTCAGTCCGTGTACCGAAGCCATGCAGGCCGAAGTACCATAAGACAACCACACTCCGAAGCCCCACCTTCGGAGTACCACCCTTCGAAGTCCCTCCTTCGTCCAAGGCCTCCGCACGAAGCATTCCATGAGCCCTTCGTCGCAGTGTCTCTCCCCGAGCACACTCCTCGATGAGCCTCACCCGGACCATGCCTTCGATGCGCCTCGACTTCTGAGACCTTCGTCGGGTACCTTCGAATGTCTCCCTCCGGAGCACACTTCGAACTCCTTGCCTCCGCAGAGGACTTGATCCAACCAACTCCGAAGTCACTCCATTCGGAGTACCTTCGAAGTGCCTCACCTCCGAGGACTTTGTCTCGGAGTACCTTCACCCGGAGCCACGCTCCGCACTCTCTGCCTTCACCTGGCACGCCTCGACCCGAGGACCAACCCGGACACCCTTCGCAGCCACCGTGACGGAGCTCCCCGCTCCCCTGGCATCAAGCCTCCCGCTTGACCCAGGTTCACCTGCTACGAACCTGTCCGTCGCCTCCGAAGTCCCTGCGCACCACAGACAACAGACAAGTGTATCCAGTACTCCGGAGACCTCTCCGGGTTAGCAACCTCCGGTACACACTCCGGTGTACCGCCCAAAGTACCGAAGCCTTCGGTACACCCAGTCATCGTGTACTGTCAGACCCCTCCGACAGGCGCACTCCACTGCCACAGCTGCAGCAACCAACCACCGAACACCCTTCGGTGAAACCACCTCCGAACACCCTTCGGAGGTCCAACCTCCGAACCCCTTCCGGAGGTACCCCTTCGAACAGAGGTTAAAAGCCTGTCAATCACTCATCACTAGCACTGAAACCAACACTTGGTTTCTCAGGTAGTTTGTCTCGATTCGAAGCTTTCGTAGTGACTACGGTTTCTCTTTAGAACCCTTCGATCTCGATCCGACAATTTTGAGCCGAAACCGACAAAGCCCTCCAGATCGCTGACACGTGTCACCAATCCGTGAACTTGACCGCCAGCAAGTCTCTCCCGCTCTCGATCCCTTGAGTCAACTTGTCACTTGCACTGGCTTGCCTTTCACTGACTTGGTCAACACACTGTCTCAATCATCCATCCGTCCATTGACCCTGATCACCCACCATTGACAGTTGATTCGCATCTCAACCCTGCACACAATGAGACAAGAAAAACACAAATATCCATGCAAGCACATATCTCAATGCACACCGATCCCTTCGGTGAACCTAAATAGCCAATCACAAATCCAAACCATTAAATCAGGAAAACTTGTCAATCACTCATCAATAAGATAAAACCACAGTGAAACTTCACTTGGTTTCTCATAGACGCCATAGCCATGCCAGAATAAGTTACGAACTTATTACTAGTAACTGTTAAATTCATATCACATAAATTTGGCCACAAATACTAGTAACGGAAGTTTTAAATCATGCATTCGAAACGACTAGTAATTGAAATGTTTATTATGGCGTTTGATGGTTATTCAAATTTAAGTTTTAATCACATTAAAACAGTGCATTTAGATACAGATAATGTATACATGAAAGTCCAAAAAAATTAAATAGACTTGTTGTTATTCTACTACCACGCATGCAGTCGCTCGTCACAAGTCACAAGTCACGCGGTATCTCACGTAAAAATACGTGAATATGCGCGCGTGTGCGTGTAAATTTAGTCAAATCCTCATGACTTTTCTCTATTTAATAAATAGAGATAACTCCACCTTATAAGTGGGTCTCAATCCTACTAAATAGGTAATACGGTACTAATCATGTACACATTCTTTAGAATTAAATAATTGGTCATCTCGTGGGCCAATTTTCAACAGCTACTAGCCTATGAAGAGTTCATATTACTACAATGGTTTACTTACCTTGTGAACTTGTCAGGACTTAGGAGTTTGATTTGAGTGAGTGGTTCTACTCTAGTTGTCTAGGTGACTGGGCATTCATATTTGTACATATATGTTCATTGTATATACTTTATCTTGTATGAACAAATCTTTAATATATTGACTTGTTGATAATAAATATCATAGTCGGACTCTGCTAAAAAATATAAATTATATTGTACCAGATATAATAAATATAGAAATTACATGCATAAATATGTTTTTATATTTAAGGGGCTCCAATATTTATCACACTTACAAGAGATGCCCAATATAACTCCTCATCTCTATTATTAGAGATTTTAGCTTAAAATATATATCCAACAACTTCCCTACTTAGTTCTTAATTTTAGAGATTTCTACAATATTTCTCTATCCTCTACTTCTAGGGAATGACTTTCATTCCCTATCCACTCTGATTCCATTCATCGATGATATAAGAGATATAAATAAATAAAATAAGATGTGTTTGACAAATAGAGTCCATACATTGATGATACAAGAGTAAAATATAGAGACTATGATATTGAGAGTTTATCAGACAATAACAAGATTTATAGATTAAATTTTATTAAGGGGCTTCCTTTATAAATATTGGGAGTGAAAAATTAGGCATCTCTTAGAGATTAGAGCATCTCTAACATATGTCCAGTATAAACGTCATATCTCTATTATTGGTGTAATAAATTATTACACAACAAGTTTAGTGAGTCTCAAAGGGCTTAGGATTGCTTGAAGTGTTTGAGTTCCGTTCGGGCCTTCGAATGGAGTAAAACCTTACATCCTAAAGTATTTGTATTTTTAGAATACCAAGTATTTGATGATTCCCACATTAAGGGCCGGTTTGAGAGTCCATAATCCCGACCCATTCCCCAGTGAATGGGTCGGGATTATGGGCTCCCAAACAGGCCCTAAGAGGGTATTTATAGGCACAATACATATAAAGGTAATTAGTACACTATTACCTCCTTATAATCAACTATAGATATAACACACGGTATAATACATGGAGTAACATGGTAAAAGACCTATGTAGTGTTGTAAAGTATATTTCCCGGAGAGGCATCTGATTTATTTTGGGCTTTAAGATCCAAAGCAGTTTAGGGTCTTCGAGGCAGCATCGTAGAGGGCTTCAGCATGCATAGCCTGAAGCCCATGCTCTTCTAGGGATGCTTTGGGCTACTAATTAAACTTGACGAGTACGGCGAGAATCAATTTCCCTAACATTTATTTTTGTAGATTTTAGTTTAAAATGTATGTCTGACAACTCTTCTATTTGGTTCTCAATTTTTAGAGATTCCTAGATTTTTTTCATCATTTCTATTTTAGGGAGCAGTTCTCGTTTTCTATCCATTTCACTCTCATCTGTTGGTAATAGAAGATATATAAATAAAAAAGACACGAGACTTGATAAGTATGATAAAAAAATAAAGAATATAATTTGAAGACTGTATTGAAGAGTAAGAAAATTTAGAGTTATAGCTGCAGTAAGTTAATGTTCCGAAAATAGTGTTGCCGCAATAAATCGCCGTTATTGATGGCAGCGGAATTAGGGATGGATTCAGATCGAATACGGATAGAAACGAATCCGGATAGTACTATTACCACATTTTATTTTAAATACGAATACGGATTCAGATGTTTTCGGATACGAATACAAAACGGATATTTCGAATACGAATACATATTTGGATGTTTACTCGGTTTTAACTCGAAATGTTCATCATTTCACCAAATATCCAAAAGTTCAAAGTGTTCAATATCATGACAAGTCTAGTATTTTTATATTTTATTTTATTTTTTAGAATTAAAAACCTTAATCTCCACATTGCCGACGGAGTGTCGTAACATAGATTTTATAGACGTTATTTAATTTTAGTGCATTATTTTAGGTACTTGCAGTTCAAATTTCACATATTCCAATTTAAATCCTAAAAACACAATTAATGAATTAAAAATAGCAAATGGATATAGAAAAATACAAAAATTTTATATGGAATGAGATATGTTGTATTTTGATTATTAAAAAGTGTCAACTTCAAATAAGCATTTAACCATCAATTTACTTTAAACCATAACCTATTACTTCTCAAAACTTTAATTCATCTCAAGAGAATCTCACGTTTCTTAACATCCTATATGATAAATTTCTTGAAATATTTTCAAAAATTTATCATAGTATCTGCGTATAATATTATAATACCATGACAAGTCTCATACTTTTTGGATATTATTTGATTTTTTTATAATTAAAAACCCAAAACCCTTAAGCTCCACGTTACAGATGAAATGTCGTAACATAAATTTTTTACCATTTCTTTAAATTTAGTAAATAAGAACTAAAAATAGACACAAAATAGTGAATATAGTTTTTCTATAAATTTTGGTACATTATTTTAGGTACTTGCAGTTCAAATTACACATATTCTAATTTAAATCCTAGAAACACAATTAATGAATTAAAATAGCAAATGGATCTACAAAAATACAAAAAAATATATATGGAATGAGACATGTTGCATTTTCATTATAAAAAAATTCAAGTTCAAATAAATATTTAACCATCAATTTACTTTAAACCATAGCCTACTACTTCTCAAAACTATAATTCATCTCAAGAGAATCTTACATTTCGTAACATCCTATATGATAAATTTCATGAAACAATTTTAAAATTTTATCATGGTATATATGTATAATATTATAATGGCATGACAAGTCTCGTATTTTTTAGACTTTATTTTATTTTTTATAATTAAAAAACCCTTAATCTCCACGTTACCGATGAAGTGTCGTAACATAAATTTTTTAACATTTCTTTAAATTTAGTGAATAATAACTAAAAATGACATAAAATTATGAATATGATTTTTCTATAAATTTTAGTGCATTATTTTAGGTACTTGCAGTTCAAATTTCACATATTACAATTTAAATACTAGAAACACAATAAATGAATTAAAAATAGCAAATGGATTTAGAAAAATACAAAAATAATATATGTAATTATATATATTATATTTTTATTATAAAAAAATTCAAGTTCAAATAAACATTTAACCATAAATTTACTTTAAACCACAGCGTATTACTTCTCAAAACTATAATTCACATCCTATATGATAAATTTCTTGAAACATTTTAAAAAATTTACCATAGTATATACGTGTAATATTATAATACCATGACAAGTCTCATATTTTCAGACTTTATTTGATTTTTTTATAATTAAAAAATCCTTAAGCTCCACATTACCGATGAAGTGTTGTAACATAAATTTTTTAACATTTATTTAAATTTTGTGGATAATAACTAAAAATGTACATAAAATTGTGAATATGATTTTTCTATAAATTTTAGTGCATTATTTTAGGTACTTGCAGTTCAAATTTCACACATTCTAATTTAAATCCTAGAAACACAATTAATGAATTAAAAATAGCAAATAGATCTATAAAAATACAAAAAAATTATACGGAATGAGATATGTTTTATTTTATTATAAAAAAGTTTCAAGTTTAAATAAACATTTAACCATTAATTTATTTTAAACCACAGCCTATTACTTCTCAAAACTCTAATTCATCTTAAGAGAACCTCAAGTTTCGTATCATCCTATATGATAAATTTCTTGAAACATTTTCAAAATTTTATCATAGTATCTAAGTGTAATATTATAACACCATGAAAAGTTTCATATTTTTAGACTTTATTTGATTGTTTTATAATTAAAAAACTCTTAAGCTCCACATTACCGATGAAGTGTCATAAAATAAATTTTTAAACATTTATTTAAATTTAGTACATAGAACTAAAATAGACACAAAATAGTGAATATGGTTTTTCTATAAATTTTAGTGCATTATTTTATGTTGGACCGGAAACGGCGACCAGAGGGGGGGTGAATGGGAGCTTTTAAAATTTCGGGCTAAAAACTTAGCCTTCGGTTCTGTTCTGTCTTCTGCGGAACAGGCTTCGAACACTACCTTCGAAGGTCTGGTTCGGAGGTACTTCGACACCTTCGAACACAGGCTTCGGAGGAGCAAAAGTTCGAAGCCAAGAAGACTTCGCTCCACTTACAACCCTCGAAAATCTACTCTGCTAAGTCAGTGCAGGCTCCGCACACGAGGTGCTTCGAGCAGGCTTCGCACTTCACCCTTCGCAAGAGTGGACAGTCCTCTGAGGACTTCGACCAAGTACTTAGCGACAGCAACTGGTGCTGGGCTTCGTACACGAAGGTCTACACGCACACAAACGGACTACGCTAAGGGCTTCGACACAGGAAGCAAAACGGGAAACGAACAGGGCTTCGCTAGTAAGCAGCGAGGTCTGGCCTCGTGTTACACAGAGCGACAGCACACTGTAAAGCACACTTCGCAATAAAACACCCTTCGCCTAGACAGGCTTCGGTGAACTAAAAACTAGCGAGGTATGCAAAGCGAGCTCAAGCAAAAGCACACAGAAGCAGGGCTTCGCCGCTTGAACAAGGAACACAAAATAAATGAACTCTGGATGAATATAGCGAGGTCTGTGTACAGGAGCTCAACAGTAAATGCTCAAAGTGTTAAATGTTACCTACCGAGCCCCCATATTTATAGCCCCGGCTTCATCCTAAGGAAGTGACTACTTTACCCCTAGGGTTTACAACAGATTTGTCTCTACAGAACTAAGGGGTACAAAAGGTAGTCCACCTTTATTTTGGAGGCTTCTCTGTCAGCTGCAGAGGGGACAGTGTCAGCCTTTTTCAGAACAGACAGTGTCAGCCTTTACAGAGTTGACTTCTGGAACCTCCCAACGCACGCGAAGGTGCGGTAGCTTCGGCGAGAAGCCTGCAGCCTGATGGCCTTCGCTCCGCCGAAGAAGTCCTTCGATACAGTGACGGTTTTGAGCCGAAGCCGTCAAAGCCCTTGGGCCTTCGCACCACCACCTCCGGAGTGGATCACCACGGCTTCGCAGCTACTCCGAGCTCGAACACCGTCCGTCCGTGTACCGAAGCCATGCATGGCCGAAGCACCTCAAGTCATCCTCACTCCGAAGCCTCACCTTCGGAGTACCACCCTTCGAAGTCCCTCCTTCGTCCAAGGCCTCCGCATGAAGCATTCCATGAGCACTCCGTCGCAGTGCCTCTTCCCGAGCACACTCCTCGACGAGCCTCACCCGGACCATGCCTTCGATGCGCCTCGACTTCTGAGACCTTCGTCGGGTAACCTTCGAGTGTCTCCCTCCGGAGCACACTTCGAACACCTTGCCTCCGCAGAGGACTTGATCCACCAACTCCGAAGTCACTCCATTCGGAGTACCTTCGAAGTGCCTCACTTCCGAGGACTTTGTCTCGGAGTACCTTCAGCCGGAGCCACGCTCCGCACTCTCTGCCTTCACCTGCACGCCTCGACCCGAGGACCGACCCGGACCACCTTCGCAGCCACCGTGACGGAGCTCCCCGCTCCCCTGGCATCAAGCCTCCTGCTTGACCCAGGTTCACCCGGCTCGAACCCTGTCCGTCGCCTCCGAAGTCCCTGCGCACCACCGACAAGCAAACAAGTGTATCCAGTACTCCGGAGACCTCTCCGGGTTAGCAACCTTCGGTACACACTCCGGTGTACCGCCCAAAGTACCGAAGCCTTCGGTACAAACCCAGTCATCGTGTACTGTCGGACCCCTCCGACGAGTACACTCCACTGCAACAGCTGCAGCAAGCAAACACCAAACACACTCCGGTGAAACACCTCCGAACACCCTTCGGAGGTACCCTTCGAACAGAGGGTAAATAAACCTGTCAATCACTCATCACATACACCGAAACCACCCTTGGTTTCTCAATCTCCCCCTTGATGAGTGCATTGACAACCAAATCCAGTTCAAGAAAATTTAAAAATTTCAGCACACAAGTGACCATAAAAACTCAGAAAAGAGCCAAAGCATGTCACTTGATAAAAGAATTTTTTCTCCCCCTTTGTAAAAGAGTAAAAGCCCCTTTGGCAAATCTCCCCTTGATAAGAACTCCCCCTGAGTTAAGCAAATTTTTCTTCCCCTTTATGTCAAAATCTTTCCCCTTGCGAAATTATGCCTTCTTGCGGCAGAGAACACAGAAAACCCTTAAGCTCCATATTACCGATGAAGTGTTGTAACATAATTTTTTAACATTATTTAAATTTAGTGGATAATAACTAAAAATGTACATAAATTGTGAATATGATTTTTCTATAAATTTTAGTGCATTATTTTAGGTACTTGCAGTTCAAATTTCACACATTCTAATTTAAATCCTAGAAACACAATTAATGAATTAAAAATAGAAAATGGATCTAGAAAAATAAAAAAAATTATATGGAATGAGATATGTTTTATTTTTATTATAAAAAAGTTTCAAGTTTAAATAAACATTTAACCATTAATTATTTTAAACCACAACCTATTACTTCTCAAAACTCTAATTCATCTTAATAGAACCTCAAGTTTCGTATCATCCTATATGATAAATTTCTTGAAACATTTTCAAAATTTATCATAGTATCTAAGTATAATATTATAACACCATGAAAAGTTTCATATTTTTAACTTTATTTGATTGTTTTATAATTAAAAAACCACTTAAGCTCCACATTAGCGATGAAGTGTCATAAAATAATTTTTTAAACATTTATTTAAATTTAGTAGATAAGAACTAAAAATAGACACAAAATAGTGAATATGGTTTTTCTATAATTTTAGTGCATTATTTTAGATAGTTGCAGTTCAAAATTCACACATTCCAATTTAAATCCTAGAAACACAATTAATGAATTAAAAATAGCAAATGGATCTAGAAAAACACAAAACAATTATATGGAATTATATATGTTGTATTTTGATTATAAAAAAATTTCAAGTTCAAATAAACATTTAACCATCAATTTACGTTAAACCATAGCCTATTACTTCTCAAAACTATAATTCATCTCAAGAGAATCTCACGTTTCGTAACATCCTATATGATAAATTTCTTGAAATAATTTTAAATTTTTATCATAGTATATACGTATAATATTATAATACCATGACAAGTCTCGTATTTTTCAGACTTTATTTGATTTTTTTATAATTAAAAAACCCCGTAAGCTCCACGTTACCGATGAAGTGTCGTAACATAAAATATTTAACATTTCTTTAAATTTAGTGGATAATAACTAAAAATGGACATAAAATTTTGAATATGAATTTTCTATAAATTTTAGTGCATTATTTTAGGTACTTGCAGTTCAAATTTCACATATTTCAATTTAAATCCTAGAAACACAATTAATGAATTAAAAATAGCAAATTGATCTATAAAAATACAAAAAATTTATATGGAATGAGATATGTTATATTTTGATTATAAATAAAGTTTCAAGTTCAAACAAATATTAACCATCAATTTACTTTAAACCATAGCTTATTAATATTCACTAACTTAAGTATTCCATAATTATATAAATAATAAATAAACCATTAATATAGTGATAATATATCATCTTGAGTCTAAGTTTAATCTGTATGAAATCCTAAAACAAATACAGATGTATCTATTTTCATATCCACATTCAGCAGAATTCAGATATCCGTTTCCATATCCACATTTGTAAAATGAATTTGGATATTTCCGAATGTCATCCATATTTAATTTGGGTACGAATACGAATATCCATATTTACTGTTATTTGAATACGAATACGGATAATTCAGATATTTTGCATATCCATCCCTAACAGGAATGCCTACAGTACCGCAAACAATCCAGATCCTTCCAATCAATGGGGAATATGACGTCCATCTTGATGGAAACTTCCTATGAGACTGATCCTCATAAGAAATTTGCTTTGAATATTTATTTCTTTTCAGTTCATGCATTTTTATGTGCTTCGTCCAAACAGTGTTTTCCAAATAGAATTACAACAGGTCCAGTGGACATTGTCAATTTGATAAGCCTTTGTTTATAGAATTACCGTGTCACTGCTTAGTCTCAACTTTTTGTTAAAAGCGGAAAGTTATTTTGAATTTTAGATTTGATTTTATGACTATTGTAGGTGTTTTCATTTCTATTGCATAGTTATTTTTACGATTGGTAAGATCACAAGTAAACACTCTACTAAAAGCTAAAAGTATTCTTAAAAATCAATTTCAAAATTCAAAATTAGCTTTCACTTTTTAAGAAGTTATAAAACAATTTCGAAGATTCATGAGAAGCTCTTCCCTCAGCTTCAATTCCGTTGGAGAGAGAAGCCATTTCCTCCTTCCCTCCGAGCGTTACGGAAACCGAAGAAGTTATAAAACAATTTCGAAAGAAGCCATTCGAAGCGAGCGAGCGAGCATGTCCAGCTCCGATCCGAAACCGCTCGTGGCAATGGCGCAGCAGCTCCCTGCGGCTTCAGCGGAGCATCCCGAGGGCGATGCCTTCGACCACCTCAACGGACGGAAGCTCGTCGCCGACTACCTCGTGCCCAGAGCATTACGCGGCGCGATCCCCGATGACGCCGTCCTCCCGGGAGTTGACGTCTACTCCGCGCACCCGGCGGCACTGGCGCCACTCTCTCCATTTTTCTGGAGGGGCGATCCTTGCGGGGAGACGTCGCGCTCCTTCTTCTCCGCGGCGCGGCCCGACGGCGAGCGCCGCCGCCACGCGCCGGGCGGGTTCTGGCTTTGCTACGGCGGCGGCGACAAGGCGTACGCCGGCGGGGTCAGCGGGGAGGCTGTGGCGTTCCGGAGGAGGTTCGCGTTCTTCGACTGGAGCGGCGACGGCGAGCCAGCGCCGACGGAGTGGAGGATGAAGGAATACCGACTCAACAAGCGCGCGGCCGCCTTCGCCGGCGCTCAGGTTGATCCCGAGGCGAAGGATTTCGTGGTTTGCAAGGTCTACAACACGGGGAGGATACCCGGTCCTTCGCCTCTCTGCTTGAGCGGCGATGACGACAATGTCCATTTCGGCGGAGGCGAAGCAGCGGTCGCAGACGAGCGATAGGGTGCACGTCGCCAGAGGGGGCGGACGAGGCCTACAGCAGACGTCTATCCTTCGAACACTAGGGTCGATCATTCAGTAGGTTGGTAACTTGGTATATCCTTCATCAGAGAACTTTTGCTTTGCTGTGAATTGTTATCGGATGGATTGTGCTTCGCTGTGCGATTCTGATCGTCACAGTAGCATTGTCACCTGGCAGAAAACGATTGTTCGTTCAACAGGTATAGCATTTTTTAGCCATTGTAGGAATAGAATTGAACTGGCAGCTAGCCTAGGAGTGGAACGGACCTTCTTATGCTCTGAATTGCTGATTAACTCATGAACAATAATTCTTTCGAATCACCTTGCTGAATAGAAACACCATCCTATCTGCAATATTGCTATAGGTGTTTGATCTTCCTTTCTCACTGATAACGGAATACACAATACAGTGATGATAGTTTTACATAAGTGTCACTCTACTTTAAGGCAGCAATTGTTCTTGTGCAGTTTCGAATCATCAAGTTATCTACTCTATTGGGTGCATATCATGTTCTTCCCATCTATTATAAAACCTGCCGAAATCTGATATTTCAAAATGATCTCCTTGCCAAACAGCCATTTGTGCAACCATTCTAACTTCCACAGATACTGAAATACTGATCAGATAAAATGCTAAGCACACCACCCATTGGCCCATCCTGTTTAGAATTACTTTGTGCAAGTATCGACCATCTCTTCTTCACCAATAAAGTCCAAGTAGTCACCATAATCGTTTTGCGCCTCAGACTTTATATCAGAAGATAGATCCATCTCTCCTAGGGACTCGAGACCTTTAACCAATGTTCCGTATGTTAACCTGTCAGGGTCACTGTCCCATAGTTTCATTAGACGGAAACAGTCCATGGCTAATTGTATAAACTCAGCATCCAGGAGCGCCTTCAGAAGTATATTGAAACCGGTGGTGTCAGGTTCCAACTGTTCCTTCTTCAGATATGAACAAACCTTATCAACCTCAGATCGCAATCCTTTGCTCGCAAGCACTGTAACAATATCAACATACAACAACAGCCTGGGCTTGTACCAGTGCTCCTTCCGGATCTCCTCAAAGACCTATCAGAAAGGACAATATTGAGAGGCATTTCAGCATCCATTCCTCTGTGCTAGACAAGAAATTTCTGCTTGTCAGCACCAACTAGTAATCCTAAATGCAGATAAGAATACAGAAAGTGGATCAATCAGGAGAGTTTGCTAAGCAAGGCCACAACAGATATGTAATACAGACAAACTACGTTACCCAGATACGTGAATACGGATACGGATACGCGATACGGCGACACACACGCGCGCGCACGCACGCACACACACACATATATATATATATATATATAATGCATATAAAATTAACAACAAAAATGTAATAAGTAAATGAACAAATTTCACCATTTAGCAAAACATGTGAACAACATCAATATGCAAATATTAATCTACAGTTCTACGCATATCACGACAACTAGACATTGATATTTAAGTGAACCAACAAAAACAAGAGTACGACGACACTAAGCCAGCGGATAGCATAGAAAGCCACAAAATGAGAAAACCAGAGAAAAAACAGTGAGAAAACCAGAGAGAAAGAGAAGTGGTGGATCTGCTCACTGGATGAAACCGTTGGACGATGCGGCGACCGGCGGCTGCCCCAAGCCGCGACGGCATGACGAGGAGACGAGGCGACTACCGATGAGATCCACGCAGCTGCACGAGCGTGGGAGACAGAGCGGCGGGGGTCGGCAGCGCGGCGGCAGGAGTCGGCAGTGCGGCGGTGGTCGGCGGCAGGCGGCGATAAGATGGGAGGCGTCGGCGCGTCAAGACTGGATCTGGACTTTCTGGAGTGATGGCTGTGGCTTGGCGTGACTGCTCGGGATAGCGATAGAAGAAGAAAAACCTGCGTTTCTCCTGGATATCCCGCAGTATCGGGTGCGTATCCGATTTAATTTAATTATTTGGAGAATAGAAAATCGCTGGATACGTATTCGTATCTAGGATACGTATCAGATACTGATACGCAGGTTCTGAGAAGTATCCGAGCTTCGTAGCAGACAAAAAACCATTTAAAGAAGTTGAGTAAAAATTACTAAATTAGCAACAGAAAAAATTAGATGTTGCTGCCAAAGTATTGTATTAATTCGCGCAACTTTACACGTGTGCACAATCAGGTTTTATCTGTTCATGAAACATTAAGTTTTATATTAAATTAGTATAGTTTAAGAAAAATATGTGAACATAAATTTTCTAGTTTTAAGATTCTTCTATTATGCCCCAGGGAACCTTATCCACATTCAACATTTAGCAGAATTGTATCCCCTGTTATACTTCAGAAAAAGTATACACAACACATCAAATTAAAAATCATCAGGTTGGATCAAGATGAGCAACAATTTTAGACGTCATGAGAGGCCAGAACATCAGTACATTATGCTATTTCTAGAGGATTGCAGAGATCTAAACACACAGCTCATGAGTAGCCAAAAGTTCTGGAGTGATAAATCAGTGGATTCAGAGACTAGAAAGATAATATCTAATGTTGTTTTCATACGGCTTTAGCTCCGAGATCTATGCTGGATCTACAGTTTATATGGTAAAATAAAGTGTTTTAAATTTTTATTTTTAGTCCAAAATAAAAAACAGATTGATCAACTAAATACCCTCAATCCATCGAATCTAGGCTTGACAGTTCAAAAAATCGTAGATCTGTGTCAAACTGATTCTACTCTAGTACGTAACAATTTAGGAGTACAAATATACACTACACCTGTTATGTGCAGATTAGATTGAATTAGTTAGATTAATATTGATAATTAGCAGATTAAATTAATAATTAGTAGATTAGATTGATATTAGTAGATTAGATTGTTATTAGGAGATAATGATAGCAGATTAGATTGTATTAGAATTATAAATACCCCATAAAAGCCATGGAATAAATGAAGCAGAAGGAATTATTTAGTTCCTCTCCTACTCCTACCAATTTGGCATCAGAGCTTAGGTTCTGAGGAGCCGAATACGATGATGATGGTCATCCCATCCATAGAGTTGTCACATGTCATCACAGAATTGCAACATGTTGTCACCAGCGTCTCGACACAGCTAACAGCCCTCGAGGCGAGGAGGGGCCTGACTCTGGTGGCTTTCATGCTACCAAGTTGCCCCTATGCCAACGAGATCCTGCGCACCGCCAACGACAACAGTTTCCACACCGCATCGCCGTCGCCAGATGCGGAGGCAGAAGCGCAAGGGGGAGAGGGAATTGGACATGGTAGCTCGGTACAAAGGGTGTGCAGCTGGAGGAAAGGGAGGCACCACCACTGGCCAAACCCTAGTCGAGCTCTCTCAGTTGCGAGCCGCCTCCGACTCTGAGAGGGCAACTAGAGAGGCTGACAGGGTGTCGCGGACCGTGGAGGTGCAGTCGTAGGTGGAGTCACTCTACGCCATCACCCCTATGACCCCCGATGAGGAGAACCACAACAAGGCCCCCGACTCCACCGTCCGCTCCTTCTCTGACTCCACGGACAAATAAGCTTCCTATTTCTAGTGAGTCGAGTTTAGAATCTGTGTGTGATTCATGCCAAAAAGCCAAGAGTCATCAACTGTCATATCCTAAATCCCATAGCAGGCCTACCAGTCCTCTAAAGCTAGTTTTCTCTGATGTTTGGGGGGCAGCTCCAACTTCTATTGGAAGATACTCCTACTATGTAAGCTTTATTGATGACTACAACAAATATACTTGACTCTTATCTTATTAAGAAAAATATGACGTCTATCAAGTCTTCCATAACTTTCAAACTCTTCTTGAACGACAATTTGGACGGAAAGTGCTTGCTGTTCAATCTGATAGGGAGGGAGAGTATGAAGGTTTAAACTCTCTTTGGCAGAAACTTAGCATTGTTAATCATGTATCATGTCCCCATGCTCATCAACAAAATGGTTCAGCGGAAAGGAAACACACATAGAAGTTGACTTAGCTCTCATTGATTTTGATACTCCAACAGAACGACTCCTTCACAAGAAACCCACTTATGAGTCCCTTTGAATTTTTGGTTGTGCTTGTTGGCCCAATCTTCACCCTTACAACAACCATAAACTCTCTTTTTGACCCAAGTAGTGTGTCTTCCATGGTATAGCACATTTCACAAAGGATTCAAATGCCTTGATATAGCTTCTAGACTTATGGACGTGTTTATATTCCACGAGATGCCATCTTCGATGAATCAATTTTTCCTTTTGCTAATCTCCATCCTAATGCTAGGGCACTTCTTCACAAAGAAATTATTTTGTTGTCTCCTCTGCGTAATTTTTAGACATTTGCTTATGGAGGTGAACATAGTACTAACCAAATGTCTGAAACATACTCGCGCTAGTTCTATTATTGCTGATGGTGCCAACGTCTCACAGGAACTTGAACAAAATCTGTCACATACCACACTAGGCAGAGCTGATGGTGCCATGCTTCAGAAGGATTTTTCTAGCAGCAGTAGGCAAAATTCAGGTGACCAACTCCAACCTATCATATCGACTGAATCTGATTCAAAAACAGCTTTGATATCTCCTGTACTTCACTCTAGTACTGTTGTCGAATCCACAACACCAACTCCAACTATAGTAGAGACAAATATTAGCAGGACACAGACAAGGTTGCAAAGAGGCATTAGAAAACTAAAACAATTTACTGATGGCACAATCCCTTATGGACATGGACTGCTTTGTGTTACAAGTGAGCCAAATAATCTTAAAGAAGCTTTCGAAGATGATAGATGGAGAAAAGCAATGAATGAAGAGTATGAAACACTGATGGACAACAAAACAAGGCACTTAATTCAAAAAAAACAAGGCAAGAATGTAATAGATTGCAAATGGGTATATAAAGTAAAAAGAAAGGCAGATAGTGTTAAATATGAATGTGTTTAGTATCATGTGAGTAGCCCAGTTTGGACTAGTGCGTGTGTGTACTATGTGCAGCTCAGTTCGGACTGGTCCGAACTGAGTGCTTTGTGAGTGCTCTGCTTGCTCTGTATATCTCTCTCCTTCTCTTACTGGTTGGGTATTGTACAAACACTTTATTCTCTTAAAATGTGACATGGTATCAAAGCGGGTCTAGGGTTCCTTAGACGTCGCCGTCTCCATCACCGTCGTCGCGGCCCGTTCCTCTGCCGCCTGTTGCCACCGTCTCCGTCGCCCGTCCGCGTCTCGTCTCTCCGCCAGTCGCGGCTCCGAGGGCCCGCCCACATCTCGTCTCTTCGCCCATTGCGTCTGCGCCCGATGTGGCTGGTGTCTCCTGCTGCTCGCCTCGTTGCGCGGTTGGTGCCTCCGGCCGCTCGCCTCGTCGCGTGATTGGTGCCTCCTGCTGCTCGCCATCTGCTCTCGTCGCCCTGTGGCCGTGTTGATCTGCTCCGGGTGTGCACCCTATGGCTGCTCCCCGTGTGAAGATCCAGATTGGTGTGGACCCATTTTCTTACTAGAAGTTGGCAAATTAAAGTCTTCTCAGTTTGGTGGTATTTTCTTTTGATCTTTCAAATGTCACGGCCCAATACAATCGTGTTAGTATTATTCTTGATGATCATAATTATCGGGAATTGGCATTTTCCAGTGTTGAAAAAATTGGTCGATCAGCCGATTAATCGGTGATCGGCCCCACACCATTTAATTTACAGGAAAATCGGCCAGAAATCGGTGGACCAATTAATCGGTCGGTCAGACCGATTAATCAGTGGTCAACTCGATTAATCGGTGCCAACCGATTAATCGGCCCCTCTAGCTCGAAGTCTCGTGCGCCATCTCTTGTGCTACAGCTCCTCCCAACTAGATCCTATGCCTCCTCGCCGATCCAGCCCCGCGCACGCCATCCTCGCCGTGCGTGCCGACCTCGCCCGTCCAGATCCGCGCTGCCGACTAGATCTATGCCATCGATGCCTGGTTTGTGCCGCTGACTCTTGGATCCGCACCGTGCGGCTGCGTCGGGCTCACGCCGGAGCCATCCTCCAGCCGCCGTCGCCGGAGCCATGCTCTCCAAATGCGTCGGCACCAGCCTTCTTCAATAGTGGGGAAAGGGAGAAGAAACAGGTTTGAGACAGAGGGGTCCCGAGAGAGAGACGGAGGGAATAAGGATTGGTGTGCTGTAAAAAAGAAAGAAAACGTATACACACCATTTGTGCCTGTGATTAGGGCGTTGTGGTGAAATACAAAGAAAAGATGAGTGGATAGAATTAGACAGGTGTCAAATGCCTAGTGACCATTCTCCTATAGATTCCAAGTGACCATTCCCCTAGAAATATTAAATATGAACACTATAATATATTATTTAAATATTTAGTCAACCGATTAATTGATTGACCGATTAATCCCTACTCAGTGGTCGGCCGATTAATTACCAATCACCGATTTTTCTAACATTGACATTTTCAATAGAAACTGTATTAAGAGGTCATGGATTATCTTTTCATTTGAGTGATAATCCACCTTTAGAAAATACCAGTAGGGATGAAGTTAGAAAATGGAAAATTAATGATGGTAAAGTGATGGCAGCCATTGTTAATAGCATAAAACAATACATGATCATGAGTTTGGCCAAATTTAAGACAACAAAAGAGATTTGGTTTTTTTAAGGCAACGATATGTTCAAGATAGTGTTGCTCTTTTACACACTCTTATGCAGCAAATTCATGTGATAGAACAAAATGATATAACCATTGATGAGTATTATTCAGCTTTTGATCGATTGATAGGACCTCTAGTGTACTACTCACACCTTCATGGAAAAGTTCCTTACATATCGTTTTGTCATGGGAGTACGCTCTGACTTTGAGACTATTCGCTCAAGACTGCTTCACACTTCTGCCAATTTGACTATGGAACAAGCCTTGTCTGACTTGATTGCTGAAGAGTTTCGGCTCAAGTCCTTGAATGTTTCTCCTATGTCAATGACTCACAATGTGTTGGCAGCCCCTCAAAGATCCAGTACATCTCGAGACAGTACTTCTGAGGTTTGTGAGCATTGCAAGAAGATTGGTCATCGCTCTAAGAATTACTTTGCTCAATACCCAGAAAAATTGGTTGAATATCGTGCTATCGTGCTCGTCGAGCAACTCGTGGACATGGTACATCAACTACCTCTAGAGGCTCAGTCTCCATTGCCACCGTTGCTCCAGTCAGTATCTCTCAGCCTTCATAGGTTCTTGATTCAGAGGCTTCTTTTCACGTGACATCAGATAAGTCCCAATTGGCAGATTGCAAGCCAGTTACTAATGGAGCTTCAGCTTAGACAACAGATGATACTTCTTGTCACATTACTCATCAGGGTTCTCTCTACAACTCCAAATTTTCTATACCTAATGTTTCTTTTGTCACACAATTATCCATGAATCTTCTTTCCATAGGTCAAGTCACTAATCATAATTGTTTCGTTGGGTTTAATGATTCATCATGTTTTATTCAGGATCGTCGCAGCGGGGCTGTGATTGATTAGGACTGGCCATCGCCGTAGAGGTATTCCAAGCTTCTACGTTCTGGATACTCTTCGCCTTCCATCTCCTACCACTACTACCGCCTATGTGTCCTTCACTGTCTCCACTACATCCTTTGCTTAGTGGCATCATCGTCTTGGACATTTATGTGGATCTCGATTGTCCATTCTAATCAATGGAGGTTGTTTAGGTCGAGTCCCTGTTGAGTCTAGCTTTTATTGTAAGGGGTGTAAACTTGTAAAACAAATTCAGCTTCCTTACTCTATAGTACTTCATATTCTGCTAGACCTTTTGATCTTATCCGCTCTAATGTGTGGGGACCTGCTCCTTTTACTACTAAAGGTGGTAATAAGCATTATGTCATTTTTATTGATGATCATTCTCGATATACTTGGATTTATTTTATGAAACATTATTCTCAATTGCTCTCCATTTATCGATCTTTCACTTGTATGGTTCATACCCAGTTTTCTACTTCCATCAAAGTTTTCTATTCCGATTCTGGTGGTGAGTACTTGTCTCATTCATTTCGTCGGTTTTTGACATCTGAGGGCACTCTACCACAACTTTCTTGTCCTGGTGCTCATGCTTAAAATGGTGTGGTTGAACGTAAACATCGACATCTTATTGAGACAATTCGTACACTTCTAATTGCATCCTTTGTTCCTTCACATTTTTGGGTGAGGCTATTTCCACTTCTATTTATCTTATTAATCGTCAACCATCGTCCAAACTTGCTGGCAAGTGTCTTGGTGAGATTCTTTTTGGAAGAGCTCCCAATTATGATCATCTTCGGGTTTTTGGATGCACTTGTTATGTTTTACTTGCCCCTCGTGAACGAACTAATCTGACTGCTCAGTCTGTTGAGTGTCTTTCTGGGTATAGTACTGAACATAAAAGCTATCATTGTTATGATCCTTCCTCTCATCGCATCCGTATCTCACGTTGTCACAATAGGAAGTGGGCCAGGCCCGTGAACAATACCGCGTGTACTGTTCACGTGAACAGTACCCCCGGTACTGTAGCAGTTAGGATAAAATTTGTTTTGATTAATTAGTTAAGATTTCAGATTAGATCAAGTTGGTTATTGCAGATTAGATCAAAGGGTCAGGTCTTGTGCCTATATAAACAGGACCTCATTACAAGTCTAGGCGTCGAGTAATCAATTTAGGCTTTACCATCTGTATTTCTTGCCTCCTTGTCGCGTTGCCGCAACGGCGCCGCCACGACAACGAGGTCCAGGCCCTCGACCAACTACCTCATTTCCTTATCAATTAAGAAGTTTAGTTCCTTCTAATTCCCCCGAAATCCCTGCCGGTGACAACTTGGTATCAGAGCTGATCGGTTCAACTTCCGTTGCCATGAATTCACCAGACGGCATCGGATCAGGGGGTGGGGTGGAAGAGACATTGAAGGCCATAATGAAGCGTTTAGACGCCATCGAAGAAAGACTACTGACAATCCAAAGTCTGGAGGAAAGATTAACAGCACTGGAGATTTCAGTTCGGTCCCCTCCTGGACGCCAAGAACTTTCGGCCGCCTGTGTTCCTACGCACACGCCGGAGCAGGGCCAGGACGCCGGGTGCAGGGACTTCCGCCAAGCAGACCGCGGAGAGGAGGTGGACTAGAGGGGTCCCCTGCCTCGCAGCCAGGAAAGCGGGCACCGAGGAGCCAGCACCGACGGAGACGGTGACCTGGGACCGGATCCACCGCCGCGCTGCCAAGGAGGAGGGCGGCAGGACCCAGACCAGTCGCCGCACCGCTAGGGCGGAGGGCGGCAGAGCCCTGAGCCGTCGCCGCGCCACCAGAGAGGAGGGCGGTGGAACCTTCACCGAGCCGCTACCGATAGTGACGGCGGCCAGGGGGACCTGCCGCCGCGCCATCGGGGAGGGGGGCGCCAGAACCCTCGCTGGCCCACCGCAGACCCCTGCATGACGCGACACTGCTGTCGGTCGCCGCTGCCCCGCACAGCGCGTCACCGCTGCTATTTGGTGCGTGGGCTGCTGCTTCCCTGCATGAAGTGGTGTCGTCGACCGCCATGGCCGCCGCCATTGTCTGCATCTCTTTGTACCGTTTCTTCCTCTGATCAGATCTTCGTCATCGAAGTGGTGGGCGACAGCGGGGAAGACGACTCTGCAGCTCGAGGATGAGCTGCGTTTTTAGGGGGGGTGAAGTGTCACAGATAGGAAGTGGGCCAGGCCCGTGAACAGTACCGTGGGTACTGTTCACGTGAACAGTACCCCCGATCCTGTAGCAGTTAGGATAAAATCTGTTTTGATTAATTAGTTAAGATTCCAGATTAGATCAAGTTGGTTATAGCAGATTAGATCAAAGGGTCAGGTCTTGTGCCTATATAAATAGGACCTCATTAGAAGTCTAGGCGTCGAGTAATTAGTTTAGGCTTTGCCATCTGTATTTCATGCCTCCTTGTCGCATCGCCGCAACGGCGCCGCCGCGACGACGAGGTCCAGGCCCTCGACAAACTACCTCGTTTCCTTATCAATTAAGAAATTTAGTTCCTTCTAATTCCCCCGAAATCCCTGCTGGTGACACACGTGATGTTACCTTTGTTGAGGATCATCTTTTCTTTTACAATCCTTCCACAAAGTCATCCTATTCCTCCACAAAATCTACATCCTTTTTATCTTTTCCTCCTATTTTCCCTAGTGATCATTCTTCTACCACCTCTCTACCACCACCAGCTCCCCTCACCTTTTATGAGTCCTCCCCATGTCCTACTTCTCTTCCACCCAAACTACCTATCACTCATGTTTATACTCGTCGTTCTTCAGATCCACTTCCTCTATCTCCACCTGTTATTGATTCTTCTGCTATTTCTGGTTCTAGTGAGACACACATTGTTTCTGATGAGTCTTCAATTGGTCCCAATTACCATCTCAGGGATAGGACCACTCTTAAACCTCCTGCTAAATTGGTTCTTTCCTGTGAGACTCCTTTGCTTCATGAGCCATCCACATATCAGGAAACCTCTACCATTCTAGAATGGCAACATGCTATGTCTTAAGAACTTGTTGCTCTTAATCGCACTCACACTTGGGATATTGTTCAGTTACCATCTCATGTGATACCTATTACATGCAAGTGGGTTTTCAAGGTTAAGACCAAGTCAGATGGCACAATTGAGTGATATAAGGCTCGTCTTGTTGCCAGATGATTTCAGCAGACTTAAGGGCTTGATAATGATGAGACATTTGCTCCTGTTGCTCACATGACCACTGTTCGAACATTGATTGTTGTGGCTGCCAGCTACTCTGGGACTATCTCTCAGATGGATGTCCAAAATACTTTTCTGCACGGTGATCATCATGAGACTGTCTATATACAGCCGCCTCCAGGTATGGATGTGCCTCCTGGACATATTTGTCATCTTCGTTGTGCATTATATGGACTAAAACAAGCTCCTCGTGCTTGGTTTGAGCAATTTGTTTTTGTGATTCACACTGCTGGCTTTGTTCCTAGTGAACATGATCCGACTTTATTCATTCACCTATCACCACACGAACTTACTTTGATTCTCCTATATGTGGTTGATATGTTGATCACCGGTGATGATGTTGAGCACATTTCTAAGGTGAAAGATCAACTTCGCACGGAATTTTTGATGACTGATTTGGGTCCTCTTAGTTTCTTCTTGGGGATTCAAGTACTTCACACTTCCAAGGGATATTATTTGTCTCAATCCAAATATATACATGATCTGATTGCTCGTTCGGGTATTACTGATGATCGAACTGTTGCCACACCTATGGATCTTCACTTGCATCTTCGTCCTTTAGATGGCACACCACTTGAGGATCCCTCTCGATATAGGCATATTGTGGGTAGCTTGGTTTATCTCACTGTTACTCGGCCAGATATTGCTCATGTCGTCCATATTTTGAGTCAGTTTGTGAGTGTTCCTACTTCTACTCATTTTGGACATTTACTTCGTGTATTGCGATACTTGAGGGGAACATCATTTCACAGAGCTTGTTTTACTCTCATGATAGCCCACTTAAGCTTCATGCATACTCTGATTCTATCTGGACAAGTGATCCAACAGATCGTCGCTCTGTTACTGGTTATTGTGTTCTTCTTGGCTCCTCTCCTCTTGTGTGGAAGTCCAAGAAACAAGTAGCAGTCTCTCGGTCCAGTACAGAAGCTGAACTTCATGCACTTGCTACTACCACTTCTGAAATTGTATGGTTACGATGACTTTTAGCTGATTTTGGTGTCTCCTGTGATGAAGCTACACCTCTTCTTTGTGACAACACAGGAACCATTCAGATTGCTAATAATCCTATGAAGTATGAGCTCACCAAACATATTGGAGTTGATGCCTCATTCACCAGGTCTCATTGTCATCAGAAAACTATTGAGCTCCAGTATGTGCCATCCGAGTTAAAAGTTGCGGATTTCTTCACCAAAACACAAACTCAAGCGCAATATCGGCTTCATTTACTCAAACTTAATGTGGAATGTGTTTAGTATGTATGCATGTGAGTAGTCCAGTTCGGACTAGTGCGTGTGTGTACTGTGTGCAACTCAGTTCGGACTGGTCCGAACTGAGTGCTCTGTGAGTGCTCTGCTTGCTCTGTATATTTCCTTCTCTTGCTGGTTGGGTATTGTACAAACACTTTATTCTCTTAAATGCGAAAGATAGAACACTTGATCGATATAAAGCAAGACTAATGACGAAAGGTTTTAAGCAAAGGTATGGAATAGACTATGAAGATACTTTTAGTCCAGTTGTAAAAATTGCTAACATACGTCTAGTCTTGTCTTTAGTTGTTTCCGGGGGATGGTCCTTGAGACAACTTGATATTAAAAATGTGTTTTTGCATAGTGTTCTAGAAGGAGATATATATGAGACAACCACTAGGTTTTGAAGATCCCAAGGTACCTTCATTATGTATGCAAACTTGATAAAGCCTTATATGGTTTAAAACAAGCTCCTAGAGCTTGGTATACTAGATTAAGTGTAAAACTTCAAGACCTTGGTTTCATTGCATCTAAGTCTGATACATCTTTGTTTATATATAACAAGCAAGCGATATCTATATTTTTTCTCATTTATGTTGACGATATTATTTTCACAAGTTCTTTAGATTTTGTAGTCAAGGACTTACGGAACTTGCATTTCTTTTTGGGACTAGAGGTAAAGAAAATGAGCAATGGTATTTTACTTACTCAAGAGAAGTATGCAACAGATCTTCTAGTCAGAGTAAATATGCAATCATGCAAGCCAGCCCCTACTCCTCTTTCAACTACAGAAAAGCTATCAGCTTACAAGGGAGATCTCTTGAGTGATGAGGACAGCTCAAGACATAGAAGCATTGTAGGTGCATTGCAATATCTGACTTTGACACAACCTGATATAGCCTTCTCAGTTAACAAAATCTGTCAATTCTTACATGCTCCTACAACTGCACATTAGACTGCCGCTAAAGGTATTTTATGGTATATTAAAGGCTCCACAGGAATTGGAATAAGCTTCCAGAAATCATCATCTCTTCTTGGGCAGGATCAGTTGATGACAGACATTCAACAGGGGGCTTTGCCATCTTCTTGGGGCCAAATCTCATCTCTTGGAGTGCAAGGAAGCAACCAACTTTTTCTAGATCAAGTATAGAAGCTGAATACAAAGCATTGGCTAACGCTGTCTGAGCCACCTTGCTTCGATGTGATAATTTAGGAGCTACTTATTTATCGGCAAATCTAGTATTCCATGCTCGAGCAAAACACATTGAAATCAATTTTCAATTTGTTCGAGAGCGAGTGGCCAGGAAGTTGTTGAACATTTGCTTTGTTTCTTTGAAAGATCAACTTGCAGATGGTTTTACCAAGGTTTTGCCAACTAAAGCTTTTGAAGAATTCAAGCGCAATCTCAACTTAACCAAGTTGTGATTGAGGGACGGTGTTAAATTATTAGAATCTCTTTATATGTAATCTATCCACGGTTGAGATAAAACTGATGGACTCTTTAGATAAGTTCCTATAGTTAGTTTTCTACTTTATGTTTTCTACCTTGCTTTTCAAGGCATGTAATCATCCTGCTGTACGTTGCCACAACAGGGGCTATTCCTGTTCTATTTAACACGTACACCACGGCCCCTAACGGGTAAGACGCTTCCCTAATCACAAACTTTACAGGAACAAGTCTTTTCATGACGGGTCACAAACATAAGCTTCTGAGTCATGAAAGAGTAGCATGTTGATCAAAGTTCTTAATTATGATCAAGGGGGATCATAATTAGTAACTTTGAACAAGTGATGCCACTTGATTCGAAAAAATACGTCATTTGGTCCAATTCATCGACAATTGAATCGCATACTTACAACCAAAGACTGCTCGCAGGTCGCAGCAACGCATACGACCATCTAGAGCCAAGGACAATTGGAAGGGCGTACCTGGAGAGCCAGGAGGGCCTCGCCCTGCGCGGCGAGCTCGCGGAAGACGGCGACCATATCGGCCTTCAGGAGTCTCCGCAGCGTGGGCTCCATCGGGACGGCGGCGGCGGATGGAGCGCCCCGGAGAGCGGCGCGCTTGAGGGACTGGACGGCCTGGATGGCCTCGGTGCTGAGGTAGCGTCCGCGCTGCGTCGGCTTCCGGTTCTTGCTCCGGTCCCGCATCGTGATGACAGCGGCACTCCGGCGAGCGCCGGCGCGGGTAGGGGCTAGGCGGAGCGGCGAGAAGGCAGCAGCGGAGGCGAGCATCGCTTCCGTGTACGCGAGGGATGGGCAATGGATTGTTGCTTTGGCCATTTGGATGGGTCGAGCATCTCCAGCAGTTTTCCTAAAACTCATCTTCTATACTATATGATTTCGGTCTCTGGCAGTTTTATAAAACTCATTCTCTATATTTTGAATCCTTTATTTTATTATTATTTAACGATAAAAATTCTAACGACTATATTTTCAACGGCTATATCTCTAACACATATACTATTATGTATGATTATTATTGTTGTTGTTGATGATTGATAGATTTTTTATTATCATTTAACGGTAAATATTACAATGGTTATATTTTTAACAGTTATATTTTCGTTGTGAATTTTTATTTTTTTCATGAATAAATAAATATCCTATAATTAGTCTAAATAGTTAATCTCAAAAACATCTTAAAAATTATAAAAAATAGATTTTCCTTTTATTTTTCTATTTTCTATTTTCTATTTTTTTTCTCTTTTTATTTTATTTTTTATTTTTCCTTCTCTTCTTTCTCTTTTTTCCTTTTCTTTTTTCTTTCTTTCTCCCGGTGTTGACGTATCATCGATAGGGGGAGGAGAGAGATTCCCCAGATTTGGGGATGAGGAGAGAGGAGTAAGGGATGAAATAAGAAATCTGCTGGAGGGTAGTTTTTAGAGCAAATACCCTAAATTTAACTATAGGGGATGGCATAGTGCATCTGCTGGAGATGCTCTTACGAGCTACGACCATTAGAAAAGGGACATAAAGGGGAGAATTTCGTCGGCCACTGGCTCCTTTAGAGCATCTCCATTATACTTGTTATTTTGCTATTCACTTTAATGTATTTGTTATTTTGATATTTACTCCAATGTATTTGTTAAATATGACTTCCTATTTAAATAACTATATTTCATCAATTTATATACATGCAAAGAAAATGAAAACAATTAAACAAACCCAACACTCAATGGAATAGCAAGTTTGGTTGGCTTGTTAGATGTAGCAAGTGTGGAGAAAAGAATAGCAAATCCCCTAAAATAACAAGTCAAGTAGCAAATATAATGAGATATTTTTTAGACTATACTTGCTATTTTAGGAGATAGCAAGTGTGATAGTATGTACAATGGAGATGCTCTTAAACACGTACGAATTTTAGTTCAAAATTTCTATAAAAATTCTTTTATTTCTGAATCTGTAAATTCATAAGGTCATTATCCAATTTAAAATGCTAAAGAGTTCTTTGCAATGTTAGAAAAATCGGTGATCGGTAACTGATCGGCCGGCCACTGAGTAGGGATTAATCGGTTAATCGGGGATTAAATGAATTAATCGGTCGATCAATTAATCGGTTGACTAAATATTTAAATAATATATTATAGTGTTCATATTTAATATTTCTAGGAGAATAGTCACTAGGCATTTGACACCTGTCTAATTCTATCCACTCATCTTTTCTTTGTTTTTCACCACAACGCCTTAATCACAGGCACAAATGTCGTGTATACGTTTTCTTTCTTTTTCACAGCACGCCATCCCTCATTCCCTCCGTCTCTCTCTCGGACCCTTCTCTCTCAAACCTGTGGCGCTCGGGCGGGAGGGGAGCCGGCGACGCGCGCTCGCGCGGGGGACGACGGCGGGATGGCTGGGCGGCGGACGGCGGGGCGGTGGGCACTGCTCGACGTCCAGATCTGGCCTGTGGCGCTCGCGTGGGAGGGGAGCCGGGCGACGACGGCGCTTGCGCGGGGACGACGGCGGGATGGCTGGGCGGCGGACGGCGGGGCGGCGGGCACTACTCGGCGTCAGCTCCCCAGGCCGGACCGATAATCGGTTGGCACCGATTAATCGGGTTGACCACCGATTAATCGGTTTGACCGACCGATTAATCGGTCCACCGATTTCTGGCCGATTTCAGCGAAAATTAACTGAACCATGGCCGATCACCGATTAATCGGCCGATTAATCGGCTGATCGGCCGATTTTTTCAACACTGGTTCTTCGGATTGAAATATTTTTACATGAATTTTGGATGAATTACACTAATTACTATAAAAATCCTTTAATCCTAATTTTTATTATTACCTCATGTAACTGAGATTGTATGGATAATCGACAATATAAAAATTATCGCATGTATGCATGCTACCCCTGGCTACGCGCCACTAAACAATCTACATCAGATGGTTTTTTAATGGGTCAAATTCTTCTATGCCATTATAATTTTTACAGTTTCGAAATATGCCGTCAGTGTGTCACTAACATATGGGGCCTACCATAGTCACTGACAGTAGTATTTTTCAAATTACAGAAAATTATAATGGCATTTTTCAAAATTTCCCTTTTTAGTCAACTCCCATCTCCTTGCATTCTGAAGTTAGCCAATTTCCCCTGGCTCAATGCTCAACCATGCTTATGGACCACGACTCCCAATTTCCAGCCTTGCTGGCCCACGTCAGACCACCATCTGCGCGAGCGCCTCGCCAGCGCGCTCGCTAGTGGATAGTCAGGAGCCTTCGGTAGTCATCGTACTTGAACTCCCTGAACTGGTGCGAGTGCTCCGTGTCCACCATCTTCTCCGGTGCGCTCACCTTGTCCTCCTTGGGCGCAAGCAGGAACATGATGATCGAGATCCGCAGAACCGCTATCACGCACTGCACCCGGTGCTTCACATTGTGATGGAACCGGCTGCGTTGCTATTAAATTTTAGTTTCATCTTATCTACACGAAGGATTACGAGCGACTTATAAAGAAGAATAGTCATCTTTCTACTGAACCGATATTTTGAGATGTGAGAAAATTGTTCGTTTGTAAGCTAGGTCGGATGTGTTGGGATATGAGGAAGCTATGCTAGTCGGCAATTTAAAAAATTCACCTCCATGATAGAATTAGCCTTAGGGGATTCACCTAGGTTGATGCTAGTAGGGTTTGTCTAAGTTGAACATGACATAGGTCTTAGTTAATTAAACACAGAGAGGGATCACGGGGCGTGTACCTTCGATGGAGGTCGGGGTCGAAGATGAAGCCATTTATTCTCCTCGGCTTCCTAGTGCGGCAACGGAGGTAGGTAGAAGGTGCTTCCCGCCGCTACAGCGCTAGAGTAGATTGGGTTGGCCTTAGGGATTTCAGGATTGAGGGCTAGAAACTCTCGGATGGGAACCTAGATCTCTAGCCCTTACTCCTTTTTTATATTACGCTGGCAGTAGGGGCCCTTCAATCATAGAGTGGTTGAGCACCCCCGATCAGGGCACAAGAGATCAGAGAGTCAGTTAGAAAAGGGGTCCGAGTCTTAGGGAGGAGAGGGACTCGGCCCTCCCTCTCCTCCGGAGATCTTACAACTAACATTCTCCTCCTATATCTCATCTTACTTCTTAACTTAACTTAACATTACATCTATCCCATTATAGATCAATGCATAGAGTACTATGTGACTCAACAACTACGATACATCTTTCTATTCTGAAATAGTTTCTAAACTTATTTGGGCTCTTAAAAATCCAATGACCATAGGCTTTCCCTTAAACCCATACCGGCTAAGTGTTCTCTGAACACATTGGGTGGTAAGCCTTTTGTGAGCGGATCCACAAGCATACATTTGGTACTTATATGATCTAGACTTATGATCTGATCTTGAATTTTCTCCTTAACAACATAGTACTTAATGTTGATGTGCTTGGCAGCACCACTTTTCTTGTTGTTATGGGAGTATAGTACTGTTGGCTCATTATCGTAGTATAACTTAAGTGGCTTTTGAATGTTGTCGACCACTCTTAAACCGGGAACAAATTTCTTAAACCATAGTGCCTGTCCGGTGGCCTCATAACATGTTACAAACTCAGCATACATCGTGGAAGATGCCGTCACAGGTTTGCTTCAAGCTTTTCCACGACACAACTCCTTTTGCGAGTGTGAATATATAGCCTGATGTGGACTTCTCAGTATCCACACATCTCACAAAATCTGAGTCTGAATAACCTAGTATCTCAAGGTTATCTGATCTCTGATATGAGAGCATGAGGCCTTTTGTGCATTGCACATATCTCAAAACTTTCTTAACTCCTTTTCAGTGATCTATACCTGGATTTTTGTGATATCTGCCAAGCATCCCGGATGGCAAAAGCTAAGTCAGGGTGTGTACATACTTGAGCAGATATTAGGCTTCCGACAACAGAAGCATATGGAACCAATTTTATTTGATCGATCTCATACTGGTTCCTGGGACACTGAAAATTCCCAAACTTATCACCCTTGACTATCAGCGCATGCGAAGGTTTACACACATGCATACTATATTTTCTCAGTATCTTTTCTAAGTATGCCTTCTGCGATAATCCTAATACCCCCTTAGTTCTATCTCGAAGAATCTCAATTCATAATACATAGGAAGCTTCTACAAGATCATTCATGTCAAAATGAGAGGACAAGAACTTCTTAGTTTCTAATAGTAGATTAACATCGCTACTTGCTAGTAGGATGTCATCCACATACAAGACTAGGAAAATAAATTTCCTGTTCTTGAACTTAGCATAAATGCAATTGTTCTCTTCATTCTCCTTAAACCCAAATTTTCTAATTGTCTCATCAAATTTGAGATACCGCTGCCTAGAGGCTTGTTTAAGTCCATAAATGGACTTAGTTAAATGGAATCCTAAATTTTCTTTTCCTTCTATGACAAAACCATTGGGTTGTGACATATAGACATTCTCATTTAGATCCCCATTGAGAAATGCCATCTTTACATCCATCTGATATAACTCTAAGTCATAATGTGCCACTAAAGCCATAATGATTCTAAACGAATCCTTAGATGAGACAGGCGAAAATGTTATAGTCTATTCCTTCTCTTTGAGTGAAGCCTTTAGCAATAAGTCTGGCTTTAAATCTTTCTATATTCCCTTGGGAGTCACATTTGACCTTGTAGACCCATTTGTAGCCTACTGTTTTGGCTTCTTTAGGAATTTCTTCTAATTTCTAGACTTTGTTGGTACTCATAGACCTCATCTCATCCTCCATGGCCTCAAGCCACTTAGAAGAGTGAGAGTTTCTCATAGCTTCTTCAAAAGAGGCGGGATCACCCTCCATTTGAATTTCTTCACTCATATAAACCACATAGTCATCAGGAATAGTTGATCTTCTTACTCTTTGTGATCTCCTAACGTTCTCTTGAACTGGGACATCATCATATCTAATGTCTTCTTGAACTAGTACATCATTTTCTATGATGTCCTCTTAAACTGACACATTATTTTCTAAGACAGGGGGTTGTTCTTCTTGTTCTTCATTAGAAACATCTAGAACTATAGGTTCCTGAATAACAGGCACCTCATGAACAAGCAGGTGTCGCTAATGAAGGTTCAACTTCAGGTGCTGGACAAATAGGTGCTACCACAAGTACATGAAAAATTGGCTCTTGAATCATGGGAGTGGGTACGCATACCCGCTTCTCTTTAAGACTAATTTCTCTAGGTACCGTGCTCCCCCTGATCATAGCGTCTTCTAAAAAGATTGTGTGTCTCGTTTCTACAAACTTAATATGCCAGTCAGGACAGTAGAAACGAAACCCCTTAGACTTATTTGGGTAGCCAATAAAATGGCAACTAACTGTCTTAGAATCTAACTTACCAATATTTGGGTTAAATACTTTAGCCTCAGCAGGACATCCCCATACTCTAAAATAATTTAGAGAGGGTTCTCGTCCAGTACATAACTCATACAGTATTTTAGGCACCGACTTACTCGGGACCCGATTAAGAATATGAATGGCGGTTTTTAATGCCTCCATCTATAAACCAATCGGTAGAGTGGAATAACTTAGCATGCTTCTTACCATGTCCATCAAGGTGCGATTGCGCCTTTCTTCCACTCCATTTTGCTGTGGTTCATCCGGTGTATAATATTGGGCTACTATACCATTTTCCTAGAGAAACCTTGCAAAAGGTCCAGGAATTTTGCCATATGGGGTATGCCGGCCGTAGTACTCCCCCCATGGATCAGATCTGACTATCTTAATCTTTAGATCATGCTGATTTTCTACTTCAGCCTTAAATATCTTAAATTTATCCAGAGCTTCTAATCGCTCTTTAATTGGATAAATATAACCATAACGCAAATAATCATCTGTAAATGTTATGAATGAATCATAACCATCTATAGATTCCACAGGAAATGAACCACAAATTTCCATGTGAATTATCTCTAAAACTCTTGTGCTTCGCTTCGCGCCTTTCTTAATTTGTTTGATGTATTTGCCTTTAATGCAATCTATGCATTGATCTAAGTCTGCGAATTCTAATGGCGGAAGAATTGACTCCTTAACAAGACGTTCAATCCCCCCTCAAAATATGGCCTAAACGACAGTACCATAATTATGAAGATACGTCATTTATTCTCTTACGCTTATTCGAATTCTTAGACGAGATGCTTTCACTTATGGCATTAACTGAATCATTTAAATACAAGAGATAAAGTTTGTCTTGCTAGAAGGCAAGACCCACAACTTTATTATCAAAAATAATAGAACATTGTGTGTCACCAAAATGACAATCAAATCCATTATTAACTAAGAATGAAACTGAAATCAAATTTCTCTTCATAGAGGGAACATAGAATACATCATGCAAAAGAATTACAAAGCCATTCTTAAGTTCTAATGGGAGATTTCCAATGGCTTCAACTTCTGCTTCGACTCCATTTGCCACTCTAATTGTTCTTTCTCTTCTTTCCAACGTTCTCATCATAACGAATCTCTACAAAGAGTTAGCAACATGAATAGTTGCACCTGAGTCAATCCACCAAGTGTTGGCAGAATAATCTAAGTACAAGGATTCATCAATTGAAGTAATTTCATGCTTACCATGCTTGTTCATCCATTTGATAAACTCCACATAATCCTTCATGTGGTGTCCCTTCTTCTTACAATGCCTACAGATGCCCTGAGAAACATCATTTTCCTTCGGCGCCTTTCCCTTCCTCTTGAAACTTTTAGCGTTCTTATTGGGAGAGAACACTTTCTTACTCTTATCTTGAATCTAGTGAACTGAATCACCACCTCGAGCCTCCTTAATACGTTCTTCTTCTTGAACGCAATTGGACACTAATTTTTTTAAGGTCCAGACTTCTGGATGAGAGTTATAGTTAATCACGAAGTGCTCAAAATCTTTGTTGAGAGAACTCATGATAACATGAATCACAAAGTATAAAGGTAGCACACACTCCATGGACTTCATCGTAGAAGCCTAGTTTCTCATTCTTAGAATATGATCTCTAATGTCGCCACCACGGTATTTCTCCGTGATGAACTTCTTAATAATGGAGCTAGCATTAGCCTTAGAAGAGCCAGTAAACTGACTTTCCACCTTCTTAAGATACTCAGTTAACTGTCTCACAATCAAAGATGGATCCCTAATCGGCTCCAGAATGGAGTTCTTAATGATCATCAAGCACTTCCTGTTGGACTCAATATCGTACTTCATTCTTATTGGAGCGAAGTCCTTCTAACGGGTGGCGAAGGACCTCAGCAGTCTCGCCACTCCATAGTGAGAGCAATCAAGACGTTCTCTCGCCAGGAGCCATAATTGTCCCTATTGAGCCTCTCCATGGAGGACACCTGAGAAAGTTGATTTGATAATGAATAATAATCAACAGGAATTAATTACAGGCATAATAGATAAATGCAAATTTAATGTTGGTCAAAATCTGCATGTTGCATACTTAATAAAAATGAATTAATTCTAAATCACCGTTGGGCAGAATTAGAATCAAATCAAACTTAATCATGGTAATTTTATCACCAACGTTGGCTAGGAGATAAAAATACCATGCTAACAAATTAAATATTTCCAATGTCAACTAAATTATCGCGTTGGTTCAAATTTAATTGACATAATAAATAAACTTAATAAACATGGATGAACAAAGTAATATGATTAAAGAGTGCTAGCACAGTGGAAGTCTTAAACAAAAAATAATACACTATTTAATCAGCAGCAAAATTCTGAATTTAAATACTTAAACAATTATTCTCCAATTAAATAAGTCGTTGGACTAATTTAAATCAGAAAATAACATAAAAATGATCTAAAAATTCCCAGAAAATTCAGAATAATGCTACTGAATATGATGAAATTTACAAAATTATCCCCGCATCAATCTAAATTTTATCTTAATTTTGGGAAATTTTAATAATTTCTAGAAATAAATAAAACAACAAAAGCAATACTTAAATTCTAGAAAACATTAAACATATTTCAGCCCAAAATAGTGCGCAAGCCCAACCCAACAAGCAGTTTGCGCAGGCCGACCGAAACTTGGGCCTAGGCTAGGAATGTGTGGCGCGCGCGTGCGCGCAACTTGGGCCTGGGCCGGCAATTCACCCCCCGCTTGGGCTCAATTGAGTCCAGATGATCCTAGCCGTTGGATCTGATCCGACGGCCAGTTGCCGAAAACACGGAATAAAAACCCTTTGGTGCCCACTGCCGAAACCTTAACCTCATTCCCTCCTTTCCTGAGCGCGAGCGAGGCGAACGGCGGTGCGAACGGAGCGGTCGTGGCGGAGCTCGGCCGACGACTGCGACCAACGGTCTACCACCACCGGCTAGCTGGCCGGAGCGCCACGCTCACCCGAGGGTGAGCGGGGCTCCATCGAGCTAGTCCGTGGCGGCCTAAAGTCGACCGACCCGACTGGTCTCCGGCCATCTTCCCGGCTTCCGGCGAGTGGCGGTGACCGGCGGCGAGGACCAAGGTAAGTCCCGGCCCCTTTCTCAGTTACGGTTAGGGTTAGGGTGAAAATCCTCAGATCTGAGCCCCCTTTTCGTTTTTTTGTTTATGAGTTCTTTATATTCTTACCCGAAGCCTCTAATCCCTTCTAAAAAAGTTTTCTAAAGCTTAGTTGTTCTTACCGAGGGATTACGGGGGGGTATTAGGATTAGGGTTTCGGGTAAACCAAGGGGTTTTGCGGGGTTCTTATAGGGGAAACAGAGTGGGTTTTAGTGGATTTTTTCTTAGGGTTCTTAGGTGATACATGGATCTTACAGGGGCTAATCAGAGGTTCTTAGAACGCAACAGTGGCGTCGTTCCAAAGGGGGGCGACGCCTAAACCCTAGCAAGCCCAACCCTAGGTCTAGTTCTCATACCAATGATAGAATTAGCCTTAGGGGATTCACCTAGGTTGATGCTAGTAGAGTTTGTCTAAGTTGAACATGGCATATGTCTTAGTTAATTAAACACAAAGAGGGATCATGGGGCGTGTACCTTCGATGGAGGTCGGGGTCGAGGATGAAGCCATGTCTTCTCCTCAGTCTACCTAGTGCGGCGACGATGGTGGGTTGAAGGTGCTTCCCGCCGCCTACAGCGCTAGATTATATCGGGTTGGCCTTAGGGATTTCGGGATTGAGGGCTAGAAACTCTCAGATGGGAACCTAGAGCTCTAGCCCTTACTCCCTTTTTATATTGCGCTAGCGGAAGGGGCCCTTCAACCATGGAGTGGTTGAGTGCCCCCGATCAGGGCGCAAGAGATCAGGGAGTCAGTTAGAAAAGGGGTCTGAGTCTTAGGGAGGAGAGGGACTTGACTCTCCCTCTCCTCCGGAGATCTTACAACTAACACTCCAAACCCTGAAACCATGCACGTGAGAGATCATGAATCGTTACCTTCTAACGCAAGACACGCTAGTGCAGCGGAAGAAGATGTTGGAGACACGCTAGTGCACTCGACGATCCAATCCGCGAAGACCGACGACGTCTACATGGGAAGCCCACAAGCATCGTTGTTCGAGCAATGCCTCTACGGAGTCCACACGTACAAGAAAGGATTGCTCTAATGCCGGCGTGCTAGCATCGCATGTGAGAACTGGGGAGAAACCTCAATCTCAACTCTTGAGATCAATAAGGTAGGGAGAGGAGAGGTGTGGAGGCAAGGGTGAAGTAATTAGGTCTTCTGAAAACCTTTATCCATGACCTTCTCGTCCTCCCTATTTATAATGCCAAGGTGTGGGCCTTGATCCACAATTAAATCTCTAACAAATCTGATTTGTTATGTCCTGATCGGAATTTTTGATACCCCTATCAGAACTTCTGATCTCGAAATCAATCCGCATCGGAACTTCCGATACCCTTATCGGAACTTCTGATCAATCGATTCCAAATCAGAACATTCGGTTTGAACTCTCTGTTTTTGAATAAGAAATAATCAGAACTTCCGATTCCAAATCGGAACTTCCGATTCCAAATCGGAACTTCCGATTTGAGTTCTCGGTTTCTAAAACCATAAATTATCGGAACTTCTAATACCATATCAGAACTTTTGATCTGAACTCTATATTTTTAATTCAGAAAATAATCGTAACTTCCGATCCTCCGAGAATTTTCTTTGGCACAATTCCTTCAATCTCCCACTTGCACAAGAACTAATTCTTAGCAAGTTTTTTAATCCATCCCCTTAAGTGTGTTACTCGATAGGTTCATAAACAAACGACCATTCTCCAGAAAATTTTTCCATCTTACTGATCAATAGTGGTACCTAGCAGCACATATTGACCCCCGAAAGCATACCGTTAATAACAAAATTTGGCACTAATGGTCAAAATTGTCAAAGTTGGTTTTTGGCCGAAAATGTGACTTCCTAGCATAGGTCGGTCCAACCGGCCATAGTAGGCTAGTCAGACCGGCCATGGTACCCTAGGTCAGACCAGCCCAGTCCGAGTCTGACCCCAAAACGACTAATCTCAGGGTATTTTGATCTCTAACTAATTTTTAATGACTTGGATTCGTACCTTAATCAATTTAGAGTAGAAATTAAGCCTAGTGAATGACAAGACCACCTCCTATAAATATAGGGGCAAGGCTGATTCAAGGGGACATCCAATTCTAATTCAATCTAATATACTACCCTGTAGAATCGTTCTTTTTTCAATCTATTCCCTTTTTGCCATAGGTTTAGCCATAGCACAGCACATCTTTGTGGGTTTGCACTAAAAACGTTCTATCCATCGTGTCGTAATCGTCTTAATCCTTGTCGATTCTCTCGTAAATCGTTCGTTTAATCCGCGTAATGAGTTTTTTATCGGTAATTCGGTCTCTAGGACGAATTGCTGCTGACTTTATTTGTTTTGCAGAGGCCAAGGCACTTACCTTCACCATCAAGAAGCCCCTGCACCGAGCCACCACCAACAAGATGGTCGCCGGAGATCCGAAGCGAGCTGTACCCTAACTGTCGGTCTGATCAATGACATATGGGCGGTCTGACTGGATCGTGTCGGTGTTGTCATCATGTGTGCTGGCGGCTTGAGGCAATCGTAGGCCACCACTTCGGTCCGACCAGCGGTGTATCTTCAGTCTGACTGCGCCATTTTGGCACGCGCTGGTCCAACTGACACCACATACTCGGTCCGACCGCTGGCGCAGCGACCCAGCCACATGTAACGCCCAAAATTTAATAATTCCAGTCTATATTGAATTTCTAAAGAAAAATAATAAATACATAATATTCATCACATGACCACGTCTTACGATAATCTATGGTAGCTCGCATGCTACATTTATTACACAAAAGATAATAAAAATAAAAAGTGCCTTCCGGATGAACATCTTCTTCCAGTCTTGCGCCTTGACTGGAACAACTACTCCACACCATCATCCTCGTAGTAAGCAACCTATGATGTTGTGTCAACAAGGGTGAGTACAAAAAGTACTCAACAAGCCACCGAAATGCAGAGTAATGCAAGTATAATATCAAGGTGGGCTAATGGCTCATATTTGCGAAAATGTACAATTTGTGATTAAGCATTTAGTGTGAGCATGTTTATTATGCAGAATGTAAATGTCATGTATGAAACCATCAACTAACTTGAGTAGTACAACAGTACTCCCTCGCACAGTAGTACTTATAAACCAATACCCAACACACATTCATAAAGTAAACTAACTACGATGATCATCGTTCAACCCGCCCTTGACTGTGTGCTTGGCTTTTCAGAAAAGTTATACTCTGATCAGAGGTGTACTACTGTACCCACAAGGTAAGAACCCGGTGTAGACCGAAATACCACCATGGTACCTTGACCAAGTCCCTGCCAAAACCTTCACCATGAACCTGCTCCAACCCTAGGACAACCACGCTAGGTTTCGCCGGTGCTGCAATTTATTGGACCAACGTCGTACCCCCTTTTGTGCCTCGTTGGTACAAGCCATCCGTAGATGCAACTTGACCCCTCCGCTCGATGCATTGATTTGGAATAATCCATACTTCCAATTAGGCCTTACCCATTAGACTTGTGGTTAGTACGGAAGTGCTTCATAATAGATCCTGTAGACCGGTCCTTATAGTGCCCCAGGTGTGACTAACTAATGCCCTCACTTGCACCCAGAACCCACAATGCTAACTGTTGATGCCAAGATTTGGTAAAAGCCCAGGCCCACTAAAGATATCGCATGGTCAACAGAAGTCAAAGATGATCTGGTCAATAAAAGTCAAGGAAGCTCGTCCATGATGTTACAAGATGATCGAACATAGAAGAGCCGATGGAGATAAAGATTAGAAGAAGATGAAGATTATCCAGAATCGGTTAAGATAGAGTGCTTGGACGACAAGTGTCTAGTCTATAAATATGTACCCCTAGTTATATTAGAAAGACACATCTCTATCAATCAACTACTCGGCGCATCTGAAGGATATGCCCAAGAAAATTCTGTGTATCAGAAGTTCCGATTATTTTTTGGTCTCGAGTTAGAGAGAAAATGTTGCTTCGGAAGTTCCGATATGGTATCGGAAGTTCCGACGAGCCATAAGTTCTGATTTGGAATCGGAGAGAATTGCACTGATTGGAAGTTCTGATATGTGCATCGAAAGTTCCGAGGTGGGCGAAAACAAATTGGATTTGTTGCTTGTCGTATTGAATCGGGAGACCTAAAATACCCTATCGGAAGTTAGGATCCAGGATCGGAAGTTCCTACGTGGGAAAATAGATTGGATCTATTACGAACATGAATTAGTTGTAACTAATTTGTGGGTTTCGAGATGTGCACGACCAGGAGCTCTCAGGCCTATATAAATAGAGGAGGAGGTCTTGGAGATAAGCAATAAGCATAGATTAGACCTAGCCACGATAGACTCCTCTCCTCCCTTTCTTAGTCACAATTGTTGAGATTGAGGATTCCCCATCTCTCACGTGCGGTGATAGCACACTGCCATGGGAGGAACTCTATCCATGTACGTGTGGATACCGTGGATGCGTTGCTCACATAGCGATGCTCGTGGACTTATTCACGTGAACTACTACGTTGTCTTCACCAATCGGATTGATGAGGGATGGCAAGGACGCAACTTAGGATAGGCTTGACATGCTACTCCAACATATTCTTCCACTGCACCTAGTGTGTCTCGTGCTAGAAGGTAACAATCCATGATCTCGCACGTGCATGGATCTTGGGCTTAGGGCGGAAATTTTGAATTTACCGGCCAGCGTAGCTCCCTTATTCCCCAACAGTTGTATCAGAGCCTATGTGCATATTGTTCGATCTGGATCCCTCATGTAGGGAGATACATGGTGAAAAAACAGATTAGATCTATTTCTGTCCGCGGTAAATCAGAAGTTTCGATGGCGGATCGGAAGTTTCGATAGTGATCGGATGTTCCTGATATCGAATATTGATTCAATACAGAAAGCAATTGGTGATGTCGGGATTCCGATATTGATCAGAAGTTCTGATGGATCGGAAGTTTTGATGTCAGATCAGAAGTTCCAACCAAACCGAATTTGAAATTCCAAGCCTGTTGAGCCGGGTTTTTTTAGATCTAGAATCCAGTCACTTGTAGATTGCTCGCCTAACTTTGTTTTGCAGAGAATGTTGTGACTGTCATGACCTTGGATAAATGTGATGTATGAGATGCATGTGATGAATGTAAATTAAATATGGCCTACGTGTCATGGTTATTTATAGGCTAAGGCTGATGTAAAATTTATTACGGCTTGCATGTCGTTTCTGCGGTGCTTCGGCCCATGTAATTAGTATAGGCTATGCGAGATAGACTAGTACTCTTCTTGGAGGCCGGGAGGACACACTCAATGACGGGAGCCATGGAGATGGAGATCGCCATGTGAAGAGGGCCATGCTATGTCACAGTTAATATGATTGCCTGTGATGCTTTCTTATGTTCCTGTTATACTATTCTTACATGTTTCGTGTGCGCTAGGGACGTTACGGTGCTAGAATAGTTTTCCCTCAAAAAAATTAAGTGTTGATGCTCTTCCCAATAGTTGCACCCACTAAGGTTCTTGCTCTTCGATAGTAGATCTGCCAAAACATGTACTATCTTTTATCTCGGCCAGTTGGGGCGGAAGTCGGACTTTTGCACGCATAGTATTGGTTTGCTTAACGGGGCTATCAAAACGGTTTTGGGCTTTGGAGCATAGAGTTGGCGTAGAGCATAGGATGCATCTCCAACGACAAGAGTCACATACGATGTGATTAACAAAGTGTCGCTTACCTATGTCACCTAGCTTCTACCAATGATGCCAAAGCTCACTAGGAGTTAGAATGAATATGGATCTTGCGCCACTATTAGTCATTAGAGGGAAAGTGACTAGTTTTAAATAGTGGAACATCTTTTAGTAGATAGAAGATAAACATTGCATAGTGTTGAACCTTGTGTTGGCGTAAAAGATTATGCTAACAGGTTCTCGAAGATTAAGAACTAACAAACGAGGAGTTTGTGAAGCGGACTATTCCAAGCCTCCAATTAGGATAATAGCTCGAAGTAGTTCGATGTTGTGTATTGAATAGCTGAGTATTCGATGATCATTACAGGGTGAGAATGGGGGTATTTATAGGTAATCTTAAGGAAAAGACCTTTTTACCCCTCAATTACAACCGACATAGTGGAAACTATTTCGGTACCCTAATAGGGTTAAAATGGTAAAAGACTAATCTAATTAGAAAGAAGATAAGTCTTCCATCCTCGCTGGTAGATAAGCTCTCTGAAGATTGAACCTTCGAAGTTATACTCCGAACAGAAGTCTGCACAGATTCTCCGAGCTTGATCATATGCGAGGCCGGAGTTAATACTTGAACTTCGGTCTAGTAAATTGTCTGTCTTATAATTGTAGAGACCCTGGGGATGAAGTTTTTTCCCCCAACAGTAGCCCCTCGAATATGCTTCTCTGAGTGATCTGTAAAGTTAGGAAAGCAGTATACGCGAGAAACATATTCATGCTTAGGGCTTAATAAAATATACCAACCTTGGAAGTATTCAGAAATTTACAAACTTCGAATCGACTTCCATGCGAAGGTTTCATCAAAACAGCTCCGAAGATAATTTTTGCGAAGCTGAAAAGACCGTTAGACTCACAAAAATAGTCGTTACCCCTTTCTCTCGGAAGGAGTTATGACGTTGCTTCGTTTTTGGAAATGATAACGGTACAGAAGATGAAACGACATGTATGAACGGTAAAAAATTTGTGAGTACATGCTATAAATAAAGGGGCAAATGTGCATTTGAGATACTTTACTCACTGCTCCTGCATTATTCCTCTTCTAGCTTTTTGAGTTCTAGTTTCAAGCTCCCATCTCTTTCAATGGAGAAGACCAGTCACAAGGCTCCCATCGTGGCTTCGACCTTGGCCAGGCAGCAAGCTATGGCGACTGCAGCAGCGGTGGCGCCCGCGGGCAATCCCCATCCGGCCGGCCCCCACGACCTCCTTCCAGCATCTTCAAAGTATTCAGACCAATCTTACAGCCTAGGACCTTCAACCTGCACGAAGAAATCCATTGCGACTGCAATTGCGGGGAAGATTAGTCCGAGGATCAAGATTCGTCAGCCCGACCAAGAAGCAATCCCTTCACCTCGGGCCGGAGAAGTAGTTGTATTCGAAGCGTTCTTCGAGGATGGGTTGGGACTTCCTGCGGTAGACTTCCTTTCTAAGGTATTGGAGCTTTTTCATGTTACTCCACAAGGCTTCCTGCCAGCTAAAGACTTACCAGGGCTCTAGAGGGGAGAAAATAGTAATGTCCTTCGACAGTATTAACTTCCGTCTCTGGGATGAGTATCAAGCTCGGTTCCCAGCGAAGGCCATCAACACCAGATGGTATACGGACTGGGTTCTTCGCTGGTTCTACGCCGAAGTTGGAGCGGATAGTACTTTGGTCGGGCCTCTTGAAGACATATTTTACCGGAGAGAAGCAGAAGTTCATCCAAACCCAGGCCAGCTCGAAGCTCGCCTTAACCTATTACAAACGATAAGTCGCCGCATGAGCATGCGGGATTTAGCGGAGGAGTTCATCGGGCTCTGAATTCCGCCTCTGGTGGCCAACTGGCCTATTAACTTCGAAGAGAATCCGGAGGGTGGACTCCGAGAGATCTCTTCAAGTGTTGCAGGTAACCTTGGAAACTCTGCAAAGTGTTTTATATGCAATAATTTCATAAAAATGATTTAACTGAGATAAAATCTTATCTTTCAGCTCCGCGCGCCACCTTGACTTCGGAGCAAGTTGTATGGGCTTCGGAGAAGATCCTCGGAGCCCCTACTCTCGCTGAGAAGGAATGGAGGGTGAAGCTAGTGGGCACCTGAGAGCGAGTCAACCGAGTATGGAGCATACTCGGTGTTGAAGCTCCTTCTCTTCCATGCTGGAGCACGTCCGAGCCTGGTCCCAGGAAGAGGAAAGCTGAAGCGGGGACCTCGGCGCTGGCCAAGACACCCGTGAAGAAGGTGGCCCGGAAGCCAAAGTTCATCACCCGTTCTAAATCCCCTACTTCATCTTCGGAGTCATCTGAAGATGAAGGACAAGTAGAAATTCGAAGGGAGTTCGAAGCCTTCATTACCGGGGACAAAGGGGTACAACCAGAAGTTGAAGTTCCCGCCGAAGGAGACGCAACGGTCGTGCCTGTTGCAAAGGACAACCTCGAGTAAGCAGAGACACAAAATGTCCTGTCTGGCCAAGAAGCTCCTGCTGCGGGAGAAGGCGGAGTCGGGACAACAAATGATCAAGTCTCGGCTCCGGATGAAGTAATAGCTGCGGTTGTTGGAGAAGTTTTAGCAGCTAATCCTTCGGTTTCCAGCTCTAAGTCTGAAGAATACTTCGAAGAGGCGTTCGAGCCTCCAAGCAGTCCTGTGCTCATCTAGCGGCAGAACGTCGAAGGTAAACCTCAGTAAAGTACCTTTCTTTTCTTTTCGTGTCCTGCAAAATTTATGCAATATATAATACCTTTGGTCTTTATAGGATCAACCCCAATGGAGATGACCCCTGCCACGAAGATTGCGCCCGAGGCTTCAAAATCTCTGAAGCTAATTCTGTAGGTGGCCATGAGAATGGGGCCTGGAAAAGGTAAAGGAAATGGGGAACCTTTTGCCTGCTCTGACTCCCGGATTAACCCCATCGGAGTCTACCAACGGAGGCCAATCTACGAAAGGGGGCCAATCCACAGAAGTCTCCGAGGACACGACGCTGCGCTCTAGCCATTCTTCGAGTTAATATGTTCATAGATCCTTGTCAAGGATCCCCCTCCTAGCTCCTTTTATGGAGCGAAGGACTGGACTTCAGACTTTGCTAGAGCCTATGGCTCGGGCTAATCACGAGGTTGGGGAGACCGACTTGGTAGCTATTCTCGGTGAAGCTAAGGGGTTGGAGTTAGATGCGGCCTTGGAGCGGGCAGCCTATCAGGTATGAAGTATCTGCAACAACAGAGTTGGTTTAAACATGTAAATAGTTTGCTTACATTGCTCTTTTCTTCCTTCGCAACAAATAGTCTTGGCTCGAGCTGCTGCCGTATCAAATGAGCAAGAGTGTAACCGACTCAAGGAGAAGATAATGGCTCTTCAGGGGAGTCTTGTCAGCTCTGAGGTTCATACCTATGGCTTAGACGAAATGGTGGCCGCGGAAAGGAAAGCCAGACTTGGTTTGGAGGCTGCCAACTGGAAGCTTGAAGCTAGACAGATCGTGCTTCGGGCCGAAGTGGAAAAACTACGGAGGGGGCAGGCAACAGCAGGGACTGAGCTGGTTATGCTCCGAGAGGAGCAACTGAAGTTGTCGGAGGAGGCCAATAGTTTACTTGGACAAAAGAACTCTTTGGTTATGGAGGCAGCTAGGCTATCATCTTTGATAGATGAGCTGTCTTCATCGAAGGATGCTTTGTCCGAGGACAAGGCAAAGTGTGAGAAGGTAGCCTTAGAAACCATGGACAACCTTCGGGGTGTCCTGGAGTACTTCAGCACTTCTTGGACTTTACCATCAACTGGCGACATCCCTCTGCTGCGAAGACTAAAAATAATCCAAGCAGCAGTGAAGACTATGAAGACAGCAGATATTAGGTATGGAGAGATCTCAGGCCAAGTATCTGCTCTCGGATTGCTTCGCTACTATGAGGATTTAGGGCTATCAGTAGCACTAGAACTAGAGGCGACTCCCATCAAATTCGGTGATGACCGACTCTTAACTCCTTCCGCCGACGTGGCTACAGCTTGGGAAGCCTTCCAACCATCTTGGAGAGTTGAAGGCCGATCAACGATCAAGACATGGATTGATGAAGGACTTCGCCAAAAGCAAGCGCGGTCGCAACCTTTGAGCAGCCAACCCCCTTCAGACCCGAAGGTATAGTTCTCCTTAGGGCTCCGATTATGTAAAAATTTATGCTTTTATCCTTTATGAATGAAAAGACTTATTTGGAAATGTTTTTAGGCTTTCCAACCTTTTTTGGATGATCTCGAAGTACTAGAGGTTAACGAAGATCTTCGCCTACTATAGGCTACCTTCGAAGCTCTAAGACCTCACAAACACCCTCGATTTTCAATTCCTCGGGACTGCTCCGGTGAAGTTATGCCCAAAATATGTAAAGATATATTATCTTATATTAAAAAGGAGGAAAAAGAAGTCAATTTAGAACCTTCATCTTTTGAGGACATTGAATGGTCTGAAGAAGAAAATACCGCTTAAGAGCAAGTAGAAAAAATCCCTGAACAACTTCGAAGCTGCGAAAGAAGCCTCGAGCGACTTCGGACCTGGGCTGAACTTCAGCAAGAGCAGAAGGATTTTCGAGCTTCTAAAGGAGGGAAGAAGGTTAAACGTAGAGTTATTAAAACTCCTGGCTCCGGAACGAGTAGCCTTCGAAGTCGTTCTAGTTTCAACAGTAGTTCTAGGGATTGAAGAGGTCTTCGTTTCCTTCTCGGTATAGATACATATTTTTCATGATGTAGTGTAATCTGTTTGAATGATAAGATTAAAGTTTCAAAATTGTCTCCCTACTTTCCAGCCCATCTTTGGGTGTAAGCAACTTCGAAATTTGGTCGAAGGTGGTTACGTGCAACAAAAATAACATTAGTTAGGAGCACAATTTTGGAGGCTCAGAGCCCCTTATTATATTAAAGATTGACTAAGATCTTAAGAATGTCTTCGACTCTACTAATTCGGAGTCTGAAAACTGGTAGCTTAGTACCTTTTGTTTAAATGTAGTCACTTCAGACTCTTTTTTGGATACCTTAGCATCCGATAAAAATGGTCGCTTTGGACTCTTTTTACAGATGTTTCAAGCTATTAGCTCGAAGTCTGTTTTGTTTGGCCTCCTTCATCTCTTTTTGCGAATGCTATCAAGCCAGTGGTTTGGAATCCGCATAGTGGTCTCCTTGGACTCTTTTTATGGATGCTTTCAAGCCGGAGCTTGGAATCCGTATCATTTGGTCTCCTTGGACTCTTTTTACGGATGCTTTCATGCTGGTGGCTTGGAATCCGTTTTTTGTGACTTTCCCACCTCGTCGGAAGTTTCAAAGTCCGTAAAATTGGTTCAAATGAATGACTCTTCCCTCACAGCCAACTCCGTTCCTCTAGTGCATCCACTAGAAGTATGGAGTGTTTGAGAGGTAGGCATTATCTGAACCATGAGCTTTATTTATTCAGAAGGTGTTTACAGATGATTACAAGGAGCCCCTATGCAAAATATCGCTTCAGGTGCTTCGCATGCCAGGCATGCATTAACTCTTCACCTTCTAAATTAGCTAGTTTAAAAGAACCAGTACGTCCTGAACGTAGAATGATGTATGGACCTTCTCACTTATTTCCTAATTTCCCTGGTGCTATGATGCTTCACAAAACTAGATGACCTGGTTTAAGTTTATTAAGCTTAACCTTCGGGTTATACCAAACCTTCGTTTGATGCTAATATTTCGACAAATTGGCAACAATGCGAAGCCTTGTTTCATCTGTTAAATCCAGCGAAGCTTGCCTTTCATCTTCTTTTTCAGGTTCGGTGGTGAAAAGAGATCCCCCTTTGATCTCCGTCGGCATCATAGCTTCATCTCCGAATAGTAATCTAAAAGGAGTGAAACCTATGGACCTCATTTAAGTGGTCCGAAGGGACCAAAAAATCTTCAGGAGTTCCTCAGTCCACAACCCTTTTGCTAATCCTACTATTCTTCGATCCAGCCCTGATAAAATATTACCATTAGCTTGTTCGACAGCTCCATTAGATTGAGGATGACACACAACTGCAAAACACATTTGTATGCCAAGGTCTTCGGAAAACTTCCTGAAGGGCTCCGCATCAAATTGGGTCCCGTTGTCGATTGTGAGCTATCGAGGCACTCCGAACCTGCATATAATATTCTTCCAAAAGAATTTTTGTACATTATTTGAAGTGATAGCTGTGAGGGGTTCTGCTTCGACCCACTTGGAAAAATATTCAATTGCTACCACTACAAATTTCAGATTTCCTTTTGCTACTGGGAAGGGGCCAATGAGATCCATGCCCCATCTGGCCGTAAGCCAAACCGGAGCAATGACTTGAAGAGTTGTTGGTGGACGATGACTTCATCTTCCCATACATTGACAACCTTGGCAAGTGCGGACTAAGATCTACGCATCAGCTACTATTGTAGGCCAATAAAGCCCCTAGCAAAGTGTTTTTCCTACTAAAGCTGGGGGGGGGCAGATGGCTACCACAAAGACCTTCATGAATTTCTCGAAGTATCTCTTGGCCTTTGGCTTGAGAAATACATCGGAGTAGGGGGGAACATACTCTGACCTTATAAAGAATATCATTGATTACATGATAATTTCGAACTCTTAGCTGTAATCTTGAAAGTTGTGGCCCTTCAGGTAAAGTTGCTTCACCTTGCAATAACTCCATGATTGAACTCCACTAGTCGGTGTTCGGAATGCAAAGAACCTCTGCAGGAGGAATTTGTGGCACTAAAGGCGAAGTAAGCTCTTCATAAAAGGCTCATTCCGGAATATCCATGGCTCCGGCTGCAACTTTTGCTAGGGTATCAGCTTGTGCATTGTCAGCTCTTGGTATACTTCGGATAGAAATCCCTTTGAATGCTGCTTCGATCTTACAGATCTCTTCTAGATATTTTGCAATCTACAGATGCCGGACTTGAAAACTTTTGTCAATGTGCCCTGCTACAATTTGAGAATTTGTTTTGATAACAACTCTTGTAGCACCCAGAGCACGCACTTTTCGGAGTCCTAACAAAATTCCCTCGTACTCCACTATATTATTGGTGGACTTAAAGTTGAGCCTTGTGGAGTACATCACTCTTTGCCGTGAAGGCAAAATTATTACTGCTCCAATACCTGCTCCAAACGCTTGAAAAGCTCCATCAGAGTATATGGTCCAAATTCCTTCGCTTGATTTCTCCAGAGCCCATATTGCAGACAGAGTCCACTCTGCTACGAAGTCTGCTACCACATGCGACTTGATTGTTGTCCTTGCTACAAAGGAGATGCCGAAGGGTGCTAGCTCGATGGCCCATTTTTCAATTCTCCCCGTAGAATCTTTGCTTCAGAGCATATCTCCCAAAGGATACGAAGTTGGTACAATTACATTATGTGCTAAAAAATAATGTCACAATTTCCTCGAAGCCATTATCGGAGCATAAGTGAACTTCTCAAGTTTAGAATAACTTGTTTTTGCTCTAGATAAATCTTCGGATACAAAATAAACTGCATTCTGCACCAACTTCCCATTGAAATTAACTTCTCTAACAAGGAGTGCACTGATAGCGGAGCCAGTAGCTGCGAGGTAAAGAAGGAGGGTTCCATCTGCAATGGGCACAATGAGTGTTGCGAGGTTGCTGGGATAATTTTTAATATCATCAAAACTCTTTTGGCACTCCGGTGTCCATGCAAAATCTTTGGACTCTTTTAATGCTTTGAATATGGGCAGGCTTCGTTCTGCAGACCTTGCTAAGATTCTGCTGAGTGCTGCAAGGCGGCCAGTAAGCTTCTGTACCTATTTTAAATTCTCCGGTGGAGCCATTTTTGCAATGCAGTTATTTGACTAGGGCTAGCTTCAATTCCTCTACTTGAAACTAGATACCCTAGCAACTTTCTAGCTTGAGCCCCGAAGATACATTTTTCGGGGTTGAGGCGGACTCCACATGCTCGGAGGCTCTCAAATGTTTCTGCTAAGTCTAGGCTATGTTGGTGCTTTAAAGCACTCTTTATTACAATATCATCCATATAGGCTTCTACATTGCAGCCTATTTAGTGACCTAGAGCCTTAGCAATTAATCTCAAAAAGGTTGCCCCGGCATTTCTCAAGCCAAAAGGCCTTCTTACATAGCAGAAGACTCTCGAAGGAGTTACAAAGCTTGTTTTGATTTCATCTTCGCGCTTTAACCAGATTTGATGATAACCAGAATACGCGTTGAGGAAGCTTAATACCTCTGAACCAACAGTGGAATCAACTAATTGATCTATTCGGGGCATGGGATAGGGGTCACGTGGGCATGCTTTATTCAAAGTTGTAAAATCAATACACATGCGCCACTTCCCAGAGGATTTCTTTTTGACGAAGACTAGGTTAGCTAGCCACTCCGTATGAGCTACTTCTCTGATAATCCTAGCCTTCAGTAATTTCTTCACTTCTACCTTAGCAAGGCTTGCCCTTTTTACTGATAGATTTCGAAGCCCCTATCAAACAGGCCGAACCCTTGGGTTTACAAGTAAGCTGTGCTCAATGATATCTCGGCTGACTCCCGGAATGTCTTCATCAGACCAGGCAAAGACATCCAAATTTTCTTCAACTACTTTTTCCAATGAAGTAGCGATCTCCGAAGGCAAATCTTTGCCGAACTGAAAAGAATAGTCCTTGCCGTCTTTTACAATATTCTTCGTTACAATTTCTCCTTCGGGGCTTGGCCTTGGGAAAGATTTCTTCGAAGACTCACTTGAAGTAGAGATATCCTCTGAATTTCCTTGTACGTTATTCACTTGTCTTGGGTCGAGAGGTGGGCCATGACCATATTCTGCTCTTCACACAGTGGCTTGATCACCGAAGACAGTGAGTACTCTCGCATGCGTGGGCATCTTCATACATAAATAGTTATGGTGCGCCATGACTCTGAACTGATTTAACATGCCCATTCCGAAGATAACATTATAAGTATAAGGGGCATCTACAACATCGAAGATTACTTTCTTCGTTCTTGCCAGGAGCTCCTCTCCGAAAGAAACCTCAAGACCTATTTGGCCGAGGGCATCAAGAGGAGGTCCTGCGAAGCCTTGCAGGGGACGAGCTGCGGGGAGGAGATGTTTCCTAGAGATACAGAGCTGATCGAAAGCTTGCCCGAAGATGATATCTACTGAACTCCCGCCATCGACCAGCACTCTTCGAACTTCAGTTCCTGCTATATCGGCAGTGATGACAAGGGGATCTGCATGTGGGAATTTTATGCTTCCTGCATCATCTGCACAAAAAGATATAGGCACATGGGACCACTTGGGCATTGCGGCTACAGACGAAGAAGTTCCAATATGACCTACTCCCCGAACATACTCTCTCCGCTACGTCTTTGACATACTGCCAAGAGTTCCCCCTCCGGAAATTGGGAGGACTACTCTTTTGCCTCGATCTTGGCCATCTTCTTGCTTCGGGGGTGGCATAATATTGACCATCGGAGGTTGTCTTGTGGGGTCGAAGTTGTCTACACGAACGACAGCCTGCACAGTCTCCGAACGTGCCTCGGAGAGGACTCAGTCAGTAGTGCCTCGAGGATTACTAATGGCAAAGTTGATGGTAAAGTCTTTACAAAAGCTCGATCTCTAGTGTGAAGTTTAAACCAGTTGGAAAGTCCAAGTCGGGTCCTACTGGCTCTAATGTGCGCCACCACTACCACAAGCATGGGCATTGGAAGCGTAATTGCAAGGTGTACTTGGAAGAGCAGAAGAACAAGAAGGGTAGTGTAACACCCCAAATTACCAAAACAATAAAAATATCATTTAATTCAATTTCCTGGATTTTTATTTCTGAAAATACCTTTAATATCCTTTTATACCCTTTTGCTCTACAACATAGAGTTAATGACCAAACTAGGAGCTGAAAATTTTTGTATAAACTCCCAAGGCCAAAATATATTTTTGAGAAATTTTACAAAATTTTATCCACTATGGAAATGCCCCAAAATATTTGATCCATTTTCTGCAATTATTTTAAATCTGAAAACCTTAGTAACAGTAATGGGCTCCCCTCCTCCTCCCTTCTCTCTCTCCCGGCCGGCTCAGCCCATCACCCCCGCTCGCCTTAGGCTGACAGCCTGACCCCACCTGTCGGCGCCGACTGCCTCCCCTCGCGCGCGCGCCCGACGCCACGGCCCCACCCGTCAGCTGCCTCCCTCGCTCGTTCGCGCTCGCTGGCAGGTGGCCCCCACCTATCGGATTCGTCGTCCCCGCGAGATCCGCCCCCGAATCCCCCCTCGCCGGCCGAAGCCCTAATCTCACCTCGGATCCGCCCCCGCCGACCCCCTCACCGTAATTACTCGCCGGCAATGAATTCCCCTCAACGCGCCGACCGTTTCCCCCTATTAATCTCGACCGATTCGCGTCCAGGTTCGATGAACCGCGTTCAACCCGAGCTCGCCGGCATCAAAACACATTTATCCCCGGCCACCGTCGATTGCGCCCTCCCTGCCCCCGCCGGTACCCCTATTTAAACCATGGCCCTCCACCGCGTTCGGTTCACGCGTCCATTAGCACTCAGATCAAGCAGAGCGCCCTCCATTCAGTTTTTAGCACAACACCGCCGCCCGACCTCCAGCCGTCGATCGCCGTCGCCGGAGTTCCCCTCCGCCCTCGCCGACCGCACCGCTGCAACCGCAAGGACCTCCCCAACGCCGGCCACCACTCCGTCGTCGACGAACCTCGCTGGATCACCGTCGCCGTCGAGGACCCGAACACCTTCGCCGCCTCCGCTCATTGCCGGCCTCGCTCCATCGACCTTTCTTCGCCGCAAGGGTACCCTCGTGATCCCCGTAGCTCCCTCTTTCCATTTTAGGCCTTAGCTTCGACTGCCATCGCTCGCCGTGGCCCCTGGCCCGCTCGCCGTCGCTGGAGAAGACGACCGGCACGGGCTGATTACCCGTGTCGTGTCGGATTCACGCGCAACCGCGCGATCTGGATCCGACGGTTGCGATTAAAACCCGCGTGTGATTTAATCGGATCCGTTAGATCTCGGCGAAGGGGTACGTTATAATCTCAGCCGTCCGTTAGTTTTAAAACCCCGCATCGCATCTAAGCCGTTCATCGCGTACCGGTTCGATGTTTTAATCACAGCCATCCACGTCAACTTACACACCCCGCCTCGCCCGCGCACGTTGGATCTGGATCCAACGGTTCGGATCGATCCGGCGCACGAGCACAGTGCGCGGGTTCACCGTGGGCCTGGCTCACCGTGGACCCGAGAGGGTTTAAATTTAAAAATAAATTCCAGAAAAGGTTTAAAACTTGTAAAATTTTTATCTGGCGCATTTGAACTCTAAAAATTACCATTCCAATTTCAGAAAATTCATAATATTGTTCTCTACATGTTTATGCAATAAAAACAGTAGGTTTATTTTGGACATTTCATGTTTATTCAAATGAATATTCACATGCCTTTAGGGTTAAAAAATAAATTCAAATATTTAAACTTCAGAAAAATTTATATTTATTTCCTTTCTGTCCATTTACTGAAAACCATTAAATTAACATGAACCTTTCATTTCAAATTTATTTGAGAACTTAATATGACAATAATCACATTTAAACACCCCTTTCTAAAAAGGACAACTTTTTAATTCCTTTAAAATTTATTTATGAAATAAATCACAGAACCTTAACAATTGAATTTATTTTATTTTTAATCAAACCAACTTTGACCTATGTGCTTATCATGTAATGTTATATTGTTTGATTGAATATTGTGTTCATTTTATTTTACTTTACTATATCAAAAAGACTACGACGTCGCCGAGGAGCCGGAATACTTCCCGGAAGTCCCTCCCTCGCCTTTCGCTGATCAAGGCAAGTCACCAAACCAATCTTTTGAGCATATTGAACCCATGTTTGATTAAACTATCGCTAAAACACATAGGTTATATATGAATTAGTCAAGTGAACTCCTACAATATATTTATTTAGGATCCTCCGACCTTGATGTGCAACCCAAGCCATGCTCTCTAGCCTAAACTCCTTGTCATCGTATGATAAATGTTATTAGCTAGTGTCCAATGTATCGACACGATCGCTATAGGATAAAAATGAGTCGTAGTACATGGTTCTATTATATGATTCCCCATTGTTTCTTATCTATGGAATTCTATCGGTGTTGGAGTTGTGGTTGTGAGTGAATGCATGGTGGGTTCCGGGTGCAAGCTAGGGCATTGGTCGGTAGCACCCGGGGCACTATAAGGACCGGTCTGAGGGATCCGTTGCAATACACTTACGTACTAACCACAAGTCTAGTGGGTAAGTCCTACCTAAGGTATGGATTGTTCCAAACCGAGGCCACCATTTGGAGATGGGTCAAGTAGCACCTGCGGGTGACTTGTACCAATGTGGCGCAAAAGGGGGTGCGACGTTAGCCGGGATGCGGCCCGGCGCGCCGGCGAAACCTAGAGCGGGTGGTTATCGCTTGGAACATTTCATGCTGAGGTTTTGGCACGAGTTCCTGTGGTATGGGTCATCTCGTTTGGGATGAGTGCGTGCCTTGTGGGTACGGTAGTACATCTCTGATCAGAGTCTTAAATCTTTTCGAAAAGCCGAGCCCACGGTCAAGGGCGGGTTCCGTGACATCCCCCAGTTAGATTACTTTGGATATGTATGTGCATGATGGATTGACATGTAAGGACTGTTGTGCGAGGAGGTAAAACGTACTCCTCGAGTTAGTTGATGTTCATGTTTACTTTTCGGTATGATTAAAATGTGACTACACTAAATGGAATAACTGAAATTGTACTTTTCCGCAATGTTAGCCATTACCCTTCCTTGTTTATTATCCTACATTATTACTTGCATTTGCGGTGGCTTGTTGAGTACTTTTTGTACTCATACCCGTTGGACCCCACAGAGGATGCTTACTATGAAGACGGTCTGGAGTAGCGACCCAATCGAGAAGAAAGATCCAGAAGGAGATGTTCGTCATGCCGCTTTTTAATTATTTTATTACTGTTTTTACTACAACTTTGATGTAATAAATATGGTCTGCGTACCATGGATATTGTCGTATGTACGTTGTCGCATGATGAACCTCTTGCATTATTGTTTTTCTTATGAAATTCAATAATGTCTCGATTTGATAAATCGGGGCGCTACAAGATGGTATCAGAGCCGACTCGACTGTAGGAAGCCAAACAGACCCGCCTAGCCATTAGCCACAGGAAATTATTTCTCAAAATCTACTTTATAAACTTTGTTCCTCTCCTCACTTTTATTCAACTTGTTGTTTTGTAGATGCCAGTATACCAAGTACACAGCTACTGCCGCCATTACAAGGGCTTCGTCCGGGAGCTCCGTATGATGCTCACCTTCCTCGGGTTCCTCTTCGAACCCGAATTCCAAGGAGTGTACCCCGACGAGTTTGCCGGGCCTTGCGACGTCTCCCTCACCGTCCACGGCTCCGGAGAACACCTACCTCCCTACACCACAGCCCTTGGAGGCCCGACTTTCGACGTCGCGTGCCAACGAGTCGCTCTCCAGGCCCTCATGGAGCTGAGGATGATCTACGATGATCGTCTTCAGAACTCGTCCTTCCGGCTTGTGCCGAAGCGTACTCCCGGAGCCCACCGTAGCATCTACCTCGGAGTTCACTCCGTGCGTGATCCGGTCATGGCCCGGCAGTCGCGTCTTCTACAAGCTATGGACGATCTCCATACCGAGGCGGTGCTCGACGCCGACGAGCACCATGAGGCGGTTGAGTTCCTTCGTGAAGAAATGAAGAACTTGATCCAATAGAACGGCGAGCTGCAGCGCAAGATCATGCAGCTGCAGAAGGATATTGCGGAGATGGTTCCTCTTCTTCCAAGGAAGAAGAAGCCCATCCGTGAGCCCCTCCCTCGCCCCAAGAGGATCCCGCCACGACCCTCCCCCGCCAGACCCTCCACCAGCGCCCCTGCACCGCGCCCCGGCCTCGTCTCCGACTCCATCATCGAGAACTTTCTCGAACCCACCATCCCTCTGGAGCCGCGTACCCGTGGTTCCGAGAGCACGGAGACCGCCTCCGGTGGCGAGTAGGCGTTAGGAGTCGCTATTTTAAATAAAAAGCATAATTTTGTATGTGGTGCTACCCACGACGAGTGTGTTGTGGGTAGAATAAGAACTTGATTGTAATGAACATTTTACCACTTGATTTATATATGCATAAACTATTCTTGTTAATTGTGTTGTCATCTTTTTGCCTTGTAACATTATAAATTCAGAAGATGGCCGATCACCAGAACACCGGCTCCAACAACGGAGCAGGAGGAAGCTGTGATGCGCCCGAGGGTGTTGTACCCAACTGGGGTGCAACAGGCCCGCGTCAGTCTGGGTCGGCCTCCGCCAACCACCCCACTTTGGCTGAGATGATGGCGAATCAGAACCAACTGATCACCGCCCTCCTCACCCAGATGCAGCACCAACAAGCTCAGTTGGACCGACTGCAGAACGGGGAGCCTGCCTCTCGCGCACCAGCACCCGCACCCGCTCCGCAACTCTCGGAGTTTCTGCGCGTGCGTTCGCCCATCTTCTCAAGACCACCAACCCGATGGAGGCCGGAGATTGGCTCCGCACCATTGGAAAGAAGCTTGACCTCCTCCCCTGCACCGACCGGGAGCGAGTGGCCTTCGCCACTCATCAGCTCCAGGGTCCCGCCGCTGAATGGTGGGACAATTATCGCGAGTCCCAGCCGGAGGGCCACGTGGTGACCTGGGCGGAGTTCACCATCGCCTTCCGTGCCGCCCACGTCCCCGCCGGTGTCATCGCGGTGAAACAACAGGAGTTCCGCGACCTGCAACAAGGCAACCGGACCGTCATGGAGTACCTCCATGAGTTCAATCACCTCGCCCGCTACGCACCGGAGGAAGTGCGCACCGACACCCTCCGCCAAGCCAAGTTCCTCCGGGGACTTAAGGATGAGCTATCCATCCAGCTCGTCGCCACCGACTACGCCGACTTCCAATGGCTGGTCAACAAAGCGCTCATCCAAGAGACTGAGCAAAACAGGCTGGACCTCAAGAAGAGGAAGATGATCGCCTTCAAGAACCAGCAGGCGAACTCTTAGAGGCCCCGCTTCGTCCCTCCGCCACCAGCACCCGCCTACCATCCTCGGCCCGCCTACAGGCCACCTCACGCCGCCGGTGGATCCAACGCCGGGCATCCTCGCCCCGCTCCACCAGCTCCGGCCGCTCAGCCGCCGCCAGCCGCTAAGGCTCCGATCTTGAAGGATCGCCAAGGGAGGCCGGTCGTCTGCTTCAACTGCCGCAAGGAAGGGCACTATTCGCACTAGTGTCCTCACCCCAAGCAGACTCAAGGCGCGGCACCCAACCAGGCGGTTCGTGCCCGCGTCAACCACATCAGCGTAGAGGAAGCTCAGGAGGCTCCTGAAGTTGTGCTCGGTACGTTTGCTGTGAATTCCGTACCAGCCGTAATATTATTTGACTCTGGAGCAACACACTCCTTCGTCTCTGAAGAATTTGTGAAAACAAACGAACTGGACGTACTCCCTCTACCCATCCCCATGGTGATTGCCACTCCCGGCAATAGAACCTTAGCCCGCTTATACAGCCCTAAGGTTCAGGTTGAGATCCAAGGAGTATTATTTCGGGCCGAGCCAGTCCTCATAGAATGCACCGGACTCGACCTTATACTAGGGATGGATTGGTTGATGAAGCACAAGGGAGTGATCGACTGTGCCAACAAGTCCGTCACGGTGACCAACCCTGAAGGCGCAGCCGTCACCTTTCGAATGACCAGTCGCAAACCACTCGGAGCATCCCTTCGCTCGATAGCTCTTGAAGAGGTACCCATAGTCAAGGAGTTCGCGGACGTCTTCCCTGAAGACCTACCCGGAATGCCTCCCAAGCGGGACATCGAATTCAGAATCGAACTTGTCCCCGGGACCACTCCAATCTCCAAGCGTCCGTACCGGATGGCCGCTAATGAACTAGCCGAAGTCAAGAGCAACATCGAAGACCTAGAGCAGAAAGGGTACATCCGACCGAGTACCTCACCCTGGGGTGCACTGGTTATATTTGCCATGAAGAAGGACAAGACCAAGAGGATGTGCGTGGACTATAGAGCCTTGAACGATGTAACCATCAAGAACAAATACCCATTGCGTCGAATCGACGACCTGTTCGATCAGCTGAAAGGATCCTTGGTGTTTTCCAAGATCGACCTCAGGTCAGGTTATCACCAATTGAGGATTAGAGAAGAAGACATACCCAAGACTGCCTTCACCTCCCGCTATGGACTCTATGAGTACACCGTGATGTCGTTCAGACTCACGAATGCCCCGACCTTTTTCATGAACATGATGAACAATGTATTCATGGAGTTCTTGGACAAGTTCATCGTGGTATTCATCGACGATATCCTCGTTTACTCCAAGACCAAGGAAGAACACGAAACTCACCTCCGTCTGACCCTCGGAAAGCTAAGGGAGCAGCAACTGTATGCCAAGTACAGCAAATGTGAATTTTGGTCGTCTGAGGTGAAGTTCCTCGGCCATGTTATATCTGCCGGAGGAATAGCAGTGGACCCAACCACCGTTGAAGCAGTAACCAACTGGCTGCAGCCCACGACCGTGACCGAGATCCAGAGTTTTCTCGGATTGGCTGGATACTACCGCCGGTTCATCGAGAATTTTTCCAAGATAGCCAAGCCTATGACCAGACTTTTGCAGAAGGAAGTGAAGTTTGAATGGACCCCCGACTGCGAAGAAAGCTTCCAGACCCTCAAGAAGAAGCTAGTATCAACTCCCATTCTGACTCTGCCAGACATCCGGAAAGACTTCCACGTCTACTGTGATGCCTCTCGTCAAGGATTGGGATGCGTCTTAATGCAAGAAGGGAAAGTGATATCCTACGCCTCCCGACAACTGAGACCGCATGAGCTGAACTACCCAACCCACGACCTGGAACTAGCAGCCGTGGTTCATGCCTTGAAGATATGGAGACATTACCTTGTGGGGAATCGGTGTGAGGTCTTCACCGACCACAAGAGCCTCAAGTACATATTCACCCAACCAGATCTGAATCTCAGGCAAAGGAGATGGTTGGAACTGATCAAGGATTATGACTTGGGCATCCATTATCATCCAGGCAAGGCCAATGTGGTGGCAGACGCCCTTAGTCGAAAAGGGTACTGCAATGCCATCATGATTCAGGACCAAGCTCCTTTACTTTACAAGGAGATGGAAAGGCTAAACCTAGGGATCACCACTCGAGCGTACCTCGCTGCCTTGGAGTCTCGGCCTGTCTTAATAGACCAGATCCGAGAAAAGCAGAAGGAAGACCCGGACATCCTGGAGATCCAGCAGAACATGAGGAAGGGTAAAGCCCCCGGATTTTCCGAGGACGAGCATGGTACCATCTGGTTCGGAAACCGGATCTGCGTACCTGACAAACCTGAGTTGAAGACCCTCATCCTCCAAGAAGCCCACGATACTCTATACTCCATCCATCCTGGGAGTACAAAGATGTATCAAGACCTGAAGGAAAAATATTGGTGGGTCAGCATGAAGAGAGAAATAGCTGAGTATGTGGCCAAGTGCGACACATGCCGGCGAGTCAAGGCAGAGCATCAGAGGCCTACCGGACTTCTTCAACCTCTCAAGGTCCCTGAATGGAAGTGGGAAGAGATAGGAATGGACTTCATCACGGGACTGCCCAGGACCCAAGCTGGTCATGATTCTATCTGGGTGATCGTCGACCGACTCACCAAGGTAGCTCACTTCGTTCCGGTCAAGACAACTTACACCGTCGCCAAGTTGGCTGAGTTGTATATGACCCGGATCGTGTGCCTTCACGGAGTTCCTAAGAAGATTGTATCTGACTGCGGGAGTCAGTTTACCTCCAAGTTTTGGAAGAACCTTAAGAAGAACTCGGCACCCGGCTGAACTTTAGCACCGCCTATCATCCACAGACCGACGGTCAAACCGAAAGGGTCAACCAGATATTGGAAGATATGCTTAGAGCCTGCGCTCTAGACTTTCGCGGAATGTGGGACAAGAACTTACCATATGCAGAGTTCTCCTACAACAACAACTATCAAGCCAGCCTGCAAATGTCCCCGTTCGAAGCACTCTACGGACGTAAGTGCAGAACGCCGTTGCTCTGGGATCAAACCGGAGAGTCGCAACTGTTTGGGACCGATCTATTAAGAGAAGCTGAAGAGAAGGTCAAGATCATAAGAGACCGATTGAAGGCGGCCCAATCCCGGCAGAAGAGCTATGTCGACAACCGTCGAAGAGACCTAGCCTTTGAGGAGGGCGATTATGTCTATCTCCGAGTCACTCCCCTCCGTGGCACTCAGAGGTTCAACATGAAAGGCAAGCTAGCACCCCACTACGTCGGACCTTTCCAGATCCTCCGACGACAAGGAGAAGTGGCATATCAACTTGAACTGCCCCCATCTTTAGCAGGAGTTCATGATGTGTTCCACGTCTCTCAGCTGAAGAAGTGCCTCCGTGTACCCACCGAGCAAGCCGACCTTTAACAGCTCAACGTCCAGGAAGACTTGACCTACATAGAGAAACCCATCAAGATCTTGGAAACCAAGGAGAGAGTAACCAGAAGCCGCGTCGTTCGCTTCTGCAAGGTTCAATGGAACAACCATCCCGTCGAAGAAGCCACTTGGGAAAAGGAAGACGAACTAAAAGCCCAATACCCCGAGTTATTCGAGTAACGTTCCAATCTCGATGACGAGATTCTTTGTAAGGGGGATAGGTTTGTAACACCCCAAATTACCAAAACAATAAAAATATCATTTAATTCAATTTCCTGGATTTTATATTTCTGAAAATACCTTTAATATCCTTTTATACCCTTTTGCTCTACAACATAGAGTTAATGACCAAACCAGGAGCTGAAATTTTTTGTATAAACTCCCAAGGCCAAATATATTTTTGAGAAATTTTACAAAATTTTATCCACTATGGAAATGCCCCAAAATATTTGATCCATTTTCTGCAATTATTTTTAATCTTAAAACCTTAGTAACAGTAATGGGCTCCCCTCCTCCTCCCCTTCTCTCTCTCCCGGCCGGCCCAGCCCATCACCCGCGCCCGCCTTAGGCTGACAGCCTGACCCCACTTGTCGGTGCCGACTGCCTCCCCTCGTGCGCGCGCCCGACGCCACGGCCCCACCCGTTAGCTGCCTCCCTCGCTCGTTCGCGCTCGCTGGCAGGTGGCCCCCCACCTGTTGGATTCGTCTCCCCGCGAGATCCGCCCCGAATCCCCCCTCCCCGGCCGAAGCCCTAATCTCGCCTCGAATCCGCCCCCGCCGACCCCCTCACCGTAATTACTCGCCGGCAATGAATTCCCCTCAACGCGCCGACCGTTTCCCCTATTAATCTCGGCCGATTCGCGTCCAGGTTCGATGAACCGCGTTCAACCCGAGCTCACCGGCGTCAAAACGCATTTATCCCCGGCCACCGTCGATTGCGCCCTCCCTGCCCCCGCCGGTACCCCTATTTAAACCACGGCCCTCCACCGCGTTCGGTTCACGCGTCCATTAGCACTCAGACCAAGCAGAGCGCCATCCATTCAGTTTTTAGCACAACACCGCCGCCCGACCTCCAGCCGTCGATCGCCATCGCCGGAGTCCCCCTCCGCCCTCGCCGACCGCACGGCTGCAACCGCAAGGACCTCCCCAACGCCGGCCACCACTCCATCATCGACGAACCTCGCCGGATCGCCGTCGCCGCCGAGGACCCGAACACCTTCGCCGCCTCCGCTCGTCGCCGGCCTCGCTCCATCGACCTTTCTTCGCCGCAAGGGTACCCTCGTGATCCCTGTAGCTCCCTCTTTCCATTTTAGGCCTTAGCTTCGACCGCCATCGCTCGCCGTGGCCCCTGGCCCGCTCGCCGTCGCCGGAGAAGACGACCGGCACGGGCTGATTACCCGTGCCGTGTCGGATTCACGCGTGACCGCGCGATCTGGATCCATTAGATCTCGGTGAAGGGGTACGTTATAATCTCAGCCGTCCGTTAGTTTTAAAACCCCGCATCGCATCTAAGCCGTTCATCGCGTACCGGTTCGATGTTTTAATCACAGCCGTCCACGTCAACTTACACACCCCGCCTCGCCTGCGCACGTTGGATCTGGATCCAACGGTCCGGATCGATCCGGTGCACGCGCACAGTGCGCAGGTTCACCGTGGGCCTGGCTCACCGTGGACCCGAGAGGGTTTAAATTTAAAAATAAATTCCAGAAAAGGTTTAAAACTTGTAAAATTTTTATCTGGCGCATTTGAACTCTAAAAATTACCATTCCAATTTCAGAAAATTCATAATTATTCTCTACATGTTTATGCAATAAAAACAGTAGGTTTATTTTGGACATTTCATGTTTATTCAAATGAATATTCACATGCCTTTAGGGTTAAAAAATAAATTCAAATATTTAAACTTCAGAAAAATTTATATTTATTTCCTTTCTGTCCATTTACTGAAAACCATTAAATTAACATGAACCTTTCATTTCAAATTTATTTGAGAACTTAATATGACAATAATCACATTTAAACACCCCTTTCTAAAAAGGACAACTTTTTAATTCCTTTAAAATTTATTTATGAAATAAATCACAGAACCTTAACAATTGAATTTATTTTATTTTTAATCAAACCAACTTTGACCTATGTGCTTATCATGTAATGTTATATTGTTTGATTGAATATTGTGTTCATTTTATTTTACTTTACTATATCAAAAAGACTACGACGTCGCCGAGGAGCCGGAATACTTCCCGGAAGTCCCTCCCTCGCCTTTCGCTGATCAAGGCAAGTCACCAAACCAATCTTTTGAGCATATTGAACCCATGTTTGATTAAACTATCGCTAAAACACATAGGTTATATATGCATTAGTCAAGTGAACCCTTACAATATATTTATTTAGGATCCTCCGACCTTGATGTGCAACCCAAGCCATGCTCTCTAGCCTAAACTCCTTGTCATCGTATGATAAATGTTATTAGCTAGTGTCCAATGTATCGACACGATCGCTATAGGATAAAAATGAGTCGTAGTACATGGTTCTATTATATGATTCCCCATTGTTTCTTATCTATGGAATTCTATCGGTGTTGGAGTTGTGTTTGTTAGTGAATGCATGGTGGGTTCCGGGTGCAAGCTAGGGCATTGGTCGGTAGCACCCGGGGCACTATAAGGACCGGTCTGAGGGATCCGTTGCAATACACTTACGTACTAACCACAAGTCTAGTGGGTAAGTCCTAACTAAGGTATGGATTGTTCCAAACCGAGGCCACCATTTGGAGATGGGTCAAGTAGCACCTGCGGGTGACTTGTACCAATGTGGCGCAAAAGGGGGTGCGACGTTAGCCGGGATGCGGCCCGGCGCACTGGCAAAACCTAGAGCGGGTGGTTATCGCTTGGAACATTTCATGCTGAGGTTTTGGCACGAGTTCCCGTGGTATGGGTCATCTCGTTTGGGATGAGTGCGTGCCTTGTGGGTACAGTAGTACATCTCTGATCAGAGTCTTAAATCTTTTCGAAAAGCCGAGCCCACGGTCAAGGGCGGGTTGCGTGACATCCCCCAGTTAGATTACTTTGGATATGTATGTGCATGATGGATTGACATGTAAGGACTGTTGTGCGAGGAGGTAAAACGTACTCCTCGAGTTAGTTGATGTTCATGTTTACTTTTCGGTATGATTAAAATGTGACTACACTAAATGCAATAACTGAAATTGTACTTTTCCTCAATGTTAGCCATTACCCTTCCTTGTTTATTATCCTACATTATTACTTGCATTTGCGGTGGCTTGTTGAGTACTTTTTGTACTCATACCCGTTGGACCCCACAGAGGATGCTTACTATGAAGACGGTCTGGAGTAGCGACCCAGTCGAGAAGAAAGATCCTGAAGGAGATGTTCGTCATGCCGCTTTTTAATTATTTTATTACTGTTTACTACAACTTTGATGTAATGAATATGGTCTGCGTACCATGGATATTGTCGTATGTACGTTGTCGCATGATGAACCTCTTGTATTATTGTTTTTCTTATGAAATTCAATAATGTCTCGATTTGATAAATCGGGGCGCTACAGGTAGTGTGACTTCCGCTTTAGGTATTAATGTTATTGAAATTAATCTTACTACTCATCCAAATGATTCATGGGTATTTGATACCGAATCAATGATTCATACTTGTAAATCATTGTAGGGGCTGAGTAGAGTAAGAAAGTGTGCTAGTGGCAAGCTAGATGTCCGCGTCGGGAATGGTGCAAAGGTTGTAGTGTTGGCTGTCGGCATTTATTCACTGTCGCTACCGTCAGGATCATCACCCTTTGCTTTCAAGGTTTATCTGGCAGGGTTCGACACTCAGAGTTGGGCTGCTTCGTTTCGATCTCTGGCAAAGAGGTGAGTCTCGCCACCCCCGATGTCCATACCAATTAGATTAGTATCCTTATGGCTGCATCAGATTGATCTCTTGAGGTGAACGTTGAAACAGTATGGTTACCGGTTGTTCTCGTTGTATTAGCTGGGTCTAAGGCTGCATCAGTTCACTTTGATCTCTTAGATTGATGTGATCTATGTGTGATAGTTTGAGGCTTCATCGGTTAGGTCCAACATCTCTTACTATTGTATCTCTTTCATGTTGTATACCGTTCATCTAAATAAAGCATGCCTAATACTTTGACATATTATTAAGATCATCATGACTAGCTACTATCTCGGTTATGTCCGATCTAATTATTGTGATGATTTTCATGATGTAGACATGTTATCTAGCACATTTTATTTATTTCTATCAGAGTACAAGCCGACGAGTTATCTTCAAATTGAATGACATATCTTATTTGCCATCGAAGAGGTTCTCATCGGCCCGTGTGGTAAAACTGCCCATCTTATCGGCCGATGGCACGCTCACCGATCGCTTTGCCCCTAGTCATCAGCCCTATGACCAATAGGCATGATTTTCCACGAATATCTCATCCTCATCGCAGTCATCGGCTCAATTACCGATAGGCCATGCTATTGATCACATTTTTTGTTTCCTTATTAGTTGTAGGGTCAAATTGATTGGCATGCCTTGAACCCTTTTTCTAAGAACGTAGGACCTTCACTAGAGTTAAGCAGATATCTTAGGCCACGCGTGTGTCAAAGTGTGACAAAAAACGCACCAACACACCTTTTGGCACGCCCAGTGGGACCATATCCAGCAACCTAGCCATGGTGAGCGAGATCAACGACAACAACATCATCTCGATCACCATGGAGACCTTGACTGAAGAAAAAATAAAGGAAGTGCAACGACACGTGGATGAATTCCAAAAGTCATGCCTGCAGGCCTACGACATGAATCGGTTGGGTCCCGTCCAGAAGAGCCCGTTGCCAAGACCAGTGTTGGCCATAGAAGATGACCAGCCAACGGAGAACCCTCAAGCCAATCTCTAAGAGGTTGTCGACCATGCGATTCTACACTAACTAGTCAGTCAATCTGGGACACTAGCCAATACTCTTCAGGGGTTGATTAGGAAGGCTATTGAGGGCATCGTGATCTATGGACTGCCGCAAGGCCCGACGTACCTCCCCGATGACTATACAAAACTACTACACACTCGACCGACACTACAACTGCAAGGGCCAATGAGGCTAGAGCAGCTGTGCACCTCGCTCGGTCATGAAGCGAACAAGACAGCTCATCCGGTAGGACCCACACAGGGCCCGCCACAGAGCGCACCATATGGCATCGAGAGGAATGCATCGGCTCCACTCCCATCATTTGACCCAAGACTGCCAAGACAGGGGGTGCCACAAGTAATGTACGACATCGCAAGAAACACACTATCAGACCTTGTGCCACCAAGGGGGGCACCCGATGGCATCCCTCTCGGGTATCATTGGACGACATACTACGGAGCACAACCCTACGGTGATGAGGGGCAGTAAAGGTACAACGCTGCTTGGCAAGAGCATTATCAATAGGCCCTAACACTGGACCAATACCCAATGCTAGGGCAGCAAAAAGATGATTGGGTGAATCGAATCATGAAAGTCATTAGAGATCAATTCGGGCTAAAGCCCAAAGAGCAGACATACATGTATCGGCGGCCATACCCGGAAGGGTTCGACTGAGTACCACTGCCAGGCCGATACAAGGTACCCGACTTCACCAAGTTTTCGGGACATGACTCAATCTCCACGATCGAGCTATCAGCCGTTTCCTCTCCTAGTGTGGAGAGGCATCGGCCGACGAAGCACTAAGGGTCCGATTCTTCCCGCTATCTCTATCGGGATTAGCCTTCTCATGGTTCTCTTCACTGCTGGTGGACTCCAACAAAGGATGGGTGGATTTAGAGAAGAAGTTTCACAAGTATTTCTTCGCCGGCATTGTAGCACCCAGATTTAATAAAACCCAGACTTTATTGAAATTCCATAGGAAATCAATAATCACAAGATGTTCATCACACGATGACGCACATACGTCAAACATTCGTGGCTCGTAGACCACATTATTACACAAAGATTAAAATAAAAGAAACTATGAAAATAATAAACTCGATGAACAACTTCTCTAGGGTTGCTTCCTTGACTAGGTCGCTAGGAATTCATTGCTTCAATTTATTTTAATCCCAATTAAATAATATGACATATAAATTTTATTGGATGAACAGGAAGAGAATAAAAATATAAACTTTCTGAAATTTGAATAGTCAAATTTGGAGTTAATCTGAGCAAGTTATGAATTTCTAAAGTTTAAACTAATTTCTAGAATTTAATTTAAATCATAATTCAATCTTCAGTCCACGGTGGACTGGGTTCACCATGAACCAACGCACTGTGCTGTGAGCCAGAGCGCAGATCACCCTTGGATCAAGATCTGGCGGCCACAGTACATGCAGGGGTTTTAAATAGAAATCGACGGCTGAGATTAGACGATACCCCTTCGCCCATATCAGACGGCCCAGATTAAATCCCGAGGGGATATATCCTCCGCCGTTCGATCAGGATCGCACGGTCGGGATCAAATCCGACACTGCACAATATAACTATTGTGTCGATCATCTTCTCCAGTGACGGCCGAGCACAGCAAGGGCCCTAGCGGTGGCGGTAGTGGCCTAACATTCGATCTAAGCCCGTAAATGCGATGAGAATAGTGAGGGGTCCTGATGGTACCGTCGGCGAGGCTTGGGGTTGACTGGATGAGGCCGGCGATGTGTAGGGCGGTGGCGAACTCTCGGGTCCTCGTCAACGATGGCGTTCCGGCGGCGATGGGCTCGATAGAAGTAGTGGTCGAGGTTGAGGTCGAGGAGGTGATGGCGATCACTTTGGTGGCGCCGGCGGGGTGGGGGGAGTACTCCAGCGACGGCGAGCGGCCGCTAGAGGTAGGATAGAGGAGCGACGCTACAACGGAAACTTGAGCTCACGCTTCTGCTAGGAGTGGCAATTGAGTGGTGTGAGGGAGGTGGTGTGTTCCGAGGCTCCTTTTATAGTGCTCCGGTGAGAGTGAGAGGGCCGGGCATAGTGAATACTGATAAAAGGGGAAGCTTAACTCCGTCGAGGCCATTACAGTGATTAAGAGACTTAAAACGAGGGGATCCGAGGAGAAACGTGCGGTGACATAATGAGGATCATCATTCCGGCGTTAAACATAGCTCGGGCCCACGGTGAAGGCGATCGGGACATAACCATGGTGGTTGGGGATCTCGGGCGCACGAGGAAGATGAAGACCGACAGGTTGGACTCACTGGTCGGTGAGTGTGAAAGGATGAGGGTCTAACAGTCGGCGCCGACAAGTGGGGCCGGGGCGAGAGATGAGAGGGGAGGGGACTGACAGGTGGGCCGGGGCTCGGATGTGAGGCTGAGTGCGCCGACAGGCGGGGCCCCGCTGGTCAGTGAGAGGGCAGCGTGATGGTTGGGTTGGGCCGGCTGGTGAGAGAGAAATGAGGGGAGCATCCCATTAGTATTTAAATTGATTTTCTGAATAAAAACAATTGCATAAATTGATTCTTAAATTATGGACTAGCATCCAAGGTTGGAAAAATTTGTACAAATTCCCAAAATTGCATCTTGGTCTTAGGAACATAATATAAATTTTCAAACCATGATTTGAATGATTTCTCTGGATTCTATTTATTTAGGAAGTCATGACTTTATGAGAATTAAAATAAAAATTCTGATTTTTCTGAATTTATTTTAGTGCTCTAAAATTTGGGGTGTTACAGGCATACAAGAGATGAAACTTACCGACTTGACGACTGTCAATCAAAGAATGGATGAGTTGGTGCAAGATTATGTCTAGAGGTTCTGAGATGTACGGAGCAGATGATACTGTCTGAGCCTCAACGATGGTTAGTTGGCAGAGTTAGTATTTCAAGGACTCCTAAACCTAATTAAGGAGATATTTTCATCACACGAGTTCGAGAGTCTCTCGTAACTGCTACAAAGGGTATCGACACATGAGAGCTTATTCCAAGAGGCCAAGAGGGACATGTATCAGAAGAAAGTGGCATACGCCTAAGTATACCACTCAAACTCCAATGAGAGCAACGACTCATATGCAGAGGTCGGTATGGCCGAGTGGTCGAAGAACAAGAAACAAGTTGCGTGCCTGTGGGTAAAGCTGACCTAGAAGGAGGAAAAGTACTACTTCAACATCAACAAGGCCAACAAGATATTTGACCTGTTACATAAAGAGAAGAAGATTCACTTATCGCCTGGCCACATAATACCACCTATCGATGAGCTGAAGAAAAGAAAGTACTACAAGTGGCACAACTCCCCGTCGCATCATACTAATGAGTGCATAGTGTTCAGGCAACAAATCCAATCGGCCGTAGAGCAAGTCCAAATTAAGTTCAACGACAGGAAGAAGCCAATTAACATCGATGGTCATCCGTTCCCAGTCAACATGGTACATGCCCATTACGTTGATGATCGATGCACGAGGGGAGGAAGATAGATCGGTAGTAACATCAGCTCGTTAGGCCTCATCAACAAGTACTAGAGGAGGTTGGAAGAGAGGGAGAACAACAAAGACGACCATGGTTACTCGCGTTCAACCCCCATTGGAACTGCTAGTTCTTTAGGCTTTGCTGGAACGAGGGGCTACGTCTACCATCCATGGATGACTGCTCAGGATGCGGTACTCAAGGCAAGACACAAGATGGTCATCGGCCACACACCATCAAGCTCAGGCCGCGTGATCAGGAGACTATGAACCAAAGGTTGTTGCCTCCAAGGGTATCGATGCTGGAAAGACTTGGTCTTGTCAATCCCGAAGGAACTGGCTAGACGAACGACGTTGACAAAACATACCAGAAAATACGTGGTTGTGTCCTCCCAGGATATTCACGAGGAGATAGAAGAGAAGGGTGCGACACCTGCAGCATAAAGAAGCAAGGGCATAGACACATGGCGAAGAAGTTGATCAACCCCATAGAATCAAGAGCGAATGGCATCCGAAAGATAAGGTCGATCACAACGAGAAGAAAGATGCGAAGGTAAACATGGTTTTCTTCCTCCATACATAGTATCGGACGACCCGTGAAGATGACAAAAATCACGCCGATACGATGGCTCAGTTGACGCTAGCTCTGCAGACAACAATCTTTGATAAGTCGAAAGACCTTGAGCATTGACACCTAAGACCTCTCTACATCAAGGGGTTGGTTAACGGAAAGCCGATGTCCAAGATGATGATAGATGAAGGGGCGGCTGTCAACTTGATGCCTTATGCCACCTTCTGCAAGCTTGGAAAGATGCCGGAAGATCTCATCAGGACTAACATGGTATTAAGGGATTTCAGCGGCATCTCATCAAACACGATGGAGTACTAAGCGCAGAGTTGACAGTTGGGAGAAAGATGATGTCGACCACATTTTTCATCATAGAGGGAAAGGATCTTACAACCTATTGTTGGGACATGATTGGATACACGAAAACTGCCACGTCACCTCGATAATCCATCAGAACCTCACACAGTGGATCGATGATCAGGTGGAAATAGTTCCCATCGACAAATCAGTTAACATAGCTACAATCGATTTGTTAGTATGGGAAGTAGAAGGAGTCGTCTGTCTATTGGGAGAGGCTTGGGATGGCAATTTTCTCGAAGTATCAGATGATGGCGTCAAGATGATCACCGAAGAACTGCCTAAGCTCGTCATGTAAAAGATGATGCCAAATGAGAAAAAGGCCCCCGACGAAAGGAGAGTGGATTGAAGACTACTTTGGAGGAGCTGGGAAAAGGCCAAATAGATACATTGAGGGAAGTTTATTGACCGTTCGAACAAAGCCCAAACAACCGATGACAATGGCATCGCCATAAGACGACCGATGCAAAGGCATCACCCTTAGACCAAAGCACAACATGAGAACATCTAACTGCTTCGACGAAACCGAGGCGAATCAGAGATGACTACTTCAGAGGCAGAATGAGGAACGACGAGGGAATATTTCTCGATCATTCGGACGGAGCTTAAAAGTCTATACGCATAGAAGCTTTTGTCAACGGCATCGCCTCGAGACGACTGATGCAAAGGTATCACCCTTAGAGGATCAGAAGGGGATAGAAAAATGGAAATTAAGGAAAGTCGTCGGTCAAAACATGAATGATCAGCGCATGAGTCAATCGACGCTGATAGTATCGCCTTCAGACGGATGATGCAAAGGAATTGTATGCCATAGAACATAGTTCGAAGTTGATATATGGAATTAACAAGATACATTCAAACTCCCGGGCTACAAGGTGAAAATGTTACACAAATTTATAAAAAAAGAAAAAACTGTCTAGAGGGCTCCAATCAGTTTCACTATTGAATTGGCTTCTTCCCCCAAGAAGTCGGTCGAAGTTCCTCCGCCCGATCAACGATCTAGGCCCGTCTTCTATTCACCCACATAAAGGGAGTGAGCGCGCCAGCGCCCAGGTTTGTAGTGGCCGATACTGGCCCGTATTGTATCAGCTGGCCACTAAAGCTCACCAAGGGGCATCGCGATCAACATCCTGTAGAAAGAAAGTTAATTAGATGGAACATAAGATGGTGGAAGGTGAATGAAAAGGGGATTCAGGGTGTTTACCTCAGGCCCTGCATCAGCGTCATTTGGGTGAAGCCGCTCCCGGTAAACCAAGGAGAAATGATTGAAGACGTGTTGCTTCAACTCGTCCCACCATGGACAGAAGGTGTGGGAGGTCACCCGATATGTTGCCCAGGACGCAAGGCATCCGAAGGGGATCCCATCGATCATATGGGAAAGACAGTCCCACTCCAAAGCACTCGTCACCCTCCCGTGAGTTCGGATCTGGTGGATGATAAAGAGATGTGACGGGAGCTGACCAAAGCCCAGCTACCTCGAAGAGACTGATGGATGATAAAACTCATAGGAGCACTACCGAGGATACTCATCGGTAAAGTCATCGGGAAGCAAACAGGGAAAGGTGGCTGCTGAAAAGATACGAAAGGATTCTACGTCTCGGGACACATTGGGCAGAACAAACCGATGGGGGGGGGGCTCGTACTCTGAATGGTATCCAAAAGGAAACTAGATAGTCCGATCAGAGAATCCAAGGTAATAGCTCTTAAAGAAAACAACCAAGGTCGCAGAAGACAAACGAAAGGGAGGAAAGAATGTCGCCGCTTTGCCTAGAGAAAAACAGCGGCGATAGGTGGGACCGACCGATTCTGGAAAATTAGTAGGAAAGCGTGAATGAGTAAGATGGGTCCCTCCAATAAGATCAGATGTATAAACATTGAGCCAAATCTGGAGGAACCACTAGGGACCCTTGGGCCAACAATGAAGTTACAGGTCGATAGGTTGACCGACACAAGATGAAAGGAACGGTAGGTGGCTCCAAGGAGGTAACGACCGAGGGGAACCCACACATGGGCAGCGAGCCATTCTGCTAAAAATTGAAACTGAAGGGTCGGGGCCAAAACCGATACACAGAAGACAAATTCCTCCAGCCAGAGGCTATGGAAAGCAATGTGTTCGTGAGTGCTTACGAGGCTAGTTTTCTTGTTGTGCCTAGTAATATATCGGCTCCAACTATCGTCCGAGTTAATGCCGAGGTCGTGGGATGGTTGGAAATGAAGAAAGATGGGATTGGACGGTGAATTAATGTCAAGGCAATATAAGAAGAAGTCGTCAAGAAGAGTGGGACTCATTGGCCCGTGACCAAAATGAAAGCATTGGAAGGCGAAGGGTTTTAGTAATTAAATTGAGAAGACGCGAAAAGACTTGGTGTCAGGGAATAATGAATGATAGTTTTGAAGCATCAGAAGCCCTTTGATACTCTAAAACTTTGGGGCATGCGTTGACGCTAAGATTTGGTAAAAGCACGGGCCCACTAAAGATGTCGCACGATCAATAGAAGTCAAAGAGGATCCGGTCAAGAAAAGTCAAGGAAGCCTGTCCATGCTGTTACAAGATGAACAGACGTAGAAGAGCCGATGGAGATAAAGATTAGAAGAAGATGAAGATTATTAGGAATCAGTTAAGATACAGTGCTTGGACGGCAAGTCTCTGGACTATAATATGTACCCCTAGTTAGATTAGAAAGACACATCTCTGTCAATCAACTACTCGACGCATCACCACCCTTGGCTTCCAAGGTTTATTCGACAGGGTTTGGCACTCGAAGATGGGCTGCATCGTTTCAATCTTCGGTGAAGAGGTGAGTCCTGCCATCCCCGATGTCCATACCAATTAGATCAGTATCCTCACAGATGCATCAGATTTATCTCTTGAGGTGAACATTGAAACAATATGGTTGTCGGTTGTTCTCAGTGTATTAGCTAGGTCTAAGACTGCATCAGTTCAGTTTGATCTCTTAGATTGATGAGATCTAGGTGTGATAGTTTGAAGCTTCATCGGTTAGGTCCAACATCTCTTGCTATTGTATCTTTTTCATGTTGTATACCTTTCATCTAAATAAACCATGCCTGATACTTTGACATATTATTAAGATCATCGTGACTAGCTACTGTCTTGGTTAGGTCCGATCTAGTTATTGTGATGATTTTCATGATATAGACTTGTTATCTGGCACATTTTATTTATTTATGTTAGCGTACAAGCCGATGAGTTATCTTCAAATTCAACGACATATCTTATTTGCCATCCGAGAAGTTCTCATCGACCCATGTGGTAAAACCACACATCTTATCGGCCGATGGCACGCTCACCAATCGCTTTGCCCCTGGTCATTGGCCCTATGGCCGATAGACATGATATTCCACGAATATCCCATCCTCATCACGGTCATCGACTCGATAGCCTATAGGCCATGCTATTGATCACATTTTGTTCCCTTATCAGTTGTAGGGTCAAACTGATTGACACACCTTGAACCCTTTTTCTAAGAATGTAGGACCTGCACTAGAGTTAAGCAGATCTCCCAGGCCACGTGTGTTTCAAAGTGTGACCAAAAACGCACCAACACTAACATACTTAAACATTTTCCAAGCCCTCCTATCTTTTAGAATACCAAGAGATGAGATATAAATCGGGGAATAATAAAGTGGAAATATTCATTCTATTCTACGTTTCATTTTTATCCTACTAGCAATTGTGTCGATACTAGGGACACTAACTAATAAGTAATATTAAAGGCGAGAAGAAAAAAGGTTCAAGAGCGTGGCTTTAGGTTGCTCATCAAGGTCATGCGATCTAATAAATATAGTGTAAGGCTATAAATAGGACTAATGCATTTATATTCTATGGGTTATAGCAATATTTAATTAAAAACATAGACTCAATATGATCGTGGTAGGAGTTGTGACTTTCCTTGATCAGTGAATGGAGACGGTGGGACCTCGGGGTAGTACTCCGACTCCTCGGTGGCTTCGTCATCTTCTCGGCACACAAATCAAGACAAATAAACAATTAAAATAATAAAATAAACAATATAAACAATTAGATTAAATTGGTTAAAGTTGTAGAGAATTAAATGAGGAATTTTCTAGAATTTGAATGGTAAAATTTGGAGTTAAAATGAATGAGATATGGATTTTAGAAGTTTAAAATAGTTTCTGGAATTTATTTTAAATTAAAAACATCATCTAGTCCACGGTTGAGGAGGCATGCTGAATAGCGTGGGCCTCATGGCTCCAGATGTGATGAGTCATTGTCAACGGAAGTCAAAAGGACAGAAGAGGAGAGGAGACCTGCTGTGTCTGGGCCACGTGTGACTCAGTTACATGGGCAACGAGAGACTGTCGGGCAGAGGGGCCGCGAAGTCGGGCTGGCCCAATCCGGGTACATGGGCTAGGAGCAGCAGAGGATCCACTGGGCTGTTGATCAGGATTGACTCAGGTACACCGGCGGCGAGCGATTGCCGGGCTGAGAGAGCTGTGGAATTGGGCCGGCCCAATCCGGGTACCTGGTGCAAAGTCGGTGGATGCTTTGTCAGTTTTGGCGCAAAACTGACGACCGCTGATATCAGATCGAACTGTTCTGAGGCAAAGCCGTAGTCGCTATGAAAGCTCCGCTTCCGGATAAGTCATCTGTAAATAGGACTTTACTATTTTGTCCTTAGGCCCACAGTCAGTCAGTCAAGTCTGTAAAAATATCCTAAGGGCAGTTTGGTCTTTTCCATTTATTTCAGCGTTTGTAAAAAACCCTAAGGGTTTGTTGGAATATTCCTAGGCTATTGGGCTGACTATAAATAGGGCCCCAATCCCTAGGGTTATGGTTACCCATTCTGAAATCAAGTTTACTTTCACTAAAGCTTGGGTCACTTTTGGCTTTTTCCTGGTTGTTCTCGTGTGAGCGCCGCCGCCATCTCTGTTCTTCACGAGTTCGCACAGCCGCTGCTCTTGGAAAGCAAATCAAGTATGCAGTGTTCATCTCTTAGTTTTCTGATCAGTGCGTTTGCGTGTGTTTCTGTTTGATCTTTGGTTTTACGGCTGAAAATCTCTGTGCGCAACGTATCGATTTTCTACACAAACACTGTTCGTTTTTTGTCCTGTCATTGATTTTTCTGCGCCTAGCTTCTGTAGCAGCAAGTAGTACCTAGCTTTGTTTAATCCTAGCAATTTTTTCTAGCTCTGAGCCTAGCACTCAACCTATTTATTTTTGTGTGCGGATGTGTCCAGCTAGCCTGGCACCTAGCATTTGCATGTCAGGAAGCTAGCTCAGTAGCTTCTCATTTGCTTGCCTTGGAGATCTAGCTGCGTGTAGTCTTTTCTCTATACTGTTGCTGCCGTTGTTTTTCTGCACGAGAAGCTCCTAACAAAGTACGTTCAACGTACTCCGAAGGACTCAGGCTTCGCAAATGAAGTCTGCATACTTCAGAGCTCTCCGATCTGTGTTCAGGACTTTGAAGTGTTTCTATTTTGGAGTATAGGCTTCATACGATATCTTTCGTAGGTACTTTGCTGATAGCCCACGGAGTTCTGGCACGTAACCTTTGGCTGTGCGAAGTACCCTCCGCTACATAGTGCACCTTGGCAAAGCTATTTTCGAAGCATACTCCGACAAAGCCTCTGCTGTTTTTGTTTTTCTTCGAAGTATGTTTTAGGGCTTCAGATTGGTTTTGGCCTGCTGACTTTGATCAGACCTCACAGTTACTTTTTACTGTCGAAGATACTTCATAGTATTTAGTCTGCTCTTTAACGAAGTCGAAGCCAGCTCAGGGACTTCGCCTGAGGCCCATTTCTGCACAACGAACGAAGTCTGCTTGCTTTTGTTCGGAGTCTATTTTTTTGCTTCGGTACTGGAATTTTTGGAGTAGGCTTTGACAGCTACGTGCTTCGCTACTGCATAGCTTCGCACTAGTCTTCGAACTCCTTTTTGCTCCGCAAGCAAAACTTCAATTTTTGCACTATAACCTGCGAAGCTACTTCGTTCTGAAGTAGGCTTCGCACATTTGCTACACACGTCAACAACCTTCACACGTCAACTTCGAAGCAGGCTTCAGCATGACTACTTCGAAGCAGGCTTTGGCATGTCCACTACAGGCTTCGACACAGCACACTTCGAAGCAAGCTTCGTCAAGTACCGAACAGGAGACAACTCTGAACAGTAAGACTTCTCTATTTACATGCACTCAGATTAATTGCTGTGATGATTTATTTCTGTGAACCTTGATCTGCACATGCTTTAAATGATTTATTAGGATAGATCTTTTGAGGCACTGTGTTGGTGTCTTTTCGATTAGGACACCGGTTGTTGTTAGGCTAGATCTTTTGAGGCACTGTTGATTTGTTCACCTTTCTTTGCTAAGTTAGTTGAGGTGCGTTGGGTGTTGGGAGCAGGCCATTGATTTGAAAGAATTTTTTAGGCGCCCATTCACCCCCCTCTGGTCGCTACTTTCGGTCCTACAAGTGGTATCAGAGCCTGGTTAGGGTTTTTCCATACCTTAACCGATTTTAAACCCCAGTAGTGATCATGACATCTCCTAGAAAGGTCCCGTCCTTGGAAGCTTATGGCTACAATTATTGGAAGACTCGCACGCGAGCCTATCTCATGAGCTAAAGCTCGGACATCTGGGACATTTGTATTCACGCTACTTTCACAGTGTTGCATGTTGCTGAGCGTACTACTCCAGATATTATTGCCTAGCATCAGAACAACAACAAAGCGGTGAATATTTTGTTTTCTTGTTTAGGTCCCACTGAATTTGAGCGTGTGAGCCATCTCACCACTGCGAGAGAGATCTGGGCTACCCTTTAGGCACACCATGAGGGGACAGCCCAGGTCAAGGCTCGGCTTTATCAGACCTACCGGCGTGAATATGAGAATTTCACACAGAAGCCGGGTGAATCTGCTGAAAGCATTGTTTGGTCGTTTTCAATCAATCATAAACAAGCTTCGGGCCAACAAGGCTGAGGGTGTTCAGTTAGTCTCAGATCATGAGTAGGCGCTCAAGGTTCTCCATACCTTGAACTCTAAGATCTGGGAGATCAAGGTATCCTCTATCATTGAGAGCACATCTTATGATACCTTGACAATCTCTGAGTTGTTTAGCAAGCTGAAGGCCACTGAGGTTGATACCCAGTTGAGATCAAATCTCACTAGCTCTGGATCAAAGACCCTGGCCCTTGCTACACCTTCTACTAACCCCTCCTCTGTGAGTTGTGCTGGGTTCTCCTTGATGTCTATCACTGAGGACCAGCTCGAGTCGTTAGGAGATGATGACCTATGTCTTTTTAACAACCGGGTGCGTCGTGTTTATGACAAGAGAATGTTCAAAAGACGGCATGAAATCCGGGTGCTTTGAGTGTGGTGATCCAGGTCACTTCATTGCCGACTGCCCCAAGCGCACTGGTCACAAGAAGGGCACCGGTGGTGGCTTCTATGACTCCGGCAAGCACGACAGGTCTTCCTTCACAAAGGGCAAGCCAAAGACTAGATTCTTCAGAAAGGCCCTGAAGGACTACCTGCGTGAGAACAAGAAGCACGACAATGCCTTCTTCGCCGAGATGGAGAAGAGCTACTCCAAGCGGTCCACGTCTTCTTCCTCTTCATCGAGCTCAAGTGATGAGAGATTGTCATCAGGAAGGGGAAGGACAAGGACGATCCGGCGGGTCACTGCTTCATGGCCTTCGGGGACAGGCCGAAAAGCCGCTCACATCAACGCCGAGGATCCCACAAGAGCTTCTGCTCAATGGCTCTTGGGGATAAGGAAGAAAAGGGCTCCTTCGATGACTCCGACGATGACGACAATGAAAAGGTATCATCTTACGAACGTGAAATCGTTGATTTACTTAAAGTAATCATCAGGAGTTGAAATATCGGGAAAAACTACTTAGAGGGGCTAAGAAGAGGATAGATGAACTAGAGAGTGAGCTTGCCGTGGCCAACGACAGAATTGAGAGTCTATCTTCTTCCCCTTGCTTGGGTGATAGCAGTGAGTGCCCAAAGTGTGAGGTGCTTCTATGTCACCTGTCGACTCTGAAGTCCAGGTACACAGAAAGGGTTGATGAGAGGGACGCTTTGGCCACTGAGCTTGAGAGCGCTCAGTTGGAGCTGAAAGATGCTCATGCCACTGTCGTCGTGCCCTGTGCTGATTGCCCATCCCATCTAGCTAGTCTAGCTGAGCTAAAAGCCAAGGGTGATGAGCATTTGAGCGAGTTGGAGAGAGTTAGAACTAAGCTGGGGCAGGCTAGGCTAGAGCTTGAGACACTGTCAGTTCCACCCACTGTATGTGGGAACTGCCTGTCTCTTAGATTGGAATTGATTAAGTTGAAAGCCGAGAAGTCTGTCTAGGTTGATAGAGAGTGTGAGACCTGCTTGTCTCAGGTGGAGGTACTATCTTCTTTGAGAGAGGAGCTAGCTGATGTCCAAAATGAGAACTTTTACCTCCGTTCAATCCTGAGTTGGGTGAGTGCTAGAGAGCCACAACTCGGCATGATGATCCAACAGTTTAAGAGGCAGGATGGGTTTGGGGTAGGCTACACCTACACCAAGGCTGACTTTGAGAGTGCCATCAGTCGGGCAGTGGAGTGGAGTAAAATGACTCCTGAACAGAGATATCCCAAAACTCACTCCACTGAGTCCTGTCAGGCTAGTCAGCCCAAAGACGGAGTGTTCCAAGAATAGCCCAAAGCTCCACCCAAGAAGCCCATCTGGGTTCCGAAGCCCAAACACCTCCGCACTTCTCTAGACTCTCTTCCTGGACCCTCTCACACCAAGAAGACAACACCCAACACAACAAAACCCAAGAACCCCAAGCCTCAACCACATCCCATGAAGCCCAACTACCACTGTGAGTATTGTTAGAGAGACGAGCATCTTGCGGAATTTTTCTTCAGGAGGAAGTGGGTTGAGAGAACAGAGAGAGCTTGTGGTGGCCAGGAGCAGTTCTACCAACAGGGTGGTAGACTGAGAGTTCCTCGACGCGGGGAGAGGCTGGAGGCCAGGCCACGTCGTGTAGGTGGTGGTAGAGGAGACGACTTTCATACCCGTGCTCTGGATGGTGGTGTTTGTTCCGGTAGAGCTTCAGGCCATTTTGGTTACGGTCCTGGACCTCGTGGCCGAGGTTTTAGGCAGAACCGAGGACCGCGCTTTGAGCCGCGTTTTGGTCCAAACTCTTATGATGATTTCTGCTTTCCGTCATTTGAGCAGATGGCTCGACACTGGTTTAGTTCTTTTGCTAAACCTGGTGCTGGACCATTTGATCCCCCTTACAACCACTGATTGTGTAGGATCGGGGACTAGAAGACGTTTGGATCGTGGACTCAGGATGCTCTCTCCACATGACGGGACATCGCAGATGGTTCTCCAGTCTCTCTCCCCCGAGCTCCAAGGAATACATCACCTTTAGGAACAGTGGTCAAGGGAAGGTACACGACATTGGCTCAATTCGTATCTCTGACCATTTCTCTTTGAAGAACGTTGCTTTGGTTGGAAATTTGAACATCAATTTGATTTCTGTGTCGCAACTTCTTGAGGATGGTTTGGAGGTTCATTTTAAGAAGGGCAGTTCTTCTGTGATTGATTCTAGAGGGTCTTTGATTTGCTAGATCTTACCTTTCGGTAAGGTTTTTCGGATTGACTTCTCTAGTTCTTTTGGCCCTTCTCGATGTTTGATTGCTGGATCCTCCTCTGAGCTCTAGAAGTGGCATAGGAGGTTGGGCCATTTGAGTTTTGATCTGCTAGTCAGGTTGAGCTCTATGGACCTCATCCGAGGATTTCCCAAGCTTAAGATGGAGAAGGATCTAGTTTTCCATCCCTATCGTCACGGGAAAATGGTTGCCGCTTCTCACTCACCTGTGACTCAGGTGATGACTTCGTATCCGGGCGAACTGTTACACATGGACACTGTTGGTCCAGCTCGGGTACGCTCAGTTGGTGGGAAGTGGTACGCGCTTGTGATTGTTGATGATTTTTCTCGATTTTCGTGGGTTTTCTTTTTGGAGTCTAAGGATGATACTTTTCATTTTGTTCATGACCTGATTTTGAAGCTAAAGAATGAGAACAATGGTCGAATGCGAGCGATTCACTCTGACAACGGCTCTGAGTTCAAGAACTCTCAGTTCGTCAGCTTCTGTAGTGATTAGGGTCTTGATCATCAGTTTTCTGCTTCTTACACTCCCCCACAGAACTGGTGTTGTGGAAAGAAAGAACCGCACACTAGTCGAGATGGCCAGGACGATGCTCGATGAGCACATGACTCCTAGGCATTTTTGGGCTGAAGCCATGAACACGGCTTACTATCTGGCCAACCACATTTTTCTTAGAGCTTACCTAGGTAAGACTTCATATGAGTTGTGGTTTGGCAGATAGCCCAAGGTGAGCCACTTGCGAGCGTTTGGCTGCAAGTGCTTTGTGCTCAAGAAGGGAGGGCATTTGGACAAGTTTGAGTCTCGTTGCTGGGATTGAGTTTTTCTTGGCTATGCTTTGCATTCTCGAGGCTTCCGTGTTTGGAACCTCGACTCCCGGTAGCTTGTCGAGACTTGTGAGGTTTCTTTTGATGAGTCCTTGCCTTCTTTGACTCCTTCTTTTGAGCTTTCTGGAGATGGTGAGCTCGGAGAGTCCATCTTTGAGGAAGATGATGACACTCCAGCTGTTGTGAGGGTGGGCCTTCTACACAGCCTGTAGAGCCCACACCTTTTGAGACTTCGACTGAGGATGAGGGCGGACCTCTGATCACTTCTTCCACTTCGATCGAGCCCCCTCAGTCGAGTCCAGAGGTGCCAGCTGCTGACTCCGGTGAGGTGAATTCAGATCACTAGGGATCCCGAGCAGTTCAGCGTGATCACCCCTCAGAGCTCATCATCGGTGATTTGTCTGAGAGGACTTTGTGTTCGTCTGTTGACTCTCTTGCTGTGTTTGTTGAATATGCTTTTGTTGCATCTTTTGAGCCCAGAGACGTTTCTCATGCTCTTTCTGATTCGAATTGGATAAATGCTATGCAAGAAGAGATTGAGAATTTTGTCTGCAATCGGGTTTGGACACTGGTTGAGCTGCCACCCGGATGCAACCCCATAGGCACCAAGTGGGTGTTCAAAAACAAGCAAGGTGAAGATGGGGTTGTGGTGCGCAACAAAGGTCGACTGGTTGCCTAGGGTTTTTGCCAGAAAGAGGGTATTGAATTTGAAGAAACTTTCGCCCCTGTTGCCCGTCTTGAGTCCATTCGCATTCAGTTCACTTGATATGTCTGATATCTGTCATATGCATGGCTTTTAGGCTTTAAAATTGAAAAATGATCACCATTGCTTCTGGTAACTAGCATTTGTAGGATGAGTGCTTCTGCTATCTGTTACATGCCTTGTAGCTCGTTCTTCACTTAGATGCAGATATGCAACTTGGACATCTATATGCTTTAACATGGAAAATGTGCTATAAAAATAATGAAAAATCAGAAAAATGAAAATTCCATGCCTTTTTGTGCTTGAGTTGAAAAGATCCAGGTGGGTTTGCTTTGTCGCATTACATTGTTCTGGACTGCTTACCATAGCACTTTGGTATGAACTCGGACAGTGTAGTGTATGCCAAGACCAATGTCTTAAGCTTCTGATGGTCCAGTTTTGGCCTAGGCTTGACTTGGTCGGTTAGCATAAGGTTTGACATGCAAATAACCCCTGGCAACAAATGAAAAAGGAAAAAGAAAAAGCCTGAAAATTAAAAAGATAACAAGTTTGCTGAAGCACTTTGTTTTGGACAATGCTTATCTTGGTAGATATCAGTTAGCTTTTGTATCTCATGCTTTACCTTGCTCGTCAACTGGAAAATATGGTGATATTTTTGTTTGCAAAAATTGAAAAATGTGTGCTAATGATTTTCTTTAGATATCATCTGTTGCACTAATCATGCCATGTGTCTTAGACAGTATGTCTTTTGCTATACCCGCTAGATTTTGTAAACTGCAGTCAATCATATCTGAGAAGCATGCTTTCTACACTCCACCTGCACCCTGTTGATAGCAAAAAATGGCATTAATGGCTAGATTATAAAATATCAATTTTTGGTGATTTGGGCCGAAAATACACATATCCAGGGTCTGTCCGAAGCCCTACAGGGCTGAAGCCCATCAAGCTATGGGCTCCGAAAGCCTCCAGCCAACCCATGGGCTTCGGCCAGGAAGCCTTTGGAGGCCCACGCTGCCGAAGCTTCGGAAGCCTTCGGAGGCCCACACTGCTAAAGCTTTGGAAGCCTTCGGAGGCCCACGCCGCTGAAGCTCGGAAGCCTTCGGAGGCCCACACTATCGAAGCTTCGGCCCGAGGAGCAAGCCTTGACGGGCTTGGCCGAAGCCCATGCTACCGAAGCTTCGGCCCGAGGAGCAAGCCTCGATGGGCCTGGCCGAAGCCCACGCTGTCAAAGCTTCGGCCCGAGGAGCAAGCCTCGACGGGCCTGGCCGAAGCCCACGCTGTCGAAGCTTCGGCCCGAGGAGCAAGCCTCAACGGGCCTGGCCGAAGCCCACGGTACCGAAGCTTCGGCCCGAGGAGCAGGCCTCGACGGGCCTAGCCAAAGCCCACCTCGGTAGAGATAGAGCTGTTTGCATCCCCAGCTCAATCTCTATCTCTATCCGGCCGGATTAATAGCTGATTAGATTGGGAGTTAACACCCTACAAATAGAGAGGCATGGATGGCGTGGAGAGCCCCCCAACTCAAACCAAACCAAAGCAATGATTTGATCGTACCTTTACTTTTACCTTTACTTTTCTGTACCTCTTCGTGGGTTTGCCTGGAAGCCCTCCGTCCGCCTCTACGGAACAGTGGTAAGCCTTGGTACTTCACCCGTGAAGTCCCCGTTAATCTACGTAACAGATTGCTATCGCCTTGTTACTTCTCCTGTGAAGTATTCGCTAATCTGCGTAATAGATTGCTACCTTCGCCACCCGTGCAACACCTCGCAAAATTCGGTCCTAAGGCCGAATTGGTACTTCGCATCGTCTCTGTTGCAGGTTCGCACGTTCGGAGCCCCTTCGCCAGAGGTGTCCGGAGCTGAGAGATCGTTTCCGGAGGTCCCCAGGACACCCTTCGATAGGACCGCAGGCTTCGACAACAGGCTCTGCCAGCATACTTTGTCGTGACAAACTTCGCTACGAACATACTCCGCACCAGACGAAGTTGCACCCACGTGTGGCCTTCGCGTCACTACTCTGTAATTCGCTGCATCGGAGATCGCACGCCGAACCCCGCTGTTTGGAGGTGATCACCGTGTTCAGGTCCGTTCGGAGTCTACCTTCGGCCGGATCAGTCCGAACGCCGAAGCACCCTTCGGCGGAGCACTTCGCACCAGACGTCGAAGGTACCCTTCGGCGCACCCTTCGCATCAGACTTGAACCAGGAGGACTCCGACAGGTTTGCTGATTTTAACCTATTTAACCTATTTCTTTCGGCTAATTGGATTATTTTGTGTAATCTGGTTGCCTGGCGACTGCACCCCCTTATCACTATTAAGGTTAGTCGGAACATGGCGTCGGTGCTACGTCACACTTAGGCTTGTCCCTAAGTATCCGTGCACTTTTGGATCACCGGACTGACCCAAGTGCGGGGGGCACGTTTCCGTGTCAACACACTTTTTGGCGACTCCGCTGGGGAGAAGCTACGCCAACATGATGAGTACGTCTACATCGGCCGCCGGTACATCTACTTCGACTACTACGTCTACACCGCCGATGGACACAATAGGAGGCGCGAATATCGACAACCACAACATAATGTCACCTACACTTGAAGATATCCCCACAGAAGACCGAGCAGAGATCGAGGCAAGTCTAAAGGCGCTCCAAGACATGATGCTTAGAGGCTACATCAAGAGACGCGCAGGCTTCGTCAAGCGCGACATTGTCACCCCCGACCCCGCTTAGGTCCAAGTAACACCGGTATCACCTCGTTTATCTTCTTTAGAAATTGAGAAAAAATAGCCGCATCAGTAGATCAGGCCATTAGCGCTTCGCTAGCCAACCATTTAGATTCGGTAGTCAGCTCCCAAGTAGAGGCAACTTTTAGAAGGTTCGGCTTCACTGAGGCCATACCCCCGGTTCCTATAGCTAGTGCACCTCCAACAAACATGTCTCCGACCTCATCACTTATGGCCGAGACCAATCATTATACCTATGGTCAAACTAATACTGCATACCACACAACACCTGCGCCAATACCCGCGCTACCCGCACCACACACGCAGACGCCCGGACACGAGCACGTTATACAAATAGCGCGTAGGGAAGAAGCACATGGCCGACACGTCGATATCCCACCGCGTGTCGCGCCCCCACATGAGAGGCGCATGCAGACAAACTACCAAGATGATACAGATGAGCGGGTCCGCGCACTGTTTAGGGAGTGTGTCGGCTTCGTGCCCAAGGGAATGGTTAGGGTTTATCGCAAACCATACACCGATCATCTTGATACAATACCCTACCCCCGCGGCTATAGGATCCCTGAGTTCACTAAATTCGATGGCGAGGGTAGCAGGACCACACTAGAGCATGTTAGTCAATTTTTGGCGCAGTGTGGAGAGGTTAGCGGGATAGATGCCCTAAAGGTTAGACTATTTTCCCTCTGGCTATCCGGCACAACTTTCACTTGGTTTTCGGCGCTCCCGCCGAACTCCATCCACACGTGGGACGATTTAGAGCGGAAATTCCATGATTATTTCTACACGGGTGAAACAGAACTTAGGCTTTCACATTTGACATCGGTTAAGCAAAAATCTAGTGAGAGCGCTTATGAGTATATCAAGCATTTCAGAGATACTAGAAACCGATGTTTTAGTCTTAATATTTCAGAAAGAGACTTGGCAGAATTAGCTTTTAACGGGTTGCGTTCCGAACTTAAAGAAAGGTTAGATAACCAAAAGATTTTAGAAGTTAGCCAAGTTCTACAGCAGGCTCTGGTCCAAGAAGGCCGAACCAAAGATAAGAAATTTATTAAGACGTTTAGCAACCTAGGGCCGAAATCCACATCATGGAATGCTCTGATGAGGAGGAGTCAGAGGAGGAGGATTCAGCCGACATGTACGCAGCCGAATGGGTTACAAACACTAAAAACAAACCTGTCACTTGCTTTGAATTATGACCATCCCCCACAAAGAATAGACCGAATGAGGTCAAATACTCGTTCGATGTAACTAAATGTGATAAAATATTTGATTTCCTCTTAAAGAGCCAGCTTCTCAGGTTACCTAAGGGTCAAGTTATCCCACCTGCCGACGAGTTAAAGAAGCATCCATACTGTAAGTGGCATGATTCACATTCTCATAATACTAATGATTGCAATGTTTTTCGACGGCAGATACAATCGGCCAAAGAAGAAGGACGATTGAAGATAGACCATGATCCAAAAATGAAGCTGGATAAAGATCCTTTTCCAGTCAATGCTGTTGACCTCGGCGAGAAGAAGGTGTTGATTTGGCCAGGATAAGCCGAGTCTGCTAAAGGGAAAGAGGTAATTGTGGGAGAACCGCACACTCGCACACTCGTACCAAAGAATCCTGAGGTAGGAGTGTGGAAACAGAACACGAATACCCCTTCGGCTAAGGCTCGCAAGAGGCCGAAGGTAACATATAACATGCTATTAAACAAGCATCAGAGGAGGGCCAAAGAACCAGGTCCGCACGCTAAGCTAAAACAGCCAAAGGGTCCAAGACATTCGAAGGGTGGCTTCGGTCTGAAGCCAGCGAACCCTCCGCACGAGGGCTTCGAACCACAATGGCCTGATGTTCCGCACGGTGGTTCCGAGCCACAATGGCCGAACCCCCCGTACAACGGCTTCGAGCCCCAGTGGTCGGGTCCACTATACAGCAACTTCGGCCCCCAATGGCCGAACCCCGCACCGCACTGGACTTCTCCGATGGGAGGCTTCAGCCCGCACTGGCCGAACATACCTACAGCCTGGCAGGATCCTTCACTGGTATGGTCGGAGACACCTTCGACTTGGCCGAACCCCCCACCAGGTGACGGGTTCGGCTCGCAGTGGCTGAGGCCACTAGAGCCTCTGATGTCTCCGCTGTATGACTAGGCGACGACCGCGTGGGCCCCTTACGTATCTGGGTCAGGATACCCTCCGCAAACTAACCCTATGCCTTGTTTTCCTTCGGAGTATTATGGATGGCAGGGGTAAACAGATGTAACGAAGGGGGCATCGTCCACAGACTGTCTGTGGTACCTCCGAATCGTACCCTGTAGAGCGAAGCCGAAGGGTGCGAGCACACGGAGGCCGAAGTCAGGGAGTCCGAAGCCATAACTATCAGAGTTGGGTCTCAGGAAGTCCCAATCCCGAAGACTTTGTCGCCGAAGGCTGACGGAGGTAAGCCTCATGCTTCGTCCGGGCTCCGCGCTGAAGCTTGGTTCGATCGGCGGAACGAGGCCGATCCGTTCGACGGGGTTCGTAGCGAAGCCCCCTTCGAACACAGGGTGCCCGAGGCCGAAGGGCACACTTCGGCCATAATTAATAGGAGTCGAACAGTAGCTCCAGGCACCAAGCCACAACCATCTTGGGCTTCTCCGGGCATGTCCAAATCACAAAAGAGACACCTACAAAGGCTGCGGGCACAGGAGATACGCGAGAAGGTAACTGAGGCCGAGTGCGATGCTGTCTTCGAAGAGATCCGCCCTCAGCCAGCTACCAAACAGGTATGGAGGGAGAAGCCGATTGAGTTAACCAACCTGGCTCCTAGTCCGAGCGACGACGATGACGACTTTCTCGACGATGATTACTCACCCGTCTCTGAGGGGCCCACGCCTCAGGCGATGGACATCAACATCGTCACATTACCCGCCGAGTTTGCACCACCACGGGACGAGGACGAGGTCGCTCAATTGAACCTCGGTCCGCGCAACACCATCTTTGAGAAGCCCGAGGACTCGGCTCGCCATCTAAAGCCCCTCCATGTCAGGGGTCACATCGATGGGAAGCCGATTTCCTGGATGCTCGTCGATGGCGGCGCCACTGTGAACCTAATGTCGTATTCATTGTTGAAGAAACTTGGCAGGAACGAAGATGACCTGAAGAAAACTAACTTGATACTCAACGGCTTCAGCGGCGAGAGCTCCAAGGCCAAGGGAGTACACTCTATGGAGTTGATGGTGGGCAACAAGACTTTGCCGACAGTGTTCTTCGTCATCGACATACAAGGTAATTATAGCGTGTTACTCGGGCGTGACTAGATTCACGCAAACTGTTGCGTCCCTTCTACTCTACACCAGTGCCTGATACAGTGGGACAGTGATGAGATAGAAGTCATCCCCGTGGATACTTCGGCCAAAGTAGCATTGGCCGATGTATCAGTCGACGCCATCCATAACAAAGTAGAGTGTCTATCAGGTAGAGATCTTTCGGATTATGACTTTGTTAGTGTATCCGTAGGACGGTTTGTACCAGTGTCTGTAAAGCCGGCTGGAGTAGCACGACTATTTTTGTATTAGTAGTCATGTCTAGCAAAAATAATCTAGATTGGCTAAAGTCTCGAGTGGAGCAGTATCGGTCTAATAGAGACGGTATTGCCGAAGCCATCGAGGACTTTAGCGAAGTAGAAAAATTAGGACAAGGTTTTGCGTCGGCCGATCCCTTGGAGGAAGTTGATATAGGTAATGGTAGCGTACCAAGGCTGACTTTTGTAAACCAACATTTATAGCCCGATGAAAAGGCTGAAGTAATAAGTTACTTCGGTCGTATGTCGATTGTTTCGCATGGGAGTATAGCGAAATGCCAGGGCTAAGCCATGAGCTTGTGGAGCATCGGCTACCCATCAAGCCCGGATTTAGGCCTTATAAACAGCCTCCCCGTCGCTTTAATTCGGCCGTCTATGACCGAGTTAAAGAAGAAGTGGAACAATTACTTAAGGCTGAATTTATTAGGCCATGCAGGTACACCGAATGGGTTGCTAACATTGTACCTGTAGAGAAGAAAGGGAGCGGCAAGATACGAGTATGCATTGATTTCAGGGATCTGAACAGAGCCACTCTAAAAGACGAGTATCCAATGCCAATAGCTGACATGCTGATCAACGATGCTTCAAGACATAAGGTACTAAATTTTCTTGATGGCAATGCTGGTTATAATCAAATCTTTATGGCCGAAGAGGACGTCTATAAGACTGCCTTTCGATTCCCTGGTTTTGTTGGTTTATTCGAATGGGTCGTCATGACTTTTGGGTTGAAAAATGCCGGTGCCACGTATCAGCGCGCTATGAACTTGATATTTCATGACTTGTTAGGAGTCATGTTAGAGGTTTACATCGATGATGTCGTGGTCAAATCGGACGCTATGGGAAACCATTTAGCTGATTTGAAGGTTGCTTTCGATAGGATGCGACAATATGGTTTGAAAATGAACCCACTCAAGTGTGCTTTTGGTGTGTCGGCGGGTAAGTTCTTAGGTTTCATGATTCATGAAAGAGGTATAGAAATTCATCCTAAGAGACTTGAAAATATTAGAAACGTTGCAGCGCCGGCATGCAAAAAGGATGTGCAAAAGTTGCTAGGCAAGTTGAACTATTGCATCGTTTTATATCCAACTTGTCCGGCAAGATTGATGTCTTTGTCCCCATACTCCAGCTAAAAAATGAAGACGAGTTCGCTTGGGGGGCAAGCCAGCAGAGTGCTTTTGAGAAGATCAAGGAATGCTTGTCATCACCGCCCGTGGTGAGAGCACCCAAAGTTGGGATTCCATTTCGGCTATACATCGCCGCTGAAGACAGCGTGATTGGAGCCGTGCTAACCCAGGAGGTGGAGGGGAAGGAGTACATCATCACATTCTTGAGCCGCCGCCTGCTGGACGCCGAAACCAGGTACGCGTTTTAGGAGCGATTATGTTTATCACTTTATTACGCATGCACCAAGTTACACCATTATCTTCTCCCTACCACATGTGTTGTCGGAAAATGGGCTTACACGTTGATTGAATACGATTTGGTCTACGAGCCCCTAAGAGCAATGAAAGGCCAAGTCGTAGCCAACTTTATAGTTGATCATCACATAGATGCTAGCTGGAGTGATTTTATTGCTCTAGTTGAGGTAGTGCCATGAGAAATATATTTTGATGGTTCGGCTTGCAAGAATGGCCAAGGTATTGGAGTGGTTCTCATATCACCTAATGGTATGCGCTTTGAAACCTCGGCCCGACTAGAGTTTTCTTCCACTAATAACCAAGCCGAATACGAAGCTTTGTTGCTAGGTCTTGAACTACTAGAGTCTGTACGCGCTAAGCATGTTCACGCGTATGGTGATTCATTATTAGTAGTACAACAAGTAGCCAAGAATGCTCAATGTTTTAATGGCTTGCTGAATAGCTACTTGGACAAATGCCTAGACATAGTTGCTACTTTTGATGATTTCAAAATATCTCACGTGTTAAGAGAAGCCAATTCAATCGCTAATGATTTGGCTCAGCAAGCATCTGGCTACCAAGTCAAGAGAGGGAAATTTTTTGTATTGAAAAAGCCGATGTTTGGTCTCATTGTCGGGGCCAGTAATGTTGGACAGGCGCACCCTTTGGGTCGAAGCCCTCGGGTCGCCGAAGGCCACCGCATGCCGGAGCCCCTGGATTGGAGTGCTCCGCCCACCGAGGGGTCCAGCATGCCGGAGCCTATAGTCCGAAGCCTCTCGGACGGGGAAGGCTCTCCAGTGTCCGAACCCTCCGAAGGGCTTCGGCCAGCACACTCTGGCGGCCACTTTGGCCGAGCTTCGGCAGGAGCTGGAATGGCTCGGGGGGCACCTCGAAGTCAGTGTTTTAGAAGTTTTTTCAGAAGGTGGACCAGCGAAGCCCTCTAAAATCTGCGAGGGTGATTGGAGAGTCCCAATCGTCCGGTATTTGAAAGACCCTAGCCGAAGGGTTGATCGGAAGGTTCGGCGACAAGCGTTCAAATTTGTGTTGATAGACGACACATTATATCGCCGAACCATCGACGGAGTGCTATTGAAGTGTTTAGATCATGAGCAGTCCCAGGTGGCTACAGGAGAAGTCCATGAGGGGCTTTGCGACACTCACCAGTCGGCCCAAAAGATGAGTTGGATGCTCAAAAGGGTGGGTTTTTATTGGCCGACTATGACTGAAGATTGTTTCAAGTACTACCGAGGGTGTGAGGCATGTCACAAGTTTGGCAACATCCAGTTATCTCCCGCCTCATTGCTCAATCCTATTGTCAAGCCGTGGCCATTTCGAGGTTGGGGTTTAGGCTTCATCAGCCAGATCTACCCTCCTTCCTCAAAGGGGCATCGGTTCGTGTTGATGGCAACAAATTACTTCACCAAATGGACCGAGGCCGTACCTCTCAAGAACATGACCCATAATGAGGTATGCGATTTTATTTTAAAGCACATCATACATATATTCGGCATCCCTCAAACTCTTCTACGGATCAAGGTAGTTCATTTGTTTCAAAAGAAGTAAGGGACTTCGCCGAATACTATGACATTAAGTTGATAAACTCTTTACCTTACTATGCTCAGGCCAATGGTCAGGCCAAGTCTAGTAATAAAACCGTGATTAAGCTTATTAAGAAGAAAATTGAAGAGTTTCCTAAAAGGTGGCATGAGGTGCTTTCTGAGGCGTTATGGGCTTGTAGGATTGCAAAGCACGGTGCCACCAAGGTCAGTCCATATGAGTTAGTATATGGACAAGAGGCCGTTCTACATGTAGAGGTAGATCTTGGCTCCTTAAGAGTGTTGAAGCAAGACGACTTATCGGTCAATGAATATGAAGCTCTTCTGAAGGATAATCTAGAGGAAGTAACCGATAAGAGACTAAGAGCTGTAGAAGCCATAGAGGTAGACAAGAAGAGAGTAGCTAGAGACTACAACAAGAAGGTTAAACCAAAATCGTTTCAAATAGGAGACTTGGTATGGAAGACGATTTTTCCTTTAGGCACGAAAAGTCCCAAATTTGGCAAGTGGTCACCTAGTTGGGAAGGTCCTTTTAAGATAGCTGAAATCACTCCCAACAACGCATACGTGTTGGAATCCCTGTAGGGAGAGTGGTTTCGAAGGGCTTTGAATGGTAAGTACTTGAAAGGGTATTTCCCGAGTGTGTGGAAAACATCATAAAAGTATCAAAAAGCTGATATGAACAGTATTGTCTCAGGCTCGTTGTGCTTTTAGTTCACTAGTTCACTAAAAGGCAGGGGGGCATGTGTTGATAGCAAAAAATGGCATTAATGGCTAGATTATCAAAATATCAATTTTTGGTGATTTGGGCCAAAAATACACATGTCCAGGGTCTGTCCGAAGCCCTACAGGGCCGAAGCCCATCAAGCTATGGGCTCCGAAAGCCTCCAGCCAGCCCATGGGCTTCGGCCAGGAAGCCTTCAGAGGCCCACGCTGCCGATGCTTCGGAAGCCTTTGGAGGCCAAGCCGCCGAAGCTTCGGAAGCCTTCGGAGGCCCATGGTATCGAAGCTTCGGCCCGAGGAGCAAGCCTCGATGGGCCTGGCCGAATCCCACGCTACCGAAGCTTTTGCCTGAGGAACAAGCCTCGACGGGCCTGGCCGAAGCCCACGTTGTCAAAGCTTCGGCCCAAGGAGCAAGCCTCGACGGGCCTAGCCGAAGCCCACGTTGTCGAAGCTTCGGCCCGAGGAGCAAGCCTCAACGGGCCTGCCGAAGCCCACGCTACCGAAACTTCAGCGCGATGAGCAGGCCTCAACGGGCCTAGCCAAAGCCCACCTCGGTAGAGATAGAGTTGTTTGCATTGCCAGCTCAATCTCTATCTCTATCCGGCCAGATTAATAGCAGATTAGATTGGGAGTTAACCCCCTATAAATAGAGAGGCATGGACGGCGTGGAGAGCCCCCCAACTCAAACCAAACCAAAGCCATGCTTTGATCGTACCTTTACTTTTACCCTTACTTTTCTGTACCTCTTCGTGGGTTTGCCTGGAAGCCCTCCATCCACCGCTATGGAATAGTGGTAAGCCTTGGTACTTCGCCCGTGAAGTCCCCGTTAATCTACGTAACAGATTGCTATCGCCTTGTTACTTCGCCTGTGAAGTATCCGCTAATTTGCGTAATAGATTGCTACCTTCGCCACCCGTGCAACACCTCGCAAAATTCGGTCCTAAGGCCGAATTGGTACTTCACATCATCTCTGTTGCAGGTTCGCACGTTCGGAGCCCCTTCGCCGGAGGTGTCCGGAGCTGAGAGATCGTTTTAGGAGGTCCCCAGGACACCCTTCGACAGGACCGCAGGCTTCGACAACAGGCTCCGCCAGCATACTTCATCGTGACAGACTTCGCTACGAACATACTCCGCACTAGATGAAGTTGCACCTGCGTGTGGCCTTCGCGTCACTACTCTGTAATTCGCTGCATCGGAGATCGCACGCCGAACCCTGCTATTCGGAGGTGATCACCGTGTTCAGGTCCGTTCGGAGTCTACCTTCGGTCGGATCAGTCCGAACGCCAAAGCACCCTTCGGCGGAGCACTTCGCACCAGACGCCGAAGGTACCCTTCGGCGCACGCTTCGCATCAGACTTCGAACCAGGAGGACTCCGACTGGTTTTCTGATTTTAACCTGTTTAACCTATTTCTTTCGGCTAATTGGATTATTTTGTGTAATCCGGATGCCTGGCGACTCCACCCCCTTATCACTATTAAGGGTAGTCGGAACGCGGCGTCGGTGCTACGTCACGCTTATGCTTGTCCCTAAGTATCCGTGCACTTTTGGAACGCCGAACTGACCCAAGTGCGGGGGCACGTTGCCGTGTCAACACACCCCAGTTGCATTCATTGCATATTTTGAGGGGGAGTTGCATTTCAGGGGGAGTCGGTGTCTCTTTAGAGTGCATTTAGTCTCGCTTGATGAGTCCAATTGTCAACAAGGGGAGAAATTTTGGGAGAAGAGTTTAAGGGGGAGTTTTTGGCTTTCTCTGGGATTTGTTTCAAGGGGAGTTTTTGTCCCGTTGTCTTTACTCGTTTGCTATCCTTGTTGATGATTCTAAGATTGCACTCGTCTTGAGCTTTTACTTTTGGTTAATCATAATGACCGCTTCTTGCTTTTGTTCGACTTTTGGTCATTAGGGTTAAACTTTTATTTTATTTTCTTCTTCTATTTTCTTGTGCTTTGTTTTCGTGTTTCCACATGTGTTCGCAGATACTGGAGAGCAGATGAAGAGAAGTGTTGACAATGCACTCATCAAGGGGGAGATTGAGGAGCCATGCTAAATAGCGTGAGCCTCATGGCTCCAGATGTGATGAGTCATTGTCAACGGAAGTCAAAAAGGACAGAAGAGGAGAAGAGACCTGCTGCATCTAGGCCGCGTGTGACTCAGGTACACGGGCAGCGAGCAACTGTCGGGCAGAGGGGCCGCGAAGTCGGGCTGGCCCAATCCGGGTACATGGGCTAGGAGCAGTAGAGGATCCATTGGGCTGTTGACCAGGATTGACTCAAGTACACGGGCGGTGAGCGATTGCCGGGCTGAGAGAGCTGCGGAATCGGGCTGGCCCAATCTGGGTACCTGGTGCAAAGTCGGTGGATGCTTTGTCAGTTTCAGCGCAAAACTGATGACCGCTGATCTCAGATCGGACTGTTCTGAGGCGAAGCCGTAGTCGCTAAGAAAGCTCCGCTTCCGGATAAGTCATCTGTAAATAGGAGTTTACTATTTTATCCTTAGGCCCACAGTCAGTCAGTCAAGTCTGTAAAATATCCTAAGGGCAATTTGGTCTTTTCCATTTATTTCAGCGTCTGTAAAAAACCCTAAGGGTTTGTTGGAATATTCCTAGGCTATTGGGCTGCCTATAAATAGGGCCCCAATCCCTAGGGTTAGGGTTACCCATTCTGAAATCAAGTTTACTTTCACTAAAGCTTGGGTCACTTTTGGCTTTTTCCTGGTTGTTCTCGTGTGAGCGCCGCCGCCATCTCTGTTCTTCATGAGTTCGCCCAGCCGCTGCTCTTGGAAAGCAAATCAAGTATGTGGTGTTCATCTCTTAGTTTTCTGATCGGTGCATTTGCGTGTGTTTCTGTTTGATCTTTGGTTTTATGGCTGAAAATCTCTCTGCGCAACGTATTGATTTTCTACACAAACATTGTTCATTTTTTGTCCTGTCATTGATTTTTCTGCGCCTAGCTTCTGCAGCAGCAAGTAGTACTTAGCTTTGTTTAATCCTAGCATTTTTTTCTAGCTGTGAGCCTAGCACTCAACCTATTTCTTTTTGTGTGCGGATGTGTCCAGCTAGCCTGGCACCTAGCGTTTGCATGTCAGGAAGCTAGCTCAGTAGCTTCTCATTTGCTTGCCTTGGAGATCTAGCTGTGTGTAGTCTTTTCTCTGTACTGTTGCTGCCGTTGTTTTTCTGCACAAGAAGCTCCTAACAAAGTACGTTCAACGTACTCCGAAGGACTCAGGCTTCGCAAACGAAGTCTGCATACTTCAGAGCTCTCGGATCTGTGTTCAGGACTTCGAAGTGTTTCTATTTTGGAGTATAGGCTTCATACGTAACCTTTGGCTGTGCGAAGTACCCTCCGCTACATAGTGCACCTTGGCAAAGCTATTTTCGAAGCATACTCTGACAGAGCCTCTGTTGTTTTTGTTTTTCTTCGAAGTATGTTTTAGGGCTTCGGATTGGTTTTGGCCTGCTGACTTCGATCAGACCTCATAGTTACTTTTTACTGCCGAAGATACTTCACAGTATTTAGTCTGCTCTTTAACGAAGTCAAAGCCAGCTCAGGGACTTCGCCTAAGGCCCATTTCTACACAACGAATGAAGTCTGCTTGTTGTTGTTCAGAGTCTATTTTTTGGCTTCGGTATTGGAATTTTCGGAGTAGGCTTTGACAGTTACGTGCTTCGCTGCTGCATAGCTTCGCACTAGTCTTCGAACTCCTTTTTGCTCCACAAGCGAAACTTTGATTTTTGCACTGTAACCTGCGAAGCTACTTCGTTCCGAAGTAGGCTTCGCACTTTTGCTACACACGTCAACAACCTTCGCACGTCAACTTCGAAGCAGGCTTCGGCACGACTACTTCAAAGCAGGCTTCAGCACGTCCACTATAGGCTTCGACACAGCACACTTCGAAGCAGGCTTCGCCAAGTACCAAACAGGAGACAACTCTGAACAGTAAGACTTCTCTATTTACGTGCACTCAGATTAATTGCTGTGATGATTTATTTCTGTGAACCTTAATCTGCCCATGCTTTAAATGATTTGTTAATCTGCCTATTAGCACTATGTTGGTGTCTTTTTGATTAGGACACCGGTTGTTGTTAGGCTAGATCTTTTGAGGCACTGTTGATCTGTTCACCTTTCTTTGCTAAGTTAGTTGAGGTGCGTTGGGTGTTGGGAGCAGACCATTGATTCGAAAGAATTTTAGGCACACATTCACCCCCCTCTAGTCGCTACTTTCGGTCCTACAACGGTAAACCAGGTTCACCGTGAACCATCACACTATGCACATGGATTGGAGTGTTGAAGACTGCTGGATCATGATCGGGTGTATGCGAGTGAGGCGGGGGTTTTAAATGAAAATGTGCGACTCATATTAAAACCGGTGAATAGGTACAGATCAACGACTGGGATTTAATGAAGATCTAGCGGCCATGATTAAATCAAATCGAAGCGGCACAATCCTATGACTGCGAGCATTGTGGGGGGGGGGTTAAAGTGGTGATGGATGACTACGATGGCACGGTCCCGGTCAATGGCCGGGATCCCCGTCTTCTCCGGCGACGGTAGTGAATGGCGGCGAGCACAACAGCGACGGTGATGACCTAAGGCTTAAAGTAAATATTGAAATGGAATGAGAAAAGTATTGCGATCATGATGGTACCAGAGTTGGGGCTCGGGGATGTCTGGTCATGGCTGGCAACGAGTGAGGACAACAGTGTTGCTTCGGGTTGATGGCAGTGAGGGTGTTCTAGCGGTCGGCAGCACGAATGGGAGCAATGTCGGTGGAGGTGGAATCGGAGCTAGGGTTCACGCGACATGGGATTTAGGGGTGATTCCCTTCGGGGATGACAAAGCTGGCATGAGAGGGCCACTAGTCATAGAGAGAAGGCGGGCGCGGGCACGGGACATCGACATCGACAACTGGGCCCGAGCGGTTAGTGAGGGAAGTAGTGGCGTGGGCGCGCGCGAAGGAGAGGGAGGAGGCTGAAAGGTAGGCTCCACTTGTTAGTGACATGCGAAGGTGGGCTAGGCCGACCAGGAAAGAGAGAATGGGGGGGAGATGGCCCTAGGGGAATTTTAATTATTTTCTCAATTTAAATAATTCCTGAAATTCATTTGTATTTTCTATGCTAGTTGCAAAGGACCTAAAAATTTATAAAAATTCCTAAAATTTTATTTTGTCTTGGGAAACTTAAAAAAATTCCCAACCCAAGACTTGAATGATTTCTTAAGATTTTTAATTCTTTGTCTTTTGGCGTACTTATTATTCAAACTTAATTCTTTTATTCAAAATTTTATTTTCCTCATTTTATTTTGTAATGGCATAGAAAAAATTAACCCTATTTATTAGCATATCACATGAAAGAGCGTTCAAGACACAACAAATCATAATTTCTCAACTAAGTAAGGCCATACATTCATCAAACAACATGCCTATGTAGCAATTTGGCTCCTTAGCCATATCAAGCACACACTTGGGATACGTGATTGACTAAATAACATGGTCAGCCCACATCTGCATAGCTATATGATCCTTTAGAATATTACCATAATTTGATTCATTATCATTAGGGTTTATCTATTCATTTGGAAGATCAACATAATTTTCTTCTGAGATATAATTTGGTTATTGATCTAACCACCCCTATTGACCATTTATCCGCTAATAATGTTATGAAACATAACTGCAGTAGTTAGCTAGAATCTTAACTTATTTTTTCGTTGTATGATGTGTGACCATTTTAGAATTAAAAACTCTTTCTTAAGAACCCTAGTTACTCTTTCAATATGGTTACAAAGAATTGCATGGCGATTTCAATAATTCTTTGCAATCTACATAGACAATAATTCTCCAAGATGAGCATCATCTATTAAACACTCCTGGATATGGGGTAATGCAGGACCGAGTAATAGCGTATCCACCATCCACAAGATAGAACTTTCCCTCTAGGACATGAAAGCCTTTGGTAACAATAGACTTAAACACCACTACATCAGATGCAGATCCATACCATCCACATAAGATAAATGTAAAGTTCATATCAAAGTCACATGCCAATATCGCATTTTGAGACAATGTGTTCGAAAAATCATCTCTAGGTGCCACCCTAACACCACGATTTGAGGCAAGGCGGTGCACTAGGCAGGTGCAGCGCCTAGGTGCAGTAGTGCCGAGCCTGCCTAACTAGTCCAAAGGCAAAATTATACTAGGCATATAGAGGAAAAAGAGAGAGGGACTATAGGAGAGGAGCGGTTGAGCAGGAGAGTAAAAAAGCTTCAAGAGAAAAAGAGAGCTAGGGTTTGCTTGGTTTCATCACCCACAACTGTCACTCACCGTTGCTATGGCCACCGACCATCGTCCATTACCTCTCTTGGCCTAGGCCTAGGTGCACTACCCTCCCACATTAGTGAGGCATGCTCCCGCCATTCTCCCACCATCCTACACCACTGCTCTTGCACCTCACGCTAGTGCGAGCTATGCGGCACAACTGTAGACCAACAGTGATAATGTTCAATCTGTCTCTCATGTTTGTATAGCAATATAGCAAATATTTCCTATTGTGCATCATATATTTCAATGGTGTAAAATCAGTTGTACTAATGCACATGTCTAGCATTTCTAGTGCACCACACAAATATAGTTGTACTAATGCACAAATCGATTTGTATAAAACATAATTCTACATAGTTACATATTGAATAATTGATAAACGATAACTTTTGGTATAATTGGTTTAGTTTATTCTGATTGGCACTCCTACTAATCTAGCTATTTATTGGACAACATATTTTATTACTTATTACCGCCCGCCTTTTAACCATGTCAAGCAATCCAAACCTTTGAGCAAGTAAACAGCTAGCAGTTTTAAGTTTTAAGTTGATTATTCAATGTTGCTTTCATAGTTTCAAGTTGTGCACATGTTCTGATATTTATTTCTACATTTTGATCTTGTATCGGGCGGTAGTTTGGTTGATGGTGTTGGAATGATGTTGTTGAATTAATGGTTGGTTACTTGGTTGGATGGTAATTGCTGTTCAATTTTATAATTTGATGACTTGATGTCTGTTGGTGTCGTTTTGGTCACACGCGTGGTCTAGGAGGTCTGCTTAACTCCAGTGCAGTTCCTACAATCTTAGAAAGTTCTTAGCAGCAACGCCGATCGGCTATCGAGCCGATGACCATGGTGATAAGAAATAGTCACGAATACCGGCGCTTATCGGCTACTGAGATGATTACAAAAGCCAAACCATCGAGATCAGTTATGCCATCGACCGATGTATATGACATGCCATCAGGCCGATGGATGTGCAAACAGCACATTGCGCACAAGGGCCGATGAATAATCCTCGACGTCGATGAGATGTAACATGGAATTAAATATAACCTATCGTCTTGTACTCTGATAGAAACTAAATATAACATACCAGAGAATGCATTCATACTATTAACTCACCGTAATAGCATGTTGGACTTAACCAAGATAGTTGCTAAATCACGAACAATTAATAGTACTTTAACACATCAGACATGTTTTATTTAGATGAATGGTGTACTACATAAATCAGATACAAGGGCCGATGAATAATCCCCGACATCGATGAGATGTAACATAGAATTAAATATAACCTATCGGCTTGTACTCCGATAGAAACTAAATATAACATACCAGAGAATGCATCCATACTATTAAATCATTGTAATAGCAAGATTGGACTTAGCCAAGACAACTGCTAAATCATGAACAATTAATAGTACTTTAACACATCAAGACATGTTTTATTTAGATGAATGGTGTACAACATAAATCAGATGATCAAGTTGTCAGACTTAACCAATGAAGCCTTGAACCATGATACCCAACTCACATTAATCCAAGAGATCATAACGATACACCTTTAGACCTAACAAATACACCAAGATAAATTGGTGATCGTACTAATTGAATCAATGCTTCAAGAGATCAAAATGATGCAGCCTCGAAAGACACCGATCTAGCCAATACGATCGTTGGGGTGGCGGGACTCACCTCTTTGTCGGAGATCGAAGCGATGCAGCCCAGCTCTAGTGCCATGCCCGCTGAGATTAAACCTTGGAAGCCAAGGGTGGCGATGCGCCGAAAGTAGTTTGTTGTTGTGTTTTGTAGATTCCTACTCTACCAGCTAATAGGTACATATTTATAGTTTGGAGACTTATCGTCCGCTACGTTAATATCACAACCGATCCTAGATTTATCTCCGTCTACTTCATCTCTATCGGCTCCTTCAAATCCGACCACATATAACAATACGGTCGGGCTTCTTTGACGAACCTTTCACCGGACTCCTTAACCTTTGTTGACCATGCTACTAGGCTTGGGCCTGACTAGTTTTCGCTATCAACACATGCCCCCCCAGTTTCAGAGCATAAGGGTAACTAATGCTTTGAAATTATTACTCATTAAAGCCCTATGCACCATGTCTTTTCAAAAGTTTCTTCAAATTCTCCACTAGTAGTCGAAACCTTTCGTCTTCGAAGCCTTTTGATCTTGTAGTATATTTTTTAGAGAACCACGATGCCTTTTGATCTTGTAGTATATTTTTAGAGCACTACCTTCATACTGTATCAACTCTTCATCTTCTTCCTCGCCTTTTTATTCTTCAGCCATGAAGTACTATGTTGAATGTTGCCTAGTTTAATGTATTCACTTCTCTTGTCATCATTACGTCGAACCAAGCTTCATTCCACATAGTCTGGCAATGATTTATTAAATAGAATCATCAAAGATTTTGCCTCATCCAATCCCGTACCTACGAACAATTCAGCACTTTTTGAAAAACATACTTATCATTGTAGATTTTGTCGAACGGTATAGATGGTCCCACCAAATCCACAGGGATCATCTTGACCCGACTGTTGAGGCATCACCCGATTATATAATATCTGCCAACTATAAAGGTAAGTCCGTATGAATTGGTATATGGGCAGGAAGTCATTTTTCCAGTAAAGATAAATCTTGGCTCTTTAAGGTTGCTTAAGCAAGATGGCTTATCGGTCGGTGATTATGAAATTCTCCTAAAAGATAGTGTGGAGGAAGTGACCGATAAAAGGTTAAGGGATCTAGAAGCAATAGAAATAGATAAACAGAGAGTAGCTAGAGCCTACAATAAAATGGTGAAAGTAAAATCGTTTAAGTCGGTGACTTGGTATGGAAGACGATTTTGCCATTAGGCACCAAAAGCGCAAAGTTTGGCAAGTCATCACCAAGTTGGGAAGTACCTTTCAAGGTCATTGAGATTGCTCCAGGTAATGCTTATTTGTTGGAATATTTGCAAGGGGAGCGGTTTCTTAGAGCTCTTAATGGTAGATATCTAAAAAATACTTCCTAAGTATGTGGCAAGACGCTTGAGGTGTCATATGGCCGATATGAAGTATATTGCCCTTAGCCCATAGTGCTTTTGGCTCACTAGTTTGCCAAAATACAGGGCCATGTGATTATAGAAAAATTTGGCACTAATGGCTAAAGTATAAAATAGCTGAAAATGTGTGTCGTCCCTAGCAAAGGTCGGTTCAACCGCCAATATAAGGCCGGTCAGACCGGCCATGGAACTTCAGTATAACCAGCTTTTGTTGACTGGTCCGACCGGCCATGCTACCCCGATCTAACCGGCCACATGGCCCCGGTCCGATTTACAGAGCCTGAGTCCGAACCCTAAACGTGATATTTTGGGGTATTTTATCTCTAATCTCATTTTAACAACTTGGACTCGTATCCTAATCAATATAGGGTGGAAATCATGTCTAGGAACAACAATACCAACCCTATATAAAGGTTTAAGGCCGATTCAAAGTGAGGGTCTATAATTCAACCCGATCTACCCACGTAGAATCGTTCTTTTTTAAAATATACAATTCCTTTTACCTTCTTGCACTAGGTTTAGACATAGCTCATCCATAATTGCTGGTTTGCGCTATAAACCCACCGCTTATCACGTCGTAATCAGCGATAATCCTTGTCGATTCGCTTGTGAATGATCCGTCTCGTCCCTGTAATGGGTTTTTATCAATCTACCTTGGTAATTCGGTTCCCGGACTGAGTTGCTACTTTTCCTAGGGCTTTGTAGGGTCCAAGACATCAATATTCATTCGTAGGAACCCCCTGCACCGAGCCCCTATCATCAATGTGATCACCGGCTAGACAGGGCATTTCCTGCCCTAGCCACCGGTCCAACCGCTGGCAATAGCCTGTCTGACTAGGTTGTAGCCGATGGTCTGACTATCGCAACACCGTCAGTCTGACCAGCGGTGTATAGCTAGTCTGACTGGACTTTGGTAGCCGGTTCGACTGCCCTTGGTGGTTGTTCTGGTTACCTAGCGACTCCAGACTCCTCACCAAGGATGAGGATCATCAGGAACGCTGGTGTTAGCTGTTGCTCGGCGTTTGGTCATTCAGACCAGGCATCTACACACTTTTGGATCATCGGATCAACGTCAGTGTTGATTGGCGCTTTATCAGGAGATTTTAGCATCAACACCATGTACCCTTATTTATATAGACAACATAGCTCGGGCCCTATTAAGCCCAACTAGAACTCTACTCAGATCTCTATCCAATATGTTTTGATTTCCATCCAAATCATTTGGATCTCTATCCATATTGAGCCAAATTCAAATCCTATTTGAATCCAATATTCTAATCCATGAAGTGTGTGACCATGTAGGTTCATGTATAACTTGGTTAACATATGGAAACTCCTTTCCATACTCCATTAACAACGATGATGTGAACCAATGGGATTCCCGATCTTTCGATGAGAGTTAGGGGTAACTCGATTTGGGTAGTTGTTGTTCTTGTTGTGCCAAGAAGAACCTCGAACATGCAAGCAAATCAAAGAACAAGTGGACAAGCAAACAATGCACAGACCTTGCCCAAAAAGGAGGTATCTTCAATCATGAATTTGGTGTTCTGAATTGAGTAAATTGGGTGCTCTAGCCGAGTCACGCATTTACAAGGAAGTAGCAGTATCTAACTTTCAACAAAACAAAACCCAAAATGGAAAAAGGCGGTGGCTATTAGTTTTTATAGGGGAAGGGGGCATAGGAGTTTATAACCCTAGTTTTTGAAGCAAAATTGGGCTCCCTGGATATAAGGTCCATGACCCAAATACTCTAGTTGGTCCGATCTTGCAGTCCAAACTCACTGGTCCGAACTCACTGGTCCGAACTCGCTGGTCTGATCTTGCGATCCGATCTCACTGGTCTGATCTTGCAGTCCGAACTACCTTGGTCTGAACTCGCTTGTCCGATATTTGTTCTAGGCGGTCCTAAAATAACGTCCATAGGGATATCTTCCCAAGGTGCACTAGGAATATGTACAAACCATGAGAATTAAGGCATGACTTAGCTTTTTGACATGTTGTGCAGCAAGCAACGAACCTCTCCACGTCTCTCCTCATCTTGGGCCAAAAGAAATGGGTTGTAAGGATATCCTCGGTCTTCTTTACACTGAAATGTCCCATCAACACTCCTCCATGTGCTTCCTGCAATAATAACAAACGAACAGAGCTAGCTGGAATGAATAGCTTGTTAGCGCTAAAGACAAACCCATCAGTAAGGATGAATTTGTTCCAAGTTTTTCCCTCTTTGCAATTCAGCAACACATCCTTAAAATCATCATCATGAGAATATTGTGATTTAATTGTTTCCTAGCCAAATATTTTGAAATCAAGCTAGGACAACATGGTGTAGCGCCTAGACAAAACATCAGCAATGATGTTTTCATTTCCCTTCTTATGTTTGATACCATGAGGAAAATGAGAAACCAAGGGTTGGTTTGGAGTCAGTGATGAGTGATTGACAAGTTTTACCTTCTGGATTCGAAGGGTTCCCTCCAAAGGGGTTCAAAGGTTGTTTCACTGAAGAGTTAGGTGGGTTCAGTTGTTGCGGCTATCGCAGCGAAGTGTGACAATCGGAGGGGTCCAACAGTACACGATGACTTGGTCGTACCGAAGGGTTCGATACTTTGGGCGGTACACCGGAGTGTGTACCGGAGGTTGTTTACCCGGAGAGGTCTCCGGGGTACTGGATACACTTGTCTGTTTGTCTGTGGTGCGCAGGTGACTTCGGAGGCGACGGACGGTTCACAACAAGTGAACCTGGGTCAAGCGGGAGGCTTGATGCTAGGTGAGCAGGGAGCTCGGTCACGAAGGCTGCGTGGGGTCAAGGTGCACCAAGCGAAGGCAGAGAGTGCGGAGCGTAGCTCCGGCTGAAGGTACCCCAAGACAAAGCACATGGAAGCAAGGCACTTCGAAGGGTACTCCGAAAGGAGTAACTTCGGAGTTGTTGACACGAGAACGTGCCCCCGCACTTGGGTCAGTCCGACGATCCAAAAGTCCACGGATACTTAGGGACAAGCCTAAGTGTGACACAGCACCGACGTCGTGTTCCGACTACCCTTAGTCGTGATAAGGGGGTGGAGTCACCAGGCAATCAGATCACACAAAATAATCCAATTAGCCGAAAGAATATATTAAACAGAATAAAATCAACAAACTGGTCGAAGCCTGTCTGCTTCGAAGTATGGTGCAAAGGGGTCGCCGAAGCATACCTTCAGCGTCTGTTGCGAAGTATCCCGCCGAAGGGTGCCTTCGGCGTTCGGGCTGATCCGGCCGAAGATGAACTCCGAATGGATCTGGACGCAACAATCACCTCCGAACAACGGGGTTCGGCGTGAGGTCTCCGATATGGCAAATTATAGAATAATGACGCGAGGGCCGTGCGCGGGCGTAACTTCGTCTAGTGCGGAGTACGATCGTGGCGAATCCTATTGTGACGAAGTGTGCCGGCGAAGCCTGTCTCGAAGCCTATAGTTTCACCGAAGGGTGTCCTGACGACCTCTGAAACCGATCTCTCAGCTCCGGACACCTCCGATGAAGTAGCTCTGAATGTGGGAACCTGCAACAAAGAGAGTTTGAAGTACCAATTCGGCCCGAGGACCAAATTCTGCTAAGTGTTGCACTAGTAGCGAAGGTAGCAATCTGTTACGCAGATTAGCGGATACTTCACAGGCGAAGTAACAAGGCGATAGCAATCTATTATGTAGATTAATAGATACTTCACAAGCGAAGTGACAAGGGTTACCACTGTTCCGAAGTGGCTGGCGGAGGGCTTCCAGGCAAACCCACGAAGAGGTACAGGAAAATAAAGGTAAAGTAAATGCGATCAAAGCTAGGGCTTTGGTTTGATTTGTGTTGGGGGGGTCGCTAAGCTGGCCTCGCCTCTCTATTTATAGGGCCAAACTTCTGATCTAATCTACTATATTTCAGATTGGATAGAGATAAAAAATTTAGCCGGAATTGTATCCAACTCTGTCTCTGCCAAAGTGGGCTCCGACCAGGCCCGTCGAAGCCTGCTCCTCGGGCCGATGCTTCGGCGGCGTGGGCCTCTGAAGGCTTCCTGGCCGAAGGCCGTGGGCTGGCCAGAGGCTTTCGGAGCCCATGGCCCAATGGACCTTCGGCCCTGAGGGCTTCGGCCTGACCCTAGACATGTGTATTTTTGGCCCAAATACCAAAATTGATATTTTGACAATCCCAGCCATTAATGCCATTTTTTGCTATCAACACATGCCCCCTGCCTTTTAGTGAACTGAGTGAACTAAAAGCACAGCGAACTGAAGACGATATCGTCCATATCGGCTTTTCTACACCTTTTATGTTGTTTACCACACGCTTGGGAAATACCTTTTCAAATACCTACCGTTCAAAGCTCTTCGAAACCGCTCTCCTTGCAGAGATTCCAACATGTATGCATTGCCGGGAGCGATTTCGGCTATCTTAAAAGGACCTTCCCAACTAGGTGACCATTTACCAAATTTGGGGCTCTTCGTGCCTAAGGGTAAAATCGTCTTCCACACCAAATCTCCTACTTGAAACGATTTTGGTTTAACCTTCTTATTGTAGGCTTTGGCTACTCTCTTTTTGTCTACTTCTATGGCTTCTAAAGCTCTTAGTCTCTTATCGGTCACTTCCTCCAAATTATCCTTCAGAAGAGTTTCATACTCATCGACCGATAAGCCATCTTGCTTTAACACTCTTAAGGAGCCAAGATCTACCTCTACAGGTAGAACGACTTCTTGTCCATATACCAATTCATATGGACTGACTTTGGTAGCACCGTGCTTTGCAATCCTACAAGCCCATAGTGCCTCGGAAAGCACTTCATGCCACCTTTTAGGAAACTCTTCAATTTTCTTCTTAATGAGCTTAATCAAAGTTTTATTACTAGACTCGGCCTGACTGTTGGCCTGAGCATAGTAAGGTGAAGAGTTTATCAACTTAATGTCATAGTATTCGGCGAAGTCCCTTACTTCTCCAGAAACAAATGAACTACCTTGATCCGTAGTAAGAGTTTGAGGGATGCCGAATCTATGAATGATGTGCTTCAAGATAAAATCACAAACCTCATTGTGAGTCATGTTCTTGAGAGGTATGGCCTCGGTCCACTTAGTGAAGTAATCCATCGCCATCAACACGAACCGATGCCCTTTTGAGGAAGGAGGGTGAATCTGGACGATGAAGTCTAAACCCCAACCTCGAAACGACCATGGTTTGATAATAGGATTGAGTGATGAGGCAGGAGCTAACTGAATATTGCCAAACTTCTAACATGCTTCACACCCTCTATAGTACTTGAAACAATCTTCAGTCATAGTCGGCCAATAAAAACCTGCTCTTTTGAGCATCCAACTCATTTTCTGGGCCGACTGATGAGTGCCGCAAAGTCCTTCATGGACATCTCCCGTAGCCACCTGGGATTGTTCGTGGTCTAAACACTTCAATAGTACTCCATCGATGGTTTGGCGGTACACATGAATTTGAATGCATGTCACCGGACCTTCCGATCAACCCTTTGGCTAGGGTCTTTCAAATACTGACGATTGGGATTCTCCAATCGCCCTTATAGGCTTCAGAGGGTCTCGCTGGCTCACCTTCTGAAAAAATTTCTAAACTACTGACTTCGGGTTGTCCCCCAAGCCATTCCTGCTCCTACCGAAGCCTAGCCGGGCTGGCCGTTCGGAGTGTGCTGGGCCGAACCCTCCAGTGGGTTCGGACTCCGGGGAGCCTTCTCCATGCGGGAGGCTTCGGCCTACAGACTCTGGCGTGCCAGGTCTCTCGGTCGGCAGGGTAATCCTATCCAGGGTCCTTGGCGCGCAGTGGCCTTCGGCAGCTAGAGGGGTTCGACCCAGGGGGTGCGCCTGCTCACTGTTACTGGCTTCGGTAGTGAGACCAAGCATCGGTTTCTCCAATACAGAAAATTTTCCTCTCCTGACATGGTAACCAGATGCTTGCTGAGCCAAATCATTTGCGACTGAATTGGCTTCTCTTGACACGTGAGAGATTTTGAAGTCATCAAAAGTAGCAACTATGTCTAGACATTTATCCAAGTAACTATTCAGCAAGCCGTTAAAGCATTGAGCATTTTTATCTACTTGTTGCACTACTAACAAAGAATCACCATATGCGTGGACATGCCTAGCACCTATAGATTCTAGTAATTCAAGACCTAGCAATAAAGCTTCGTAATCGGCTTGGTTATTAGTGGCAGAAAACTCTAGACGGGCCGAAGTTTCAAAGTGCATTCCATTAGGCGATATGAGAACCACTCCAATACCTTGGCCACTCTTGCAAGCCGAACCATCAAAATAAAGTTTCCATGGCACTACCTCAACTAGAGCAATATTGTCACTCCAACTGTCATCTATGTAGTGATCAACTATAAAGTTGGCTACGATTTGGCCTCTCATCGCTCTCAGGGGTTTGTAGACCAAATCATACTCAATCAACGCGTAAGCCCATTTTCCGATTCTTCCACTTAGAATTGGCTTCTATAACATGTGCTTCATAACATCAGTTTGGCAAACGACAACACATGTAGTGGGCAGAAGATAATGGCGTAATTTGGTGCATGCGTAGTACAGTGATAAACACAATCGTTCCACAAACACGTACCTGGTTTCGACGTCCAGCAGGCGGTGGCTCAAGAATGTGATGATGTACTCTTTTCCCTCTACCTCCTAGGTTAGCACGGCCCAAATCACGCTATTTTCAGTAGCGATGTACAGCCGAAACGAAATCCCAACTTTGGGTGCTCTCACCACAGGCGGTGATGACAAGCACTCCTTGATCTTCTCAAAAGCACTTTGTTGGCTTTACCCCCAAGCGAACTCGGCTTCGTTTTTTAGCCGGAGTATGGGGACAAAGGCATCAATCTTGTCAGACAAGTTGGATATAAAGCGACGCAAATAGTTCATTTTGCCTAGCAATTTTTGTACATCCTTTTTGCATGTCGGCGCTGCAATGTTTCTAATCTTCTCAAACCTCTTAGGATCAATTTCTATGCCTCTCTCGTGGATCATGAACCCTAAGAACTTACCCGCCGACACACCAAAAGCACACTTGAGCGGGTTCATATTTAAACCATACTGTTGCATTCTCTCAAAAGAAACCTTCAAATCGGCTAAATGGTTTCCCATAGCGTCCGATTTGACCACTAACCCCTAATAAGTCATGAAAGATTACGTTCATAGCGCGCTGGTACGTGGCGCCGGCATTCTTCAAACCAAAAGTCATGACGACCCACTCGAACAAATCAACAAAACCAGGGCATCGAAAGGCAGTCTTATAGACGTCCTCTTCAGCCATAAAGATTTGATTATAACCAGCATTGCCATCAAGAAAACTCAGTACCTTATGTCCTGAAGCATCGTTGATTAGCATGTCGTCTGTCGGCATTGGATACTCATCCTTTGGAGTGGCTCTATTCAGATCCCTGAAATCGATACATACCCGTATCTTGCCGCTCCCTTTCTTCTCTACAGGCACAATGTTAGCGACCCATTCCGCGTACCTGCATGGCCTAATAAATTCAGCCTTGAGTAGTCGCTCTACTTCTTCTTTAACTCGGTCATAGACGGCCGAGTTAAAGCGACGAGGAGGCTGCTTATAAGGCCTAAACCCGGACATGATAGGTAGCCGATGCTCCACGAGCTCGCGACTTAGTCCTGGCATCTCGCTATACTCCCATGCGAAACAATCGACATACGACCGAAGTAACTTTATTACTTCAGCCTTTTTATCGGGCTGTAAATGCTGGTTTAGAAAAGTCGGCCTTGGTATGCTACCATTACCTATGTCCACTTCCTCCAAGGGATCGGCCGACGCAAAACCTTGTCCTAATTTCTCTACTTCGCTAAAGTCCTCGATGGCCTTGGCGATACCGTCTTTACTAGACCGATATTGCTCCACACGAGACTTTAGCTAATCTAGATTACTCTTGCTAGACATGCTATCAATACAAAAATAGCCGTGCTACTCCAGCCGGCTTTATAGACACTGGTACAAACCGTCCTCTGTATACGCTAACAAAATCGTAATCCAAAAGATCTCTACCTAACAGACACTCTACTTTGTTATGGACGGCGTCAACCGATACATAGGCCAATGCTACTTGGGCTGAAGTATTTGTGGGAATGACTTCTACCTCATCGCTGACCTACTGTATCAGGCACTGGTGTAGAGTAGGAGGAATGCAACAGTTCGCCTGAATCCAGTCGTGCCCGAGTAGTATGTTGTAGATACCTTTTACGTCGACGACGAAAAATGCTATTGGCAATGTCTTGTTGCCCACCGTCAACTCCATGGAGAGTACGCCCTTGGCCTCGGAGCTCTCGCTGTTGAAGCCGTTGAGCATCAAGTTGGTCTTCTTCAGGTCATCCTCGTCCCTACCAAGTTTCTTCAACAACGAGTAAGGCATTAAGTTAATAGTGGCGCCGCCGTCGACGAGCATTCGGGAAATCGGCTTTCCATCGATGTGGCCTCTGACGTAGAGAGGCTTCAGATGGTGAGCCGAGTCCTCGGGTTTCTCGAAGATGGCGTTGCGTGGGCTGAGGTTCAATTGAGCGGCCTCGGCGGGCAGCGTGATGATGTTGATGTCCATCACCTGGGGTGCGGGCCATTCAGAGACGGGCGAGTAATCGTCGTCGAGCATGTTGTCGTTGTCGTCGCTCGGACTAGGAGACGGGTTGGTTATCTCAACCGGCTTCTCCCTCCATACCTGTTTTGTAGCAGGTCGAGGGCGGATTTCTTCGAAGATAGCGTCGCGCTCGTCCTCAGCTTCCTTCTCGCGCATCTCCTTTGCCCGTAGTCGTTGTCGGCGTCTCTTCTGTGATTTGGACATGCCTGGAGGTGCCTAAGATGGTTGCGGCTTGGTGTCGGGTGCTACTGTTTGGCTTCTATCAACTCTGGCCGAAGTGGTATTGCGCCCTTCGGCCTTGCGCACCCTATGTTCAAAGGGGCCTTCGCTGCGAACCCCGGTAATCAGATCGGCCTTGTTCGGCTGATCGAACTCAGCTTCGGCGCAGAGCTCGGCCGAAGCATGGGACTTACCTCCGTCAGACTTCGGTGACAAAGTCTTCGGGATTGGGACTTCCTGAGACCCAACTCTGATGGTGATGGCTTTGGACTCCCTGACTTCGGCCTCCGCGTGCCCGCACCCTTCAGCTTCGCTCTGCATGGTCCGATTCAGAGGCACTACGGACAGTCTGTGGATGATGCCCCCCCGCTGCGTCTATTTGTCTCTGCCATCCATAATACTCCGAAGGAAAACAAGGCATAGCGTTAGGTTGCGGAGGGTACCCTGACCGGATACGTACGGAGCCCACGGGGTTCCCGCCCAGTCGTACGGTGGAGGCATCGGCAGCTCTAGTGGCCTTGCCCACTGAGAGCCGAACCCGTTACCCAGAAGGGGGTTCGGCAGAGTTGATGGTGTTTCGGACCACACCAGTGAAGGGTCCTGCCAGGCGGAGGTATGTTCGGCCAGTGTGGGCCGAAGTCTCCTATCAGAGAGATCCAACACGGTGCGGGGTTTGGCCATTGGGGCCGAAGTTACTGTACAGGGGGTTCGACCATTGTGGATCAAAGCCACCGTGCAGAGTGTCATGCCACCGTGGCCCGAAACCGCCGTGCGGAGGGTTCGACTACTTCAGGTCGAAGCTACCTTCTGAGAGTCTTGGACCCTTCGACTGCTTTAACTTCTTAGTGTGGGGATTTGCTTTCTTGGCTTTTCTTTGATGCTTGTTTAACAACATATTGTACGTTACCTTCGTCCTCTTGTGAGCTTTAGCCGAAGGGGTATTAATGTTCTGTTTCCACACTCCTACCTCGGCGTTCTTCGGTATGAGCATACGAGTGCGCGGTTCTCCAATAATTACATCCTTCCCCTTAGCCGACTCGGCCTGTTCTAGCCGAATCAACACCTTCTTCTCACCGAGGTTGATGGGAAAATGGTCCTTATCCAGCTTCATCTTTGGATTATGGTCTATCTTCAATCGTCCTTCTTCTATGGCCGATTGGATCTGCCGTCGAAAAACATTGCAGTCGTTAGTATTATGTGAATTTGAATCATGCCACTTACAGTACAGATGCTTCTTTAACTCATCGGAAGATGGAATGACTTGATCTTTAGGTAACCTGAGAAGCTGACTTTTTAAGAAAAAATCAAATATTTATCACACTTGGTTATATCAAATGAGTACTTGACCTCACTAGGTCGATTCTTTGTGGGAGATGGCTGTAGCTCGGAGCAAGTGACATGTTTATTCTTAGCGTTCCAAACCCATTTGGCCGCATACATGTCGGCCAAATCCTCCTCTTCTGACTCCTCCTCGTCAGAGCGTTCCATGATGTGGATTTCAGCCCTAGGCTTGTTAAACATCTTAATAAACTTTTTATCTTTGGTTCGGCCTTCCTGGACCAGAGCCTGCTATAAAACTTGGTTGACTTCTAAAAAGTTCTGGTTATCTAACCTTTCTTTGATCTCGGAACGCAACCCATTAAAAGCTAGTTCCGCCAAGCCCCTTTCTGAAATATTAAGGCTAAAACATCGGTTTCTAGTATCCCTAAAATGCTTGATGTACTTAGAGGCGTTCTCATTAGATTTCTGCTTAACCGATGTCAAATGTGAAAGCGTAAGTTCTGTCTCACCCGTGTAGAAATAATCATGGAATTTCCGCTCTAAATCATTCCACGTCTGAATGGAGTTCGGCGGGAGCGCCGAAAACCAAGTGAAAGTGGTGCCGGATAGCAAGAGAGAGAATAGTCTAACCTTAAGGGCGTCTATCCCGCTAACTTCTCCACACTGTGCCAAAAATTGACTAACGTGCTCTAGTGTGGTTTTTCTAGCCTCGCCATTGAACTTAGTGAATTCAGGGATCCTATAGCCGCGGGGGTAGGGTACTGTATCAAGATGGTCGGGGTATGGCTTACGGTACACCCTAACTCGTCCCTTGGGCACGAAGCCGGCACACTATCTAAATAGTGCGCGGACCCACTCCTCTATGTCATCTTGGAATGTTTCTTGTGTGCGCCTCTCATGCGGGGGCACGACACGCGGTGGGATATCGGCTTGTCGTCCATGGGCCTCTTCCCTGTGTGCTATCTATATGACGTGCTCGTGTCCAGGTGCTTGCGCATGTGGTGCGAGCAGCGTGGGTACCGGCGCAGGTGGCGGTGCATGGAACACGGTGCTAGTTTGACCGTAAGTGTAATGATTAGTCTCGGCCATAAGTGTTGAGGCCGGAGACATGGTTGTGCCAGTGGTGTCGTTAGTTCTGCCATACACGTGGGTTGTCAGAGGTGCACTAGCAATAGGGACCGGGGGTATGGCCTCAGTAAAGCCGAACCTCCTAAGAGTTGCCTCTACTTGGGAGCTGACTGCCGAATCTAAACGGTTGGATAGCGAAGCACTAATGGCTAGATCTACTGATGCGGCTATTTTTTGCTCAATCTCTAATGAAGATAAACGATGCGATACAGGTGTTACCTGGACCTAAGTGAGGTCGGGGGTGATGATGTCACGCTTGATGAAGCCAGCGTGTGTCTTAACGTAGCCCCCAAGCATCATGTCTTGGAGTGCTTTTAACTTTGCCTCGATCTCTGCTCGGTCTTCTGCGGGGATATCCTCAAGTGTAGGTGTCAAGATGTTGCGGTTGTCGATATCCGCGCCTCCTATTGCGTCCATCGGCGGTGTAGATGTAGTAGTCAATGTAGATGTACCGGTGACCGATGTAGACGTACTTGTCATGTTGGCATAGCTTTTCCCCAGCGGAGTCGCCAAAAAGTGTGTTGACACGAGAATGTGCCCCCGCACTTGGGTCAGTTTGACGATCCAAAAGTGCGCGGATACTTAGGGATAGGCCTAAGCGTGACGCAACACCGACGTTGCGTTCCAACTACCCTTAGTTGTGATAAGGGGGTGGAGTCGCCAGGCAATCAGATCACACATAATAATCCAATTAGCCAAAAGAAATATATTAAACAGAATAAAATCAGCAAACCGATCGAAGCCTGTCTGCTTCGAAGTCTGGTGCGAAGGGGTCGCTGAAGGGTGCCTTCGGCGTTCGGGATGATCCGGCCGAAGATGAACTCCGAATAGATCTGGACGCGACAATCACCTCCGAACAGCAGGGTTCGGCATGAGGTCTCCGATATGGCAAATTACAGAATAATGATGCGAGGGCCGCGCACGGGCGTAACTTCATCCAGTGCGGAGTACGATCGTGGTGAAGCCTATTGTGACGAAGTGTGCTAGCGAAGCCTGTCATCGAAGCCTGTAGTTTCACCAAAGAGTGTCCTGACGACCTCTGAAACCGATCTCTCAGCTCCGGACACCTCCGACGAAGTAGCTCCGAACGTGGGAACCTGCAACAAAGAGAGTTCGAAGTACCAATTCGGCCTGAGGACCGAATTATGCTAAGTGTTGCACTAGTAGCGAAGGTAGCAATCTATTACGCAGATTAGCGGATACTTCAGAGGCAAAGTAACAAGGCGATAGCAATATATTACGTAGATTAACGGATACTTCACAAGCGAAGTAACAAGGGTTACTACTGTTCCGAAGTGGCCAGCGGAGGGCTTCCAGGCAAACCCACGAAGAGGTACAGGAAAATAAAGGTAAAGTAAATGCGATCAAAGCTAGGGCTTTGGTTTGATTGGTGTTGGGGGGCTCGCTAAGCTGGCCTCGCCTCTCTATTTATAGGGCCAAACTTCTGATCTAATCTTCTATATTTCAGGTTGGATAGAGATAAAAAATTTAGCTGGAATTGTATCCAACTCTGTCTCTGCTAAAGTGGGCTCCGACCAGGCCCGTCGAAGCCTGCTCCTCGGGCCAAAGCTTCGGCGGTGTGGGCCTCCGAAGGCTTCCTGGCCGAAGGCCGTGGGCTGGCCAGAGGCTTTCAGAGCCCATGGCCCAATGGACCTTCGGCCCTGTAGGGCTTCGGCCTGACCCTAGACATGTGTATTTTTGGCCCAAATCACCAAAATTGATATTTTGACAATCCCAGCTATTAAGTCCTCAGCAATGAGGCAAGGCATTCAAAGTGTGCTCCGGATAGAGGCACTCGAAGGTTCACCCGATGGAGGTCTCATAAGTCGAGGTGCATTGAAGGCATGGTCCGGTGAGGATCGTCGAGGTGTGTGCTCATGGAATGCTTCATGCGGAGGCCTTGGACGAAGGAAGGACTCCGAAGGGTGGTACTCCGAATGTGGGGCTTTGGAGTGTGGCTGACTTGAGGTACTCTGGCCATGCATGGCTTCGGTACATGGACTGACGGAGTTCGAGCTGAGAGTAGCTGCGAAGTCGTGGTGGTCCACTCCAGAGGTGATGGTGCGAAGGCTCAAGGGCTTTGATGGCTTCGGCTCAAAACCATCATTGTATCGAAGGCTGACTTCGGTGAAGCGAAGGCCGTCTGGCTCAAGGCTTCTCACCAAAGCTACCGCACCCCTCGCGTGCGAAGGGGGGCTTCAGAAGACTCTAAAACTGCAAAGGCTGATCGTGTCTGCGCTGCAAAAGCTGATGCTTTCTCCTCTGCGAAGCTGATAGAAGAAGCCTCCAAATAAAGTAGACTACCATATGTACCCCCTGTTCTGCTGAGACAAAAACAATGTGAACCCTAGGGGTAAAGTAGTCTATTCATAGGGCTGAATAGTGCCTATAAATAGTGAAGGCTGGATAGGCAACAGTAACACTTTGAGCAGCCATTTTAGAACTCCTGAGCTAGCCGTCACACTCATGTATACAAACCCGTGATTTCATTTTGTGTTCCCTATTCTTGCAATGAAGTTTTGATTTTGTTCTACTTTCACTATAGGAACTTGTATTTTGTGTTACACTGCTTGCTTTGATTGCTCTGTGTACCATTTCCTTTTGGGTTGAGTTTGTGCACTGGTTTTCTTCTAGAGAAGTGTTTGAGAGATCTGTGCATGTGAAGTATGTGATTTTTAGTGTATTCGCTCTGTGTAAACTGAGGTAACCCCTCACCATTTACTAGCGAAGCACTGAGTGATCCGTTGTCGAAGGCTATTTTCTTCCCTTGTCGAAGTCCTCAACGCCGTGTGTTTTGTGTGAGTTTAGACCTTCAGAATATGAAGCCTAGTACTAGTTGCTAGTGCAGAGTATCTGATCGAAGTCTTCAAAGGGAAGTCATCTCTTGTGAAGGGTGAAGTGTGAAGTCTGCTCGAAGGCACCCAGTGTGCGGAGCCTGCACTGACTTAGTAGAGTTGAGTTTTTTGGTGTTGTGGGTGGAGCGAAGTCTTCTTGACTTTGAACTTTTGCTCCACAAGAAGCCTGATTTTGGAGCTGTGAAATACCTCCGAACCAGACCTCCGAAGGGTGTGTTCGAAGCCTGTTCCGTAGGAGACTGTTTTAAAACAGAAGGCTATTTTTAGCCAGAAATTTTAAAAAAAGCTCCCATTCACCCCCCTCTGGTCGCCGTTTCCGGTCCAATAATTGGTATCAGAGCAGGTTAAGATCACCAGTTGAACTTAACCGATTTTGTGATCTATTGGCGACATGGACAGAGTTAGTAAAATACCTCTATTTGATGGGACTGATTTTGCATACTAGAAGGTGCGCATGGAGGCTTACTTGTTAAGCCAAGGAAATGCAATTTGGGAGATTGTGGACTCACAATACTCCATCCCTAAACCCGCACCTCTCAAATAGAAAAAGATCAGTATAATTCTAACTCCAAAGCTAGAAACATACTAGAAACATACTGTTCATTAGTTTGAGTTGGAGTGAGTTTGATTTGGTTAAGCACCTTAGAACAGCTAGGGAGATTTGGACTACACTCACTATTTTTCATGAGGGCTCTACTCAGATTAAGGCTAGGTACCAAAGCACATACAATCAATAGTATCAGCTATTTGTGCAAGCGCCAGGTGAATCTATAGATGTCGTGTTTTCTCTCTTTGACGCTATAGTGAGTAACTTGCGGTCCAACTGGACGCTTGCTTACAATGATCATGATAGGGCTATCAAGCTTCTCTACGCTCTTGATCGTAGCATATGGGAAGTGAAGATATCCAGCATTGAGTAGTCCGTAGGTTATGACACATTGACCTGTGATGAGCTCTTCAGCAAGCTGAAGTCCATAGAGATTGCCAAGGCATCTCTTGCAGTGCACAGAAACTCTTCGCCACAGCCATTGGCACTAGTTTCTAGCACTAGCTGTGACACCCCTGCAGAACCAAACACATATGGTATTTGTGTTTGTTGGCGTAAAAGATTACGCTAACAGGTTTCTGTAGAAAAGAAACTAACAACGAAGTGTTTGTGAAGCAAACTGTTCTAAGCCTCCGAAAGGATAATAGCTTAGAATAGTTCGAAAGTGTATATTGAATCACTTGTATTCGGTCCCTATTACAGGGTGAAATGGGGGTATTTATAGGCCCAAACATTAAGGAAAAGACCTATTTACCCCTCTATTACAACCGACATTAAGGAAACTATTCGGTTTCCTTAATAGGGCTAAAATGGTAAAAGACTAATCTAATAAGAAAGAAGATAAGTCTTCCATCTTAGCTGGCAGAAAAGATCCTGAAGGGCTTTAGTTCGAAGACATACTTCGAACCAATGCCTGTCTTCGATCTTCGAACGGGGTTCTAGGCATCTTCGAAGATGATCTTCGGAGAATCTTCGAACTGGTTGACTGTCTTTATGCTGCTTCGGCAATAACCCCGAAGATGAGATATTTTCCCCCAACAGTAGCCCCTCGAATACGCTTCACCGTTGACCTGTAACGTTTAGGAGAGCAGTATATGCAAGAAAAGTAATCATGCGTAGGGGTTAACAGATTTATATCATCTCCGAATATGTGGAGATATATGCTTCGAATTGGTATTCGAAGAGGTTACATTCGAAGTAACTTAGAAGTATCTTTAAAAGGACTGAAGACTTTCCAGACTTAGAAGAAATAGCCGTTAGCTTGTTCTTCTAACGGAAGTTATACGATGCGTTATTTTTGGAGGAAAATAACGGGCGAGGAATGCGAAAGAGCAGAGCCAAAACGGTAACAAACGGAACATTTAGGCTATAAATAGAGGGCCTAAAACTTACCCGATTACCTTTTCACCGCTTTCTCACAGTCAAAAGCTTTTTGAGCCCCTTGAGTTCTTGAGCCCTAGCCTTTGAGTTCTTGAGCCCTAGCCTCCATTTCCTCAGAACAATCCAGCGATCGTGATGGTGAAAACCAAGGGATCTGCGCCTCCTTCGGCTTTGGCTCGGCAACAGGCCGGCCGCAGCGGCAGCAGCGGCAGCATTGGTGGCGGCACCCTCGATGCAGGCGGCAACATCCATGGCGGCTGGGGGGAGAAATCCCCAAATCGCCGATGACCAAGGTCTGTGCCCACCATCGACCAAATATTTGGATCAGTCTTTTGAGTTGGGGCCTTCTACCTGCAAGAGAGAATCTTTGGCAATCACAGCAGGGGGAAAGATTAGTAATGGAGTTATGATTCGGAAGCCAGGCAAAGAATCGATTCCATCACCAAGACCCGGAGAGGTTGTAGTATTTGAAGCCTTTTTCGAAGCAGGCTTGGGCCTCCCTGCAGTGGACTTCCTGGCAGAGGTACTTGAACTGTTCCACGTAACCCTCCCGCAGCTATCTCCGAATGAAGTAGCTAGGTTAGCTATCTTCGAATGGGCGTTGAGAGCCGAAGGTTGCGAAGGGAGGGCAGAAATCTTCGCTGCACTTCATAGAGCAACTTGCCAGCCGAAGACCTTCGTAGGCTCCGGAGGTGAGAAAGTAGTGGTTGCCTTCGGAAGCATTAATTTTAGGCTTCGTGATGAATATGCCCTGCAATTCCCTGCTAAGGTCATCAATGCCAGATGGTATACTGATTGGGTCTTGAGGTGGTTCTATGCCGAAGTCGGACGCGAGCAGTCCTCTGGCTGGGCCTCTTAAAGAAATTCAATTTCGGAAGGAAGCCTTAGTGCAACCTGACGAAGGCCAGCTCGAAGCTCGCCTTAACCTGCTTCAGAAAATCTGCCGAAGGTTAAGCATGCAGGACTTAGCCGAAGAATTCCTCGGACTGCAAATTCCTCCGCTGATGGCCAACTGGCCTATCGTCTTCGAGGATGACTCGGAAGGCGGTCTTCGCAAGATCAATTATACTTCGAGCCCTGCAGGTAACTTCGAAACCAACATGCATTGTACATATTTACTTCGAAGAAAGACTAACTCGAATTATTTTTTAGCTTCTTCAGCCCCTATTACTTCAGAGCAAATTGTAAGGGCTTCGGAGAAGATCTTGGGTGCTCCAACTCCGACGGAAAAAGAATGGCGAATTAAATTGGTCGGGAGTTGGGAGCGGTTTAACAGAGTATGGGGAATGTTGGAGTTAACTCCGCCCCCTCTGATGGACTGGGTGCCTCTGGAGAAAGGACCCAAGAAAAGAGTGGCTGAAGCCGGAGCTTCTAGCTCCGCAAGGACTCCGGTGAAGAAGGTGGCTCGGAAGCCAAAAAATCTCGCACCTTCGGATCCTGCGCCTTCAAGCTCAAGAACCTCAATCTCTGGTTCTAAAGAAGATGAAGGTATATTATTAGTGAAATTGATTGATGAAGATGCAGCTCAACGAAGTATTCACATTGAAGATACTGCAGGTATACCGGAGCCCCAAGCTGACATCGAAGTAGTAAGAGCTCCGGATACCGAAGAGGAACAAATCGAAGCCCCTATGGGTGGAGATGAAGTCGAAGTTCCTGCAACTTCGGTTGTGGAGGAAAGGACTACTCACGGAGATGCTCCGACAGCGGAGAATCTAACTGCGGAGTCAGATGATGACTTCACTTTTGATCCTCCGATCAGTCCAGTGCTCGATCTTCCGGAGGATGTCGAAGGTAAATTTCGCATAATTCTTATCAATTTCTGCAAAATTATACAATGTATAATGTTTTTGTTTTTGCAGAGCCTCCTGTTGTCGAAGTACCTCACGAAGATACAATTCAAAGGCCTTCGACAACTTCGGAGCCACACCCGGAGGTTACTCAACAGGGCCCTGGAAGGGGTAAAAGGCACATAGAGCCTCTCCTACTCAAGGATCGACTTCGTCTGAGTCAACAGATGAAAGTGAATCAACTGAGGGGGAGCCATCTTCAGAAGTTCCAAGGGCCTCAGAAGAACTCTCCGGACCTTCGCTAAGCAGAGGTGATCAGAAAGCTTCAGTAATGCTTCCTCTCTTAACTCCTTTTTTGGAGGAGAGAACCGGACTTCGGACTCTGGTTAAACCTTTGGGTCAAGCCAGTCGCAAAGTCGGGGAAACAGAACTGGTAGCCCTCTTGAGCAAGGCGAAAAGTTCGGAGCTTAACATTGCTATAGAAAGAGCAGCTTATCAGGTACAAAGCATCTTCGAACCAAATAGTGAATTATATATGAATAATTTCTTATTCCAGTTTTTCTTTTTTCTTAGCAAGCAGCCTTGGCCCGCGCTGCAGCTTTATCGGGCGAGAATGAAATTGCTCAACTTCGAGAAGAGAACGAAGCTCTTCAAAGAAATTTTAACTTCTCCGAAGGTCGAGTAGCTCAGATGGATAATGTAATATTAGCAGAACGAAGGGCTAGGCAAAGCTTAGAGGCTGCGAAGAAAGAGCTCGAAGCAGAGAGAATTGTGCTTCGAGCGGAGGTTGAAAGACTGCGAAAGGAGGATGCTGCTAAGGGGTCCGAACTTGTGAGACTCCAAGAAGAGGCTAGCCAACTCCTGACTCAAAAGAATACTTTGACTACGGAGAATGCTAGAATCTCCGGAGTTCTAGCAGAAACGACTTCGGTCAAGGATGCACTTATTGAGGAAAAGCTTAAGTCTGAGAAGGTGGCTTCGGAGGTCATCGAGCAAATGCTAGGAGTTTTGGAGTACTTCGGTACTACCGGATCACTACCTTCGGATGACAATGTGACTCTACTGCGCCGGTTAAAGAGGATCCAAGGAGCAGCGAAGCAAATGAAGACGGCAGACATGCGTTATGGAGAACTCTCCGGACAAGTGTCTGCCCTTGGATTACTTCGTTACTATGAGGATTTGGGCCGAATAATTACTCCGAGCGCAGAGGGCTCCATCACCTTCGACGACGTGAGACTTTTGGCTCCTTCCGAAGGCGTGACTGCCGCCTGGCGAGCCTTTCAAACTTCATGGAGAGCCGAAGGTCGTTCTGCGATCAAGGCTTGGATTGATGAAGGCCAACGACAGAAGCAAGTTCGGAATCAAGCTTCGAGCAGTCAGCCTCCTCCGAACCCGCAGGTTTAGGAATTACTTAGGATTTTTTGATTATGTAAAGCTCATGCTTGTAAACATTTATCAATGAAAGTCTTGTTTGTCATATTTTTAGGCTTTGCCTCTTATGGAAGATATCGAAGTGTTAGAGCTTAACAGCGAACTTCGCTCATTGTGGAACACCTTCGAACTTCTAAAAAGTTATAAGCGTCCTCGATTTCTTATTCCTCGAGATGACTCCGGCGTAATTGCGCCCGAAGTAATCAAAGACGTATTGTCTTATATTAAAGAGGAAGATAAAGAGGTTGACGCAAACACCTCGTCTTCTGAAGACACTAATTGGTCTGAAGACGAAGGTGAAGCTCAAAATAAAAGATCTGAAGATCTTAGAAGCTGGGAAAGAAGCCCCGAGCGGCTTCGAACTTGGGCCGAGCTTCAACAAGAACAGAAGGATTTTAGAGCTTCGAAGGGGAGGAAGAGAGTTAAACGTAAAGTTCTTAGAACTTCCGATGTTGGAACTAGTCGTTCCACCCCTAGCTCTCGGGACCGAAGAGGTCTCCGATTCCTTCTTGGTATAGATACCAATTTTTCATAATGTAATCTGTAAACACATTTATTTCAATAATGAATGCCGATTTAAAATTGTCTCCATATTTACTAGCCCCTCTTTGGGTATAAGCAACTTCGAAATGTATTCAAAGATGGTTATGCGCAAAGAAAAAACTTCGGAGTACATTTAAAGATCTTTTGAAATCTTATGAAATGTCTTCGACTTTTTGTAGTCAGAAGAATGGTAACTTGGTACCTTTGTTTAACGAAAGAAATCAATTGAGATAACTTCTAGGACACTTTAGTGTCTTAAGAAATTTGTCACTTTGGACTATGTTAACAGACATTCGAAGCTCATGGCTCAAATGCTGTTTTGCTTTAGCCACCTTCGGCTTTTTTTTGCAGAAGTCTACCAGCCAATGGCTTGGACTTCGCAGAATTTGGCCACCTTCGGCTCTTTTTACGGATGTCTACCAGCCAATGGCTTGGACTCCGTATAATTGTAGCCACTTTCGGCTATTTTTGCAGAAGTCTACCAGCCAATGGCTTGGACTTCGCAGAATTTGGCCACCTTCGGCTCTTTTTTACGGAAGTCTGCAAGCTGCAGCTTGGACTCCGTAGATTTTGGCCACCTTCGGCTCTTTTTACGGAAGTCTACCAGCCAATGGCTTGGACTCCGTAGAATGTGGTTTTGGGCTCTTTTACGGATGCCTACAAGCCGTGGCCTGGGCTCCGGATGTATTTCAGCCACCACATCGGAGGCTTCGACTTTATGGGTACGAAGTCCGGAAATACAGCCCAGCTTAATGACACTTCCCACTCGGTCGACCCCACGGTTCCAGCGCGTCCGCTCGGGAAGCTGGGAGTTTATGAGGGGAAGGCAACTATCAGGGTGTATGCTTTATTAATTTAGAGGTGATTACAAGCGAATTACAAGGAGCCCTTATGCGAAGTATCGCTTTAGGTGCTCCGCATGCCAAGTATGTGCTAACTCTTCACCTTCTAAATTAGCTAATTTAAATGAACCAGGGCGCCCTGAGCGGATAATTAGATATGGACCTTCCCATTTATTGCCTAACTTCCCTGGTGCTATAATGCTTCGTAGAACAAGATGACCCGGCCTTAACTCGCTGAGTTTAACCTTCGGGTCATACCAGTCTTCGTCTGCTGATGATACTTTGATAAATTAGCTACATCCCGAAGTCTTGTTTCTTCTGACAAATCTAACGAAGCTTGTCTTTCTTCTTCAATGTCCGGTTCGGTGCTGCGAAATGATCCCCCCTTGAGCTCCGTTGGAGTCATAGCTTCATCTCCGAATAGTAGTCTGAACGGAGTAAAACCCGTGGACCTTGTTTGCGTAGTCCGAATGGACCACAGAATCTTCGGAAGCTCTTCGGTCCACAGTCCCTTTGACAATCCTACTATTCTTCGATTTAGCCCTGATAAAATATTTCCATTGGCTCGCTCTACGGCTCCATTCGACTGAGGATGTCTCACTGCAGCAAAACATAGTTGAATGCCTAGGTCTTCGCAAAACTTCCTGAAGGGTTCTGCATCGAACTGTGTTCCATTATCAACTGTGAGATATCTAGGCACTCCGAACCGGCAAATAATGTTCTTCCAGAAGAATTTCTGTACATTGTTCGAAGTGATAGCTGTTAAGGGCTCTGCTTCTACCCACTTAGAAAAATATTCAATAGCTACCACTGCGAACTTCAGATTTCCCTTTGCTAGCGGAAAGGGACCAATTAGATCCATACCCCATCTGGCCATAGGCCATACCGGAGCAATGACTTGAAGAGCTGTTGGTGGGCGATGACTCCGTCGACCCATCCACTGGCATCCTTGACAAGTGCGGACCAAGCTCTCCGCATCAGCTGTTATTGTGGGCCAATAAAGCCCCTGGCGAAGTGTTTTTCCTGCCAGAGCTCTAGGGGCTAAATGGCTTCCACAAAGGCCTTCGTGAATTTCTCGAAGAATTTCTTGGCCTTCGGCTTGAGATATACATCGGAGTAGAGGGGAACATACTCCGGCCTTGTATAATATACCGTTGATTAACTGATAGTTTCTTGCTCTGAGCTTTAATCTTGACAACTGGGGCTCTTCGGGCAAATTTGTTCCTCCTTGCAAGAGTTCTATGATCGAATTTTTCCAATCTGCACTAGGAATGAAAAGAATCTCCGCAGAGGCAATTTGTGGCACCGAAGGTATATTGAGCTCCTCATAGAAAGCTTCTTCAGGCACATCCACAGCTCCGGCTGCAGCCTTCGCTAAAATGTCCGCTTGCACGTTTTCAGCTCTTGGTATACTCCGAATGGAAATACCCTTGAAGTGTGCTTCGATCTTGCGGATTTCTTCTAAGTACTTTGCAAGCTGTGGATGTCGGACTTGAAAACTTTTGTCTACGTGCCCTGCTACTATCTGAGAATCTGTCTTTATAATTATTCTTGTAGCCCCTAGAGCACGTGCTTTCCGGAGTCCCAATAAAATCCCTTCGTACTCCGCTATATTATTGGTAGACTTAAAGTTGAGTCTTGCGGAGTACATTGCTCTTTGCCCTGACGGTGAAATCAATACTGCCCCAATGCCTGCTCCGGATGCTTGGAAAGCCCCATCGGAGTAAACAATCCAAACTCCGTCACTTGATTTCTCCGGAGTCAAATTCGCAGGTGGAGTCCACTCTGCTACGAAGTCTGCTAGGACTTGGGATTTGATAGCTGTCCTTGCCAAGAAAGATATGCCGAAGGGTGCTAGCTCGACTGCCCACTTTCCAATCCTTCCAGTGGAATCTTTGCTTCGGAGCATATCTCCTAAGGGATACGAAGTTGGTACAATTACATTGTGAGCCAAAAAATAATGTCTTAGCTTCCTCGAAGCCATTATCAGAGCATAAACGAACTTCTCAAGTTCGGAGTATCTTGTCTTCGCTCCTGACAATGCTTCGGATACAAAATAGACAGGATTTTGGACCAACTTCCCATTGATATCCGCTTCTCTGACAAGGACTGCGCTGATAGCTGAACCTGTAGCTGCAAGATACAGAAGTAGGGTTTCGTCCGCAATAGGCACCGTAAGTGTAGCAAGATTGCTGAGATAATCTTTAATATCTTCGAAGCTTTTCTGACACTCCGGTGTCCATGCAAAATCTTCGGACCCTTTCAAAGCTTTAAATATTGGCAAGCTCCTCTCCGCAGACCTTGATAAAAACCTGCTAAGTGCTGCCAGACGTCCAGTCAGCTTTTGCACTTGCTTTAAATTCTCCGGAGGAGCCATCTTCTGCAGCGCAGTTATTTGAGTAGGGCTAGCTTCAATTCCCCTGCTTGAAACTAAGTACCCTAACAACTTTCCAGCCTTAGCTCCGAATATACATTTTTCGGGGTTAAGACGGATCCCACATGCCCGAAGGCTATTGAATGTTTCTGCTAAGTCTAGGCTATGCTGGTGCTTTAAAGCACTCTTTATTACAATATCATCCATATAGGCCTCCACATTGCGACCTAGTTGATGACCTAGAGCCTTAGCAACTAATCTTGAAAAAGTAGCCCCGGCATTTCTTAGGCCGAAGGGCATTCTTACATAGCAAAAGACTCCCGAAGGAGTTACAAAGCTCGTCTTGATTTCATCTTCGCGCTTCAACCATATTTGATGATAACCAGAATACGCGTCAAGGAAGCTTAGTAACTCCGAACCTGCAGTGGAGTCAACTAGTTGATCAATTCGGGGCATGGGGTAGGGGTCACGTGGGCACGCTTTATTCAGAGATGTGAAATCAATGCACATGCGCCACTTCCCGGAAGACTTCTTCCTGACGAAGACTGGGTTGGCTAACCATTTTGTGTGGGCCACTTCTCTGATAATCCCAGCCTTCAACAGTTTTTCAACTTCGTCCTTAGCTAGAGCAGCTCTCTCTGCGGACATCTTCCGGAGTCCATGTCGAACAGGCCGGGCCTTCGGGTTTACAAGCAAACTGTGCTCAATAATATCTCGATCGACTCCGGTGATATCTTCGTCAGACCAAGCGAAGACATCCAAATTTTCTTCCACGACTTTTTCCAAGGAGGTTGCAACTTCAGGAGGTAAATCTTTACCAAATTGAAAAGTGTATTCTTTACCATCTTTAACAATGATCTTCGTTGCAATCTCTCCTTCGGGACTTGGTCTCGGAAACGACTTCTTCGAAGCTTCGGAGGAGGCTGAAAAAATTTCTTCATTATCTTGGACACTATTTACTTGCCTCGGATCAAGAGGAGGACCGTGACCATATTCTGCCCTCCGAGCCATGGCTTGATCTCCGAAGATTGTCAGGACTCCTGCTTGTGTGGGCATCTTCATGCACAAGTAGTTGTGATGCGCCACAGCTCCGAACTGATTCAACATGCCCCGTCCGAAGATGACATTATAAGCATACGGGGCATCTACCACATCAAAGATAACTTCTTCAGTTCGGGCTAATAAACCTTCTCCAAAGGTTACTTCCAGGCCTATCTGGCCAAGTGCATCAAGCGGAGGTCCTGCGAAGCCTTGCAGAGGACGAGCCGCTGGGAGGAGATGCTTCCTGGAAATGCATAACTGATCGAAGGCTTGCACAAAAATGATATCTGCCGAACTACCTCCGTCAATTAGCACCCTTCGGACTTCAGTCCCTGCAATATCAGCAGTGATAACCAATGGATCTGCATGCGTGAACTTAATACCAGCTGCATCCTCCGCAGAGAAAGATATTGGAACATGAGACCACTCCGGCATTGCAGCTGCAGATGACGAAGTCCCAATATGACCTACTTCCCGAACATACTCTCTTCGCTGTCTCTTGGACATGCTTCCGAGGGTACCTCCTCCGGAGATAGGGAGAACTACTCTCTTTCCTCTATCTTGCCCTTCCTCTTGCTTCGGAGGTGGCATAACATTGGCCACCGGAGGGTGCCTTGCAGCATCAAAATTTTCTATCCGCGCCACAGCCTGGACCGGGTCTGGGCGCGCTGCTGCTGGACTTCGGTCGGTACTGCCTCGACCCGAAGTTCTTTCCAAGTATTCTCCCCTTAGGGTAAGGATAGCCTTGCAAGTGTCAGTAGCATTGCTTCGATTTTCTCCATGAATACAGCAAAAAAGGGTCTGGCCTTTGCCAGCCGTTTTCCCTGGCGGCCTCCAGCCGCTGGACTTGTTCCCCGCAGACTGTGGAGCTCTCGGTGCAAACTTCTGTGGGGGTGCAATGTTCAAAACTTCAGAACGAGGGTGCTTTTGCCCTCTTCTTCGATCATGTTGCACTTTGAAGACTGGTTCCTGCGGCTGTGCCGAAGTCTTCACCTCTGCTTTAACTTCTTGCAATACCGTTGAAGCAGCAGCAGTCCTCCGAAGCCAACCCTCTTCTGACCTCGCATACTCCTCGAAATATGACATCAGTTGTGACACTGTGGAGATGATCTTCCGATGCAGTTTATCCAGAAGGCCTTTATGACTGACGCCTTCCCGAGCCGCATCAACAACTGAGGATGTGGACAGCCCCCGAATTTGCGACTTCGTGTGAGCGAAGCGCTTGAAGTACTGCCTCAATGTTTCTCCGGGGAGCTGTTTCACTTGGAAAAGGCTTCCTGTTGACATAGGAGGCACGAAGGTGCCCTGAAAGTTACTTATAAACTTCCTCTTCAACTGTGACCACGAATTGATTGATCCTTGCTTTAAAGACCAGAACCATCTCAACGCCACTCCTTGAAGAGCTAACGGGAAGCACTTCGCCATAGTGTCTCTGACTCCGCCGCTAGCCTCAATTGCTAGGGCATAAGAACGCGCGAACTCGCTGGGATCTTCATCTCCGGCATACTTGCAGAGCTTCGAGGTTTTAAACTTTGGATCAAAGCGAACCTTCTGCAGCTCAGGATGCAACGGAGATTCATTGTCATAAGAGGCGTTCTCCGGGGCTTCGGGATAACCAAGATCGTCGTCTTCGGGCACTTCGGGGATAGCTGGGGTGGCTTGAGAGCGAAGCCTGTTCGCAGCTTCTTGTCGCCACCTCGCTACCTCAGCTTGAAGGTTGGCCATTTGAGTGGCCATGTCTCCAAGGCTATCTTCATCTCCTCCGGAAGGACCTTCCGGGTCTTGAGAACTAGTATGATCAGTTCGAATCGGGATGGAGGGTGGCGGAGTGACTCCGGGCGGTCGGAGTATGGAAGGGGTTGACGGAGAGGCTTCGTATCCTCGAGGGATAAAAGCCCCTTCCGGAGTTTGAGGTGGAGGGATAGTCGAAGACCCTCCGACTTCGACTGTGTCGAAGGGTATCTCTCCGGAGATCCGAGAGGACCTCCGAGTGGGATTGCGAGGTGCGCTCCGCTTAGGAGGCATGATGTAAGAAGTTGGTAGAGAACGAAGTTTTTCGGACTAGGTTCCCCACGGACGGCGCCAACTGTTGGCGTAAAAGATTACGCTAACAGGTTTCTGTAGAAAAGAAACTAACAAACGAAGTGTTTGTGAAGCAAACTGTTCTAAGCCTCCGAAAGGATAATAGCTTAGAATAGTTCGAAAGTGTATATTGAATCACTTGTATTCGGTCCCTATTACAGGGTGAAATGGGGGGTATTTATAGGCCCAAACATTAAGGAAAAGACCTATTTACCCCTCTATTACAACCGACATTAAGGAAACTATTCGGTTTCCTTAATAGGGCTAAAATGGTAAAAGACTAATCTAATAAGAAAGAAGATAAGTCTTCCATCTTAGCTGGCAGAAAAGATCCTGAAGGGCTTTAGTTCGAAGACATACTTCGAACCAATGCCTGTCTTCGATCTTCGAACGGGGTTCTGGGCATCTTCGAAGATGATCTTCGGAGAATCTTCGAACTGGTTGACTGTCTTTATGCTGCTTCGGCAATAACCCCGAAGATGAGATATTTTCCCCCAACAGTGTTCTTGTTGGAGGTTTTGCTTTGTCCTCCCTAGTCTTCGTCACTAAGGAGTAGGTGGATACTCTGGATGATGAAGAGCTTGCTCTCATTACCAGAAGGTTCACCCGTTTTCACCATGAGAGACGGGATCAGAGGAGAAGTGGATTTAGTGGTTGTTTTGAGTGTGGCGACACTTCTCACATCAAGACCAACTGTCCTAAGCTCAAGAGGAGAGATGAGAGTGAGCGCCCCAAATAGGAGTCCCCAAGGAAGGAGGAGAAGAAGGACAAGAAGGGACGAGATTTCACCAGCCTTTGCTTCATGGCCGACAACGATTATAGCAGCGATGAGCTTGACTCATCTAAGGTACCTTTATCCTATGACCAGCTTTCAATCAAGATAGATGAACTGAATGAAGTAGTTCTCGGTCAAGATAGATTGCTTGTGCAAGCCGCTAGAGATAGAAAAGACCTTAGACTTAGGCTAGAATCTGTTTCTACTGATTATGCCATGCTTAAGTCTAGGGTTAATGATGCTGAATGTGAATCTTGCACTATTGTCATGAGTGAGCTTGCTCAGTTGCGTTCTGTGCATGCTCAAACTCTTTCTGAGCTTGAGACTATACAGAAGCAGTTTTTGATGGTTGATTCTAGTCCTCATGATGAAAATGAATGCATGAACTATTCGTTATTACGTGAGAACATTGATTTACGTGATAAGCATGTTCAAGATTTAGAGGCTAGATTGGAGAGGGTCGGTAGTTCTAAGGATGTGCAACCTGTGTGTGACACTTGCATAACCCTTAAGGACCAGCTAGGCACTGTTAGAGAGCAAGTTGAACACCTCATGACTGAAAATGAATACCTTCTTTATGTTGTTAATAAATGCACTAAGAGAAAGGGTAGGATGGATTTTCTCTTGGCCAAGACCAAGATGTGTGCTGATAGGGTAGGGTTAGCTCTGGGATTGGGTTTTGAGAGGATTCCTTTAGACAGTGAGAACAAAACTGTTTTTACCTCACCCACTACCCTAGAGAAAGAAAGAGCCCAGTTAGACACTCCACAGAAAGCCCAAAAACCTACCCAGCCTCATAAGAGAAAGTTACCTTCTCCACTCAAGAAAACCCTCAGCAGAAACCCAAGGAGCCTGTGAGGATTACTCCTATGATCCATAAGAGTGCCCCTAGGAGAGTGTTTCATTGTTCTTATTGTTAGCGGGCGGGTCATTTGGTTGAGTTCTATTTTCGTCGCATCAAGGATGAGCGACGCTCTCAAGCGATGGGTTTCCAGGACATGCATTACCCATCTCTAGTTATGCATGATTCTGAGTTTCACTCATGTCCTATTTTTGAGGCCCCCCAAAGAGGTTTTGCCCCTCGTGGTGTTCACCATGTTTCATATGGTGCTAGACCACGTATCAGTGTCTTTGTGCCTCGATAGGTTGGGAGACCTCGTCATGCATTTATGTGACATCATGTAGATAGACCTCGCACTTTGCATCATTCTGATTTTCCTGTGCGTAGATAGTCTATTTTTATTATGCCTACTACTCGTATCACTTAGTGTTAGATGCCTCGTCACGCTTTCACTCACCCTAGAACTGAGCGATCGAGATTCTCTTATCATGTGTAGGCGTCAGACCGAGGCTTGGAGGGCACGTGGATCATGGACTCGTGTTGTTCGCGCCATATGACCGGAGATGCAGCATGGTTCTCCAACCTCACCACAACCAAGCAAAAGGAACATATCACCTTCGGCAACAATCGAAGGAGTAGAGTGAAATGTAAAGGTGTGGTAAGAATCAACTCGAATTTCACTCTCAAAGATGTTGCTTTGGTTGAAAATTTTGGATACAATTTGTTTTCTGTATCTTAGTATATTTATGAGGGCTTCGAAGTGCGATTCCATCGCGATACTTCACAAGTACTCAATTCTATTGGCGTTGTAGTTTGTAAGATCTTTAGAGTTGGGAGAGTTTTGGAGCTATTTTTTCTGAATCATCTGGTTCTTCTCATTGCCTTGTTGCACATTCAACTTCTGAGCTTTGGAAGTGGCATAAGAGACTAGGGCATATGAGCTTTGAGTTACTTGCTCGTCTGAGTGCTCTAGGTCTGATCCGAGGATTGCCCAATCTCAAATTTGAGAAGAATTTAGTTTGCGCTCCCCGTCTACATGGAAAAATGATTGCCGCTTCGCATTCGCCAGTCACCATGGTGATGACTGAACAACCCGGAGAACTTCTCCATATGGACACTGTAGGTCCTTCTCGGGTTAGTTCTTTAGGCGGCAAGTGGTATGTGTTAGTCATAGTCGACAATTTCTCTCGCTACTCTTGGGTCTTCTTTCTAGCCAGCAAGGATGAGGTGTTTTCACACTTTCGGAGCTTGACTTTGAGGCTCTTCACTGAACTCCTTGGTGCATTAAAATTCATTCGAAGTGATAATGGCACTGAGTTCAAGAACAATCTCTTTGTTGATTTTTGCATGGAGCATGGAATAGAACATCTATTCTCTGCTCCGCGGGTTCCTCAACAAAACGGTGTTGTTGAGAGAAAGAACTGCACTTTGGTTGAGATGGCTAGGACGATGCTCGATGAGCACAGGACTCCTAGAAAATTCTGAGCGGAAGCCATGAACACTGCATGTTACATCTCAAATCGAATATTCTTGCGCTAAATTTTGAACTTAACATCCTGTGAGCTGCGTTTTGGGAGACAACCCAAAGTGACTCATCTTGGAGTTTTTGGCTGTCGAAGCTTCATCCTAAAACGTGGAAATTTGGATAAATTTGAGTCGCTGTCTTCTGACGGGATCTTTTTGGGATACACTACTCATGGTCACTCTTATCGTGTTTTTAATTTGGAAACTAACACTGTCATCGAGTCATGTGATGTGACTTTTGATGAATCAAACCCCTCTGTTAGTTCTACTTTTGAACAGGCAAATGAACACGACATAGAGCAGACCATCTTCGAAGATGAAGATCCCAGAGATTTTGAGGATGAACCCCTACTACCCTCGACATCAACCCCCGAAGCCAACCTAGCTTCGACCACTTCGGCGCAAGGTCCTGAAGCAACTACCTCGACATCGGTCATCTTGGACCACTCCAATGCACATGTTGAGGGGGAGACTACATCCCGTCGTGAGGCTCCACATCATATTCAAAGGATGCATCCTCCCGAGCAGATCATTGGTGAGCTTGATCAAAGGGTAACACATTCTCATGCTTATTTCATTGATTTTGCTTTTGTTGCTTATTTTGAGCCCTTAGATGTTAGTCATGCACTTTCTGATTCTAGTTGGATCAATGCCATGCACGAGGAACTTGAAAATTTTGAGAGAAACCAAGTCTGGACTTTAGTTGATCCTCCACCAAATGTTCGTTTCATTGGAACAAAATGGATTTTCAAAAACAAACAAGGGGAGGATGGGACTATAGTTAGAAACAAGGCTAGACTTGTAGCTCAGGGTTATTCTCAATTAGAAGGGATTGATTTTACTAAGACTTTTGCACCTGTTGTGCGTCTAGAGGCCATTAGAAATTTGCTTGCCTTTGCGACATCCCAGGGATTCAAACTCTATCAAATGGATGTCAAAAGTGCATTTCTTAATGGCTTCATAGATGAAGATGTCTATGTAAAACAACCCCCAGGCTTCGAGAACCCTAGATACCCCCATAGAGTTCTTAAACTTCATAAGGCTCTTTATGGACTCAAGCAGGCCCCTCGGGCATGGTATGATAGACTTCGGTATTTTCTGCTTGAGCGAGGGTGTTGATAGCAAGAAATGGCATTAATGGTTGAGATTGTCAAAGTATCAATTTTGGTAATTTGGGCCAAAAATACACATGTCTAGGGTCAGGCCGAAGCCCTATAGGACCGAAGGTCCATTGGGCTGTGGGCGCTGAAAGCCTCTGGCCACCCCACAGACTTCGGCCAGGAAGCCTTCGGAGGCCCACGCCACCGAAGCTTTGGCCCGAGGAGCAGGCCTCGACGGGCCTGGCCGAAGCCCACTTTGGCATAGACAGAGTTGGATGCGATTCCGGCTGAGTTTTATCTCTATCCAAGCTGAAAAATAGCAGATTCGATCTAAAGTTTGGCCCCTATAAATAAAGAGGTGAGGCCAGCTTAGAGAGCCCCCCAACACAAACCAAACCAAAGCCCTAGCTTTGATCGTATTTACTTTACCTTTATTTTTCCTATACCTCTTCGTGGGTTTGCCTGGAAGCCCTCCACCGGCCACATCGGAACAGTGGTAACCCTTGTTACTTCGCTTTTGAAGTATCCGTTAATCTACGTAATAGATTGCTATCACCTTGTTACTTCGCCCGTGAAGTATTCGCTAATCTGCGTAACAGATTACTACCTTCGCTACTAGTGCAACACTCAGCAGAATTCGGTCCTCAGGCCGAATTGGTACTTCGAACTCTCTTTGTTGCAGGTTCCCATGTTCGGAGCTACTTCGTCGGAGGTGTCCGGAGCTGAGAGATCGGTTTTGGAGGTCACCAGGACACCCTTCGGCGAGACTGCAGGCTCTGGCGGCAGGCTTCGCCAGCACACTTCGCACAACAGGCTCGCGTGAGGCTTTTGGGTTATTATTTTGTACTTCACTGTATCATATACTTCATGCTGAACTCCACCGTTCGGGGGTGATTGTCACGTCTGGATTCGTTCAGAGTTCATCTTTGATCGGACCAGTCCGAACGCCGAACGCACCTTTCGGCGAGACACTTCGCACCGGACGCCGAAGGTATACTTTGGCGACCCCTTCGCACCAGACTTCGAAGCAGATAGGCTCCGACTGGTTTGCTGATTTTATTCTGTTTAACATATTTCCTTCGGCTAATTGGATTATTTTGTGTGATCTGATTGCCTGGCGACTCCACCCCCCTTATCAGGACTAAGGGTAGTCGGAACGCGATGTCGGTGCTGCGTCACGCTTAGGCTTGTACCTAAGTATCCGCAAACTTTTGGATCATCGAACTGACCCAAGTGCGGGGGCACGTTTCCGTGTCAACAGAGGGTACATGATGGGGTCAGTCGACAAAACTCTTTTTACTCTCAAGCATTGAAAAGATTTCCTCCTAGTTCAGATTTATGTGGATGATATCATCTTTTGTGGCTCTTCTCATGCTTTGGTTGCTGAGTTTGCAAATGCCATGAGTAGGGAGTTCAAAATGTCCATGATGGGCGAACTCACATTTTTCCTTGGTTTGCAAATCAAGCAAAGCAAACAAGGTAGGTACCTTTGTCTACCAAACAAAGTACAACAAGGACCTGGTCAAGAAGTTCGACATGACTGATGTGAAGCCCCTCACTACTCCGATGGCTACTTCGATAGCATTAGATCCCGATGAGGATGGAGAAGACGTGGATCAGAAGGAGTTTCGGAGCATGATCGGCTCACTCCTCTACTTAATGTCTATGAGGCTAGACATGCACTTTGCTGTGTGTCTGTGCGCTCATTTTCAGGCTTCGCCACGTGCTTCGCACCGCCAAGCGATAAAGTGCATTATCAGGTATCTCAAGCATACCCTTGAATTTGGCATTTGGTATTCTGCGTCTTCCTCTTTGTGTCTCCGAGGTTATTTTGATGTGGATTTTGCTGGGTGTAGGATCGATAGAAAGAGTACCTCTGGTACTTGTCATTTTTGGGGTATTTCGCTGGTTTTCTGGTCTTCCCGCAAACAGTCTAGTGTTGCACAATCAACGGCTAAGGCCGAATATGTTGTTGTAGCTAACTGTTGCAATCAGATTTTATGGATGGTTTCCACTCTATGGGATTTTGGGTTAGATTATAAGAGTGTTCTACTTTTCTGTGATAACACTAGCGCTATTTGTATTGCAAACAACTCAGTTCAACATTCTAGAACCAAACATATTGATGTGCGATATCATTTTCTCAGAGATCACAATGAGAAGGGTGATATTGAACTTCAATATGTTGATACCCAACACCAGCTAGCCGATATTTTCACAAAACCCCTCGATGCTTCGTGTTTCGCCTACTTGCATGGGGAACTTGGTGTTTGTCACCCTTACGACATTCTGTGAGGGGGTGCACATTTTCATTGATATGCATATGCTTCTTGTGTGTGAAATTGCATTTACATGTTTTGCACTAGTATGCCTTGTTATAATTCACGTAATCATGACAGCTCAGCTCTATTTAATATGTCTGATTCATTTTGCGCATGATTTTCTTTTCCAAAGTCAAACCATGATCACTGCTTAGTCTTGAATCTAGCATGTTTAGGCAGGACTACTTTAGCTATCTTTTTGTCTGCTTGATAGCAAGAATCCTTTTTCTCTGGATGCAAAAATTGCAACTTGAAAAATCATACTTCTTACTCATGGATATTCTTCAAACAATTTGTTCACTTATCAAAAATTCAAAATCCATGATTTAAATGCGAAAATAAAAAAGATCTAGGTGGGTTTGTTTGTCGCACTGCTTTATTCTAGACTGCTTACCATTGCACTTTGGTATGAACTGGGATAATTTAGTGTATGCCAAAATCACTGCCTTAAGCTTTTGATGGCTTTCTTGCCTAGGCTTGGCTTGATTGGAAAGTATAAGGTAGACAAACAAATAACCCCTGGCATTATGAAAAGAATAGCAAGTATAAATTCATTGTCAATCAAGGTTGCTTTCAATACTTCATTAGAACTGGACTTATCTGTCTAAAGTAGAAATTGATTAGCTTTGCGCAGCTCTTGTCTTTACTTGTCTAGTTAACTTGATTAAGTGGTGATGCTTTTATTTCAAAATGATAAATCACATGCTATCATTATGATTTTAAGATCATGTTAAATTGAGCTGAGCACATGAAAACTGACATTAAGTTTGGAATATTTTTGTTTTATATGTCTTTGCACCTCTGCTCATTTCCAAGCTTTGTATCTTTTAATTGCTCCTTGATGCTTGCATTGCCAAAGGGGGAGAAATTTTGAGTTCTCCACAGTAAGGGGGAAAAATAACTCAAAGGGAGAGTTGTGCCGAAGTGGCTTTTACTCGTTTGAAAAGGGGGAGAGAAATTCTTTTGTCAAGTGATATGATTTGACTCTTTTCTGAGTTTTTATGGTCACTTGTGTGTTAGAATTTTTCGATTTTCTTGAAATTGAATTTGGTTGTCAATGCACTAATCAAGGGGGAGATTGAGAAACCAAGGGTTGGTTTCAGAGTTTGTGATGAGTGATTGATAGGTTTTACCTTCTGGATTCGAAGGGGTCCCTCCAAAGGGGTTCGAAGATTGTTTCACCGAAGAGTTCAGTGGGTTTGGTTGTTGCGGCTGTCGCAGTGGAGTGTGACTGTCAGAGGGGTCCAATAGTACACGATGACTTGGTCGTACCGAAGGGTTCGGTACTTTGGGCAGTACACCAGAGTGTGTACCGGAGGTTGTTTACCCAGAGAGGTCTCCGGGGTACTGGATACACATGTATATTTGTGTGTGGTGCGTAGGTGACTTCGGAGGCGATGGACGGTTCGCAGCAAGTGAACCTGGGTCAAGCGGGAGGCTTGATGCCAGGCGAGTGGGGAGCTCGGTCATGAAGGCTGCGTGGGGTCAAGGTCGGTCCTCGGGTCAAGGTGCACCAGGCGAAGGTAGAGAGTGCGGAGCGTGGCTCCGGCTGAAGGTACCCCGAGACGAAGCACTCGGAGGCAAGGAACTTCGAAGGGTACTCCGAAAGGAGTAACTTCGGAGTATGGTGGACAAAGTCCTCAGCAATGAGGCAAGGCATTTGAAGTGTGCTCTGGATAGAGGCACTCGAAGGTTCACCTGACAGAGGTCTCAGAAGTCGAGGTGCATTGAAGGCATGGTCGGGTGAGGATCGTCGAGGCGTGTGCTCGGGGAGAGACACTGCGACGAAGTGCTCATGGAATGCTTCATGCGGAGGCCTTGGACGAAGAAGGGACTCCGAAGGGTGGTACTCTAAAGGTGGGGCTTCGGAGTGTGGCTGACTTGAGGTACTCTGGCCATGCGTGGCTTCGGTACACGGACTTATGGAGTTTGAGCTGAGAGTAGCTGCGAAGCCATGGTGGTCCACTCTAGAGGTGATGGTGTGAAGGCTGAAGGGCTTTGACGGCTTCAGCTTAAAACCATCACTGTATCGAAGGCTGACTTCGGTGAAGCGAAGGCCGTCTGGCTCAAGGCTTCTCACCGAAGCTACCTCACCCCTCGCGTGCAAAGGGGGGCTTCAGAAGACTCAAAAACTGCAAAGGTTGATCGTGTCTGCTCTGCAAAAGCTGATGCTATCTCCTTTGTGAAGCTTACAGAAGAAGCCTCCAAATAAAGTAGACTACAATCTATACCCCATGTTCTACTGAGATAAAAACAGTGTAAACCCTAGGGGTAAAGTAGTCTATTCATAGGGCTGAATAGTGCCTATAAATAGTGAAGGCTGGCTAGGCAACAGTAACACTTTGAGCAGCCATTTTAGAACTCTGTGCTAGCCGTCACACTCATGTATTCAAACCTATGAGTTCATTTTGTGTTCCCTATTCTTGCAATGAAGTTTTGATTATGTTCTACTTTCACTGCTAGAACTTGTATTTTGTGTTACACTACATGCTTTGATTCCTCTGTGCACCATTTCCTTTTGGGTTGAGTTTGTGCACTGGTTTTCTTCTGGAGAAGTGTTTGAGAGATCTAGTGCGTGTGAAGTGTGTGATTTTTAGTGTATTCGCTCTGTGTAAACTAAGGTAACCCCTCACCATTTACTAGCGAAGCATTGAGTGATCCGTAGTCGAAGGCTGTTTTCTTCCCTTGTCGAAGTCCTCAACGCCGTGTGTTCTGTGTGAGTTTAGACCTTCAGAATACGAAGCCTAGTACTAGTTGCTAGTGTAGAGTATCTGGTCGAAATCCTCAGAGGGAAGTCATCTCTTGCGAAGGGTGAAGTGCGAAGTCTCCTCGAAGGCACCCAGTGTGCGGAGCCTGCACTAACTTAGTAGAGTTGAGTTTTTGGTGTTGTGGGTGGAGTGAAGTCTTCTTGACTTCGAACTTTTGCTCCTCGAGAAGCCTAGTTTCGGAGCTGTGAAATACCTACGAACCATACCTCCGAAAGGTGTGTTCGAAGCCTGTTCCGCAGGAGACTGTTTTAAAACAGAAGGCTATTTTTAGCCTGAAATTTTAAAAAGCTCTCATTCACCCCCCCTCTGGTCGCCGTTTCTGGTCCAACAGAAAAGATTCAATGAACTCAACCCATTTTAGCATGCCTACAATTCAGTTTTGCTTATCTTCGAATGTGTTTTAAGGATTCATGATCAAAATGGATAACAAATTTTTTAGGCCACAAATAGTGCTACCATGTTTGCATGGTGCGGATGAGAGCAAATAATTTCTTATCATAAGTAGAATAGTTCAAAGAAGGCCCACTCAACTTTTCACTAAAATAAATGACATGTTTTTTCTCTTGTAGTAGCATACCACCTAAACCAATTCCACTAGCATCGCATTCCAACTCAAAGGTTTTATTAAAATTTAGAAGTTGGAGCAAGGGGGTGTGCGTTAACTTATCTTTCAGTGTGTTGAAGGAATGAACTTGTGTTGTAGTCCAAGTGAATGGGGCACCCTTCTTGGTGAGTTCATGCAGTGGGGCAGCAAGGGTGCTAAAATCCTTTACAAAGCGATGGTAGAATCCAGCAAGACCGAGAAAGTTCCTGACATTGTAGGGATCGGTCAGCTATGTATGGCATCAACCTTGGCTTCATCAACTTCAATTCTCTATGGGTTCACAACATAGCCAAGGAAAGAGACTTAATACGTGCAAAATGTGCATTTCTCAAGGTTACCGAATAAACATGCAGTTCGTAGAGAATCAAAAACATAATGCAAATGATCATGATGTTCTTCTTATGATCCGCTATAAATCAATATGTCATCAAAATATAACACCACAAATCTTCCAATGAAAGGGTTTAAGACCTCATTCATTAACCTCATGAAAGTGCTCGGGGCATTGGTCAATCCAAAAGGCATGACTAACCATTCATACAAACCAATTTTAGTTTTAAACGATGTTTTCCATTCATTTCCTAGCTTCATGTGAATCTAGTGGTAACCACTATGCAAGTCATTTTTAGAGAACACAATTGAACCACTCAATTCATCAAGCATATCATATAACCTAGGAATTGGATGACGATATCTGATTGTGATATTGTTTATTGCTCTACAATCCACACACATGTGCCATGATCCATCTTTCTTAGGGACTAACAACACAGGGACAACACCAGGGCCAAGAGACTCACATACATATCCTTTGTCAAGCAATTCTTGCACTTGTCTCTAAATCTCTTTGGTCTCTTCCAGGTTGGTCTGATAGGGTGCATGATTAGGCAAAGAAGCATCGAGAATGAGGTCAATCTGGTGTTCAATCCCTCGAGTTGGTGGCAGCCCCGGTGGTACCTCTTTTGGAAAAATATCAGCGTACTCCTACAAAACATTAGTGATGGCAGGAGGCAAAGAAAAGGATATATCTTCAAGTGAAAATAAGGTTTCTTTGCAAACCAAATCATAACAAGTGGCAGTACTATCATCAATCTCATCCAAATCAGATTTGGTGGCAAAGTAACATGAGCCTTTTAGCTTGATCTTAGTTTTATTACGAGGTTCAAATTTGTTCGATTTCTTCTTATGTTTCTCAAGTGCATTACCACTAATCTGATTATCACTAGAAATAGTCTCCTGGTTCCTAATTTTGCTAGCCCTAGCAAGTTCATCTCGTAGAATGGTTTTAGGAGACATGGGGTGCAACACAATCTTGTTATCATTATGCACAAAAGAGTATTGATTTGTTTTACCAAAGTGGAAGGATTTTTTATCAAACTGTCATGGTCTACCTAATAACATAGAACATGCTTGCATAGACACAACATCACAATCAATGGAACCATGATAAGAACAAATGACAATCTCTACCCTCACCAACTGTGTTACCTTTACATTATCGTTGTTGTTAAACCACTGAATGTAGTTGTTGATGCCAAGATTTGGTAAGAACCCAGGCCCACAGAAGATGTCACACAGGAAATAGGAGTCAAAGAGGTCCGATCAAAGATGGTCAAAGAAGCCCGTCCATGTTGTTACAACGTGACCGGATGTAAAGGAGCCGATGGAGATAAAAGTGAGAAGATAAAGGTGATCCAGAATCGGTTAAGATAGATTGCTTGGACGGCAAGTCTTCGGACTATAAATATGTATCCCTTAGTTAGATCTAAGGCTGCATCAGTTTGATCCCTTAGATTGATGTGATTTGGGTGTGGTAGTCTGAGGCTTCATTGGTTAAGTCTGACATCTCTTTCTATTGTATCTTCTTTCTGTTGTATATCGTTTATCTAAATAAAGTGTCCCCGATACTTTGAAGTATTGTTAAGTTCATCGTGACTAGCTACTATCGTGGTTAATTATAATCTTGTTATTGTGATGATTTTGATGATACTGACATGTTATCTTGCATGTTTTATTTATTTCCATCGGAGTACAAGACGATAGGTTATATTCAATTCAATGTCATATCTTATCCTCTATCGGGGAATGCTCATCAGGACCATATGCATGAACTGCCTATCTCATCGATCGATGATGCATTCGTCCCGATCACTCTGCCTTGGCCATCGGCCTTGTGGCCGATCGGTGTTATCCACTCACGATTGTTCTATCCTCACCGCAGTCATCGTCTTGGCAGCCGATCAGCTTTGCTACTAATGATATATTCTCTGTTTCCTTATTAGTTGCCGGGTCAAACTGATTGGTACACCTAGAACCCTTTTTCTAGAATCGTAGAACCTGTACTAGAGTTAACAAGATCTCCCAGGCCACGTGTGTGTCAAAGTGTGACCAAAAAAAGACACCAACACGCTTTTGGCACGCTCAGTGGGACGTTTTTAGCAACTAATCCTTGGCGGGTGAGATCAACGATGACAACATCATCTCAATCACTCTGGACACACTGAATGAAGATCAAAGGGCAGAGGTCTAGAAGCATATGGATGATTTCCATAAGTTGTGCCTACAAGCCTACGGTATGACTTGGTCGGGTCTTATCTAGAGGAACCCGTTGCTAAGACCAGCTCCGGCCGTAGGGACTAGTCAGCTGGCAGAAAGCCCTCACATCAGTTTTCAAGAGATCATCGACAACGTCATTCATCAAGCACTCATTAATCAATCTGGAACACTGGTCAACACCCTCCACAGTTTGATCAAGAAGACAGTTGATTGCATTGTAGCCCATGAGCCACCAGAAGGGCTGACGTACCTCCCTAATGGCTAGACAAGATTACTGCAGAATCCACAACATACTTGGTCGACACCATAGCCGCAAGGGCCGATGAGGCTAGAGACGCCAGGTGCCTCATTTGAACATGAAGGGAACAAGACGACCCAATAAATGGCGCCCGCACAGGGTCCACTATGGAGCACGCTATACGACCTCGAAAGGAGTGCATTGGTGCCACTTTCGGCATCTGACCCAAGGCTACCAAGACAAGAGGTGCCTCAGGTGACATACGACATCGCAAGGAACGTACTGCCGGACCTCGTGCCACCAAGGGGGCATCCGATGGTATTCCTCCTTGTTATCATCGGAATGCATACTGTTGGGGGAAATTACTCCATTTCCAAGACTTAAAGATTAATCCTTCAAGGGCGGGTGAGGACTCCGAAGCTAGTGAACTGTGGTTCGAAGCATGCGTCGCCACGCCGAAGGGTGCAACGGTGCGAAGCTCTGGAGAACCCTCCGAATGGAAGATGGAGGCCTCGAAGCCTAAGGACATGACTGATTGGATGTCCAGCTTATCCATCTACCTTGCAGTACTTTACCGTATGTAACCTTGTTTATAGTACCGAATAGTTTCCACTATGTCGGTTGTAGGTTAGGGGTAAAAATGTCTTTTCCTTATGCTTTTTCCTCTATAAATACCCCCATTGTACCTTGTAAAAGGGGACCGGAGAAGAAATTATTCATCTACACATATTCGGACCACTTGAGCTATTATCCATTTCGGAGGCTCGAAGTAGTCCTAAAACGCAAACTTCCTATTTGTCCGTTCTTGATTTCAGAGAACCTATTGGCGTAACATTTGCGCCAACAGTTGGCGCCGTCCGTGGGGAACCAAGTTATAAAAGCTTGTTCTCTGCTGCTGACTGCACTTCGAAGAGCACTTACAGAGGGAGCCTCGGAGTCCCAAGATCCCGCCCACCCTTCAGTTAAGGGCTTCTTAGTGCAGCCCGAAGGCCTTCTCTCGACCCCTCGAGTCGTTCGAAGTCCTCCATCTCCAAGACCTCTTCGCGGATAGCTATGCCTCCGAAGCGAAGTCAGGCTTCGGGTCCTCTCCGAAGGTCCCCTCGGACCAATGGAGCCAGACCCTCGGCTAATCCGGCGATTCCTGCCGAGACTGCCGGGCGTCGAGCGCCCCGAGGCCCTTTGGCTCCTCCTACGGTGCTTCAGACCGACTACGCAGCTAGCCAAGATCCAGAAGTGCCCTCAGACGAAGACGAAGGCCCTCCTGAAATCGAGGCTACGCAGCTAGCCAGGCTTCAGGAGGAGGTATCCAGGTGGAGGCAAGAGGCCGCCGATCGCCTCCGCACTCAAGCTTCCACCGAAACTCCAGGAGGGCCTCAAGACGGTGGTACCCACAATCCCCCAGAAGTTATCCAAGTCCCGGAGGAAGCCGAGAATGCATCCTTCGATAACGAGTCTCCATTACATTCGGATTTGTAGAGAGTGCCTTTCGACCCCAGATTCAAGGCCTCGAAGCTGCACAAGTACTCCGGGGGTCGGACCCCGGAGAGTTCGCCCGCTCTTACGCCCTGGCAATAGAAGCGAGCGGAGGGGTGCGAAGCATCATGGCAAAATGCTTCCCCCTCGCTCTCGAAGGCGTGGCACTCCGCTGGTTCTGGTCCCTAAAGCCAGGATCGATCAGTTCCTGGGAGCAGCTAAAAAAGAAATTTGTGAGCAACTTCCAAGGCACCTTCGTGGCCCCGATGTCCACAGGAAGTTTGTTCCAGGTAAAGCAGCGAGTGGGAGAAACCCTCCGGGAGTACTTCACGCGCTTCGCCCACACCAAGTCACAGATCAAGGGCCTGTCTACCTCGTCGGTAGTTGAAGCTGCCCGCGAGGGGGTGTTGAACCCCGACCTCCTCAGCAAACTCCATCGAAAGTTGGTGACGTCTGTGGCGCAGCTCATGGCATACTTCGAACAATATGCCAAGGTGGAGGAAGGATGTCTTCGGCGAGCTGAAGCACCATTGCCCACCCTCCGAGAAGTCAAAAGGGAGCCTGAAGCCTCCGCTGCTCTGCAACCTCCACAAGACAACCGCTTCAACGAATACAAGCGGGGGAAGAAGCATTTCCGTTCGGAGGTGCTAAACATTGCACCTTCTGCTCCAAAGGCACCTGCCAATTTCCAGCAGGCGAAGAATTTCAAGGCCGGGCCACCGAAGCCTCAAGAAAGGATGCCTGGCAGGCGCCAGAGTTTTTTCTGTTGCGTGCATGGCGACAATAGAAGCCATGACACGAAGGACTGCAAGGCAGTGTTAGCCCTTCGGGGCGACTACCTTGAACGAAGTACCAGGCGGGGCACTTCGAATCGAGCCCCACCAGCGGCACGGCCGGAGCCTGTACAAGCTATGCCCGGGCCAGTGCCCTCGAAGCCCCTATGCGGCTGCCGGTGGCCAGTATTATGCCACCACCAAAGCAAGAAGACCCGCAGGACCGCAGCAAGAGAGTGGTCCTACCCATCTCCGGAGGTGGGACCCTCGGAACCATGTCCAAGAGGCAACGGCGCGAGTACGTTCGCGAGGTCGGACACATTGGGACCTCGAGTTCCGCCGAAGGGATGCCAGAATGGTCCCGTGTGCCCATCTCGTTCACAGCCAGTGATGCTGCGGGGGTGAAGTTCCCCCATGCTGACCCATTGGTCATCTCTGCTGATATAGCAGGAGTAGAAGTACGAAGGATCCTGGTAGATGGCGGGAGCTCCGCAGACATACTCTTTGTCCAGGCCTTCGATCAGATGTGCATACCTCGGAAGCATCTACTTCCAGCAGCCCGGCCGCTTCAAGGGTTCTCAGGACCGCCTCTCGATGCACTCGGCCAAATAGGCCTCGAGGTTGCCTTCGGAGAGGGGCCTTTGGCCCGAGTAGAAGAGGTGATCTTCGATGTGGTTGATGCCCCATACGCTTACAATGCTATCTTCGGCCGAGGGATGTTGAACCAGTTCGGGGCTATAGCACACCATAATTACCTTTGTCTCAAAATGCCCACGCAAGGTGGAGTGCTTACTATTTCAGGAGACCAAGCTGTAGCCAGGAGGACGGAGTATGGCCATGGGCAGCCATTAGACCCCCGACAAGTGCATAATGTGGCGGGAAAGCGTCGAAGAAGTACCGGAGGCCTCGAACCCTCCGAAGGGGTCTTCGCTCAAGCCAAGCCCGGAGGGCGATGTTGAGACAAGAATAATCTCGGAAGATGGCAAAGAGTACCCAGTGCAATTCGGCAAGGGGCTGTCTCCGGAAATAACTGCCTCGTTAGAAGAAGTCGTCAGGAAAAATCTGGACATATTTGCTTGGGCTGACGAAGACATCACTGGGGTCGATCGAAGCATCATCGAGCATAGTCTGCTCATCAACCCGAAGGCCAAGCCAGTGCGCCAGGGGCTCCGCAAGCTGTCAGCAGAAAGAGCAAGCCTAGCCAATGCCGAAGTAGAAAAATTGTTAAGGGTTGGCATCATTAGGGAGGTAGCCCATACCGAGTGGTTGGCTAACCCTGTTTTTGTAAGGAAGGACTCGAGCAAGTGGCGCATGTGTATTGATTTCACTTCATTAAATAAAGCATGCCCGCGAGACCCCTACCCGATGCCCCGAATAGATCAGTTGGTAGATTCCACAGCTGGGTCTGAATTGCTAAGTTTCCTCGACGCATACTCCGGATATCATCAAGTATGGCTAAAACGCGAAGACGAAGCCAAGACAAGCTTTATAACTCCTTCCGGAGTATTTTGTTATGTAAGAATGCCTTTTGGGCTGCGGAATGCCGGAGCAACCTTTTCTCATTTAATAGCTAAAGCTCTAGGTCATCAGATAGGCCGAAATGTCGAGGCCTATATGGATGATATTGTAATAAAAAGTGCTCAAAAGCACCAGCATAGCCTAGATCTAGATGAAACGTTCGAGAGCCTCCGAGCATGTGGAGTACGCCTCAATCCGGAAAAATGTATATTCGGAAAACTGCTAGGGTACTTAGTTTCGAGCAGGGGAATCGAAGCTAGCCCAACACAGATAAGTGCACTGCAAAGGATGGCTCCACCAGAGAATTTGAAGTAGGTTCAAAAGTTAGCAGGGAGACTTGCAGCTCTTAGCAGGTTCCTGGCCAGGTCAGCAGAGCGGAGCCTCCCAATTTTTAAAGCAATAAAGGGGTCCGAAAGCTTTCAATGGACATCGGAGTGCCAAAAGAGCTTCGATGATATAAAAGAATACCTCGGAAGATTATCAATTTTGACCGTTCCTCTCCCAGAAGAAACATTGATCCTTTATCTTGCAGCAACAAATTCAGCAGTGAGCGCAGTACTAGTCCGGGAAGTTGAGCTTAAAGGAAAACTAGTCCAGAACCCAGTATATTTTGTGTCGGAGGCATTATCCGGAGCTAAAGTCAGATACTCCGAGCTCGAGAAGTTTGCTTATGCCCTAGTAATGGCCTCGCGAAATCTGAGGCATTATTCTTGGCGCATAACCTGATCGTCCCTACGTCGTATCCTCTTGGGGATATGCTCCGAAAAAAAGATTCCACCGGCAGGATTGGAAAATGGGCGGTCGAGCTGGCACCCTTCGAAATCTCCTTCACGGCGAGAACAGCTGTTAAATCTCAAATTATAGCAATTTCGTAGCAGAATGGACTCCATCTGCAATTTGGACCCCGGAAGAACCCTCCGAAGGTTTTTGGACAATATTCTCTGACGGAGCTTATCAAGCATCAGGTGCCGGAGCAGGGGCCGTCATCATATCACCATCAGGGCAGAGGGCCATGTATTCTGCAAGGCTCAACTTCAGAACCACTAACAACATTGCCGAGTATGAAGGAATCTTGCTAGGCCTCCGAAAGGCTAAAGCGCTCGGAGCTGCAAGAATAGTGATCAAGACAGATTCCCAAGTCGTCGCGGGGCATATGACAAAAGTTTCAACCAAAAAAATCCAAATCTCG